>JAMXBB010000002.1:50247182-50882487 GCA_024138015.1 Lumnitzera littorea
CCCCCCCCAACCTATAATTGAAATCCCTAAAATGGAAAGGAAGCAATCATTGTTGGGATAGAAGAGACAACTCTCAATTTTTCTCAAAAGAGGCTGTGAGCCTATAAGAGGATAAGATGGAAAATATTCCTAAGTTCGTCCCTAAGCACCACACTCAATAAAATAAAAGATATATAGCGAATAGCTTTTACTAAGGCAAACACCTATGCTATAGTCATGTCCATAAATCGAATCTTCTTTGTCTATGATCTTAACAAGTAACAATATTGGTCTCTAACTAGATAACTGATGCATGCCCTTCTGGTGTTCAAATCTACAGTCGTGTCACAATCACTAAAAAAAAGTTGAGTCTTTAACAGTGGTTTTTTCTTTCAATGTAGTAGTGGTTATAATCACCAATACTAACCATAGAGGTGGTAAGAACTGCTTCATTGCCACCATATTTATCATATAGAGGTGGTTTTGGCATCCATTGGGCTAGACTTCTTAAGATGTTGTACTTATGGTTTGAATTTCCCATATATCATGAAGAAAAATAAAAAGTAATCAATATATTGGTGGTTTGAATTGCCAATAGAAAAGCCACAGACATTTAGTGCATAATTAAAGGTGATTAGCTATACTTTTGATAACCAATAAATTTCTTCTAAAGGGGTGGATATAATTGCTAGAATACCTTTAATAGTAAAATTTGAACACTTGCTAGCTTGCTTTGTAATTCGATATCAAGCTCATAGCTAAATAGAAGTGAAAATTTTGCATTCACTAATTAGAAAACTTGAATTGGATTACATTTAAGTTCATGTAACAGTATGATAGGAATCAACTTCTGACTATATCCAAGTCGAGGTTGACCTATCCTAGTCCAAAGCTAACCAAGTTTTGCCGAGGACAAATTAATAATAGAAGACCGAGGGCAAGAAAAGGAGACACTCGGCATTAAGTCTGTCATCTACCAAGAAGCTGAGAGACCACACGGCTAAGGACTCGAGGCTAAAGAACCACTCGATACAGCATTGATAAACTAGTGCCAACCAATTTATAGAACTTAACAATTATGGGATGACCTTTTTGGTGTCTTGTTTAAGCAATGCAAGACTTTAAAGGCTCTTCCTTAGACCTAGACATCCAATTGCTGACCTTACCAAGTTTAGATCGTACTCCTTCCAGGATAGGCTGGGTAACTGCATGCCGACTTCTATTAAACGTACTGTTTTGTATTTTTGTATATGTTTTCTTTATTTTATTTATGGGCTTAGTTTTTTAGGGTTTAAAGCTTGTACATTATTTACAACTTTACCACTAGGGTCTAGGATTTACTATAAATAGCAATATTTGTAAACATCAAAGATATATGAAAATAGACAAAGTATATTCCTGCACTTAGAAATTTCCCTTTTTTTTTTTAGCAAGGCTTCTCTTGAGCTCTTAGAGCTTACCTTTTTGTTAGATTATTGAGTGTTGAAAAAATTCTTTAATCTTTCCTACGTTCTTATCGATCTTACTCTTAAGATTGTGGTGAACCCATCATTTGAGTGAGTTAGTAAGCCATATTTAACCTCTCATTTGAAACCTCGTGTAACATTTAGTGTTCGTGAGTTGTATTGAACTCTATTTTGAGCTTAACTCCCTAATTGTGTTTGTGTCTTGGTGTATAATATGCATACATATTTACACTCAAAGCCTTCGTTTCACTCCCTATTCGTCGTACCCATTCGAACCTCAATAGCCTCATTCTAGGTTCATGACCCGTTGGGCGCATCATAGTATATGTTTTCCATCTCTCATGAATTTAATATTAGAAACAAAGGGAATAATCTCAAAGAAAAAGGATCATGATCTAAATGTATATTTTCTATTATAAATCACCCAAAGTAATTAATAATTACCATTATCACCAAAAAATAAAATAAAGTAAAGAAGGGGATAAAGCATTAGCTAACATCATTAATCTTCTTTGTTTGCTTGATCATCATTGAAAATCATGATTCTTCCTAACCTATAAATAAAAAGCAAAGATAATTATAGCCATGTGAAATTATTTAGCTAACTTTTCTTCCAATAATTAGAGAGACTATAGTGCATAGGTATATATATCCAATATCATGAGTATCACTTAATCATTCTTGTCTTTGATTCCAATAGTGAAAAGGAAATGCCATCTATTGAAACATGTAATTATTTAGATAGTCTAAGTTGTCTGACTGATTATCAATAATTAGAGATAGTTATAACCAAATTATGCGCAAACTTAAGTCACGTAACCACATTTAGCATATAGCTTCAAAATCTAAAAAGGGAAAAAAAAATAAAAAGATAAAAAGTTACTTATAACTAGGAAAAATTATTTGAGAGCATAATCAATACTCTCATTTGGCTTACCAAAGAAAATAATCTTATCTTCGTGGAAATAGAAAAAGGTGACTTATGATAATAGACTAGTAGATTGAAACTAGAGGGGAAGAATGTAAGCAAATACTATAAAATAGATTAGGAGTGTACATTCTTGAAGCATGCTCAAGCTTCATGTTGATTTTGCTAGTTTGGGCGCATAAAGAATTGATATAGTTATACCTTCAAACAAATGAAAATGCTTAACATTATCATTTCAACTAATAAGAAGTAACCTCCATATAAGTATGCAACAAAAGATAGGTTCTTTCTTGTAAAAGAAAGGTTACAATCATATAACACTACTATGAGACCCCATGGTTAATGTTTCATATAGATTATAGGAAGTTATGATACTAGTCTATAAGGCTATGATTGTAAACACTTTATTAATACAAGATTGAAACTTTTAGGCCAAGTGGTTGAAATGAGCTCATTAGTATCTGTTGACTTGGCTATTTAATGCTTTTAGCTTGAAGCGTTACAAATGATATCAAAATAGACTTCCTACCAATAGGTAGATGATTCGAGTATAGTTCTAATTTAGAGAAAAGGCTTGAGGAAAATAGGGAGTATCACTAGGGTGTAACTCCTTGCATATTTCAAAGATGACCTATAAGTAATAGGTGTTTCGAATCATACATTAAAAATGGAGAAAGATTTAAGCCCAATTGTAAGGTCTTATAATGAGGACGTTATGTGTTTAAGGATGAGAGATTATGAGACCTTATGGTTAAGTGTCTCACATGGATTGTAGGAGATTGTAGTACCGGTTTATAAGGCTATGATTGTGAACACCTTGTTAATATAAGATTAAAACTTTTAGGTCAAGTGGTTGAAATAAGCCCATTAGTATTTGTTAGCTTGGCTAATGACTGCTTTTGTCTTGGGGCATTATAACTACAATCTAACAAAAACTATTTAGCTCCATATAGTAATAGAAACATATCTAAGAAGAACACTACTAAATAATATAAGACGATCTCAATGGTTCTTGTTCTTGTTTAGATGCTCTTATTCATTCAAAGGCATTTAAGATAAAAATGGTAGCATAAAGAATAAATTAAGGAAGGACAAATTAGAAAGGGATCAAATTTGAAAAACATGCACTCAATAAAATATAACCTCATTTAAGCTAAGGGATAAATTTGACTATATATATATAACCACAAAAGGCTAGCCATGAAGCAGGTAAATGGATAGATGTATGATTAAAAGAAGGAGGCTAAAGAATTGAGAAATGAGAATAATAAGTAACTAAGCTAAAAAGAATAAGTCAGCATGGTCGACACCATTTAGGTGTAACAGTTCCCATGAAGGAAAGATAAGTCTGTAAGAGAGAGAGAGAGAGAGAGAGAGAGAGAGAGAGAGAGAGAGAGCTTATTCCATCCTTATTATTTCTTTTAGAACTCTTATTCTTCATATAATGTTATGTGGTGAGGTTGTTGTAGCTAGTTGATCACGTACAACGGGTATGCCAGTTGACTTAGGCAAAGTCTTGAGATGATGATACGTGGATGGATGCCGTTAAGAAGAGATGAAGGAGGAAAAATAGGCAAACCTGGTATCTTGAATATATGCACATGATAGTGGATTAAACTTGGTATTTTTTTATCTTTCTTGATTGAATTCTTGTTTGATTCTCTTTGGAGTGATCCTAATAGAGCTTTGGTATTTGTCTTAAGTTTATTACTATTCAAAATGAATCAAATAATAAAAGAAGCCTTTTATTTATAGAGTTTAGAGATTAATCCTGTCTGTTGAAATGACTTTAAGATGGATAACTAAGATTGAGTTCCTTTATTGAAGCTTATCTTCTCTTTTAATTTTCATGGGCCCAAGTATACTTATGGTTTTTGTCAGCTAAAGAAGACTCATTATCATTATTATTTGGCTCAAAAACCAACTGAGCTTTCTCAAGGCCCGATAAGATTAAATGAAGCTTAAAAGAATTGTTTTCAAGTTTTTTTTTCGTGCACAAGATAACCAAGTGAGGTTGAAAGTAGAATATTTAGTTTGACAATCTCTATTTTGAACCTATTACGTCAAATCTTCATAAAACATCTCTAAACGGGCTGATTTTCTAAACCCTATCACTAGTTGAAGATATCGACTTATAGCGTTAAATTAGGTTAAAGGCTCAATTATCGAAATGACCCTCTATAATGGTTTTATAGGATGTTTCCATTAAGTATTATTTTAACATTAAGAATCATGATTCAGTAATTTTCCTTATAAATTCTTGTATTGAAATCCTTTCATTTGTCCCATAATGATGTCTTATTAATCTCATATTAATATTCTTATTGAAGAATTTTTATTAACTTCTAAATTTTAATTAAGATGTAATCGTGTGTCTAAGGTTTTCACCATTACAATTTATATTACTAAATCCTTGTTTATTTTACATAGATCACAACCTTTTTATTTAATAAATTTTTATATTTTTTTAATTCATACTATAACAAATATGATCTTTTTCTTAACTTTTACTGAATTTTAGATTTGCAATGAGACTAAGTCTCAAATTTACAGAATCCTTCAATTTATTCTATGACAATTGCTCTAGAGTTTGATAGTAATTATTCCTATTAAGGTTATAGAATTTACAATTTTTATTAAGTTTTCTTTATCCTAATTTTACACTTATTATCCTTTGAATCACTAGACTAAGTTTATGATTTAGTTGTCAATTCTATTTTAGATTACTGAATTTTCTTAGTGTTTTATACTTAGATCTTGTGTATTCCTAATTGCATCATATTTCTAAGGTTTTAGATACCAATTGTTATTGATAGGTTTCTTAGGTTCACGATCATGTCTATTGTCAAAGAATTATAATTCTTGTATTTCTATAATTATCGTTTTATTAATAATTCAAAATTTGAAAAGAAGAGGCTTTGAGCGAAGCATTTTCATGTTACTGAAAAGAATATGGTTATATATTATATATTACTAACTTCTTTTATTTCCTTTTACGCATGTTTACTCTCAGAAATGGTCAAATGTTGAACATTCGGAATCTCTTGTGATGAAATATGCCACTTGCTCAATGGTCTGCTTTTACCGAACTTCAATGTATGTTTAAATATCCTTTCGATTGGCGATGATATAGAGTTAGGGATCTTCAGAAACTTACTCTATTTCAATTAATGTTAATAGATGTTATTTTATTTATTGCAACTCTCACGAAATACCAGATTAGTGATTGATCTAGTAGGAGGGGATGGGTGGCTCGAAAATGGCAAGAGGAGAGGGCTCGTAGCTCTCCTCTCCCTCTTTGCTATTATATATAAGTTCATGGTTGCATTTCGGTTTCAGCGCCTATCTGGCCAATATTTCCCGTACAAATACCTCTAAATGATGGCTCCAGAGACATTACTTTAATGATTTCAAGTTTGGTCCTCAACTGGCCCGATGATTTCTTATTTTTGATGAATGTTGTATAGCACATGCTAATGCACATAATGCTCCGCCTAGGTTCCATCTAGTGCCTGTTCTTGTCAACAGAAATGGCTATTTTCTTACGCACATTTCTTATGAAAGAAATTGTGACCGATCTTGGCAAGGAATGCTTCCTCATTTGCTTTAACACACTTCATTAGTCAAAACTCAAAAGAAACATTTCTTTTGACCAAAGTTGCCAACAACTCGAACTTTGCATGCCATTGCAATGGTTCGGATAAAACTCTATATTTAAAGAAATGTTGAACTCTCTGATCATCACTTTATAATATACATTTCTTTGAAACAAAAGAATTTTGGTTTACTCATTACTTAATATAAAAGGCACTTTTGGAGAGAAACAAAGGTAAGTGCACACAACAAGTGATATAAAGTGAATCTTTAACCGATGGCAAAAAATAAAATAAAATAAATAAAAGTGCATCTTTAACTCTCACTTACAGTATCTTTTGTCTTCTGAATCATAAATCCTTTATAATCTATAATTTTGTCCTAGTACACAAATATAACATCGTTCAAATATTTTCCATTAACCATGTTTTGCCTCATCAAAACTATTACTGAAATCATCCTAAGGTCAACAAAACTTCATTAAGTCGAGTTTGGGTTTATGTAATTGTTTTGCCCCTACACATGCATCATATGAGCATATCAAGTATGTAAGTGTTTATTAGCATATATTGTCAAATGAAAAGTAAAAAGGAAGAAATTCAGTCTTAATATGATCAATAGTGTAGTGATCTTATTCCATATTTGATTTTTTACATGTAAATATACGACTTCGTATATATCATATAGTAAGTAATGAATCATATGACTGATTAACAATCATCTTTTTTGTTTTTTTTTGAAAACGCAGTTCAATATTATTGAATAAATGTAGCATATAGAAGACGGTTCCATGTATCAGGAACTCCGGCGAGACACCAATGGCTGCAGTCCATGTCTCTGTGGCCGCCGTGGTCATAGACGGAGGGGTGGCCATCTTTTCTAAGCTGTGATAAGGTTGTCACGTTGAGCAAATGCACTGGGAATTCCATTGAGAAAAGCACTTTCTCTAACACCTTTTCTGCTGGGTGTGAGCCTGCAGGATACATAGATCCGGACACAGGCCGTGTTTGATTGTAACAATTTCTTGAGCTTGTTTCTCCCCAATCTTTCGGGCTGCAAGTTACGCAAAGTGAAATTTTACCCATTTATTTTTCTTTTATTTTGGCAGATACTATGTACGTCTAGTGTTTTTAATTTGTTTACTCTTGAGGAAATAATTCAACTTTATTAAATAGATATTATCAATCAACAATCAACTGAATCCTATTTGATTCTATCATGAGAAGTTAAGAATCAGCACGTGTGAACAAATTAGGAAAGTCACCTAAGAATATCAATTTAGATAAGAAAAGGCATTTCAACATTTTCACAGCTACCAAGGTGAATATATGCATAGCTTAATAATTGTAAAAGAAACTGCTACCACCTGTCATCAAATCTACCTACGTTTGCCCTTAAAGTTTCTCAATTCCAATAGTAATGTTGATACGAAAATTTACAATGTGGGCTTTAAAGGCCTATTGTGGCCTCGACAAGCTGTGGAGGATATAGAATTAGGGATCTTTAGAACCTTATTCTATTTCAATTGATGTTATTTATTTATTGTAACTCTCATGGAGTACCAAATTAGTGATTGTTCTATGTGATGACTCGGCAAGATTATATTATTAGCAATGTTGCAAAAGTTATCAGTTCCAATATATTTGATTAGGTAGTTAGTCATTCAATACACATTGATTTTCGCAATATTAATTGTAAGAAAAAAATACCAAGACATATGATTGTTGATATTTACATAACATTAGTAGTGTAATTACATGTGTATTATATTACTAATAAATAAATAGTAACTCAAGAGAATTTATTTAGTTAATTATAAGTTTGTAATAAATGAAATATAAAAAGAAAAAAAAAAGTTGTTTAAGTGATATGAAAATGTAAAATGACATTAATGGGAATTCAATCTATAACCTTTTGTTATCAAACCTATTGTAACTTACAAGCATTACAATTAGTTTGTAATTGAGATGAATTAGGGTTTAAATCTACTCTCCCAAAAAGTTGTTAGATAGTTGAAAAGGAAAAAAAAAAAAAACCGATCGCCCTTTGTTTGCAACTCATCCTCTGATTTTTTTAATGAATTTGAAGCGGGTGTGGGTCCCTCCTCGCCGAGAGCGACATTTGAAGCTTTTATGCCAAACAAGAAATGCATGGTAACTAAGGAGAAAATCACAGAAAGGAAAATCTGGAGATAGGAAGAAAACTTTTCATATGGGTTTGATTGTACTGCTAGTCAAATGGTATGCTTTAATACTAAGCATGATTAATTAATTGACAAGATAGTATGCCAATGTGAAGCTTCAGACAAAGAAATCTATATTATGTATGTAGATGTAGCATGTTCCAGGGAGATACAAGTGAAAATTCGCCCCACATTGCAAAACAAACCCTTCTACTAGTAATTTTTTGTATTATATATTTAAGCTAATAACCTTATTGAAGTCTAGCTTGCTGCTGCTGCTCCTCCTCCTCCTACTACTACTACTACTAATAATAATAATAATAATAGTAACCTTATTGAACAACACAATTAAAGATGTAAAATGAAATAGAAATTAACAAGCTTTACAATTAGCACTTGCTAAATTATCTCAAGCACTTACTTGACATGATCTGGAGAAACTCCTTGGAAGAAGACTTTGGTTCTTGTTGGATTTACATTGGAGTCCACCCACCT
Organism: Lumnitzera littorea; assembly: GCA_024138015.1. Taxonomy (NCBI): domain Eukaryota; kingdom Viridiplantae; phylum Streptophyta; class Magnoliopsida; order Myrtales; family Combretaceae; genus Lumnitzera; species Lumnitzera littorea. Next base: position 50,255,827 of record JAMXBB010000002.1, read on the forward strand.
GGCCCAAGTATTCAATGCTTTCTCATATGCTACTAAGCGATCCATATCCTTATACATCGTATTTCCTTCTTGAATATAATTCCATCTACATCAATATGTTGAGATTGTGGCACTAAACAATGTTAGTGGCATGATGACTCTAAATACTTGATACATCATTGTAAGAGCCAATTTATACATGAGAAGTTTTTTAATTATATAAAAAACAAAAGTTCAATCTCCAAACTATTTGATGTTATATATTTGGTATTAAACCTATTCAAAATATGCGTTTTTTATATATTATTTTAATTGACATGAGATTTGACATGACTTATCCATCTAATAGCTACATTGGCAGAATAATTATAAAATAAAATGTTTGGGGGTGCAAATTTAGATAAAGTATTTATTCAAGTGGAAAATTACTTAAAAAAAAAAAAGAATCAGCAAATGGCAAATGCATGGAAAATAATATAGGAATATACCGATTAAGCTAAACAAGTGTTCCTAATAGTAAATCCAAACTGCAATGGAATTAATTGGCTGGTGAATCCATAAATGCATGTACGAGTCTGCTCCAAATATATTGCTAGTTTGAGTACATCCATGTGGTCGTATCAACTTTAGGGAAGAAAGTTGGGCTAAGATGTCATTACTCATTCATGGATATAAGGGGAAATAACTAGGGCTCACGGTTGTTTCCTGCCGGTATGAAGCCACCAGTGCCATGAGTTGAAGATGAGTACGTCCACATCCTTCCACAGCTTACCGCTGCTGATTGAATCCAGCTTTAAAACTGCTCCCATTTCCGTGCTCACTATATCAACTAGAAATGCATTGCGCGACAACATCACCTTAGCATTGTAATCCTGTGCATTTCCATTAGGGTTAGTTGTTTTGTTTTATATGGGAAATAAGGAAAAAGCATGTTGGATGATATTTCACGTTTTTCCTTTGCATTAACTCTTCGCTATCATCAACGTGTCAATTTTATTTCCTATTTATACATGCCTCATACTATTTGTTCTTATGATATCCCCATAGTTCATGGTGAAAACTAACTCATTCAACCAGATATTTGCTATGCCAAGAGCACGACAAATCATTACGATATAATTAAAATTTTTCTTGATTTTTGTACCATACTGCAGGTTCTGTGATAAATTTTTCATGCAGATTCAATACATTTAGTTAATTAAGCCATAATTAGGGGTGATCAATGAGTGAATTAAATGGAAAAGTTTAACTCGACTCAATCCGTAAAAAACACAGATAAAAGTTATATAATAATATGCTAATTACTGTATGTGAGCTTTTAATCTTCAAAATAATTCCATGTGAGATATCAATTAATATAGAACAATTTTATACCATTCTTCAATGAATTGTACCACACATTCAAGATGTTACAATACTTGTTTGAACTCTTTTTTGTAATAAAAGATAAGATTTTTTAATTTCGTGCAATTTGTCTTAAGCTAATTTATGAAACATCTCATACGATAATGGATGATTGAAATATCTAAAAAACTATAAAAGAAAAGAATGACTAAGAAAAAAAAAAAAAAACAGTGATTGGCCTTGGTTAGGGTCTATTAGGCCCACTAGGCCATGAGAAGCCTACATTTGATTATTGTAGGGCTTCGGTGGGCTATGCATGGAATCTAAACAAGTAGGACAGGACCATACAGAAGAAAAAGGAGTCTCACCGGGAAGGAGAAAGTGGAGAGGCCTCCGGTTCTGACAGAAGTGTACTTGGTATTAGCACGTCAGGGATTGCCATTGATTTAAACTCAAGGAGTCCCCTACAAACATCACCTTCTTCCCTCTAAGTCTTCCCAAGAAATGCCGACTATCAAAGCTACACCAATTTAGGACCAAACATATGCAAAGCATGTCAATTATTTTTTATCTTTTTTCCTTTTTGTGTGTGTGTGTGTGGGGTAATTGAGATGAGGACGATTATTAATTATTAAAGATGTCGGGTTCTTTACAAAAGGATTTATTCGAATTTAATCGGACAAAATACTTGAAAGCAACCTTACAACTCTCTCGAATTATATAGTTCATTTCTAAGAAGCGCGTACAAATTTGGTTTGGAGAAGGTGGATGTGAGAACTCAACTGATAAATGGGTCCAACAAATAGATTGGCCTCGTGCTTGGTTTTGTGCTTTTAATTACAAAATCGTGCACGCAATGTTATTTTTCAGTTTAATAAATTGAGAATGATTGGAAGAGAAAAGGCAAGGTCAATGATTATTTTTGGCAGAATGAGATTTATTTTGCTCAGCTAATATCGGAAAAACGTGGAAATCTAAAATTATATAATTTTTCGTCATGCATAAAATGACGAGTAAATAGTTCCATGGTCATGAAAGTACTCAGTGAAAGTTTTATGTATAGCCTTCGCTCGATCTTAATCCAATGAGTTTCTAAGTGCGTAGAGCACAAACATTTCATGCTCCAGATTCCACCAAATTGGATAATTACAATACAACAAACGGATATATCTACTTTCAATTACATATAAAGGATTCATGTTTCAAGCGAAGTAACTAAAATATAAATGGATAGGTGTGGTTTTGTTCGGCATGGTTTACCTTTCCTCACCGAACTGAATCTAATATAGTAGTTCGATTTTTTTTTTTAAATCGAACTTAACTATATGGTTTGGTTCATAAATTTTTTAAATCTAATTAAAATCGGTTTAATTCGGTTCGGTCTACGATTTGAATCGTTTATGTTAAATTTTCACTAAACATTTTTATTTTTAATAAATATGAAATTTCAAATGAAATTTACTCAACTTAATTTTAATAATTGATAAAAAATTATTATAAAGAAGAATGAAATATAAAAAATTTGATGAAATTTATGAAGATCAATGAAAAAAATATAAAAAAGTACAAAATAATTACATAATTTTTTTTTATTTAATTAAACTGTTCGGTTTTTTTTGCTTCTCCAAAACGAATCATGAATCATTTATATATAAGCGAATCAAACCATAAATCAAAAGGTTTGTAAAAAAACCGATTTTTTCGATTTTGTTTGGTTTGGTTCGCAGTTTGATTTGTGGTTCATGGTTTTTTTTACATTGCTCTATGAACAACATATGATTTTGTTTAATTCTGTAGTTTGATCAAAACTAAATCACAATTTTGTAGTTTTGTTCACACCCTTTTTGAAATGATACTGTTTTAAACATTTTAACAAGGTAAATCAAATTGCTTTAATATAGTTTTTACTTTTGTTTAGTTTCGCTGCATGTCTCATTTGTTTTCTTTTAATTTTTTTATTCCTTTCACAATATCTTTTGTGGTGATATTTTAATATAGAATTTTTTTACTATAACTCTAGTAATATATCATTATTATAATGTGGGTAAGGTAGTTTGTTATAAGAGATTAATAGGTTACTTTCTCTTTCCTTCCTTTTCATTTAATTAATTATTTATAAAAACTATTAACCTGTTATTCAAGTAACAACTTAATTTATTTTAATAGGAAAGACGGTGTAGATTGAGCTTTATTAAATCAATAGTTTATATTAGCCAATGTTATGGTAATATATTTTTGCAAATGTTACTGTAAAAATCCTCATATAATATATCTTATTTTTATTTGTATTTAAGTTGCTTTTTTACTCCTCAATCATGGTATATTATAAAGAAATAAAAATACTTTTCACCCATTTAAGAGACGACTACATATCAAGTGGCACAAATGTTAGATTTTTAATGTTGAAATAATTTATTTTCAAAAAAAGAGCAAATTAATAAAAATAAAACTAATAGTAGTGGGGTAGAATATGGATATCCTTTTACAGAAATTAATCAGAATACAATTAATAATTTTATGCTTTAAAGTAAACTTAGGGCATAGAAAATGTGATAATTGATTGCTTGATCAATAATCACTGCAGCACGTTTTTAAGGAGTGTTATGCATTATTTTGTAGTACCATCAAAGATGAAGTTACATGCAAACTCCCAAAATAAGTGGCTAAAAGTTGATGGATGAAGCGAGGCGTGTTTCGATCAAGTACGATGGCATGAGGTGGACCAACTAATACGTTCCTTTCATGGGGGCTCTCTCCAGCCTGGTGGTTACTGTTAGCCAAATCAGATTCCCAAAGCTCCAGGCAATAAAATTTAAAAAGATTCAATCGTTTTTTTTTCAATGGGGTGTAATGGTTAGACAAAACAAGGCGAGGCACCTCCTTAACAAAGCTTTTCATTTTTTTCCCCTTTTGAATCCTAAAAATAAATCTGTTTTAATAATATCCCCAGATGCACTGAATAACTGGGACGATTATCAAATCCACGGTAAGATATTGTTATTTTAATAAGGGGTTCCATGTCAGCCTAAAAACCATTTGTGGCTAAGTTGAACTTGCATACTCCAAACCAATGAAACTACTCTAAATTAGATACAACCGTATTGCTGATAGAGAAAAAAGGAAACCATGACATTTATACGTTTTCGATGTCTATTTTCTCAAATGGGTGAAATAAATACTACCTTTTGTTTACAGTAGAGGATGATTTATTTACAAGTGAAAGTTCAATTTTAATGTAAAGAAAGATAATATGAATCAAATTGATACACTAAAAGTAACAAAAAAGACAAGAAAAATAAAAAGGAAATCAAATTAGGTGAAATCTAAACCGTAAAATACAGTTTGATTTCAGTTCAATCCAACCAATCGAAGCTGCAATTTGCCCATCATTACAGGATAAGAGTTGAATGAGATAAGTGCAATTTGATAAAAAATTTCAATAATAATACGGCATCTTATTATGAGAAAACTGAGCAGCAAGATTGTAAATTATCAATGCTTTATAAGTATTTATTACGGTTAGCAATTTATAGTGGGAATTATATTTTTAGTAAGAATCTACTACAATTTATGCTTCCATCAGTGAATGTTTTAATATAAGTTTATTTCTGTTGACGCGGCCCACATGGTTCTATTTTTATCATAATAGATCATGAAAATGTAGTATATTAATATAATAGATATAGTATTTAAAAATATTGCTATATTACATTAGTTTTGACTGTAAATTATTGAACTATCTTATATTGTATTGTGTTATGTTGAAGGACAATAAATAGGGGAAATGATTTTTGTTACGAATAAGAATTACCAAATCTGACTACTGAATGATTTGTCTATAAATAAATGATCCACCTTTATTGGATTTTTTGATTTCGCTCAATCGTTATTTGTACACGAAAAGTACATCTAATTCCGTGTATGATTTCGGCCAACAACTTTCGTTATATGCACTCCTATAAATATTTATCACCATACTTCTAGGCGTCTTAAGATTGTTTTCCGTTCGAAACATTACGGTGGAGTCATATGTGAAAACTACAAAAACGAAATGATGCAAGGGCCAAAAATACATTGTTAGCCGAGTTATTTGCGCATAGAGCATTTATTGCTTCTATAATAAAACAAGAGACCTAGCTAAAACTTACAAAAAGAAAGAAAGTTGTTCTCAACGCGTTTATGCTTTTTACAGTTCCTCTGATGATCATAAGAGGATAAGGAGTAAGACAAGGTTTTCAAAAGCAAAACCTTTTCAACCCTTTTGAGGAACATATCAAATATTACAATATCTTATTATACCACAAATTCAAACTGTAGTTCATCTTAAATTGGAATCGAGACATTGAGATCCCTACTAAGGAAAAAAAACCATAAGTTGATTCCCAAATCATCCAAAAAAACAATGTGGTGATTTGCCGGGGAAAAGTTTTCTCCTAGGATTACGGTAGTAGTACCCTCTAAACTTAAGCAATTCCTTTTCCATCCATTTTTGCTTTTACATTCTAACATAGTAAAACTTGTTTTATTTTTGTTTTTTTTTTTTTTCTCTTTCTCATTTTGACAATCAACGTGAAGTATTAGAGATGTAATTTTGTATCCTTATCATCTTTCCCTTATGGAATAACTCTATGTTTCGAAATTAAATATCACAAGTATCTTATATCATGATTCAAAATTCATTTTTTATGCACTATTAGGAGATTTCAAGAGTAGTTCGATATTAGAATGTCTTTTTTTTTTTTTTAATTAATAGATTTACTTGTGTATAGATATGTTAAGTTTTGAAGATTTTACCAGTACTTTTAACTCTTGAGTTAAATTTATTCTATTGGAAATGTATTAGGAAAAATTACGGTGATAACCTTATAAAAAACAAAAAGCATAGCATTATCCCAAAATTCTAACATAGCGCATATAATCTTTGAAAGATATTGACACCACACAATTTTTCATTAAAAAAAAAAAAACCCAAGATCTTTGTATAAATAAATATTCAACTGTAATTATTTCTTACACTAATTTATTAGTTAACTTGGTCCTTGTTAATTCTTAAACCAACCACTTCAATAAAAATAAATAAATAAATAAACCCATATTAAGTGATGGGTCACAATCGATCAACTAGTTTACTTTAAGGCATCTAATAAACTCTTACCAAATATTAAATTGTAATTGCCTTCAGAATGAATTCTACAGGATTTAAAGCTACTTCATCGGTTTTAAGAAATCCAAAAGTGGCTCTTATTTATAGCCGCTTTGTTTCTTAACAATTTGATACGCGGTAAATCACCTGATACAGATTAAATTAAAAACCCTCTAACGAGAGACTCTAATTCAGACAAGCCTGTTTATTGATAAATCGAGCATGTTCAAAAGACAAGATCAGAAATCAGTGATAAAGAGAACTAGGACTCAAGCGTTTGCATGCATACCTGGGTAAGCTACAACCGGAGGGTTGCCATCGATATTTGAGATAGGCTTTGTCTGGTCTCCCATTCCTTTGGCAATCAAACTGCTTCTCTATGAAGGGACAGCTTGTGGTGTTATAAGAATGATATGATTCATCGAAAACCCACCTTCCTTCATAAAAATTGCAGGCTTTTTTCACATCTTTCACTTCACCCACATTTATTCCATGGAGGACTTCCAGGTGCATTAGCATACAAGAAATAAGAAACCATAGTGCACTGATTCCTAAAAATTCCATTGAAGAAAGTTGTGGAACAATATAGATGAGAACAGTATATATATATATATATAAAAGGTATAGTTTGGCTAGAAGTTAGAACTTGCAATTTGCATGACAGTAAGGTATGTGTGTATATGAATATTGATGGAAGGAAATATAAATATGCTGCGTCTATACATAGAAGAAGGAAGGATGGTATTTATTTGAGTTTTTGTGAATAGGGAAAAGGTAAAAATTGAGGAGACAAGTCCTTCAATAGACGGTACAGAAAGGGAGGATTTGGTTTTTATGATTCAGATTTTGATTGCCTTTTGTAGGTGAAGAGAGGAAATGTTGGCATTGGCGGACGAAAATGAAAGAAGTTGTTAGCAAGAATAGAAACGGATGAGTGAATGCAGCACCATAAAAGAGAGAGGGACAATTTGAAACTTACCATACCGTCATTCATTTTTTAAGTATATATTGAGATAGGGATGGCAATTGGTTGAGTCTAAGATGGGTCGTAGGATCCTAGATCTCGTCTTGGTATCCTAATAGGTCATCCGACTTGTTTGAAAACCCTAATAGGTTTTTAACCTTGTTTGTAGATCCTGTCCAGTAGGATTTTGATTCTTTTTATTCATTTCCACTCAATTTTCCTCTATTAATAAATTAATAGTTGAGATTATCTTGATTTTTTAAATATCTTGTGAAGTCATCATAATATCATAATCTTCTTTTTAATCACAATCATTGATTATATGTAACAGTATAAAAAAATGATAAATAGAGGGAAATTAGATAAAGAGGATTCATTTCTATCTCAGTACCCTAATAGGGTACTGTTTCCTCACTCATGCGCCCATTTACATTTTTTTTTCTTTAGGCCAAAGGATTATTTTTTACTTCATCATATTATCCCATTTGTGTCATTGTTTTAGTGAAACTATATATGTATATTAAATAATAAAGTGTTATATAATATATACTATCTACTAATATATATATATATATATATATATATATATATATATGATAAATAATCTACTCTTTTCACTATTTGTTAATCTATTTATTTATTTATTTCTTCATTTTGTATAATTAGGCTTGAAATTAGCTTGCTTTAGGTTAGGCTCGAATTAACTCGGCTCAACTCAAGTTCAAGTAGTAAATAAGGCTAGCATGAGCTTAAGATAGTGCTCATTTATTTAAATGAGCTAAGCTCGAATCTCAATTGCAGGCTTGATAAAAAACTCGGTTTAAGCTCGAACTTGATAATTTTTAAATAAGCTAAGCTTGAACCTATAGCAGCTTAGCTCAACTCAGCTCATTTATAACCTTACCAACGTGTTAGAAGACAAACTATCAACGAACACTAGCAATAACAATATACATGATAATAACAATTGAAAAATTATAGAATAAAATAAAGTCTTCCATCATGTAATTCTTCTAACTCTTCTTAACCTTCATTAATAAACATTATAATGCGAACAATACACATTACGTAACCAATTGGACATAGAAATCCAAAGCATAGCATCATCTTTTTCATTACACTAAAATCCAAGAAAAGAAAGTTATATATATATGAAAACGTCATTCTTCTTTAAAACCAACATAGCTGATTAAATAATAATGAAGATCATCAATATATAGATATATATTAATCATTAATAATATTTACTTTATCTAGAATATTAAAAATATGTTATAATGAGTCAATGCTTTGGTTAGTATATTAAAAAAAAAAAATAGAAAGAAAGAAAGAAAGATGAAATGCATAAACAATGTCACAATAGAAGCAGAGTCGTAGATTTCGAATACAAGTTTAACCTCATCCACTGAACTACTCTCTAATTGACTTTAATATAGCAACAAGTAACAGTTAAACAATGCTTATATTAGGTGATTCTTTAATTTGTTGAATAAAGCTAATAGCTTGTGATTTTAACATTGAATCAACACTATTAGATTCATTGAAACCATTTAGAATTGCTTTTTTTAGATCATCCTATGACAACGTTAATAAAGTCACAACTCTCATCCTTTTATGACATTGAGATTATTATACAATATAAATTTACAAAATCCACCAAAAGGCAAAACTGTTTCACCATCAACAATATAAAAAAAATCGAATCTTGTTAAAAAAAAAAGAAAAGAAAAGCAAGCGGATAAATAAAATCAAAACAAAGAACAAATGGTAATATTTTACATAATAACTGGGAAAAGAGTAGGAAAAAAAAAAAAAAGACTGAGAGTAAGAGATACTAGACATAATGAAATTGTAAATATTGAGTCGAAGTCACTTCGTAAATGTGAGATGCCAACGACGTAACCATGATTCGTGAAATGTGAGAACTAAAAGAAGGAAGAACTAAGAGAGAGGATTGAGAGAGTAGATTCAAGAGAGATTTACGAAGTAAATTGACCTAAAGAGGACTATGGAAGAGAGAGACTCAGAGACCAAAGTTTGAATGAAGACAAAAGAGAGGTAGATGATGCATATGGAGTATGACTAATGAAGTCGCTAGGGTTGGCCTCTTTAGGAATTTCCTTACAATACCTTAACTTTTTTTAATGTATATATATATATATAGATATGTATACACAGGAAAGGTGAAATTTTTTTAATTACATTATTCCTCAATTTGATATCTTATTTAATATTATATTGTTAATTTATTATTTTTATTAGATAACGGATTTTCCAATGGGTTTTCTATAAATCTTAGAACTTGTTCCAAAACCTTAATGAGTTTTTAATCATTTCCCAAAACCTGTCTAAAAACTCTTTTGGGCAGTACTTGTAAACATCCTATTTTTATCTCTTAGGTCTATTTTTAATTTAGAATTCCCTAAATTTTGGAAAATGTCAAAAGAAGAAAAATTACCAAAAAATTGAAAAAATTAATAAAAGAAAAAAAATTGAAAAAATAAAATATTAAAAAGGAAAAAAAAATAGAAAATACAAAAAAAGTTGAAAAATGAGAAAAAATTAAAAAGAAAAAGAGAAAACCAATAAAAATCCAAAAAATAAAAAATAAAAAAAAAAAGCATGAAAGTTTTGCCCAATAGTCTATTTAGGTTAGTTTGAGGTGGAAATAATTTTCTAAGATTTAAAATTGCTTTTGTAGTGAAAATAAATATATATAATTTAACCGAATTAGAAATATTAGACAAATATAGACATTTATTGAAAACCAATTTTTTAGCTCAGTTTGAACTTTTTTTATTTTTTTTAGTATTTTCAAAATACTTTTTTCCAAGAGAACATGGTTTCAAACCACACCTTAATTAAAGTTAAAACGAACGCTTTATGGTCATTTGATATTTTAAATAAAAATTCGAATACAGATAAAAAACGAGATCCTAATTTGATCAAATGAAAAAGAAATTTAAAATATTTTGAGCGTATATTCATTAGGTTTCATATTTTATAAAAAAGGGATAGTGTGCTTTTGGAATGAAATGATTAATAAGAAAAAGGGATGGAGAGTAGAATCAACATGGATAGAAAAAAGAAAAGAAAAAGAAAAAGAAAAAGAGAAAAAAAAGAAAAAGAAAAAGAAAAAAAGGAAGAAGAAGAGACACATGTTACTTAAAGAAGGTGATATGTCTTGCTGCCAATGCCACATGAACATCATGTGGCGCCACTCATCGAGCACCACGTGATGCTTGGAGAGTTAACTTTGATCTTCTTCTTTTTGTTTCCCTCCTTTCCTTTTTTCTCTTCGTCCCCATTTCTCTTTCCACGAATAGAATGCTCATTTAAACAAGGTAATTTCCTTCCTTAAATTGCTTATAATTTCTACCTAATTTGATCCCATTTTTTGTATCTAAAAGTTAAGAAAAAATATTGGATAGAAAAGTAAACCTAAACTTGACATTTTCATCCTAAAATCTTAAAAAATAATAAAGAAAAATGGCCCCAACCAGAAAAAAAAAAAAAAAGATGCATTACGTGCAACACATCTTGAAAAAAAAAAAAAAAGAAATTTGAATCTTTTAAAGTTAACCCACTACAAAATCAATATATAGAAGTAGCAATAAGACAATAAAGAAAAATTTTGATTGTTTATTTTTTAAGAGTAACATCCAAAACATGTGAAAATTAGATGGAAAATGAGATGAACTTACACAATACAAGAAAATTTAATTTTTTTACACAAAAAGGATGTTTCTTGATCACTATCCTTAGCTTCACACTATAAATAGAGCCCTCTACTACTCATTCTAGAAGCACTTACAAGAATTTATAAACTATAATAGGAGAATTCCTCTTATTTGTAGTAGAAATTTTAGTTTAGAGTTTTGTTGGGATTTTTGAGTTTCTTGAGAGAAATTGAAAGGTTTAGGTACGAAATTCTTTAAAATTGATTAAGGGCTTTTGAAAATTAAGAAGTGAAAAGTCGAGAATTACCACCACCTTATTGGAAGCCACCTAAAACCCCTGAACCAGCCTTTGATTCTTTGTTGTGCAAGGTAAGTTTTCGAGTTCTTAGCTTTAGTTCTTATTTGTTCATGAGCTTTGATGAATGTTAATGTGTAATATATGTGATTAATATTTTTAATATTATTACAAGAATTAGTTTAGATGATGTAATATGTAACGTACATTATTCTTAGTGTAATTTATGTATAATGATCTTGTAACTTCGATGAATTGATATAAATTTGTTATGAATAATCTTATAGTATTAATTATTCAAAGAATGGTGTTTCTTGTAATATTTTGACTTGCTATAATCCATGATCCTATGACATTAATAATTTTGAGAAATTGTGTTTGTGAAACTTTGATTTGTAAAAAATATATGTTTAGATGATCTTGTGATATAATTGTGATGATTGTGTTAGTGTTGAAAACTTGTGTAAGATGTACATATATGTTAGTATAAATAGGAACCCTTATGCATATACATATAAGTGAAGGAATACTTGTGTATAAAAGTAGAAATACTTGTGATATATGGATACATATGAAGTGTTTACGTATAAATTTTAGTAAAATACCTAGTATAAGTATGAGTATATATAGATAAGTATAGAAGGAATACATGTACATATACTTAAGTATTTTTATATTAGAGTATTCTTGATGTACATAACCTAAAATAAGGAAAATACTAAGAGTATATACATATAGCTTACTAATTGAACCCATAATATGCAAAAATATGAATTATATGAAGATTTTCTAAAGCTGTATTAAGGACATACGAAAATACGTATATAACCATATATATATACATGTATATGTACTAGTATATATGTAAGCATGTTAGAAGTATATATATATATATATATATATATATACATAGCACACATATAAGAAGTATAAATACATAAATATAAAGTTAGCACATATGTAAAATACAATACAAATATTTAACATACTATAATATAATATAATAAAGTAATAATATATAATGTACATATATATGTAAGTATGGGCTGAAACTTATAATGGACATATAATACATATATCAACTTATAATAACCTATGTAAACATGAGTAATAACAATAATGATGTAAAATTATAAAAATATAAGAATACGATAAGTAAGTAAATCATAAAGTAATAAAAGAATATACAAAAGTAATAAATAAGAATATTTAAGTCACAAAACTAAAATTATAATAATTTAAACCCATATCATAAAACGCAGGTCTTAACGTCCAAAACAGATCTCACTATGCAAACATACAATGAAAATCAATTATAAGATCATAAAAATCGGAATTAAGATAAAAAAGTTACACGCGACTAAAGATGTAAAATAAATCGAAAAAAATAAGTAAGATAACTAAGTAATGAACCCTATAAACTGATAATGAGGAGAAATAAATAACTAAATACATAAAGTATTATAACTTATAAATATACAAAAATAGTTATTATTGATCCTACTAAGTATGATAAACCTTGTACATACTATACTTAGGTTATATTGGGAAATTAGACAAATTATAATAGACTTTTAGTTAACTAAGGAGTTTGATTTTTTAGAGTACTTATAGATTTTATTATCTTTTAGGCATTTAAATATCGAGTTCTGAAAATCCTAAAAGCTTAGAGAATGAGTAATAATCTTAGTGAGGGAGTTCTAATGACTTGCTACTTGCTTATGTGTGTTACTTGTTGTTGCTTATATGTCTGAATGACTGTTTTGCTTATTTGTTATCATCTGTATGATTAGCTTTTTAAATTGATAAATATAAATATCTGACTAAAATAATTGGTTATACTCGTCGCATATTTATAACTCAGTAAATGTATGGATTGAAAGTGCTAACTTTGCAAAATTTTATGAAAAATATTTTTGGAAAAAGCTTTTCTAATCTTAAACATATTTTTGTACGATTTCTATAAAGGCTTGTGGTGCTATAAATAATATTTTATAGTTAAGGTAAAGCTAACATGGGATCTTCAATTGATAGCGAGAGGACTTGCTTTATTGTTCCCGTGAGACCTTGGATAGATTTTGATTGTAAGAGGACTCGTATGTTTGTACCCGAGGGGCCTTGGATGGTAGATGGCCCTAGTTTAGGGTCCACCTATTTGGATTGAAATTCTTTTCTCGATTAGGATAATAGTTGAGTGTCACTTATAAGGGTAGTGCCTCTAAGCAGCCTTATGCAGATAAGTTGAGGTACCCTATGCGGGTAAGTATAGGAGATAATCGAAGTATAGACGATGTAATTCTACACCGTCCATAATTTGAGACTCCTATGGATGTGTTAATTGCATTAATAACTCCTGCATTCATTTCATATGTAAATAGCTTGCATGTGTGTTAATAACATTTGATAACTTACTTAAATGATAGTGATGAGGGATGAACTCACTAGGTTATTTTATACTTATTCCCCCTTAGTTTCTTTTGTAGGTTTACTTATGTTGGGATTGGGATAAATCTCGAATGGCGAATACAAGATGAAGATAAGTGTGTTAGTATTAGAATTTGTTGAGACATTTATAAGTGATATAGAAACATCATTTATAGAAAATATTTATATGTTAGAATTCAATATAATTTAATTTTTCTTGTAATTTTATAAAGTTAGTATATTATGTTTTATTATTTGGTAGAGGATGCCGATTTTCTACGGTTTTAAGCAACTGTGGGATATCGGACATCTATAGTTATTTATATTTTATAATTAATTAATTAAGTACAAATCAGCAATCTTAGTGATTAATCATTTAGAGTCTTGCAATCTCTGATTTGCAAGGTGATTTTCATATTATAGGTGTATACATGTTTTAAAAATTTTAGTCAATTTTACTAGGCCTCTTTAAGGTCATGACAATGCTTGTATGTGTTTGATTTGAAAGCATTTTAAAAAATGTTGATAAAGTTGTTTTTACTCAAACAAAGAAAATGGAGTTTTTTTTTTTTTTCAAAAAGAAAATTTAATTGATAAATTTTCAAATAAACAAATAAAAACTAAGAAACCAAATTTTTTTTTTTTAGTTGTGATATGTATAAACTTCAAACAAAATGATTGACATGATTGCATGATTAGGCTTTAAATAAAAAATAATTTATCGGTATGATTGCATGTTTACGTTTTAAGTAAATAATTTGTGTGTTTACACGTTTAGGTTTTATTAAATAATTAATATGCGTGGTTTTAATAAATAATCAACATGTTTAGATTTTAGTTAGTCATTAGTTTAATGAATGAATTGGAACCTTATGTTCTAATAATTAGCATCCTTGCCATGATAATTTACTTAATAAATTAAATTGTCTTGCTTGATGTTGAATTAATAGTTTACTTGTTAATTTGTAAGCTTAGCATGTTTAGGTCCTGATAAATTGGCATATTATGTGGTTTTCAAGTAAAATGTGCTTTTTTTGCCTCCTTAAATTAGTTTTCTTCCATACAAAACGTTTTTTTTTTTTACAAAGAAAAAAAATAATAAATTGGCCTTTTTAAAGTTCAGGAGTTTTTTTTCAGAAGTTTTCAAAGATGGACCAAAAAACTCATTTTTTTAAATTAATAAAATTTAATAAACTTAAAGTAAAAAGAGAGTTTCAAAAATAAAATAAACCAACAAACTAAAATTTTTATTAATTAAGAACCACATAGACTTGATCTCGCTTCGTGAATATGTAGACACTTTGGGCTACCCAAAATAATAAAAAATTTCGTTTTCCCCCTCTTTGTCTTTTTAAAAAGATAATATTAAAAAAAGCCTAATTTTTTTTTAAACAAACGTATTTAAGGCCTATTAATCCAATTTGGGGATCTCTTTTATGGAAATTGCTTAGATTTAATAGGTTAGCCTCTAAAGCTAAGTTTTTTGTTTTCTATTTTTCTAAAGTTTGTTTTTTCCTTTTTTTTTTTTTTTAAGAAAACCCATGAGTCAGTAGATGAAATTAAAGTCCATCCACCCATGGGCACTAATTTCACTTTTTCTTGATTTCAATCAAGTGGTAACTCCATTTTTCAAAAGATTTTTTTTTAAAAAGAATATTTTATTAGTTTAATGGAGAGATTTATGTTAAGTGGTTCAGACCTAATATAAATCGAGTAGGAAAAGAGGGAAATTGAATTTTCAACTCAATGGTACCCTACAGGATTTTTATTGAGACGGGCATGTTGGGTCTTCTATTATGAAGCACCTATTAGCATCCTTATATTGAAGGCTATTTCATAAAAAAAGGAATAAAAGAGTAATAGAGAAAAATATATAACAGAAAGGGGATACTAAGGTTCAGAAAAAATAAATAAATAAACTAATCAAGCTATAAACCAGATCGAATCGAGCTGAAATTTTTCTTTCTTTCTTTCTTTTTTTTTTTTTTTTTAGCTAGGGGTTGATAAGTTCTTAATTGGCTATATTTTATTAAATGATTTTTAGTGATTTTTCCTTGAAATTTCGATTTATTTTAAGAAAATGATAAATAATTGAGTGGAATCTTGATTCCTAGATTTTGCAATGTTTTTTAGAAGAAAACGAGAAAATAAAAATAAGTTTAACTCAAATCAGAGTTAAAATGATTAAGTTATGAACATTAGAAGCGACATGACTGTGTTTGTTACAATAAAAAATTTTGAGCATAGAAGATTCATTTAGAGTGAGTGACGCAATATAGGAGGCACGACCATGCCCCAGGTCATGTCAGTAGCAGATTTGATTAAGATTTAAAAAGATTTGTTGATGATATGGCGTATCTTTGGGACATGAACAAAGGATACAACTGTGTCACTTTGTGTCGTTTGCAATGAAATTTAAAAATTACATCCACTATAAAAGGGCTTCTTAGGGATTTTTGTTAAAACTTTTCATACAACTTTTGGAGAGACTCAAAAGGGCAGAACACTCATGAGAGCAATATACTCCATTATTCAAGATTCAAGACTTTATATTGGTTTCATGGCTTTTTCTTTCATGTTTTTATTAGATTTCATTCAAGATAATTTTTTTGCCATGACTAGTACGTAGATTTCTTATATTTAGGTTTTGTGGAACTTAGAATTATTATGTGACATTGCATTTCATTAGATCTAATAAAGATCTTTACTTTTCTTTGATTTAAGTATGTGTATTGTGTTGCTTTAGATTGATATTTCTTAGGGTATTGATCTAAAATCTGCTATTATGCAAGAGAATTGAGAGATTGCTTATATAAATAGATATTGGCATAATTGATGAAGACTATTGTAAGTTTAGAGATAAATTGCAAAGTCTTTTCGAATCTTTGTTATTATGAATTCATTGTTCTTTAATGCAATAGTTAATTATCTTATTGAGAAGAGATTTTAAAAGGTAATTTAAAAATTTTGGTTAATAGACTTGAGAAAGTTATTAGCCTTTATAGAGAATTCTACTGGTCAAAGAAATTAGAGATTGAGTTAAATTATCTTTAGTAAAACTCACATATTTAATTCTAAGGGAAGCAAAATATTGATACGTCATTGAATCTTGAGTTAGTTTTCAATTTGATTGCTTTCTTATTTACTTTCTTTAACTGATCTTAATTAGTTTTTAGGTTAATTATTTGTTGTAATGTAGTTAAATTCTCCTTAAATTTCTTGAATTCAAATTTTATCGGTTAGATAATAAAGAAAAAGTTAGTATTAGTAATCATAATCCTTGTGTGAACGACATCTGTTCTTTTGAATTATACAACTAAATCGATAGGTGCACTTACCTTGTACTAGGAGTTCATTTCGACTATATGTAACTAGTTTACAATTTAGTTAGTTAAAAAAAGAAAAGAAAAGGAAGTTGTTGACCTAAGCACACTACCAGTACTAAAGTCCTAACATTGGTAAAGAGTAATTATAACACCCTGTGATTCTAAGTCATTAAATTTAGGGTTTCGGTTGATGTAATTCAAGTTATGTCAAGCATTACAATTTGATTATAGGAATTAATTTATTTATAAGTGTTGAGTACCGAGTTGATTTGTTATTTATTGGGGCAACTCAAACAGTAGATATTGATATATAATTTGAACACCATAGTTGAAAAAGGCCATGCCCTTTAATCTTGGTGCTCCCAAATAGTTTCCCAACCTTCTTAATAGAAAAGGACACCATCGTGGAATGAGGCCATGCCTTCCAATCCTAGGTGCTCCTAAACAGTTGCCCAACCTTCTTGGTCACTTAAGGACACCATCTTCGAATGAGGCCATGCCTTCTAATCTTAGCTACTCCCAAATGGTTACTTAACCTTTTAGGTCACTTAAGGATACCAATGTGGAATGAGGTTGTGCCCTCTAATCCTAATTGCTTCCATATGGTTAGTTAATATTCTCAGTTACTTAAGGACACGTACTTTCTGAGGGTAGCACTCACTCTAGCTTACTCTAAATCATGGGTACGAACAATAAAGATTTTCGTAGAACGAGGCTATGCCCACTAATTATAGGTGCTCCTAGATAGTTACCTAACCTTTTTGGTCACTTTAGGGTAGCAATGTGGAATGAGGCTCTACCTTCTAAGTTTAAGTGCTTTGAAGCAATTCTTTGACCTTAGTCACTTCAAGAAACCAATGTGGAATGAGGCTTTGCCTTATAATCTAAGATACTCCTGCTAGTTGCTAAACCTTTTAAGGTAGATCCCTATGGTTATAAATTACAACCTACATAGGCTTATGAAGAAAACACATGCACAAAAAAAAAAAAAAAAAAATTCAAAGGATACTATAATCTACAAGCACGAAGTGACAATAGAAAGAAACACAAACTTTCCATAACTAGATCGGCATGTCGACCTCACTCGGATTTCAACTATCGATGCCTTTGGAGGACCATGAGTTGAAGGAAAAATTAACCAAATAAGTTAATCACAAATAGATGATCAAACCACTTTCATTAATTAAATCACCTAACGACACTTACAACATAAAAGTTAGCATTATGACCAAGCACATCTATGAGTTGACCAAATGATCTAAAAATTCTTTAAGTGTAAAAAACAAAGATGAGTACAGATTACATGGTTAGTGTCCTAGTAAGATATTCAAACTTGGAAAGGTTAAGAAGCCTAAGCTAAAAAGAAACAATTAAAAAACAAGGAAGTTGGTGAATCCCCTTATATCATCTTGCTTTCAACATCCAAATCAATCAATAGGTGTAGATGATCATTTTTATAAAACGTCTTTAAAGAGCAACCCTCGCCATCACCCTAAGCTACCCAATAGTTCCTCCACTCAATCTTGGCTTTAAAACTCTCTTGCCAGGATGATTAAGATCGTAATAGGGAGATCTAAGAAAGATCCACCTTATTTGCTCTTCCTTTCACTAGGGAATAGGGTTAATACTGCACCAATGGACATCGTTAGGGACTGTTTAGCTTGTCAAGCATCCCAAACTTATGCTTTCTCGAGTGCTCATACTTCTCATCAATTTGCCATGGCTATAGTTAACAAACGTTCAATAAGAAGCACTTGACTAAAAGTAAGCATTGGGTTCTTGAGGATGCATACAAGGTTTACAAGTGAGCTTCCATTATGAAATGCAGACTTGAAACTTCCCCTCATCTTTGTTAAAGTTCGAACACATGTAAGAAGTAAAAGCAAGGCATTCCTACATAAGAAAGACATGTTATAACTAATGGAAAGGAATACAAAGGACCATGCTCCCCTTGCTCCATCAAATCTAACTCTCATGCAATAAACTAAAAGGGAAAGCCTTGGTAAAATACAGAATCCTTGAAAGTGGAAAGCTAAAGTATGAAAGGAACAAAAGTATCTCAAGCACATCACAAGATGGGAGTGTTACCATAATTGAGTTAGGGCTCTTACTTATAGTACTTGGCAAGTCTTAGGAAGAGAACAAGAAATTAATATCATTAATGGTATGCTTTAGAAAATTTGTGAATGTGCGAATCCCTAAAGTACACAAAGTTAGTCTCCTTCCACACACTTGGCTGATTAAATGCTTAGAGGGACAAGATCAATTAACTACTGCGGGCTATGATTATAACAAATTCCTATAACCTATTAATAGTTTACATGTGCTCTCTAAAGCATCACCCCTATATGAAGCATAAATGACATGCTCAAAGCATGCGTAAGACCAATCAAAGGTAGTCAGATAGCATTAGAAAATGGCTCTTGTAGATAAATGATAGTTTAAGGGCTAGCTTAGAAGAAAATTTCTAGCATAGCTTAATTCTCAACCGAGTAGGTTAGGACCCCCCTCGACTACTATATCAAGTTTATAACGCCATTGTGTGATGAGGCTCGATCCTTTAAATAGGTACTCCTTATAAGGGTTAATTCCCTTGGTCACTATAAGAAAATTAGGATACTAATGCCATGGCAACAAAAATATCTCTTAACAAGGCAAAACCCCCAAACATGCTGTCACTAGTTAAAACCACAACAAAAGAAAAGAAAAGTGCAAGCATCTAAAAAGCTTATTATATTTAAGTATTTTGCCATAATGGTCACAGAAATATCAGGTCAATATATTGGCCCACCATTTAAAAAAAGAATATACAAAATTTACTAGAAATACAGAGGTAAAAAGGGCTTTAAAAAGTGTGACTTAACCTAGTCTTTAAACACCTAATCAAATTTTAATGCTGGTTTAAAGACCTTAGCTCCTAGTTTATAAGAAGATCGAGGCCAAAAGGGCTCTAAAATGTATGACTTAACCTAATCCCTAAGCACCTAAACAAATTTTAATGCTGGTTTGAAGACTTCAACTCTTAACTTATAAGAAGATCGAGCAATTCGATAGATGCTGCATTAATAGGAAAAGGAGCCACTTATGGTAGCAACATGACCTTGGATGCTACTGCAGGTTGGACCAGCATGATACTAGACATAACTTAGTTAGTCAACCATTGATGGGAGGCAACATTACAATGTTAGGAGGAGAGGATACCTTTGGAAGCCCATATCTTGCCTTATCTACAATAGTTTGAACTTTGTGGCATCTCTAAAATCCTATATGTATAACTCGACTATCATCTTAATGTAGCTTTGGTGTAGAAGTAGGGATTAAAGACCCATACATTCCATATGCCACATGGAGAGGTTTCCTTTACGGTATAGGATGGTTTTGTGCAATTTAGTTTGCTTGTCAATGGTCATTTAGTTACTAAGAGCACTAGTTTAGGTTGATCAAACAAGTGTTACCACCTATTCAGGGCTATACTTGATGTGTTCAATATTTCTCACAAGCATGCTAAAATGTTGTAGTTATAGGGTTCCTTTAGTGATTACATCTAGATGCTAATGACAAGACCATTATACAATACGCTTGAGCATACATTCCATAATTGATGGGTAGGATCATCATTGTAGACAAATCGTCTCTATCTCCATACACATGATGTTCCTCCTTCTGTAAGACTTTATAGCAACATAGGGATATAATTGAAGATTAGCACGCTTCAAATAGTTACACAAACAGCTGCATCATGCCACTGATGCAACGACACAAGAGATAGGGAAGAAGTTACTCTTCTACAAGTTTAAATATGGGATAAGCTTTCTCATATTACCCTTTTATGATGCTAAAATATATCTCCCATAGGGTGAGCAGTTGGCATGCTACTGACAAATGGATTTTGACATTACACAACTTCTCATAGATGATTTGGGGTAGTATCGAAATGCCTTAGATCAGTAGACACCGAAGTGAATATGGTACATTTAACAATTTGTCTTGTTTATATACACATTCATTGCATGCTAATAATCTTAACATCTACTTTACAAACTGCTTGGATACTATATATAGCTAAGATCCTAAATGCATTGCCCATATTATCGAGAGGGCAATAACATTTGGCTAGCTCGAGTGCCTTTTATTTACTTTCATCTAATGGGGTGATACCTTCCTATTTCTATGGCATGATAATTTGCTGAAGTCCAGTGGATTGGTATATTAACTTCCTTCTATTAGCTTAATCTTAAAGGGAAGAACTATGAGAATCGAGCTAAATGTCACACTACTTAGATCTAGATGTGGTAGGAGCAGCGAGTAAGCATCATCTAGATAGAGTATGATGACGCATTATTTGATGAGGTCAGATTGCTATAATTAGTACTATAGTATTACCAAACATTATATTGGATGTACAGAAGAGATATCCGGAGCAATATATAAACCATCTTGCTTCATCTCTATCTTCCATTGATAATGTGTATGTTCATGTAGTTTACTTTTTTTTTTCTTTTTTAATTACGATAGATGCTTTTTCACATTGAGTTGATGGACACTTTGTAATAGACCCAAAGAGTTGCAATTATGGGAGGCATATCCTTAGAGGCTATGGAGGTGTGACATCATTCCTTCTAGATCATCAAGAGTAGTTAGAAATTTTTGTAGCTTTTGCAATACGAAGGAGACAACATGGTCGTAGTATGGGTCATTATAGGAGCTAGTACTCAATTAGTCTCCTTCTCCTCCTTTAGATTTACCATAGCTTATTTCTCATTAGTGGCTCATGCCTCTAAAGGCCATGCTACTCTATTTCTTATGGTTGATCCATTGTTCCTACTGATTTCATGTCATTTCACACACCTAATTTTGATCTAGCCTTTGCTCCTATTGTAACACTATTTACTCCTTAGAGGCTTAGGCATAAGCATCTAGCTGACTCTAATATGGGTTAGACCATTATATAGGTAGATTTACACCATACTGCATGGGATGATATACTATTATATACTCACCTTCATTTGGATGTAGTGGGTCTAAGCAAGTCTAGTTTGGTTGGAGAAACAGTAGAGAGATCTATGTGACTTCAATACCATTGATGATGGAGGAGGTAGTCTTATTTTAGATTATTGTTATCTTTGTATAGATGTACTTGTATGATATTTAGTGCTTTATAAGAAAAGAATAAATGAACTATTGTATATATTATATATGACCATTGCATTAATGAAGTGTTCTCCATCTTTTTGGCTAGTAAATGTTTTTATATTGTATTACTGACATATGATTCTATCTTCGATATAAATCAATTTAGAATGTTGAATTTTTTGATTGTTAGGAATGTATATGGAGCTTGTGATATGAGGGGAATATAGATAGGGCTTATGATGTATTCGGAGTAGTAGATAGAGCTTATCATGTGTTGAGGGTGAAGAAGGAGTTTGTTGATAGAGTTGTAAATTAACTGCTAGGTGTTGGAGTTTGGTTTTATTATGGTAGTTTGTATATTTAGATATGTTGTATTAGTTGTATTTTCATAACTAATAAATGGTTTCTATTTCTTATTGGTGGTTTTGTTACTATTGAATTGTGTTGGTGGGTGATGTAGAATAAAGTGCATGTTAGCTGCTTTTTATAAATCGCAAAGCGAAGGTAAGACCTAATTTGTCCCAAGAACTAAATTGCAAATCTAAGTTGCATTTTATAAAGCACAGGGCTTGGCTACAATTTGTATAGAAAGTATATAGCTTAAGACCCAAAGCAACATACATGTTCTAACTACAACTTTGCAATGGAATTTGACAAATTACTTTTCTTTAGTGCCCCTTTTAAGAATAAGTTTTTAAGGTATTTTGACCTATTCCTTTTATTGTTAAACTATGCAAAATGTAATATAATTTTTCTTTCCATGCCATAACTAAGTGTAACATTAGAGGTAGTATACAATGAAAGGAGCAATAAAGATCATGGCATGGTTGCTAAGCTTAAAAGGCTTTACTAGTAGTTTGTTAAGAAATAAAGCGGTAGATCTATTAAGAAGTCAAACGAAGCTTGGAAAATTTTTTGGTTACTTATATACTAGAAATTGATGTACCCACAATGTGTTTGCTAATTGAAAAACATCATGCATAAAATCTTAATCATAAAACAATTATTTAGTTAAATGAATTGCATTCAAGAAACTTAGAAAAGCAAATATAATAAATTATCTATAAGTTCCATTATTTATCATGGTTTCTCTTTTCACATTAAGAAAAAAAAAAAAAAAAAAACTAGAGAGCAAATATTCTCCTTTGGTTTCATACCTTTATGTAAGTTCTACCAGAAAATTTGCCATTACTAAAATTCTCCTTATCTAAACAATATTTAGTTATAATAAACAATGTAAAATAAAGATAAAGTTGGTCTTTCAGTAAATTTTCTCTCTCCTATCACTAACCTTTGTTCTCCTTTGCCCACTATTTATTAATGCATAGTATTAATTGTTTTTTTGATAAATTCAAATTATAATAATGTACAATAATGTACCATAATAATGAATATTATTATTACTATAACTTTATACAATCAAAATATAATAAATATGCATTAATATAAAGTAATTGTAAATCCTACGAATTCTTGATCTCAAACGTAAAGTTGGTCAAGAAAGTTAATGGATAATCTTTAAAATTGCTTAAGATATAATGACATAAACCCTAAATAAAATGAACTAACCCTAAAAGACAAGTCCAAAACCCCCTAAATAATAAGTCAAAAAACCCTAGAAGAAGTAAACCTTAAAACCCTAATTGTATGCATAAAATTCTAAAAACTCTAATAATTAGAAAAACCCTAAAACGTTTATCAAACTTGAGAAGATCTACTAAAACCCTAATTGAATGACTAAAAGCCTTGAAATAATTAAGGAACCATAATTGAATAGCAAAACCACTCACTTAATATACTCAATTTCGCTAATTGTCCAAAAATCCTAAGTACTGATCACATACGGGATCCAATAACTATAAATGGCCCCTAATGCTTAGAAGCTTTAAGAAATTAGACAATATAAGTTAATAAACATAAGTAAATTGATAGGATATAACAAAATTCCAAACCAACCTTAATTACACTTAATTTGCTCAATCATAATTAATCACAATTAATTTTCTTAATTATAACCTAATCTTATAATCAACTCTTATTACATCTTAATTAACAAAGAGATAAAAGTAATTAAAGACAAAAGACAAAGAGATTAATTGGCAATTGTCCTCTAAGGGGACAAACAATTGCCAAAAGGATGAAACCTTACAAGAGTGCATTTTACCCCTTAAAGACAAATACCAACCTACCTAATTTGAGCTTGTGGTCCCCTTAATTCCCTCTTCAAGTGCTAGCCATGCACCCTCTCTCTCTTACTCTTCATTTTCTCTCATCTCATTCATTAAACACGCTAAAAAACTCTCCAAACAAAGCTTGTAAATACTTACACTTGCTCGCTCTCTCGGCTACCCCCACTCATACCACTGTTAGCCACTTTCACTCTACCACCACTTAACGCCACCACTAACCACCAATCATCACACATTCCTCACTCACCCCCTATCTATTTGATACACACATACCCCTATAATACCCCCAAAGCTTATGATACAACAAGAGAAAAGGGGAGCTCCATTTCAACTCTTTAAGGTAAAAACTACCCTATTGTTTCCTTGAAGTTTATTACTTGTTTCTACATTCTAAGATCTAAAACTCTTATAAACAAGTATATTAGAGTAATGTAGTTTAGGATAGTGTAGATACCATAGATAATTGTAACACATGGCTCCTTAGTCAAGTATAATTGCCAATATGCATGAAATTGTAGGAGCAAGTAGGTGTTAGTAGAAATAAGTGAGAAAAACATCAAGCAACGCCCATGCTACATATATGCCATCCCATGTAGGGGATGTTTTCCTTACAACTAACACTTATTTGTTGATAAAATTGATTTCTTTTGGTGAAAAAAAAAAAAAAACCTAGCTTAGAGTTAGATAATATACATTAAAACAAGGAGTTGTGTGAAAGATGGTGGAAACCCTAAAAGAACCACCTTTAACACTACCTTTAGAGTAGGGAACAAATTGTAACTTTTGGTTTATTAACATAATGATTCATTAATTAGTGATAATTTAGGTTTGGGACTTAACTAACAAAGTTTATTATGCTAATGTTGGACTAGAAGCCTAAATAAGATTAAATAGTGATTTGGACTTTTAAAATTTAATTAGAAGGCCAATAAAAGATAATGGCTAGCTTAGGACACATGAAAAATAAATTATTTAAAAGGGTTATAATGAGTTGAGGCATAAAAGAGCACATAGAGTAGGGTGTAAGGCCTTAAAATGAAAGTGAGACCCAAATCACATTGAAAAGGCCCAACATAGAGTCCATAAACCAATAAAACAAACTAACCAACAGTTTAAATACACTCCAAAGTAAATTAAAAACCAATAGGCCTAAGAAGACAACTAAAAAAACCCCATAGGCCCAACTTGAAGTTATTATAAGAAAAAAGAGAAAAAGGTTCAAATCAATCTATAAAAGTAAACCTAAGGCGTAATTAAAAACTTTAGGGGATAAAACTTAAAGTTTTATTTAAAAACCTTAAATATAGGGCCCAGTAATCCAAATCTCAACTTTAAGCCTAAAATAAGGTCCAAAAACCTCTACAGTCAAACACCAACGTTTGACCAACAAATTTAATTGGCCTAATCCTTAAGGTTATAGGTTTAATCCAACTAAATGGACCATACCACATGATAGAATACTCGAAAATAATGAAAATAGATTATAAGATCACCAAAATCAAACTTAAAATGAAAAAATTATGGTTAAAATATGAAAATAAGAAAAATAAGGAATTGTGACAAATTAATTTAATAGATAGTAAAGAATAGGAGTTTTATATGCTATGATTACATTCTTCAGGTGATTTCGATCTAGAGATTGGCTCGATTGAAGACTATTAGGATTGCCAGATATCATAGGTGGATGAGTATATTGACTTCTATCTTATCATGTATTTACTTGTAGTATAGAGCACTATTAAATTATATATAGTGAAAATTGATGTGCTTAGGATTTGGGAATTCTTGCATGTGTTTGTATTTGGATGCAATTGCATTATAATACATCATAATATATTAGAACCAAAATTAGTTGTTGCATTAGCTATTAGGATTCTAGAGTATCTGTTATATATATTGGTTGATCACTTGTGAATCAAACTAACAATTATCTAACCTTTAAATGAACCAAACATACATTGCATCATATTGCATTAAGATCACAGTGTTAGTATTACGTAGTAGAGTAGGAGATCATGCATTATGGATCCATATTGATTATTATATGATATATTATTGTTAGTGCACGATGTATTCGTACAACATGTTTTTGCCTTAACTTTTTGGGAACTAAGTAACTCTAGGGAGTGTTGCCCATTGCTTGAGGCCGAGCCATATATACTACTTTAGGTCTATTAGGAGAAATGATATTGAATTGGACATAAAGACCTAGGTCCTAACATATCTAAATACTTTCCAAACTTAGGCAACAATAGGCATAAAATTGTGCCTTATATAATTGCTAGTAGGCTGTACAAGATGTGTGCATTGCATATGATTGTTTTGCATTCATACGCTTGTTAAATAACTTGTTTGAACTAACTTATTGATAGAATAGGAAGGTTACCTACTAAATAATTATGACTTAACTACTTATAGTTTATTGTTGTAACATGACCTTTGGTTGAAGTTAGGCTGCAAGATGCCTAAGGTTAGTTCTATTAGCTTTCGGGATGGTAGAATAAAGAAGAGAACTTGAGTGAATCTATATAATCTATTTAGACTCTCTATTGTATATTTCTTTTACTAAGGTTTAGTAGCATGGACTACTAATACTTATTCTAGCTTAACTGTAAGACTTATTTGGGGGATGTTTATCTCTATGGACCTATGTTGGATTTAAATTTGTTACTTTAAATATTAATTATTTGTTTTGATATTACTTGATGCAAGTCTTCTAGCAGAGGTCAATGTTGTGCAAACGCCTTATGCATTATGATGAAAGTTCTCGATCAATGGTGAGGACCTCAAACCTTCTTGTAGTATATAGCAATACGGCCACAACTTGGTTACCCCTTAGGTTGTAACGGTAATAGTTATTTCCTTTCGTATTCAAACTATAGTTACATACATTAACGTAAAGTAATACACATACATATTTTCCCTTTAGGTTTCACAAAATTACATGCAAGAGTAAGGATTATAAATATAGAGAAAAATTAAAATAAATTTGTTATATAAAAATATACAAAATTGCATAAATATTGAACTTTCTCAAACAGCAAGTAATGATGATGCTAATCTTAATTCACTTGCTATATTATAGAACTTGTCATATACTTAAAACAAGAAAAGTGTTAAAAATAATTAAGTAAATTAAGTACTTCATATGAATCTACTTATAAAATGATAGAAAAAGCATGTGAAATTTAAGAAATCAAAATTACATTTCCTTTTCATCTTTTTCCTTCCCATTTTTACTATTCTAAAATGTGAGTTCACATACCTTATGAAGTACCCTTTTTTTTTTTTTTTAAATATCCTACAATGCTAGTTTAAGTTTTAGGTAGAGAGATTATTCTATTAGCCTCTTCCAAGGAGGGATACGAGAATTAAAAAAATAAAAAAGAGCGTTGCTTCCTCGTAATCTTTACTTAAAAGCACTCTAAATCAATTGCCACAGTATTCACGGGGAAACGAACACTAAAAATTACAAATAAAATACAATTGCACTTAAAAAGTTCATAACAAAATAAAGTGATATTTTCTCTACCATAATCGTGTCAAATGATTCTAAAACATAAATATAGGCAACTGTGTCAAAGTGTTATTAAATTAGGTGTAGTTATTTTATGATAAGCTCAAATTCAAAGTAAAAAGTAACTCTAGCAATAAGAGAAGTTATTCGATCCCATAATATTTTAGCCATCACCAAATTATCTCCAAGACATCTTACTTATAAAAAATGTAAAATTAAGAACATAATTAAATAAAGCAATTTATTGTTAACCAGATACAATCGTAACACATATTAAATATCATTAAAGAATAATGAAACAAAAAGGAAATATTTTATTAATTTTCAAAAGAAAATGTGAATAAAAAATGAAAAATACAAAACATTACATGATAAAATTGAAAGAAAAATTAAGGCAATCAGAATTTTAAAAAAGAAAAACTAGGCGGAGTACTGAAATTGAAGACGTTGCTTACATCGACACTTAGAATTTGTACTCTTTCTCCCTCCACTTCATTTTTTGAATTACATACAAAATTAAAGCAAGGAAAATCTAGAAAGTAAAAAAATAAAAAATAAAAAACGAAGTTGCAAATAAGAAAAATCTATATAAAAAAAATCAAATAGGAAATTAAGACATCAATCATAGAAGACAAACCTTAGGAGAATTGTGTTGAAACATGGGTTGACCATGAAAATATACACACTAAACTTGTCCATAACATCAACTCTATCTTGGGTTTCTTCATACTTGATGGTTGAATCATTCTCATCATTGAAACTTCTCGTCTGTTAAATTATTTAATGACTTCAACCTAGAGCAATCATCATCAAAATTTTGAGCAAAATATTTTTCTAATCATAAATATCCAATTCCTGAATTTCATAGACACATAGCAAAAGCAATTTATCAAATAAATTAATTGAAGAAAAGGGTTATATCTATTTGAGTGAAACTTAAAGCATAAATTAATCAAGTATTAATAATAATATGCCATCATAATTGGAGGTTTTACATAGAATACATTCAAGAAGATTTCTAGAAGACGAAGATCAACGATAAACATACTATAGTAGAGATTTTTGAGTGTTCCATGTTCTTTGGGAGATAATTAACCATGCTGATACTCGAACATATGGAAAGGAAATGTACGGTGAGAGATAAGATATTATTATATTGTCATGATTATAGTATTAGTATAAATTATTATAGTTTAACAATATGGGGCAAATTGATGTACACTAATGGTATTATTATAATTTGACCGTAGAGTTTTATTTTAGTAGATTTTAGAAGATTGTTGCTGTGAGTCAAAAATTATTCAAAAACCCTTGATTAACGATTGAGGAAAAAAGAGAGTGATAATTATTCTTAGGCCAAGTTATGGAATATCACGGACAGAAATATACTCTCGGAAAGTGTGGAATCCGAAAAGGGACGTATTTGCTTAATAATATAGATGTTGTACCCCATAATTGATCTTAGGATTTCTCTTACATTGCACCTTGCGTGCCATGATTTATGCTTTAATCTCCAATTGATATGAGATGCTAACCAGAAAGAGGGGAAAAATTGACAGACGAGAGGAAAGTAAAATTTTCTTTGGATAAGTGAAGACTGTACATTGCACTATGTACTTATGTTGAAACGCAGCATTTAGTTATATCAAGTATCGAAGGTTAAGGTGTTAATTAGTTCGTTTATCAGGGGAAAAGGTTGGTGTTGGTTGTTTAAATCCTCAATATTGACTTTTGGTGATTGGAGGAACTTCCTGTCTTAGACAATGATTCCCATTGCTTATATTTTATTTTCACCAAATATTTTCCTGGTAACACCTGGTGTTTTGAATGAGATAAATTTGGTTGCATATATATATATATATATGTATAGATGAACCTGGTGTTCTAATGGAAGATAATGAATTGATGCTTTTAGGGAATTCATGGATGAATACACAATCTGTCTTGTTGATTTTTTGCCATGCTGTAGAGTTGTAGCGGTGTTAATGTTGAGGCTGTGGATATGCTTAAGGAGATCGGAGGACCTCTTTCTGTTCGTGCATTGATTTGCTTGGTTTCTTGAACGAGTGGCGTACCAAGAGTTGCGATCAGCAAAAAATCGCGTTCTTTTACGCTATTAGTCGCTATCAAAATTATATAAGGTCGTATATGCACGAGTCCGCAGAGGTTTTCCTGTGGTTCCAAATCCGAAGGTACTAGGCTCTATAGTGTCTACCTTTGATAATGGAATGTCAAGTTAGGATGTCGTTTGCTGGTTTATCCCAACAGCATCACTAATACAACTTCGCTACGTATATAGAATCATGTGTAGAATCCGTCGCACTAATGATTATTTTTCTTATATATTCATTTTTATCTTTTTATATCTTGTATGTTATTTCCTTATGAAGTATCTTTTTTATCTTTTTCTTTTTGAGCAAGTTGCCCTAACTTATGTGTATAAATACCCCTATATTTGTAGCTATAAAAAGAAGCAGAATTAGATTATCCTTAATATACTTGAATATTTTCTTCCGTGTGTAAACACTACTTATTTACTCTCAACATCACTCTTATCCTAATCATTAAGCAAAACTAGGTGGTAAGTAACCTTATTAGACCAATTTGTATGTTATATCGAATTGTGTCATAAGTCTTCGGAAGTTTCATTGGTGTGTCATATCCTCTTAAGATATTTATGGGTTTTTGCTTACTCTTCATTCGCGTTTGTTCTTTCACATACACCCTATCACTTTTCTTTCAAACTTTCTACAAGCTCGAACTCATCCAGTGATTGGCCTTATCTGTTCTTGGTCATTGTTCACAATATCTTGATGTTAGAGCGAAGGTTTTGCTTAAGTTGTCATTATTAATTTTTTTTTTTTGAAGTTTTGTTATACTCTGTTCTGCATATGTAAAATAGAGCAAGTTATTGTGCTTATTCGAGTGCTATATTGTTAACTGTTAATTTCCTGAAGTGTTTATGTGAACTTTGAATCTATAGAGAGAATGACAGACCCGAGTGTAAATGTTAGTATGAGAGATGACAATAGTGGAGTTATCCATCATAAACGACAGTCTTAAGGAACCCCAAGAAGCATTGACGAGAGACTTGATAAGGTAGTAAACCTTTTGGTAGATCTGACCCGAGCTATTTATGCATTGGCTTATTGACTTATTGAGGCTGTGCAAAATATCCCATAGGTTACCCAACCTATTAGAGGTTAGAACCTAACTTGACCAGTTCGAGGTAAAGGAATAGGTGGATGAGTGAAGAGAAGGATTGATTTGGCAGACATAGGAGATGAGGAAGAAGAGTACTTCGAGAAAGAGCGAGCTAGAGTCTCAAGAGCATCCGACAATGTAAAACTTTGGATTTCGAGTTTCAATAGATCTAGGAATGCTAATAAATATTTGGAATAGGAAGAGAAGGTAGAGTGTGTTTTTGACTATTATCAATATGAGGATTATGAGAAGGTAAGAATTGCTGCTATTGAGTTCTTTAGATATGCTGTCATGTAATGGAAGAATTTCCATGCCATGAGGAGACAGGAAGGCTATCGAGAGATTAATGCTTAGCTTGAGATAAAGAGAATACCTAGAAATAGATTCATACCAGAAACTTACCTTCAAGATACTTTCACTCGGCTTTAGGAGCTAAGATAAGGAGGTTGAACTGTTGACGAGTATGTTCAAGAATTTCAAATGCTTATAATTTGTTGCAAAGTGGAGGAACCACTGGCTCAAACAGTCTCAAGATTCATCACTAGATTGAGAGGTGATATTTGAGACATGGTGGAACTCCAACGCTTTACCACAATAGATGAAGCCGTCAGAATAGCTCAATGAGTAGAAAGGTAAAGAAGGAGCCGAGCTGAAGGATGGATGTATGAGCTGAATAGAGAAGCCGACTTGACATTGAAGTGGCGACTTAAACTTATGAGAGGGGGGCAAGGGTTTGGCAGGAAGACAAGCCAGATCGAGTGCTTCAAGTGCCATGGATTTGGACATATGGCTACTCAGTGTCTAAATTGAAGGACAATGGTCATCAAAGGAGATGCCCCAAAGTTAAAAGTAGACAGTACAGATGAGGAACCTGAGGAAGAGGAGGTCCCCACCGAGAAAGAACTAATTGAGGAGGATGTGTTTGCTGAGGACTTGGGCTAATTACTTATGGTTATCCAACGCACTATGAATATGGAACCCCTAAGAGAGGAGGAGTAGAGAGAG
Source organism: Lumnitzera littorea (assembly GCA_024138015.1). NCBI lineage: Eukaryota > Viridiplantae > Streptophyta > Magnoliopsida > Myrtales > Combretaceae > Lumnitzera > Lumnitzera littorea. The sequence goes on from JAMXBB010000002.1 coordinate 50,288,030, forward strand.
AATTTGTTTCATACCACTTATAAAGTGAATGATCGGGTGTGTGCCCTCATCGTGGATAGCGAAAGCTATACTAACGTGGCATCAGCTGATCTTATTTCAAAACTGAAATTACCGACTGTTGCACATACGAGGCTGTACAAATTGTACTGGTTGGGTGAGAAAGGAACACTACATATCACTCAGCAAATACTATTGCCGATCATTATTGGGAATTACTTAGACCAGATTCTCTACGACATGCTATCCATGTGTACTTCCTACATGTTGCTAGGTAGACCATGGCTGTTTGATGGGAGAGTTATCTATGACGGCTACAAGAACACATATATGTTCAAGAAGGATGATCGAAAGATCACACTAAACCTAATGCCATTGAGAGACGTTAAAAAATTGTAGGCAAAACTTGCTCGCGGATCTAAGATGGCTCTAGTGTTGAGTAAAGCTGAGCTTCAAGAGGCCATCAATATTGACTAGCCGACACTCATGTTGGTTAGGCAATTATTATAAATGAAGGAGCAAGGCGAACTATCTTAGGAAATCAAAGAGTTGCTTGATTAGTATACTGACCTGTTCTTAGAACAATTACCTAAAGGGTTGCCCCCTACTTAAGGCATAAAGTATTGCATTAACTTAATACTCGATGCTGCATTGTTGAATAAGCCGGCCTATGGGATGAATTTTGAACAGGCTTCTAAGCTATAACATCAGGTCAATGAGTTGCTAGAGAGAGGATACGTCTAAGAAAGTCTCAACCCTTACATTGTGCCGGTGCTCCTAGTGCCGAAAAAGGATAGAACTTGGTGGATGTATGTTGACAGCCGAGCAGTGAATAAGATCACGATCAAATACAAGTATCCGATCCTAAGGTTAGAAGACATGTTAGATGAGTTGAGTAGAGCTAAGGTCTTTAGTAAGATTAACCTAAAGTCTAGCTACCATCAAATCCACATGAGGCTCGGAGACGAATGGAAGACTACATTTAAAACTCGGCATGGACTCTATGAGTGGATGGTCATGCCATTCGGCCTATGGAATGCCTCGAGCACCTTCATGCAATTAATGAACCACATATTAAGACATTTGATTGGAAAGTGTGTCATGGTATACTTTGACAACATATTGGTCTATAGTACCGATATGTCAAGTCACTACAAACATCTCCGAGAAGTATTGGATATCCTCCGTATTGAGAGACCATTCGACAATCTTAAGAAATATTACTTTTGCTAGGAGGAAGTAGTATTCTTGGGTTATGTAGTTAGTGGAGGAGGCTTATGAGTGGATAACTAAAAGATTTGAGCAATTATAGAGTAGCCGACTCCCACTACTTGTGCCGACGTGAGGAGTATCCATGGACTGGCTTCATTTTATAGAAAATTCATCAAGAATTTCAGTATCCTCATCGTGCCTCTTATTGAGCTTACAAAGAAGAACACTGATTTCCAACGGGGAGAAAGGGAGGAGAGGAGCTTTGCTAAGGTAAAAGAAAAGTTGACCTTCACCCCGATATTGGTTTTACCTGACCTCAAGAAAATATTTAAGCTGGAATGTAATGCATCAGGCATTGGAATAAGTATTGTCCTAATGTAGGAAGGTCGACCAATTGCCTTCTATAATGAGAAGCTTAAAGGACCATAGTTGAATTACTTCGTATATGACAAGGAACCCTTGGCATTGATCTAAGCACTACAAGTATGGCAACACTATTTACTATTGAGAGAGTTTGTCATATATACTGACCATGAGTCGTAGAGGTACCTTTGAAGTTAGACCAAATTATTGAAGCGGTAAGTGACATGGGTTGAATTTCTTGAATGATTTAATCTTGTGATTAAATATAAGCAAAGAAAGAGCAATGTAGTTGCAGATGCTCTTTTAAGGCGACATGTGCTTTTAACCGAACTGCAGACCAAGTTATCTAGGTTCATAAGTATCAAAGAGCAGTAATCTAATGATCTACACTTTAGACCCATAGTCATGCAATGCGTTGATGGAATGATAGTGGATGAGTACAATGTGGAGGACCTATTCATTGTGGAAACTATTGATCAGGGAAGCCCATAGTAGAGGACTCTTTGGACATTTTGGAGAAAAAAGGACTTGTGAGCTGCTGAATAGTCGATTCTTTTGGCCGAAGATGAGGAGAGATGTGCACAAAGTTGTCAACAACTGTACCGTATGTAAGAGGGCTAAGTGCCGAGCTGAGTAAGAGAAAGAAATACCTTTACCTATTCTAACGAAGCCGTGGACTAAATTGAGCATGGACTTTGTTGTCGAACTACCACGAACTACCTAAGGTAAAGATTCCATAATGGTCATTGTAGATCAGTTCAACAAAATGGTACACTTTGTGCCTTGCTTAAAAACTAATGATGCTTTGGCTATTGCTTCTCTTTTCTTGCAGGAGATTGTGTGGTTATATGGCATGCTAAGAAGTGTAGTCTTCGATAGGGATCCAAAGTTCTTGAGCCATTTCTAGAGGACCTTGTAGTGTTTGATGGGGACTAAACTACTATTTAGTACTTCCTGTCATCCCTAAACTGATGGCCAAATGGAGGTGGTTAATTACACTTTAGGATCACTGCTTTAAGTGACAGTAGAAAAGAACTTAGCTGATTGGGATGTTTGCTTGCTGGTGGTCAAATTCGCTTATAGCTATACGGTACATGACACTACTAAGCAAACACCCTACGAGGTGGTCTATGGTTTCAATCTTGAGTTACCCCACAATCATACCCTTATACCTGTACCTGCATAAGAGGACCCTGATGTAAGAACTTGAGCACAATCTCTTCAGTACATCTATGACAAGGCCACTTAGCACATCGACTAAGTTGCTAGAAGAATGCTAGAGAAGACCAAGGGTAGGACGGCTAAATAATTCCAGCTAGGAGACTTAGTTTAGCAGCACCTCAACAAAGAATGGTTCCTTACCAAGAGGAGGAACAAATTATTTGCAAGAGCCAAAGGACCTTTAAGGATAATGCCTACAAATTGGAGTTACTTGAGGACTATGGGGTTTCTAACGCCTTTAACGTTACCAACCTCAATTTGTATCTCCCTGATGGAGAGCTGAACGAAGGCCATTTAGATTTGATCCTAAATCCAAAATAACCCGAAAAGAATGATGGGAATCAAGCTGTTGGACCATTGATCCACAGTTTAGCTTAAAGACTAGAGGGACTAGTAAGACGAATTCTCCTACTCTAGTTTACTCATGCAGAGGCTGAGTATCTCCTTGTCGACCCATTTTGCTTGCCAAACCAAATGATTGCTTATTTCTTGCATGTTATGTGTTGAGACGTAAAAGGCCGAGACAACAATCCATTCTCACACATGCTTAGCTAATTACTTATTTAGCCGAACCCTTGTCGATATGCCAAGAGAAAGAGTCCAGATTGACCAAGCCATCCCTTCTCGAACAAGTAAGCTATCCATGCCTTTTTGTCTACATCTTCCAACGACATCATCAATACAATCTTGCTATATATACAAAATCATGTGTAGAATCCGTTGCACTAATGATTGTTTTCCTTACACATTCATTTTTACCCTTTTGTATCTTATACATTATTTCCTTATGAAATGCCTTTTTTGTCTTTTTCCTTTTGGGCAAGTTGCCTTAACTTATAGGTATAAATACCCCTGTACTTGTAGTTGTAAAAAGAAGTAGAATCAAATTATCCTTAATACACTTAAGTATTTTCTTCTATGCATAAACACTACTTGTTTACTCTTGGCATCACTCTTTATCCTAACCTTTGAGCAAGGCTAGGTGGTGAATAACCTCACTAGACTGATTCATGCATCATATCGAATTGTATCATGAGTTCTCAAAAGTTTTATTAGTACGTCATATCCTGTAGAGCTGTTAGTGGGTTTTTACTTACTATTCATTCACATTTGTCCTTTCACATAACCCTATCACTTTTCTTTTGAGCTTTCTACTAGCTTGGACTCATCAAGTAACCAGCTTTGTTTGTTCTTGGTCATGGTTCGCAACAATGAAAGAGAGTCCCCTTACCTAGGGGTTTTGCCTAGTATTTATAATGAGTCAATGGAGGTTGTCCTTGGATCGAGTCATTAGATCGGACTTAGATATTGGGCCCACCAATATAAGCCCACATAATAATTATCCAAAAAGGCCTATCAACATTTGCTCCCTACTCTCTTTGGTGATGAAGTCAGAAAAGAGAGTATTTAAGGAGGTTGATTTTGTAGGATTTTTATAGAGATTTAGAATTATAGCTTGATGAGGCTAGAGTGCTTGAAGAAGCAAAAGCCTGAAGAGGTGAAAGGTGGGAGTAACTAGAGCACTTATAAATATTGGTATGCCTTAGAAAGTAAAGGCTTGAAGAGGCAAAAGCCTAAAGAAACTGAAGCACTTAAAGAGGATAGGAGCTAAAGAGTTGAGGGCCTAAAGAGGTTGAAGCGCCTAAAGATGTGAGGACCTAAAGGGGTCAAAGCACTTGAAGAGGCGAAGACCTAAAGGGGTCGAAGTGCTTGAAGAGGTGAAGGCCTAAAGGGGCCAAAGTACCTGAAGAGGTGGGGGAGCATGTTGATCATCCAAGCTAGTATATAGGACTTAAGCTTACTTACTTGTCCATACCAATTATAGGACTTAGAATACTTTACCTGTCATTGCTAAATGGCTTAAGGTGTTCAAGAAGCCCACTGTCTATCAATTAGATAGCGTAGTTAAATTTATACTAACTCATTGTCCATTGAGTATGAGGCTTAGAACTGTTAAGGAGTATCCTATTAGTAGATTATATCTACATGGGCTTAAAATAAAGAGCATTTGTTTGGCCCTAATTCGTCTTTGTATTCATGTTGAAATGTTGTGTGGATAGATAATACATTATTCATGAGTTAAATGTGAATATGAACAATTGATTGCTATGAACAACAACATAAAGCACATAGCTCAAAATAAATGATTGAATGAGTTGAAAGTAATGATAGAGAATTTTTACTCATCTTTCATTGATGTAACCAATACGCAAGTGGATATCTTCGTCATTAGCTAAGTGAATTGAGTACTTGTACGTGAAGTTAGCTTAGAGACAATCTCAGTTTATAACCTCATTTGTTATAGTGTTCAATATATGAAGGCAATGAACTACTCGACAACTTATAGCTTGGCCACTTGGCAAGACTCGAAGAACATGGCTTCTTAGCTATTACTGAAAGTCGATTGAAATAGCTAGGTAAGATGTTTCTCAGGCTCCTGTATCTCTTGGCCCATTGGCCATTATTACTCAGCCGAGATTACAGATTTCTTAAAAATCAAAAGTTTACCAGTTAGTACGCGTGCTAGGAGTTGCTCGACATGTAAATAACTTTTGGAGTGTAGATTCACATGTGCCATGACTCATGCATCACGTACTAACTTGATTAAGTCATGGAATAAACTTAGATTGAGTTGGCATTCGTCATTCAGCATGATCTAATGGCGACTGAGCTTGGTTAATAAGCTTTGCTCGATTAGACCTAAATAGAGTTCAGTTGGACTTCTTGTCATCTTAAGAAGTTCGAGTCAACTATTGGGAGCTTAGATTGATACTGCTATAAAAGTGTTTAGATCATCGGATATGCTAACATTAGCTATCCTCGTGTTCCATTGATAGATTCGACATTATCAAGTATAACTTTTAGCTCAATATCTTCATGCAGGTACACTAACTTTTGGTTCCCTAAATTATATATACCCTTCTATCCTATATAAAAGGGCTCACTTCTTGGCTACACCAATGAAGCCAGTAATGAAGATTCATCAATGCTCTCATATATATTGTTATTTTCCTCTAATAACATCCAATCAACTTCACAACATTTTCTATGACAACATGAGCTAAAGCCTCCATTGCTTCTTTAAATCTGAGTGACTTTTAGTCTACATCCGTCGTGAGGCTTAATTTACGCTCTAGCTACTATCATGTCGATGTAAGTGTAGGTCAGTGATTGCTTACGGACTCTGGTCGGATGGAGCTGCTGTTTGGAGCTCGGCCTTGTTGTGACTTGGTTGAAGCTTACGACAAGCCATTCGTCACTTAGTACAACTTAATGCCTTGACCACTCGCCATATATGTGATGAATAGCTTTGCTATTGCATTTGCTGTAGCCGAATAAATATGTCGACATGTCGAGTTACTCGGCTTTATGGGTTTTTTTGAAGTCTATGGCCAATAGCTAAGAGTAATGTTCGGCATCAATAACTTGGTAGCCTTATTTTTAGACTCAAAAGTACTCTGTAAGGAAGTTGGTTCAATCAAACTCTCTCAACTCTAGATGTTATTCAATATTGGAGATTACGGCTTGGATATACTTGATGTCTCAGCGATACTACAAGCCAACAAAGAAGTTCAGCATTAGTTTATTGAGCAGCTCCTTAGTAACTTGATAGGAATCAAAAGGTCATTAGTAAACAAGGGAGAAGAACTTGCTTTCAAGTAGCTCGATGAGTTATGGATAGCTCGAACTTAGGAGCTTAAAGGTTAGTTACGCTTAGATTTGTTTAGTACTCAGTTTGGAAAAGCTAATTAGAGCTTGGACAAAGTATGAGCCACTTAAGCTAGTATATAAAATTGCTTGGTTGTTGTATGACCACCACAATGTTGCTCAACATGGGTAGCTCAGTGTGCAAAGAAAGTTAACTAAAATTAACTATATGGATCAACTCTCCATATGGGCTATAAGCATTCGATAGGTTATGTGTGCAACTATTACCACTTTTTAGGCGTTGGCATCTAACTTGGTGTCATTAAGGAGCTTAAGGAGTTTAGCCACCTTCCTTCAATGTAAGGTTTCTCATCATTGGCAGGTTGCCAAGAGAGGATTGTTTGGGTGAGAGATTGGAGGCCTCGGAGCCATACACGAGTAATGGAATCGATGGTCAGCAGTTCATCAGTTCTCTAGGGTTGCTGAATATTTGTCCTCAAATCTTAGTCCTTGTCATTATCGGGTACATAAGGAGTCAAGTCGGTGATGTTGAATGTGGAAGACACATTGAAACACTTAAGTAGCTTAATCTCATAAACATTATCATTAATGTGCCTCAAGATCCTGTAGGTCTGTCTATTCTAGGAGATAGTTTATTTATCCTCTTGTTAGGGAAGAGTTCCTTGCTAAGATAGGCCTAGATAAGGTCCTCAAGGGTATAAACAACTCGTCTTCTTCTGCGATTTCCTACTTCCTTTTTTCAGGCTACAGTTTTGGCCAATTGCTCGGTAATCTTTCGATGTAACCTTTGGAATTCCTTAGTATGATGTAGGCTAGATTGACTTTCCCTTTATGTAGTCGGATTGTTAATTAAATCTAAGGGTAAGTTTGGGTTAAGTCTATAAATAACCTCAAATGGTGATGTTCCAATTGAGCTGTGAGTTGAGCGATTGTAGGCAAATTCAACGATGGGCAAGCATAAATCCCAATCATGAGAGTTCTTTCCAATAGTGGCGCGTAAGAGGTTACTAACAATTCTGTTCACTACTTTAGTTTAGCTGTCTATTTGGGGGTGACAAGAGGTACCAAATAGGAGCCTAGTGGCAAGCTTCCTTTATAGGGTCTTCCAAAAGAAGCTCATGAATTTCAAATCATGGTCGAACGTAATACTCCTTAGCACTCCATGTAGTCGTACAATTTCCTGTGAAAAGAGGTTAACGATGAATGAAGCATCATTAATTCTATGGTAGGGAATGAGGTGGCCCATCTTGTTGAACCTATTAACCACCACTATGATTGAGTCATGTTTTCTTGGCATATGGGGAAGGCCGAGCATGAAATTCATGCTTAGATCAGTCTATGGTTGCTTTAGAATTGGTAAGGGTACATATTCTCCATAGGACTCTCTCCTCCTCTTTGCATATTTACGAACCTTATACCTTTCAAGTATTTGGTGCACATCTTTCATCATCTTAAGCTAGTGAAAATGCTCCTTCAATATCTCAATAGTCTTCTTTTCCCTAAAATGGCCAAACCCTCAGCATGAGCTTCTCAAATGAGTAGCTCCCTTGCAAAACCACTCGGCACACAAATTTGCTTGCCCTTCAAGAAGAACCCCTCACTTAAGTAGAACCCTTTTGCAGCTCTTCTAGTACTGCACTTGGCTACTAAGGGTCTAAAATATGGGTCATGCTCATACTAATAAGGTAAAGCATCAAATCCAAGCACCTTAGCTTGCAATGTTGTGATGAGGGTATGATAGTGAGAAAGTGCATCAACCATCGTATTGGTGCTTTCCTTCTTATATACGATGACATAGCAAAAGGTCTCCAAGAACTCAACTCATTTGGCATAACATTGAGAAAGCTTCTATTGCCTGTAAAGATGTATGAGAGATTCATGATCTAAATAGATGATGAATTCTCTCGGCAACAGATAATGCTGCCAATTTTTGGAGTATTTGGATAAGGGCATAAAACTCCCTATCGTAGGCTGAATAATTTAGGGTAGCACCTTAGAGTTTTTTGTTGAAGCAGGCAATAGGTTGACGCTCTTACATAAGGAAAACATTAATGCCGACACTAGACACATCACATTCAACCTCAAAAACTTTCTCGAAATATGGTAGGGTGAGTATTGGAGCAGATGTCAGCTTAGACTTCACGTCTTCAAAACTCCTCTGAACTTTTTTCTGATCACCTAAACTCAACGTTTTTCTTAGTCAATTTAGTCAACGGCGTAGTTATGGAATTGAAGTTCCGAATAAATCTCTAACAGAATGAGGCTAGACCATGGAAGCTATTGACTTCGGCAACACTAGTCGGCATAGGCCACTTATTAATAGCTCTAACTTTTTCCTCATCAACTTGAACTCCCCTCCCTAAAATATTATATCCAAGGAATACAACCTCGCTTTGACAGAACACGCATTTCATCAAGTTGTTAAATAATTTCTTGGAGCGAAGTTTGTTAAACACCAATCTCAAATGTTCATCATGAATGAGGAGGTCAGTATGGTAGATTAAAATATCATCAAAATAAACCACAATGCATTTACTAATCAATGATTTGAGTGTATGATTCATTAGCCACATAAATGTACTTAGCGCATTAGTTAGACCAAACGGCATCGCCAACCATTCAAACAAACAATCCTTTGTCTTGAAGGCCATCTTCCATTCATCCCTAAGTCTCATTTGTATTTGGTGGTAGTCACTCTTCAGGTCAATCTTAGAAAAGATGTAGGTGCCATGTAACTCATCAAGCATATCATCAAGCCACAAGATCGGGTATCGGTACTCTAACTTACTCAACAACATGTAGTCCTCCTTTCTTATTTAGCTAGTGAATCTTGTATGGCTTAGGGTATGGAATGGTTGGCAATTTCATGGCCTTAAGTACCCCTTGTGCTATGATGTTGGTACAGCTCCCTCCATCAATGATCATGGGGCATAGCTTGCCATTCACTCGACAATTTATATGGAAGAGTTTCTCTCTTTGCTCGTTCTCGTTAGCTACAAAAGCACTTAGAGGTCATTGAACAATAAAGCAATACTCGGCTTCGTCCTCAAGAGGTATCTCAGCATCAGGGCCTTCCTGAAATTCTTCTAACATTTGATCGGTTGCCACTTCTTCCTCTCCTTTACTTGCACTTTCTACTTTAAATTGGGGCTTGTCTCCCTTTATGGTCATGACTCGACGGTTTAGACATTGACTAGTCACGTATCCATAGCCAAGGCATTTAAAACATTTGATTTCTCAGGTTTTTCTTCCTAAGTTCGAACCTTAGTCTCTTTGAATCTCAAGCTCCTCGGTCTTACTCTTACCTCGGCCTTCTTCTAGTCGGCTTGGCAGGCTACTCTTATTCGGCAGCATTGTTCGGCTACTCGACATCCGACTAACCTGGTTCCATCGTTGCCTTTCAACTCTCTATGCTATATAGATGGTTTCATCCAGAGTTATGAGGTTTTGCAGTTCTATGATGTTACCAATCTTAACCCGTAGTCCAGAAATAAACCATGCTATAGTTCATGTCTTACATTTGTTGACATCGCATTGTATCATGAACAACTGAAACTCTCAGACATAGTTGTCTACTGATCTGTTACCTTGCCTTAAGTCTTGGAGTCGTTGGAAAGTGTCTTATTCGTAGTGTTCAAGAACGAACTAACTTCTCATAACTCTCTTCATCTCGTTCCATGTTTAGACTTCACGTAGAGCCCTTAGGCGAACATTCTGTAGTTTTTTCCACTACATCTTCGCATATCTAGAAAATTCTAACTCAGCTACTCAAATGTAAACATCATCTTCATAATCGTAGTAGTTAAATATCTTTTCGAACTTCTCTTCTTAATCCAGGAAGTCATTAGCATTACTAGACCCATTGAAGCATGGAATTTGTACCTTAAGATGTTTGACACCTCTTAGTTCTCTAAACTCATGCTCATCAATCCTAACATACTGGTCTTCTTCTTCTTCGTATTCTTCCACTTCGTCCAACTTTAACCTTCTTCTCATGACTTTATTGGCATGTCGAGGTGGTGCTTAGTTTACTAGAAAGGCCTCTAGAGCTCGCTTGTTCATCTATCTTCTTAGCCTATCTCTCATCTCTTGGCCCTACTTAGCAACTCTCTCACGTGGTCTAGTCTTTAAGACTCTATTTACTCAGACAGCTAAGTTGGCTACAATAGCAGCAAGATCTTGTATCTACTCATCAGTAGTACATAATGTTTGTTGGGTAACTCGACCATGACTATGAGCATCACTCTCAGCATCATTAATCTCTCCCTGTACACTAGGATTCAACATTCTCAACACAAAGCTTTAGAAAATACACAAAGCATCATGAATCTATGCACTATAAAAGCAATGCCAAGTCGAGTCAGTGTTAAGTAATCTGCTAGCTAATCGACAGTAAAATGAAGGATTGTCAAGTGGTTCATTAGATGTTGCATCAAACTTAATACTAGATTGTAAAGGTATAGAAACTGGTTTTGCACCCATGAACCTAGCATTATAAAGAACATTAAGCAAATACTTATGTTCATCAAGAAGAAGGCCCTCTTATGTGCGACACAATGCTAGACCAAGAAAGAAATGTATACATCTAATATCTTTTATTATGAACTCAAAATGTGAAGCATTTTTTAAAGCTACAATCGAAGATTCAATACTGCCACTAATCAACATGTCATCAACATAGAGCAAAATTGCAAGAAACCCAATAGAATCATTTTGTATAAACAATGAATAATTACCTTTATATTGTCTAAACCTTATTTATCCAAAAATTGAGAGATTTCCAAATTCCATTATTGAGAAACTTGCTTCAAGCCATAAAGTGACTTCTTTAGCTTACACAATTTGGTTGTGCTTTTGTAAAAGCCTAAAGGAGTATACATATAAATCTCCTTAACTAAATGCCTATGAAGAAAGGCATTGTTGATATCTATTTGGTACAATGGCCATCTTTTAGCTATAGCTACTACTATAAAGATCCTAACAAAACTAAGTTTAGCTACAGGTGAAAAAGTTTTTGTATAGTCCTCTCCTACTATTTGAGTAAACCCTTTAGCAACAAAGCAGGCTTTATAATGCTCTACAAAACCATCTTGCCTATACTTATCTTTGTAAACCCATTTATCGCCTATTGCTTTCTTTCCTCTAGGTAATTGAGTAAGTTCTAATGTCCCATTTTCTCTAAAGCTTCTATTTCCTAATTCATTGCAGCTACCCACTCATCGTGTTTAACAACTTTTGAGTAAGAACTTAGTGAATAGTCAAAACATTAGCTAAGGAAGCCACATAATCAAATGGGTAGTTATGAAAACTTTGCATAGTAAATAAAGGATGGCTAGTGGAAGATACAAAAAAAAAATAGACATTAAATCATTTCCTTGCAAATAGTATACTCTATGAATAAAATCATCCAGCTATTTAGGCAGAAATCTCACTCGACTTGAAGAACAAAGACTAGATTGTGTTTGATCTACTAAAATGTGGTTTATATCACAAGAAGATCTTGAACCTGACTGACAGTTAATTGGAATCTCATTTGAAGACAATGTCATAGTTAATTCTTTTATATGTACTTGCAAATTGTCTTTAAAAGGAAGAATATGTTCATAAAACTTAACATCTCTAATAGTAAATATTTTCTTTAAAATAGGATCATATACTTTATACCATTTTTTGCCTTATATATATCCCCAAAACACATACTTTAGACCTTTCATATCAAGCTGATTAGTAGAAAAAGGTTGATGAGCAACAAAACATAAGCATCCAACTGTCTTAAGATGATTGTAATTTAGTTTTTCCTTAAAAAGAAGCTCATATGGAGTTTTCTATTTTAACAAGGACATTGGCATTCTATTCATCACATAAGTTGTAGCTAAAACATACTCACTCCATAACTCTTTTGGAATGTTGGCATGCAACTTGATGGCCTTAGATGTATCAAGCAAATGCCTATGTTTTCGTTCAACATGGCCATTTTGTTGTAGAGATGTCATAGTCCTTTAATGAATTATTCTTACATCTTTAAACAAAGTTTTGCAAGAAAAAGATAAGAACTCAATACCATTATTAGTTCTTATTACTCTAGGAACAATGTGAAACTAACTTTGTACTTGCTTAAAGAATTTTGCTATAAGCTAAACACACTTAAGATTTATTATTTAACACAAAAGTCTAAGTACTCTTGCTAAAATCATCTAATATTGTTAAAAAATAATTTGCTTCAATCAAAGATGTTATTCTATATAGCCTCTACAAGTCAACATGTATTAAATCAATTGCCATTTTAGAATGTGACTCGTTACAAGTAAAAGGAAACCTATGAATTTTTTAATATTGCAAACACCATAACAAAAATATTTCAAAGGAGGAACATCATAAAGTCTTAAATGTTGAAGTTTATGAAAACCCTAACTTAGCATGAACTAGCTAAAACTCATTAGCTTTATTACAATCTAAAACACTAACTATGTATAAAGGATCAACAACATCTATTGTAGAGTCTAAAACATAAAGACCATTAACAACTTTAGCTAAAGCAATGCTTCTACTCCTTTAGTCCTAAAAAACATGTGTTGTTAGAAATTTTTGCAACCAATCCTTGAACCTGTATAAGCTTATTTACTAGCAACAAATTGTGTATAAAATCTTGCATTAAAAACACATTTTATAGCTTTAAGTTTGGCAAAATTCTAATAGTACCAATAGTATTAACTGACTTATGTGATCCTTTGGGTAATAGAACTAGTATAGGCTTAGTTAGATGTTGCTCACTTGAAATTAAACTTACATTTAGTGACCTATGATTACTAGCCCCATGTTTATAATCTACAAACTAAAGCCAATAGTAGTAGCACTCAAATACTGATATTGTAAAGAAATAGTACTTGATAAGTGAAACTTACTTGCTGATTGAATCATGTTGATCACTATTGCACTTTGATCATCCACAACTACTTTTCCTTTGAGCATCCTTTGTAAGGACCTTATAGGGGGCCTAATAATATTGTCTAAAATTTCCATATTACGTATATACTCATGATAAAAAAATCGCCTTGTAAGTCAGAGATTGCAAGACTCTAAATAGTTAATCGCTAAGGTTTTCGATTTTAGTTCATTAACTCATTGTATAATATAAATAACTATGGATATCTAATATTTCACAATTCTTCAGAGTCATAGAGAATCAATATCTTGTACCAAATTGATGAAATAGGATAGATAATTCATGAAATTTCAAAACTTACAAAAGATGTTAGACTTAATTGAGAGATTAGTTGTTTCACAAATTGTTTAAAATCAATTACGCTCTACTCAACGGTTGCACTCCACTCTTGACTCTTATCCCAATCCCAGCTATTGCTCGATCTACAAGGAAAAACTATTAGGGTATAAGCTTACGCTTAGTGAGCTAATCCCTTCGTCATGCCACATAAACAATATATTTAAATTCACAACATATGAATGCATGAACACTTAGAATGCCAATCAATACATACAGCAACCTAAGAACTACATGCAACTCAAAATTACGCCCCTTATAGTTGAGGATGGAGATAATTAAGCTACACAAACCATCAACTGGGTCCTAACACTTGGGTGTTCATTTAACGTGCTCGAAACAACTTAAACTTATACATAATATAAACAACTTTACATACACTTTCCTTTTCAAAACCAAACTTTAAGTCAAAATTCCCAAGTCTAGCGGTATGGTAGCCTCCACAATTTATAATCATAAACCCTAAGTGGAAGCCACAAGACATGGCCCTTCGCTAATGGTTTATGTCACGCCCCGAAGCGGCAGAATCGTAACAGCCCTGCCGTGTAAACCATCCTAAGATAGAAGTTGGCCTTACAACCGCTATCTTAGACCTGATCTACACAAGGCATCTACGACTAACCCGCTTTGAAGTAAACAGTTTGTAATTTAAATAAATTATTTACCTATAAAAGTGAGGAATTATATATATATATATATATATATATATAGTATAATTCAGTTATTACAATTAAAGTTTACAATAATTTTCCATAATATAATTTCTAGTTATTACATTATTCAGAAATGAAAAATAAGTCTAAAGTAAATACTTAGACCTTAAAAATATGTGTTTATTCTCCAATGTTTTTCCTCACTCCCTAAGATCCAGTAATTGCTAGCTTAAGAGTAATTGGTTACCGCTTCTTAGCCATCACTTGTACGACGTCTATAGGGATGTAAGCAACCACAGCTCAGTAAGTTAGGACGGAGGACTTAAAACTATACCATATACATAACAAGGTTTTCAATCACTTTTTAGGTGCAATGCATGTGCAAGTAAATGCCATCGCACGACGTTGTCCGGCCCGTCGTGAGATTAGAGAAATTGCGCCCGCTCTAATCCGAGTTGAGGAGTTGCCGTTAATGTAACAGCTTACGACCAAACCCAGACTTGTGTAATGGAGACCTTGCTCCTCCTGCGACTACCTTCGAACCACTGTCTTCACCCTCGCCGCGACCTCCTCTCCTGTCACTTAGTTTGACTGAGGATGAAGAAGGGACCATTTTGCAATCCTGTGCTATCCCCTCAGAAGGGGTCGGTATTTGGCCGGAGAGTCCTAAGTTCCCTTAACGGGTTGCCATGCATGTCCGATTATGATTATTGGTTGGATATTTGATTAAGTCCAGTTTAGGGTGATCAATCCTTTCATACAAATCATACAATACGTGCCAAAACAATAAACAGAATCATAGCATCACCCATAATCAAGCACATGCACACATTCAACTATCTAACAAGCACAACCAAGCATAATCTTAAGCCTCCAAAATACAGCATCGTATTAATCCCAACTTACCTCGACTCCTCGCTTACTCACTCGAGGTCCGATTTCCTCAGGCCATTGTCGATCATCCCTATAACACGAACGTGGTTTCAACTTTTCATATGAATATTATAAGTTCATTTTATCCTATAACGCTTATTGTTAGGTTTTGTTTAAGGTTTAATATGCCTAATTATCTAGGTATTAAGTTTTTTTCAATTATTCTAAGTTTAGGGTTAGATTCAGGTTTGGTTTTCGCATTGATTTTTAAATTAGGTTTCTAATTCGATTTCTAAGTAATGTTTTAGATTCCAACCCTAGAAATCCGTTTCAACCCATAATGTGAAATTAATCACATTACTTCCCGATCTCCTAAATACCATTATTACTTCTAATTAGTATTTTATTCCATCCGGTACACTTAAATCCTTATTTGTGTACCGAATTCACTCCTAATGTGAGAAATTTTTACATTCTTCATATAATTCCATAAATTCAAGTTTCCTATTAGATTTATTGTACATTTTTATTATTCTCATAATATCAATTTTTTATTCTAATATTTTCTATTTAGTATATTTCCAAAAATTACATATTATGCATTATTGCCTATTATGTACATAATGTACTTCTAATATTTCTATCACTTTAATTACCATCCCTAAACATCAATTATTATTTCAAAATGTCTAAATCCATCCTAAATCAGATTTTACTCCAAATTTCCCTAATTTACAAAATTAACTATTTTTCCTATTACTCATTTACTACATAATTAACTTAATAATTACATCTAACACCCTAAATGCTACAAGTATCATACTCCATCAGATTTCCACATCCTAAAACATCTACTTATTCACTAAGTCAGTAATTAATAATTTAATTACTTAATTAACCTTAAATTACCCATTTTATGCCTCATTTTAAGGCCTAAAAATTATCTAAAAATTTCAAAAATTAATTTTTGAAAAAGGGATTCATAGCACTGTTCTATATCATCTAAATAATCTACAAAAAAATTTTGGGCTCGAAAATACACTCCTGAGGTCATTTATTTCTAAACCGAAATGTGCTTGGTTTTGCACGATTTCTTAAGGACCATATATTACGGGGCATGTTTTCATCAAAATAATATTTTTCCTACAAACTAAATATAAAAATATCTTAGAATAACAAAATTCATAATTTTCTAATAATATTTACTATTTTTACAAAATTACACAAAAATCAGGCTGGAAATCGGACTCACCGATTTGGGTGGCTTCGGCTACCGCGGGCTGCCGTGGCCTTGTCGGCCGGCCTGGGCATTGCCACCACCGTGTGGTGGTGGTGGTGGCCGTCCACTTCCAGTTGCTCGTCTGGTGGGGGTTCCCTTTAAAAGCCCTAACTGCACAGTTTTTCTTTTTTTTTTTTTTAACCCATATTTTCTCTGATTTGTAACTGTCCAAATGAGCTTCTGAATTTTTCCTGCTATTTATAGGGCTTTGGGGGATTTATTGTGCATTAAATGAGACAAGACAATTGCCTTATCCTTTATTTTTTGGCTTTTGTGTTGCCTTAATTTAATTGGCCGAATTTTTTCTTATTTTTCCCAACTGCCACAACTTATTTCTAGATGATTCATGATTTTTCCTGATTTTTCCTTAATTAATTATGAATTTTCTTTAAGCATTTAGTATTATTTTAGCACATTTCGCGTATTTTAAGTAATTACGCGTATTTATACTTACATGTAAATTCATATATAGTACAAATAAATATTCTTAAATATTATTTAGGTCATTCTGTTATTTTTAGTATACATATAATCTATCTTTAATAATTTATTAGTTATTAGATTACACTTTTTACCTTTTCAGTAATTAGCAATTATTATGCTTAAAATTTGAAAATTTTATAGTCTCTTATTTTATTTCTTATTTTTTTAAATTCAAGTTTACGAGGTCATTTTTACTAATATTTCTCTCAATAGTTTATAATTTGGGGTTTGATCGGATTCCTTAATCGATCGTCCAAAACCTTATGTTCTCAGTTCAATCCTATGGTCAATTGGCTTAACTTTGGGGCTTACAGTTAACATCCCCTAATGTCTAGTGAGCTCGAAAGCTTAGGACAAAGACTCAATAATATAAATGGCACATTTTCCTAATCTCAATAGGAGGCTCCCTTCTTGTGAGTCCCTTTCCATCTTTTACTTGAGGTAACAGTCAATATAGTTATGATGCAATTATGAGAAATGCATGACTCATTAAATCTTTTAATCGAATATTTAGTTAATTCAATTTTCATTGTAATAAGATAATTTCACTCCTTATAACTATGCATAATTATCATCACAAATAATTCCAATTATTATTTGATTGTCAAATCATGTCATTGAATCATAATATCATATACATGCATTTCCTATATCTCATAAGCATTCAAATTCATCATATAAATTTAAGTGCAACTATATTATAAACAAAACTAAGCATGAAGTTATCGAGAATCACTTACTAGACCATAGCTTAGTCGTAGTAGTTTGAGGGTTAGTCCTCTCCAATGGTAAGGTCCTTCAAGCATCGTAAATATGATATTATAAGAATTTAAAATAAAATTTAGAAGACTAAGCTAAAATCTTTTAAGTTACATTTTTTAACTTGGTTTTCGTATTTTTCCTGGTTGTACCTAAAACTTCAATTGCGTATAACTTTCTCGTTTTAAATCTAATTTTTATGATTTTATAGTCAATTTTCATCATTTTCGAGTGTGTTTTAATATGGTGTGATTAGATTTTTGAGATGAGGTATGAAAATCTATCCACTAATCAGAATGGTAGTGGTCCTCATGCTTTGGAACTCTTTTGGGCTTAATTTGGTTGTTCGGCTTTTTATTATCTTAAGGAATCTTTTGGGTTTAGGCTTATGACTCTATTCTAAACTTAAGACACTCTTTAAGGTCAGATTTCTATCCTTGTCTTAAGGCCTTAGTGCTATCATCATTTTCTTGGACTTTTATGTGAGCTTAAGTGGTTAAATGGGCTTGATTTTAGTCTAAACTAAGGTTAGTCATTTTGGTAGGCATAGGGAATATTATGTGGACTCTTTGTAAGCTTCAAAAGAACCATCATTGATAGATTAAGGTGCTAGTAAGAAATTTGGTGAAGGTTCAACTTAGAGTTTTAAGCTTATTTTGAGTATTTTAGGCTCGATTTTGAGTTTTAAGCTTTGTATGCTTATTATACTTGCATTGGTTGGTCTTTTCACTTTGTTTACTTAGTTTCATCATATTTTTAGGTGAGTTTATTTGTAGTTCCAGATCTGGTCGGTTTGGTTCAAGGGTCTCAAACATAGTTTTTCAACTTGTTTTATCATTTCTTTAGGTTTAGGTATTAGATCATGAACTTGTGCTACTCATGTTCCAACTCCAATTTAACTTCTCTTCTATGAGGTGATTATTTAGCTTATGTACTACATAAAAATGATAGATCATGTACTTATCATAAACTCTATACCATAGTTCACATCTCAAAAAGTTGGTTTCTTTATAAAAACTTTAAGTAATAAATTTTCCTTTACCTAAACCTAGCTTTAAGCATATGTGACCACATGATGTCAAAAATAACATCTAAATATCATATATAATCTATACGTCTAGCATGTTACTCCCTTGGTCATATACATCTTTTATGATTTTTCTCAACTCACAAACTTCTATTCTAAGCATTAGGCACGTATCCCTCATAATAATAACTTAATATGCTCATTGTCCATCTTCTATGTAAGAGATTCATAAGCTTATTCCTTAAAGTGATCTAGCTATTTTATCACCTTATGTTCATCGTAATATCTTCACGAAAATGTAATCTCTTATCATGGCAAACTGGAGTACTTTAACAAAGAAATAAACTTACTCATCTTAAGTAGTATAAAAGGTGGTTGTGCGCAAAGAATCTCCTTTTGCTCCTTACTTTCCTCCCCTTCTTCGTAAGCTCCTTAAGTTATTGAAGTTTTGATGTTTAAGGTCGATGGTGGGGTGTTCTAAGATTTCCTAAAATGACTTTTGATGAGGACAAAGTGAAGGAAACAAAAGTGTTTTTGTATCATGAGTGTGTGTACATATAGGTGGTGGCAATTTGTAAGAGAAGTGGAACTTGTTTTCTTCTTTTGGTTTGTGTGTTTAAAGTATAGAAAAGAAAATGAAGATGAGAAAATGGGAGAGAATGTGCTGGTTGTAAATGTGTGTGTAATGCATCCATAAAGCCTCTTTTTGTTGTCGTTTATCAAGTGCATGTGCCATACTTTGACAAGATTAGATGATATAAGTATTAATGGGTGAATAGTAAATGTAAAAGACAATTGGATTGATAGATAGATGACAAGGCATAACCTCTTCTAGCCATCTTTTCAACCGGCCAATAGGTGTCCTTTTATGCATTATTTTGTCTTGTCACTTATTTAAAAATTAAATTGATAAGGTGATGTGATAACTTATCCTTATATAGTATAGGTTATGGTGATATATAGAAATTGTCTTACCACTAGCTTTTAATAGGTTATCAATTGATAATTGGTTTTAACTCTCAATTAATAAGTTATTTAATGTGATTGGTTAGCTTACTTATTCCTATGTAATATAGCTTATGAGTGAAAGTAAGGGAATTATCTTATATGCAATTCTTTTAGAGTTTAGTTCTTAAAGTAATTCATAAATCATAATTTACTTCCCATGAAATTTTGAAATTTTCTAGAGTTAAATAAAATTATTAAAATTAAAATTTTAATTATTTAGGGTCATAAGTCCTTCACTACACTAGGGTTCAAGGTTTTGGATGGTTTAAAATCCGTTATTCTTGTGTTTAAGTTTTTATCGATAATTGAACTTTTAAATTGAAAAACTAAGTTTGTTTTCTAAATATAAACTTAAATTCTTAGTTTAGTTAATCCTTGGGAATAATCGACAAGCACTCTTAGTTGATTCACATACCCTTTAGATAGTAGGGTTTACATCTTCGTCATTTGTTGATAGGCTTTCTATACTAAAGCATGATCATCACTTGTTCCTGACTAATTAATGCAAACATCAGAATCAATTAGTGAATGATCAAAAGGAGTATCTAAATTTGATTTGATCCTATTATCCTTAACTGACATATGAGTTGCACTTGAACTCTTATTTTTCTTAGTAATTCTCTTGCTCTTGTACCAATCTGAATAGCCTATTATTTAGAAACATATCTCGATGGAATGTCCATCTGATTTGCAATGCTTGCAAAAAGTTCTATTCCTTGTTGTTTTTTACCTCCTCTTATCTCCATTTTATTTATTAGAAAGACATACTACAATATCTACTTCAGTGCTAAACCTACTTGCAATATGTCTTTGTGTTTCTACTTATTGTGCTAAGTAGAAAGCATGATTAATAGATGGTAGAGGGTCCATTCTCAAGATCTAGCTTCTAACATGCTCAAAAAGATTAGATAAGCCCATGAGGAACTATACTAATTTATGCTTGGATTCAAACTCTACTATCCTAGCTTTCACTTTACAAGTACAGTATGCCAAACGCCTACAAGTGCATTCTAAATATGGCCTTAAAACATGCAAATCATCCTAAATTTTCTTAAGCTTATTATAATATGTTGAAATAATCAAATTTCCTTGTTTTAAGTTGCAAATTTATTGTTGCAATTGATATACTAATGGTCCATTCATATGTCCATATTGTTCCTCTTTTTCTAGCCATATAACTTGTATGGATTGGACATACAAATGGTTAGGTGACATTTCTAAATTCATTGAATTAAGGAGACAAGATCTAACCATATAGTCACACCATAACCACTTAATCAAGTCAAGTGAATCACCCTTAGGTTTAATGTTTGATTCGTCAACGAATCCTAATTTCAATTTAGCTACTAAACCTAGCTTTATTGATTTGCTCCATGTAATGAAATTTTTACCATTAAAGACTACATTACCAAGCATCATGTTTAGATTATCTAAATTGAAAAG
The DNA here is from genome assembly GCA_024138015.1 of Lumnitzera littorea. Classification (NCBI taxonomy): domain Eukaryota; kingdom Viridiplantae; phylum Streptophyta; class Magnoliopsida; order Myrtales; family Combretaceae; genus Lumnitzera; species Lumnitzera littorea. The sequence continues at coordinate 50,309,296 of JAMXBB010000002.1, forward strand.
GCAATATGGATCTACACTAGTTTGTTCTATTAATGACATCACAAATGATAGTGAAAACAGACTTACAATCGAAGATTAACACAACATATGTCTAGGAGCTTGCTTTGATACCATGTGAAAGTTTGATGGACATGCCTTCATAATCTAACTATCTAATTACAACAGAGTAGATCACAACTAGGATTGAATAGCAAAGAAAATCTATAGCATAGAGTAAAGAATTGCCAATACTGATAGAGACATATTAGTTGAGTTTTATAGAGGAAGAAAAGTGACAATTTTTTATTATTAGATAGCTATTTATACAATGCAATGTGTAATTGTAAGTGAACTATGACACCTATAAGCTGTGTTAGTTGTTAAAACTAACCTTTAACTAATAGTAACAAACTACTAACAAACTAATTCTACACGTGAAGGAAAAACACTAGCTAATACATAAACTATACTGCTATATAGACTAGAAAATAATTATAAGCTCTCTCTCTCTCAAATAATTATATTTGCAATTATATTATCAATCATTAGGAACCCAAATTGGATTCTTTCTTTTTTTTTTTTTTTTGCTTAATTTTAATTGTTGCTAATAGGAAACTATAGATTGCACCATCTTTTTTTAGAGTCCTTTTTTGCTTTTCATGTCTATTCACATTCATATTCTAAAGGGATTATGATTTAAGATATGGGTCATTGGTCATTGCACAGGAAGGGATTTCTTTGTTTTTCTTGATGTTGATGTGATTTTAAGTCTCCAAAGTGTCGTGGAACCAACTAAATCATGAGAAATCTAATAAGATGATATATTAACTAAACCATCACCATCTTCTTCTTTTCTTTTAAGTTAGTTAATTCCCCATTGGATGTGGATTTTAATTTAAAATAAATTTACATGTAAAAAATAGATATATTTAAAACATTATCACAATAAATATATTAATTAATAATAAATATTCACAAATTTATGAAAATAGCATTGATACTATAATTTAATCATAAACATATGTTGCATATCATAGTTTTATATACGATCCTTCAAATTCCATAGAGGTAACATTACATATCAATAATTTTGTTGTGTTACAGAGTAGGAGTGCAAGTAAACTAAGCCGATTCCTAAACTACTTGAGTTTGTCTAGGATTTCATTCAAATTTGATTTGGCATCTGTTGAATCAAGTTCAAGTTCGAGTTACTCAAGTAACAAATTGAGTGGAGCTTAGGTTCTAAAATACTAATCTCATCGAGCCTATGAATATAATCAAGTTTTGTATAATTTTTTATTTTTTAAATATAAATGAATATACGGTTATTTATGGAAAATGTGTAAAAAATTTGAACTTAATCGAGCTTGTTGATAAGGTATTTTGGACTTGAGCCCCTCAAGCCCATGTTGACCTATCTAAACTCTTAGCCTAGCTTGATTCACTTACATTCGAACTCATTATCCTCTAGTTGACCTCAGCCTAAGCCCATCGGTAGCCTGCCTAATCATGACAACCCACAATAACTAAAAGATGAAGGATAAGGCTTAGAGACTAGGTAAAAAACCACAACCTAAAAAATCTGGACCATATCAAATAGCACAACCCCATTGCCCATGACATGTAGATGTGCTAAAGTGCTATTACTAATCCTTTAACTTTTAGCAGTCCTCTTCTATAAATATTAACCAACCTCCCAATGATAAATTGACTTATACTCTTTGTACACTTAGCCTACTTATTGCATTCTTACATCCTTATCCTCTCTATACAATAGATACTGACTTAAGCATCGGAGTTACAATACTGGACAATACCCTGGCGCTCTTCATTGTGTGTTCTTTTGTAGGGAATTTACCTAAGTGCAAAGCCCAATTCCTTCAATACTCTATCAATATAATCCTATAGACGAAATATAGCGCCTTTTGTAGGAAGCTAACTCATCCAATACCTAAACACTCTTTTTTCCTCTCTCATCTACCATGTCTCAGGTTGTAGATCTGGATAACCAACCACAAAATAATCAACTATTGAACAATCAGCCCCCAGCTAGGCAAACTGTAGCGACTTGCATACCTAAAATAGATGCTTGAGGAGTTCCTTGCTCATAATAAGGAGCTTCAATTCAAACTAAACAAGGTCAACTGGCTGAGTAGGTATACTTAAGTGCTTGAAATATCAGATGCCTATAATGAGTAAGACAACCAACAGCAGTAACAAAATGGTAAGGCACTATAGCCCAAACCTTAAGTACAAGAGCAATAGGTATGGTCTGCGAATAGCCACTATTGCACCCTTACTGGTAATGAGTAGGTAGTCAACTCCCATTGGGGGGGGGGGGGGGGTGTGTTGGTCTAAGGGTAGGGTATTACCATTCGGTAGTGTGCGAAGCTCATCCGGCCGATAATGTCAACCTGAACAAGCTTCGTGAAACTGTTAGGAAGCTCTCTAAATGGCTGAAATGCAAGGCTATGGAAGGTGCTGGGCTAGTTGCCAACAACAAAACCCCCCTCACTTAAGGTATCTAGGATGAAGTTCTACCCTTGAACTTTAAGCTCCCTACCTTAGACCAGTATGATGGCACTAATGATCTTAATGATCACTTCATCCATTTCCGTACCTTCATGAACCTCTATAGTCATGGGGATGCAATTATGTGCAACGCCTATCTAGGCACTTTGAGGAAGGTCAAATATAGTTTAACCACTTACTTAAGAATTCCATCTCCTCCTTCGATGAGTTCGCTCATCAATTCATTCTCCATGTCTAAGCTAGCAAGCCTCCATGTAAGGACACCTCGTCCTTATACCTAATTAGGTAAACAGAAGGGGAAACTCTTTGTGCATTGATAAAGGCATATTTTACTCATGTTTTAACATATGAATTATGTAGAATTATTATTGATCTTATAGAAATTATTAAGAAATGGTCCTTAAGTATTCTCATTTGGATATTTCAGATCTTGGAGGATTCAAAATGGAAATATTATTAATTTAGAAGAGTTTTATGCAACCGAATGAATCCTAAATCGTTCTACGGCACTTTAGAAATGAAGGCAATCAACCTTAGGTTAGCCTATACTCTACATCGGCAGCTTTAGAGTTCTACATTGCCGACCTTCAGGAAGACGACATCCATTCGAAAGCCAACCCTTGTTTTCCTATAAATAGCCATGTGGTTGATATTTTAGAGGGACCTTTTCATCCTTTTCAGAATTAGAGAGTCTTAGAAGCAGTTAGAAGTTATTTTTGAAGAGTTTTTCTTTGGAAATTTGTGGATTGTTGAGAAGACTTTGCTTCTATTGTAGAAATCATCCTTGGAGTTACAATTGAAGTTTATTCATCATAATTACAGAACTGGTGATCTCTATTCTATTTATATTTAAGCAATTTTATGATTTGTTTTTATTTTTAATTATGAACTTCTTTGCAAATTCTATTGTTATATGTGCTTTTATTTTAATTTCCATGGCTAGCTAAGTTTAATTTGTGGGAAATTGATAAAACCCTAAGTAGTTGAGATAATAATTGTATTCAACTTATAGGGTTAATAGATGTATGGATGATTCATGATTGCAATTTTTATGATTTCGATTATAATTCTCTAATCAATTATAATTGTTAGAAACACTATTGATACGGGAGTTGATATAGGGTTTGTTAGAAATTCTTGATTAAACTAATTAACTAATGCAAGAGTGACGTTAATTAGATTAACTAGAAATTATCTAGGGATTAATGTGATGTCTCGAGTTTATTATTTGCTAAGACATGAAGGATAGTTAATTTAGAGCATTAAATGATCATAACATTGGGAGATGTATGATTATAATTTAGGGTCCACTATTAATTGGAGATAGGGAAGTTAACTGATTAATTAAAGGTTTAAATCTTTAAGTTTTAAGGCATGATAATTTCACTTGAATGACCGTATAGCTATTAATTTATATAACATGATAATAATTTGATACATAACTAGGGTATATTTTGTTTTTCCCACATTCTCAATTGATTTCTTGGTTTTAAATATATTAACGTAATTTTCTTTTTGATAGTTTTAGGGTAATTAGAAATTAGTAAATTCACAATTCAATTTTAACTGTCTAAATATCGATAAGAGCTATCGTAGGTTTAGTAATTTTATAGTTCTCGAGGGATCGACAACCTTACTCACTCTTTATTACTTGATTCTAACCTAGTATATTTGCTAGAGTATTCGCGATATTTTTATATATGTATTTTGAGCGGATCATGTATATGTAGCTTGTTTCAATAATGCCTTACTCAAAATCCTTCAACTCGATGAGGGAGTTGCTATTCATGCCGCCCAGCTCGGCATAAGACCTTTTAGAGATTTCTTTAGATCGGTCTCTAAAAGTAAACCTAAGAACCTAACTGAATTTTAGAATAAGGTCAAGGAATACATGAACCAGAAGCATAACATCCACACTAGGCGCAAAGCTAACTTAGAGAGGTATGGTGATAAGAAGAAGAAGGAGTGAGGGTCCGTAAAGGACTGCCTTGATGGGAGGGCACCAAATCGAGCTAACGAAGAGAGCTCCAACAATAGGAAGTGTCCCTTGCCCCCACTTATATACACCTAGCATACCCTCTGAATTAGCCCTAGCCTAAGTCCATACTAAGGTTCAAGGAAGAGGCCTGCTATAGAAGCTTCCTAAGATGAGGGGAAACCCCATTCGTTGGAATTCTAATAAGTTTTGTGAGTTATATGAGGACTATGGCTATATGACGGATGAGTGCTTTCAATTGAGGAATTCCATAAAATACGCCATCTAAAGAGGTAACTTTAGAAAATTTATGGCCGAGCACAACAATGATGGTAGAGACAGGGCACCTTAGATGTAGCAAACAGAGGATGCCTAAGATGAAGGGACCAACGATCGTTGCAAAACCAAGCCCCCAACAGTATCATCGACATTATTGTTGAGGGGTTGTACTCAAGGAGTTGGCTTAGTTACGATAGCTTAGCTAACACCACATTTAAGGTAATGGTAGTTAAGGAGAAAAGGTAAAGGCACGATAGCTCTATCTCTTTCTCTGAAGAGGATTTAGAGGGGTTTGACATCCCCCATTAGGATGCCCTAACGATCGAGGCAAGATCTTAGATTTTAAGTTCCTAAGATTATGGTAGATGCCAATAGGTGTACTAATATCCTTTTCAAACACACCTACGATAAGATGAGGAAAAAGCTGCTTATGAAGATGAAGCCATATCACTTAGGCTTGATTAGCTTCAATGAGGGAATTGTCCTACCTATGGGCATCATCACCTTAGACATGGAGCTCAGCGACAATGAGAATGTCGCTCGATGTTTAGTGGAATTCATGGTAGTAAACTATACCTTCCCCTATAATGCTTTGTTAGGATGATTAAGCATTATAAGGTTTAGAGTTATTATGTTACTTGTACATTTGAAGGCTAAATTCCTAACCCTCACTAAGGTGGGAATTTGTAGGTATGATTAGAAGCTCTTTAAAGAGCTCTATGTGAAGGCAGCTTGAGGTGATGGCATCTTTACCTTAGAAGCAGGCTTATTGGAGAAATTAGTTGAGAGAGGCGAGCTAGGTAAGAAGACAGAAGAGGTATAAATTGGTATCAACCTCAACCAGACTACCAAGGTTAGGGTCGAGACTCCTCTTAAGGTAAAGGAGACCATTGTTGAGCTCCTATAGGCCAACCTAAATTGGTTCGTTTGGTTGGCATCAAATATGCCTAGTATTTCAATTAACCTTGCAACCCATAGCCTCAACATCAATGAAAACATTCGACCTATCAAATAGAAGAAGAGACACATTGCTCCAAAACAACAAACAGCTTTTGAAGATGAAGTGCAAAAGTTGCTAAAGGCAGGCTTCATATGAGAGGACATTTATCTAACCTGGCTAGCCAATTTGGTGCTAGTAAAAAAGAAAAATGGGAAGTGGTGAATGTGCATCGATTATATCAACCTCAATAAAGGCTATCTAAAATATTGCTTCTCTCTCTTGAAGGTAGACCAATTGGTTGACTCTATGTTGGGACATGTTCCATTGAATTTTATGGATACCTTTTTTAGTCACAATCAGATCAACATGGACCTTAGAAATGATGTCTACACCTCCTTCATCATGGATTTAAGCACTTACTACTATATAGTCATGCCTTTTAGCCTAACAAATGTCGAGCCAACATATCGGAGAATGGTGACCACCTTATTCAAGCCTCAGCCCAAGTGAAACATGGAGGTATACATGGACGATATGATAGTCAAGAGTAAGCAACTTAGTGATCACATTAAGGACTTATAAGAAGCCTTTGATAAGATGACGAAGTACGATATAAAGCCGAAACCCTAGAGGTGTATATTTGGGGTTAGGTCTGGTAAGTTCTCGGGCTTCATGGTCATACAGCGTAGGATTAAATCCAATCTTAAGAAGATAAAGACCATTAGGGACATGAAGCCCCCTACCTTGGTTAAGGAACTCTAGAAGCTCACCGACATGGTGACTGCATTGAGTAAGTTCATCTCAAGAAGTGTAGACAAATGTGCAAAGTTCTTTAAGACGCTTAAAAATCCTAAGGGTTTTGAATGGACTCCCTAATGTATAAGCAACTTTCAAAGAGCTACAAAACTTCCTAAAGCACCCACTATCTCTCTCCAATCTTGTCTTAGGAGAGGACCTTTACCTATACCTAGTAGTTAGTGATAAGGAACTTTCATCTATACTAGTCAGGATGGAAGGTAGGGAGCACAAGCTTGTATACTACATTAGTTACATCCTCTATGGCCTAAGGTTAGGCACTCTAACTTGGAAAAGTTTTCCATAGCTATTATGATTTCTACATGTTGTCTTTAACCTTACTTCTAAGCACACTAGATTGTCGTGCTGATTGACTAATCCTTTCATATGCTTTTATAAAAGCTCGACGCATCTTGTTGGATGGTTAAGTACGCGCTAGAGCTAAGTATGTATGGAATTCAATGTTAGCTACAAACGGCCTATAAAGCATAGGTATTAGCCAACATTATCGTAGAGTATATTGGAAGGGGCTGGGGGGGGGGTGAGGAAGCACCATTTAGAGATGACAAATTGGTATGGACTCTCCATGTTTATGGCTTGTCTACCTCAGGAGGTAGATGTATGAGATTAGTGTTGATCAAATTGTGTAAAATTATAGTTTGCTATGCCCTTAAGTTCGGTTTTAACACAAGCAACAATGAATCCAAATATGAGGCCTCAATCGTCAATCTTAAGCTAGTTAAAAATATAGGAGTTGAGTACATTAAAGTATTCTTGGACTTAATGCTTGTCGTCTAGCAAGTTCGAAGCAAGTATGAGGCTAGGGGCAACACCATGGCAAGATACGTAGAGAAAGTGAAGACTTTCCTAACTATGTTCCCTTTGTAGAACATCACTAAAATTCCCTGAACTGATAACTTGATAGTAGATTAGTTATCCAAGCTCATCTCTACTAGGACATAAAGGCCAGAGGTAAAGGACAAGAAAATTTTTATCAAGTACTCGCTTGAGAAGAGTATCTCTCTAGATAGAGCTAAGGTCCTCAAGCTCAACATGGCACCTTTCGAGTTGAGTTAGATGGACACCATCAAGAGCTACTTAGAGTAGGGTACACTACTAAATACTAGGAAAGAGGCCAAAAAGTTGAAGGACCATATCACCAACCATACACTAAACGACGGTGTTTATACTAAAGAGGAGTTAGCATCCCATCATTGAGATGCCTTTGTCTTAATGAAAGACAACACATCATAGAAGAGCTGCATGCTGAAGTATGCAACAATCATATTAAGCCATAGGCCTTTACATCCAAGTCCTTTGGCTTAGATATTCTTGACCTACTATGAGGTAAGATGCTAAGGTGGTAGCCTAGAAGTGCCCTCAATGTCAAAAGTACGCCCCAATCACCCATACCCTTAATTCCAGTCTCCAGCCCCTATGGGTCAATGGCCAATCACCCAATAGAGCATCAATATTCTTGATACCTTCCCAAAGGCCTTTGCAGGAAGACAGTTTATCATCATGGTCATCGACTACTTTGCAAAGTAGGTTGAAGCTAAGGCTATCACCAAGATAATAGAAATGAGTATGGAGTTGTTCCTATGTAACAACTTCCTCTCTATGTTTGAGGTTCCTCATACCCTTATCATAGACAACAGGCAATAGTTTGATAACCCCAAGTTCAAAGTTTTGTGCCAAGCATCACTTTACACCCTACTTAACCTTGATCATACAACCCCAATCTAACGGCCAAGCTGAGTAACCAGTAGGATTATTCTTGACAACATCAAGAAGAGGATTAACTAATCTCATAGGAGATGGGAAGATGAGTTGTTGAACATCTTATAGGGCTATAGGACCACTCGCTGCACCTCCATAGGTGAGACCCCATTTCACCTTACCTTCAGCTTGAAAGCAGTCCTCTCAATTGAACTGAAACTACTTAACCTCCAGACTCAATCATTCAATGCCATTGTAAACAATTCCCTCTTATAGGTTAGCATAGACATTATAGAGGAGATTCAAGACCTTACTATAGCTTGGGTAGTCGCTTATCAACACAGGATAGCTAGATATTATGACAAGAAGGTTCGGTAGAAGGAATTTAAGGTAGGAGACTTGGTCTGTCCAAAACTTCAAGTTACTGGCTTATGAGAAGGGTAGGGAAAGTTGGCCTCCAATTAAGAAGACTCAGTTATAGTAAGAGAAAACTTAAGTAATTGTATATATAGGCTAAAGAGGTTAGATGGTGAACTCATCCCATATACATGGAACACTGATAATATAAGGCTTTGTTTCAATTGAAACAATGCAAATACACTTGTAATTACTCATCGAGATTATTTGAAAATTTCATTTATCCAAGTAATTGTATGTCCCCTTTACTTTCTTTTCTTAGCTTATCCTAGCCTTGAATGGGTGAATGGACCAATAAGTCATTGAAATCCTCACAAGGACTCTTAACTTGCGCACTTTCTCAAACGTAAGCAAGTTAGAACACCACCAACCTAACCCCCATCAGCTGAACCCAATCAGCTGACCTCAACAAGAGAAAACACCCCTTACATAATGAAGGAACTCCTATAATGCTTGTTGGAACACCTACCAGCTCGGCCCTTAATGCGACCCTAGCTATTAATAGTTGAATGGTACTTTGAGAAAGGTAATGCTAGCTCTTCCTTAAAATTAAAATGACGTTGGCCTCTAATGGCTAAGTGGTCCTAAAGGAATAATTGACTCCCTAACCAAGTAATCAAATACTGACAAATAAGCACTAAGTATCAAATCAAGCATCGACAAGTCAAAAGTACAAAAAGCAAAAGGAAGTACAAATAGTAGCAAAAGTAAGGCTCTCCATTCAATCAGTTTAGGCATTTACAATCAATAGAGGTCAACATATTGACCTAGTACATGAAGTTTCTTTACAAAAATCAAGCAAAGTACCAAATAAAAAAAAAAAAAAAGAAAAAAGAGAAGAAAAGGGAAAGAAGACTTTAGCTTATCATTTAAGATTAGCTAACTTTGGTAATCTAGAGAAGCTCAACCCATCAATCCATTTAGAGGCCTGATCCATTTGAGTTTCTTAGTCTTATGTTAAAGAGGTAAGGGGAAGAGGAGTTTGTTGGCTCTAGTCAATAGGGGGATTACCTTAACCTAATCTTTTCCCTACATAGCTTTAGGGGCAACTTCTTATAAAGCTACTATGGTTGAGGAAGGTATAGGAGCTTCTTAGGTAGCATCGGCAATGGAATTGGCTACCCCTTCTCTCTCCTTAGCCTTCCTCTCCTCCTGGTAGGTTAAACCATCTAAGTAGTCTAGAAAGCCTAAGTCTAGGCTAGGATGATATTTGAGCACTTATTCTTAGAGTACCCTACCTAGTTCGATAAAGATGACCTCACACTCATCAATCCATTGCTATGTTTTGAGGAACTTTTCTACAGTTTTCTTCTCAACATTGGCGCTAATGACTTCCTTACTCTCTAGGCTAGAGATGATCTCCTTCATCTCCTTGGTCTCTTTCTAGAGAACCTGGATCCTTTGCTCCAATAGAACCTTCTAGCCAGATAGCTCCATCGAATATCTTTTGGTATTGTCTCATTCCTTTACCTTCATCAGCACCTCTATTTGTATCCTCGACACTGATGTGCTTAGCTCTTTGTTGCGTTAGTTAAGGTCATCATTAGACTTCTTCTCCTCTTCTAGTATTCTGGAGAATTTTGACTTAGACTTTTTCTCCTCCTACAATTGCCCTTGGAGCATGTTGGCTTTCCCAAGAGCCCTTACAACCCTTTGTTACTCTTGCATCTCTTGTAGCTTAAGCTTCAACACAGTCGTTTGCACATAAGAATGATGCAAATGTAGGTTAGCCTTCTTGAATTTTTCATAAAAGAGCTTAGAAGAGGACTTTACTTCCCTTTAACACCTCTATCTACTAAATACTCTTTCATAGAGGTCTTTTACCTCATTGAGCAACGTGTTGTAATGTATAACCCAAAGTAACACGTAACCATGGTACTACACCATAATAAATGAATTGGAATCAATTAGAAAAAACATTCAAAAAAACACATTGCCAAGTAAAGCAACTCAGAGGAACAAAGACTCACTTACTGAATGAGTGAGATGAAGTAGCCTCCCAAATCTAGTGGCAAGTTGACTTAGGTCTTCGAAATATCCTCTAGGATAGCCTAGTCACTAAGAGTGAAAGACCCCATTGAAGCCTAAAAGTTGAGTTCTTGGTCGCATAACATCACATTGTTGCCCTGGACATCCCACTTCGGCTTAAGGAGTTTCGCCCTAACCTGCATGGTAGTTGACTTCACAACCCTTAGGTACAACTCACTACTCTCAAACTTATATAACACATTCTTGAACAAGTCTCACATGGTTCCTAACATTTGATACTTGTTCAAGAGCTTTTATTAAGCCTCCTCTACATCATCGAAGTAGTGATATGGGTGAACGGAGGACTACACGTAGACATTGGTCAGACTCAGTAGATCCTTTATCTTCGCCTTCTTTGCTTCGGGCACCCTCTCCCCTTAACATCAAAGGCCTTCCTCTTTTGGCTTGCTAGTTGCTCCATAGTGTTAGCCTTTCCTTACCCTTTGGAAGAGGAGGGAGTACCACCAAATCCGACTCGTCTGCAGCCAAAGCATCTTCCCTTAGAGTGACAATGGGATCAAATGTAGGAGTAGGTTTAATAGTAGGGGCAACTGTGCTTAGAGGCTTGATAACCACCGATGTAGGTTTAATAGTAGGGACCCCCTATGGTAGAGCATGTGACTTCATCCTACTAGTCTTGCTTACTCCTAACTTTGGCTTCATAGTCTTGTCCTTAAGGTTGGCAACTCTATTATCTTATTTTGTTTTAGACTCCCGTCACCTTAGAACTTCTAGTCCAGTAGGTTGGGGTAGCTTCCTGGACCCAGCTATCCTTTCACTTGCAAGAGCAAATTAACAATATTAGTGTAACACAAAAAATTACAAGTACTTACAAGCTTAATTGTGACTAGCACGGGTAAGGATGACTCACCATTCCTCAAAAGACAACAAACGAAGCATAGCTTCATGTAAGCTTATATTGGTACAATGGAGGAGTCATTTCATATTGAGATCAAACCAATACCTTCCAACCACTTCTTCATTACAACTCTCTCCATGCTGGGGAAGAGTTGAGGGATTAACAAAGTGAAGTACTTCTACACTATCTCTTTGGCATTGATCTCATGATCATGCTTTAGAGCCATGAAGGCTTCAATCTCTTGAGCGGCCTTTGAGTTGCTAAAGCCATGCTTCTTTAAAGCTCCAATCTAGACTAATGGAGTCTACTAAGTCTAGAAGTTTGCCTCCGATGGCAACTCCATCAATAGAAACTCATCCTCTCGGTTCTTCACATTAGAGTCTAGACCCTTAAGCAATATTTTTCCTTAGCGGTTCTAGATGTAGGTCTACCCCTTTTGGCTCTTCCATAAATAGAAATAATTAAAAAGGTTAAGCATGGCCTGTACCACTAAATATTCACAAAGGGCCTAGAATGCCATTAATAACCTCCATCCATTGGGAGGAATTTAAGCAAGGCGGCATCAATGGTATTTGAATAGCTCCCTTTTAAAGTCCATGAAAGAGAGGTGCATCCCATGCTCTAAGCATTTCTCATGCACCACAAAGTGCGTCCCTAACAACAAAGCTACCATCTCATCTTATTGTAGTAGTCGTACTACTAAACTTAGAATGTTTTCTACAATAAAGTTACTCCTTACATAATTTACCGTAGTGGGTTTACTTTTGCTTACCTAACTGCTTAGCTCCAGGTGATTCTCAAGCCTATCTTATGAATCGATGGCCTCTGGTAGGCAACTGCATAAGTAGATATCATGAGGAAGGGCCACTATCAGACATACCTTATCCGACTCCTCTAATCTCCTCATTGACTCTTCATCTAACTATGCTAAACCTCATTGTCTGTATTCACAACGGAAGTATCACTCCTAGTCACTTTGGAGTCTGGAGTTGTTAAGCCACACTTAAATGTGTTAGAAGGTGTTCAACCTGAGTTTATTGACATCCTGATATAAGGGCAGAACAAAAGAAGGCATAAGATTTGGTTAAAGAAGAGAGAAAATTTAGAAAGTTTACAGTTGCAGTTAGAAAAATGGAGTATGAGAGTTGCAAAAGTGTTATGCTCGCTTGATCAATGGGTATTTATAGGCTTAAAGCCTAAGGAAGTGTATCGACAATTATAAGGATCCATATAAGTGCAAATTCCCTAATGCATTGAGATTTAGACTTGTAGCAACAGTTTTGATGGGATGGTTACAGTTAAACAACAATATGACTGCAATTGCATGCATACTTATGCAAGATATGACAGCTATCATGTCACATTGAATGAGCTCTGGATACGTGTACCAAACATGGGGATTTGGAAAGGTTAGCTTCCTTAAGAAGCTTAACTAAGGTCCCTTCAGTTTCTTCACCTGCTACAACACCTCTTTGGTAAGACAGCATGGAAAGCCCTTATATCTAGCATAGACAGGTCAGTTAGGCTTAGCCTTACCTAAACCAACTTCAAAATTAACCAGCATAAGTGCACACCACATCTATTAAACCACCTCCTCTGTTCGGCATCCTCTCTTGCTCAAGGAGGTTGGTCCTTGTAGTCTCTAGCTCACCATGTGAAGTTTTCAGTTCGACCCTTAGTGTAATCAGCTCGAGTCACCATATTGGATGTCTCCCCAACATGGACCCCCATTATGCTACGTTGACCTCTTCACTAAGGATGTCAACACAACTGCTTCTTTTCCATATCACCAAGCTGCCACGAGCACTTTAGATCCACTTTAGCCATGTGCCTACGGAACTTATCCATCCTCTTTACTTATTACCTCGATGGCTATGAGATTATGAGGGGAGAAGGGGGTAACTATTGACAAGGTATTTGATACTCAGACCCTTAAGCCTATGCCGACCTATCTAAACTCTTGGCCTAGCTCGAGTCACTTGCATCTAGCCTCATTATCCTCTTAGCTGACCTTATCCTAGGCCCATCAAGTGACTTACCTAGTCATAATAGCCTATAATGCCTAAAAGATGAAGGATAAGACTTGAAGACTGGGTCAATAACCATAACCTAAGAAACCTGAATCATGTCAAACAACATACCCCTACTATCCATGACGTGTGGACATACCAAAGAGCTATTACTATTCCCTTAACTTCTAGCTACCCTCCTTTATAAATACCAACCAACCTCCCAATAGTAAACTAACTTAGACTCTTTGTGTATTTAGCCTATTTATTTCATTCTTGCATCCTTATCCTCCCTACATACTAAATACTAACTTAATTATTGAAGCAGCTATGCCAGACAATACCGCGATACCTCTTATTATGTGTTCTTTTTGTAGGCAATCTACCTAGGCAAAACCTAATTCCCTCAATACTTTATCGATGAAATCCTATAAACGATAGAGCTAATCAAGTCAAACTCAAGCTTACCATATATATATATATTGGAGTCAAGCCTAAGCTCCAAATTGAAAGGTTGATCGAACTTTAGCTTTTAAGTTAAGCTCAAGCTTAAGCTCAATACTATACTAGTTTAACTCGACTCAACTTGACTCGATTATACTCCTAGTCGTAGAGTGTCACTATTTATAAACAAATATGCCTTTTAGGCATATAATTAAAGGAAATGAAAATGGTTAAAAAATGTACGAGTAACAAAAGCAAAAAGCTTTTTTGGTCAAAAAGAAAAAAAGAAAAAAGCTTTAAATGACAAAAAGATATTATTCATTGAAAAAAAAAAATCTAAATGCAAAATAATAATAATAATAATGGCCAAGTGGTGAGAAGACTTTTACCGTTATTATGGGACAAGGGTTAAGTTCGTGGTTTAAAAATTTTGATGAAATTTTCAATAGAAATTAAGTATTTCTGCATAAAATTCTAACTGAAGTTACCATTGTATATTCTTAAGTAAAGTTATTTTTGGATAAATATTATTACCGATGATAAAATTACTTGCAGTTACTAAAAAGAAAATTACTCCATAAATATAGGAGAAAATTTTTTGCTTTGCATGTTTGATAGGATTAAATATAATTTATATTTACCTCATATCATTGCATTAAAGGATTAAAAGACTTAATTCATGTAACCATTTGATTGCAGTTAGATGCAAGATACTTGACAAACACCACAATTGTCTTATATGCATTTGTGTGGATCAGGGAACCAGTTATTCAAAACGAGTTGGAAACCACGCTTTTCAGATTTAACGGAAACCTTTGTACTTGGTCACTTGGTTGTTTTTTTTCTTTTTTTCCCCCCCTGATATTATGTGCGTACTTTTAATGAAAGATTGAGATTTTTTACTATAAGATATTTATGCAATATGCAATGGTGCACATTTATCAATTACATTATTACAAAGCAAGATACATTTTAGTATACTAAAAAGTACCCTTTGGTATCTTATACCATCATAATAGATAGTTTTATTTTTAATTTTATGAAATAAGCCCTCTTAATACCTCTCATGTTTTTTCTTTAATTTCATTTGTCTAGAAATACTAGCATTATTTTAGTTACAAAGCAATTACTTTGTTTTATTTTATGAATTGAACCATAATCAATCTCAAACAAGAACAACAATACATTGTACCAAAAAACAATAGGTCCTTTCTCAATAAAATTGATACTTATAAAGAGCCAAAAAAATGTTAACAGTTTAGTGTTGGGTTTCTTTAACAACTAATGATATAATTTATTGTTGGGTTTCGATTTTAAATTTTCTTCTTCATTTTGATGTGGGCGTGTCTAATCAATAACAAATTGCTGTCAAGATTTGGAGTTTTTCCATTTTTCTATTTGTCTAATTTTTTTCATCTTTAGATCTTTAATAGGTATATATCCTAAATATTGTAGCTGTATATTTCTTCTTTTTAAAATTATTTTAAAAACCATGTATGCATTTTTTTTTTCTTTCTTAGATCATTGACCATGCTTTTGATATATTATATACTAAATTTTTTTTATATCCAATATTTAAGTTTAGCATTTGTACCTCTTTAGTAATAATGAGTTTCTATAATACCATTTTACTGCTTTTTGAAAATTTTCATGACTTGCACATTTTTATTAATGGTATTTTTCTACAAATATAGAAAGACCACCAATGGTTATATAATACCAATGATTTATATTAAATGATAGTAATATACTATATTTAAAATAATTTATTTAGATATATTATTGATGTGTGGATGGTGGTAATTTTTTTATATAAATTTATTATTTTAATCAATGTGTATGTACTTTAGATCAAAATCTGCATGGCACGGATCTTTAACTAGTTTATTATAATAGAAAAGAAAACACTATAGAGGTATGATAGGAGAAAAAATAAAGGGAATATCAAAGAGATACGATGATGAGAAAGGTAATATTCGAAGGGATACATTAACAAAAAAAGTTTCGAAATTCTATATCACTGGTGAATGACCCACATAATATGAGGGTTATACATTGTAATATATATACATTAATGAAAATAAAATATTAATGAAAAATATGACTATAATTAATATTTTAATAGATTTTTATTTAAAAAATTATATCAACACATTTATTTAATTATATAAAAATATTTTATATATTACAATTTATACTGTTATTGATAGTTATACAAAATATCATACAGTTTAGAATAAAATCATAATTTTTTGAGCTATAGGAATATAATGCCTTATACTAAAAATTACATCATTTTATATCCAATTATGTGAGAATTTCGACTATTTACCTATATTATAGATGTTGAGCAAGCCTTCTCTTCCTGTTTAACTAAGGACTACTCTAAGTAGGAATGAGAGAGTAATCTTATTGTATAAGGTATTTGTCTAAACCCTACTCTACTAAGTAAGTTTTGAGTAAGAAATGAGAGTCACAATATATGTTCAATGCAGTAGTTTCTCGAAATATACTCTTATAGGTAGGGTATAAATATAAAATCAAGGTATTCTATCCCATCTTAAAATCTATACTTTAATATATATAAAGTACAAGTTATATGGTATTTTATACCTCCTTTGTAATAATAATTAAATAATATTAATAAATGAAAAATTAATACCATTTTTTTGTTTCTATTTTAAAGAAAATAACAATAAAAACCTAACTTATAATAAAACCTAAGACTATACATAGCTTGTGATTACTTTGAGTTCCTCTCTCTTCCTCTTCTTTTTCTTCTTCTTCTTCTTCTTCCTCCTTAAAAACCTCTTCCTTCTTTTACTATCTTACCTTTTTTTTTTTCATACTTATTCCCATTTTACTAACTCTAATTTTGTAAGGTTTTAAAAATATCTCAGTTTCTAATTTATCATTAAATATATTATACTTATACATGGTCTTTATATTTTGCATATAAATAATCTTATAGTTTGATAAAAATTGTATTTCGATGATTTAAAAAGAAAGAAAAAAAATAAATTTAAGTATAAGTTAACCAATGTTTTCAACATTTTGAACTACAAAAGTATGATCTATTTTGCTTACCAAAGTTTTATATTGTCTGAACTTAATATGTATTACAACCTATACAAATTATCATCAATAGGTTTACCGATAGTAAATTTATAATTTTGATATTAATTATGTATCTAATATAAAGTCCTAAAATAAGATTAAAAAAGAAAAATTACAGGTTCACAAGGTATCTTCTACTCAATGAATCTATAGTGTTTAAGGTACAAGATATAGGGTAATTTTAAGGTATCATAATATAAGTTTTAAGTACAAAAACTTAAATACTTACATCTATAGGGAAAGCTATGAGTAAAGCCTCCTATCATAACTAAACTATACCCGCTCACTCCTAGTTTCAAGCCCATTTTTCTCGAGGAATATCTTCTAGCATTATTACCTACTCCATATGTTTTAGGGATTCAATTATACAATCGGCCGATTATGATTGTTATTAAAAGAATGACATCGGCTCTCCACCAATTTGCTTATAAAAGGCTATACTTGCCTTAAGAATCAACTCACTTGTTGAATAAACAACTCACAACTCTACTATGTTACTCACTTTGTATTAAGTTCGAGTTGGACAACCCCACTATCTTTCTAACTCACAGACCCCGACATGTGCACATAGTGAGACATGGAATAATAAACGAACAATTATGATGCTCCAATGCAAGAAATCTCTTGCCCTTCTGGAGGTGAATTCTGGAGCTATGACCCATTGAAGAAATTCCTTTTGGGGTCCTTGATGTATTTGCCTGAGATTTAATTTAGTGTCCTAAGCAAATGTGACGGCGATGGTCATGGTAGAGCTCATCCGTGTCCTACTAGTTCCTTTAGTGCTGGATTCTAATTTATTTTGTGAAAACCCTATCCTCATCTTATAGAAAAGGCACCTCAGAGGATAAATCTATGGCTATAACCAAAAGGAGAGAGAGAGAGAAGAAGAAGGAGGAGGAGAAGAAGAGAAGGGGAAAAAAATTAAAAAAATAAAAATAAAAATAAACACACACACACACACCTGACTGGTGAAAGAGACCATTGAAGAAGAAATTGCTTTTCATGAAAAGCTACTCGCGTCAGTAAAGGAATAAAAAAGCACAAAGCAATGAATTCGTAAGAAGAAAAGAATCAATTTAGGCGGCGCAATTCTGCATTCACAATCAGACGATTTAATTGTGATAAAACTTCAACTTAGATTTATGGTGTGGAGTGATATAAGGTTATTGTCTTTGTTTTTTGTTAGTCCTTCGCGATTGTTTACATTGAATTTGTATATTTGCAATTTTGAGAATTGGCTCGTATTGTAGTTTTATCAATATCCTTTAGTTTTGTGAAATTTCGACCGTCCACTGGCGTAACTCATTGGTGTAATTAGTAAAGAAACACTCTGATCCTATTATTTATTAACAGTGAGAGTTTAATATTGTGGTCCCATAGTTTTTTTCCTTATTAAGTTTTTCGCATGAATTCTGGTGTGTATATTTATTTTTTATTCCTAGTATTACTATAACCATTTATTACATTAGGCAACATTGAATTTTTTTTTTTTTCCCTATAAGTGCATTTCTTTCTTAACAATTAGCTTATTATGTAGTCCTGCTACTACAAATTATCAGACATTGTAGAACTCATACTCATTTGGAGGTTGCTTGTCAAAAAATTTAACCTCTAGGTCTTTTTTTTTTCCTTGATAACTTCTAAAATCATAAATTTACAAAAAATTTTAATTAATTTAGAAAACACAAAGAAATTATTTAAATCTTAATTGAGCTTGATTCTAAGGGTTGTAAGTTGAATAACCAAGGTTTGGAGTTTAGGATAAACATTAGGAGTCAAAGCAAAGAAATGGAGTCAACACAACAAAGTGGCGGTCAAATGGAAGGCAAGCTCCACTGAACGGCGCTGAGTAGCCAGTTGAATGGTGGGGATTGGCGGTCGAATCTAGCCTAGGTTGGTCAAATGGCTGGCTCAGTTTTGACTTGTATGGCTTGGTTTTGAGTTGTTAGCCAGATTTTCGCATGTGGTTGGCTTAAGTTGATTCGTAGTATTGTAATTGAGGTGATAAAAGTGCTTTTTAAAGTGGATTATTGGTCTTGCTAAATTATCGATCCAAATTTACTTATCTTGCTGAATTATGAATCTAAATTTCCTAGGAGTTGTATGAGACCTTTTGATTCCCTGGGATGGAAATCAACAAGGAAAGTGTTGATTATTCCTATATTTTGTACGTATTAGGTTAGAGTTTTCGCAGGAATCGATTTTGAGTTTCGGTACTGAAAGTTCCTATAATTGGAACAGGCAAAAAGCAACTATATTGAATGTTGGTTTTGGTGAAGATTTATCCATCAAGTCGATATGGATATGAACATGTTCTATTCCTAAGGAAAGATAAAACTGTTGGCCTGTAAAGTGGTATATCTTTCAAAATTCCAGATTCTCCCTCCAAGTGCATTTAGATTTTTGGCAAATTGGAGTGAATTGGTTCTAGACAAGCCTCATTGACCATTTATATAATCTTAAGGCAAGGTTCGTCTCTACTGGGGTGGCAGCTGTTAGAGCGAATAAACAATATAGGTAATTTCATCAACGTCAGTTGACATACCATATTAGTTCATTGTTGGCACATTAACTTCTTGTCAGATAATAAAATTATAACTAATCAAATCAATTAGATTGTTAGAGAGCAAGTAGGTTATTAGTTAAATGTATTATACTCGTAAAATAAAGAAATTTATGGATGAAAATCTCAACTCTTCAAAATTCATTTTACTTTCTTTATTTCATTAGCATTAGTCTTAACTCGAGCTAAAGGCATTACTTTCTTCACATTCTTCTTTATTTTATTTATTTATTTCTACTTTTCAAATGCCCACTTGTATTTATTACTTCGTCGCTCAAAGCGTAGGGATTATTGGATCACTGGAATTTCGCCAATGTTGAATACATCTTGTGAAGGTTAATTATTAGAAGACATATAACATATATAAGTTTCCAATGACATCTTCCTTAACGTATGATGTTTTGGTTAATCATTGAGGCTCTGCAGGACTTCTGAACGTTCCAATGACACATAATTAAAAAGGTCAAGGAAAACATGTATTTATTCTTAAATCAAGTTATGAGAAACAGTTAAACAAAAGGCCCATAGATCCATTGCTGGTTTTTCATTACAGCTAGCTCAACTTCGCCCTGCTTGTGTGTTGATGCAATAACTTACATGGGAATCTTCTTGTTTACGAAACATTTTCTAATGCATGGCGTTATGACTTAGAGAGTTGACTTCAGTATTTGATGGTACATCTACGGTATGGATTTATCCACGTCAACCTTTTCTTGTTTCATCTTCTACTTTCTTGCGCTCTGCCACTCCTATGGTTGTTTGTACATTGGACAAACTATCACCATGTTCACAAATGTCTGCCTCAATTCTATTCCTTCTTGTCTTGTCACTATCCTTACAACCTACCTATTATGCTCAACTAATGCTCAATCTTATGACTATCCATCTGCATATCTCTCTATTTTGTGGACCAACAGCATTACTGCTAACCATTTAGCAACTTTTCCTGATGGATCAATAGCGAGAGCTATCCTTCTTAGAGGAACAATTGGTCCACGGAATGCTTGTGGCTTTTAATGTAATGGTATCAATTGTGATACCTATCTTTTCGGGGTTTTCATTGTTCTGACCAATAGTGGTGGTGGAATAACTACTTTAGCATCGCCACAATTGGTGTGGTCTGCAAATAGAAATAAGCCGGTTAAAATTAATTCTACATTGGAGCTGACATCAGAAGGTGATTCGGTTTTGAAGGATGCCGATGGAACTATTGCTTGGAACACAAACACTGGTCGCATGAATGTTGCAGGATTGAACTTTAACTGAAATAGGCAATCTGGTGCTTTTTGATAAGAAGAATGCAACAGTCTGGCAATCTTTTGATCACCCAACTGATAGTTTTGTACCTGGACAGAAATTAAGGGTTGGTCAAAAGCTTGTTACTAATGGTTCCACAACAGATTCATCAGAAAGCCGGACCTCTTTTTCCTTGTCAAATGAAGGATTGTTTGCTTGCATGGAGTCTAATCCTCCACGGATATATGGATCATATCGATTTGATGCTGCAAATGCTACTGATGATTCTATTTATGTTGAATATCTGAATGGAAGCATAGCTTTGCCCTTGATTGCTGTGCGTAGTGAGGATGTGATAGAAATTCCACAATCTTCCTCGGCACAATTCATCAAGTTAGGTTCTAATGGGTATTTAAAGGCCAATGAATGGAAAGGATTTGGATCCATCCCACAGTGGGAAGAGGTAAGGGATGTTTTGATTGGGTATTATAAAAAATGTGGTTATCCACAAGTTTGTGGCGATTATGGCATTTTTTCTAACGATGGTGAATGTGTTTGTCCACCATCAAGTAATGGGACAAGTTACTTTAAGCTAATAAGTGATAGACAACCTACTCTTGGATGTTTAGAAGTAACTCCCTTGTCATGTGAAGATTCAAGAAATCAAGGTTTACTGGAGCTTGTAAGCGTTACCTACTTCAATGACGATACATAACTCTTAAACATAGATTCACAATTTTGTCAAGAGGCATGCATTAATAATTGTTCTTGCAAAGGTGCTTTCTTTCGACGATCATTGAATTCTTCTATCGGAAGTTGCTACTTGCCATCTCAAGTGTTTTCACTAATGAATAATGACGTAAAAATTACACACTATGATTCTACTGCTTATTTAAAAGTTCAAGAAAGCACCCCTTCCGTTCTACTACTAATGGCAAGACCAACAGTCGTTCGATTATATTAGGTGCCATCTTTGGATCGGTCTTTGCATCGATTCTCTTGCTTGGATCAATAGCTTTCTACATTTACAAGACATAATAAAGAGGCAGAGGAGGATTACTTGGATCAAATACCAGGTATGCCTACAAGATTCTCTTACACTGAAATGAAAATTGTCACCAATGATTTCAGCACAAAGCTTGGAGACGGTGGATTTGGTGCTGTTTTCAAAGGAAATCTAGCTGATGGATTAGAAGTTGCCGTTAAGTGCCTTGATGGTCTAGGACAAATCAAGAAATCATTCGTAGCTGAAGTTGAGACCAATGGAAGCATCGATCATGCTAACCTGGTAAGATAAGTGGGATTTTGTGCAGAAAAATCCCACAGGCTACTGGTATATGAGTACATGCATAACGGGTCTCTAGATAAGTGGATTTTTAGCCAAATCAATGAATTTGCACTTGACTGGGATAGAAGAAAAAAGATTATCTTCGATGTTGCAAAAACGGTTGAATTATCTTCATGAAGACTGCGGACGAAAGATAATTCATTGAGATATTAAGCCCCAAAATATCCCCCTGAACGAGAGTTTCATCGCAAAAGCTTCTGACTTTGGATTGTCCAAGTTGATTGATACAGACCAAAGCCAAATTGAAACGACTATGAGTGGAACTTCCGGTTATTTGGCCCCGAATGGTTAAGCTCTGTGATAACTGAAAAGGTGGATGTTTATAGTTGCGCTGTGGTTATCTTAGAGGTGGTGTGTGGAAGGAAAATTTTTTATTGCTCCCAAATAGAAGAGGATATATTTCTTCTAAATCTTTTCCAAAGAAAGGCAGAGGGCAGGAGAGTTTTTAGAAATGGTAGATAAGACTAATGAGGATATGCAATTACATGGAGTGAAAGTTGTGAGTATCATGAAGGTTGCTGCATGGTGTCTACAAGGTGATTTTGCAAAGAGGCCTTCCGTGTCTACACTTGTCAAGGTATTAGATGGGACGATGGAGGTTGATAACAAAGACATGGAATTCGGTGCTAGCACTCCATTGTTACCGTCTGAATTATCTAATTCACGGTGAGTAGGGCCAGCAACTCGCATTACGGCTAGTGTTTATATTCCTATTTCGTATGTGATTAAAAAGATAGATAAATAATCAAGTTACAATATAATCGTGTTTACTTATATCATAATCGTATTTTCTCATCGTGTATTATGTCATGTATCATCTTTCTTCCCTATAATTGTGCTTATAATCATGCTATATCGTATCGTGTCTCATGTTATTATATTATGTTAGTAATTGTCAACCCTAAGTTGGTGAGCAATTTTTCCTTTTTCCTTTTTTGTTTTTTTCTTACTTTCCTTTTTCTTTCAGATTTGTGCAACTGCTACTCCAAGCCCCTTTCGAACCTCAATATTTTTCTTCTGACGTCTTTTGCAAAAATCATACAACTTATGTAGAAGGGGAATATCATTGGATGTATAACATGATAAGTGAAATCAAGTGAATGTATTGACATGTGTTGGAGTTCAAGGATTGAAGGGCTAAAAGTAGGTGTATTTGAATAATAAAATAGGCATGTTGTGAATAATTACCTGTTGAAACTACTGTTTTCCTAGAGGAGAGAGACTAAGAGAACTTTTTTACTTGTATATCTGTTTGGAATATACGTAAACTTGCCTCTGAAGGAAGATCACGAATATTCTCATACCAGTACTCAATTGTTCATTAGCTTTTTTAGGATATAATTTTGGTGACTTAATGAAGCAGATAATTGCTCCCCACTTGACCCCTTGTCTCTCTGTATCTATAGTTTGATAAACAAATGGAAGGCTCTAATGTCTTTAACGCTCTCTTTTTTCTCATCTACTCCAAATCATTGTAACTGAGAAGTTTCTAACAATTCCAAAGGAGCGAGCAATGAAACTTGATAAGTTAGTCGTTACCAAACAACCACATACCATGCACAAACTGCACATAGACTTATACTTATTAATGGAATAATCATTAATATAACCATCAATCATATATCTCATTTATTATCTTTTACATAAGCCAGAACATCAAACTAAGATAGGAGTATCTGAGTTACAAAGGTCTAATACTATGTCCTCCACCTTATCAGCCCTTAGCAGTTCAACCCATAGCCTCATGAGATGAATACATCTAGTTGACAGCTCCTCCCTAAATTCCTAACCATATCAGATGCGTATCAGTCCTCTAGATGACCCATTTATCTAAATATATGACTTAAGCACTTAAACTATAAGCTACATTACACCAATAACTCGGCCCACGAATGATCACGAGAAACGGGTCTATGCTTAAGAAAATTATATAGTATTATTATTATCATCTTTTGTGATCATTCATATTTTGATTTTATCAAGATTCACCTAATGTACTTTCCAATAAAATGATAATATATTATATAGACATATGTATTCATGCTATACTAAGGGATAAAAATAGAACATGTTAATTGAAGATAATTTCTAATAATATATAAAACGTGTTATGAATTTTTACACAAGGCTTATTACCTAACAAATCTTATAAAAAGTTGGAATAAATTGCATAAAATTAAATTATGAAAACGAACACAAATGGTTTACTAAGCAAATGGACACTCAACTACGATAACTATATAAATGTTGTATATATGGTAAAAAAGCATATTCATAAAGATATTGTTTGGCTAATTATATAATAAATTGTATACGTAGTAGATTGAAAAACTAATTTCAAGTTTTAAGAAATTTTTAGATCTTCCCATATCACACGCATGAACGCCTTCAAATTATTAAGAGGACTTTAATAAACTTATAACTCAGTAAGAAAATTACTTTGATCACATGAAGACAAACACCATAAGAGTAATGGAATTAAATTATCAATGCAGTTTGCATCATAAAAAGGAATTTTTCTAAATATTGCACTACTAGATTTTAAATTACCATTATATAATATGAGCCCAAACTAGTTACAATGTATGAATTGAAATTTACCCCTTAAAATATTTCTCATAGAAAATCCCTAGTTGTTTTGCAATATACATGCACATATACATGTGTAATATTTTTGAAACTCTTTTCAAATTTAAATTACAAATTGTGACCTTTGAATAAAGAGAATTATTAAATATACATGGCTACAATCATATGCGAAAAGCATGATAATCAATATTAAGTATAGTTCATCGTCAAATAACCATGACGCTATGAACTCGCTAGTCGCTAATAATTCATCAACATATGCATGATAATCAAAACAGTATCAATGTTAAATCATCTAGTTAAAAATTCCTGTAAATTTAAATATATTCATCATTACTTAATATGACTCTGGTATATGTAATATAACAACATTACTATTCGATGTGAAATTATTGATGGTAAAAATATTATCAGTAATGATTCATTTAGATAGCCCCACAACAATAAGTAGATAAGTATTTATATAAAATTTATAAATGTACATATTGTATATGTGTAATCTGATTAAAATGGTTTAATCATAATTGAAAAACCACCATTAGCTAGAAACTTATAAATTCTCTGATTTTAAAATCTGTCTTAAAAAAACATGTGTAAGAAAGTATATATATATATATAAATATTCATACTCCGGTAGATAAGATTATAGCGATAAGTTTTCTTGCAGGAATATACTTCTGTCAAATATTGGGATACGAATAAAGTTGTTACGCGCGAGTTAAGTAAGTTATGCACTATACCTAACTTCGGAGAAGTGATCTATGAGCCAGACCAGGAAATAATGAGATAGAGAGAGAATAAGTAATTTCAAAATTTTAAATGTACGAGTAACAAGTATAGAAGTTTTAAAAACCTCCCTATTCTTTATTAAAATTATTTATTTGATCTTGAAAAGTAAAATTTTTATAATTGAATATTATTTCTCTGATCTTTCTAAAAATTCTAAATGAGGGGAAATTACTAGATATTTATAAGCTTTTTAGCATAATGATATCCATTGGATCATCTAAGCAATCAACGAATGAGATAAAGTTTGCTCAATTGTAATTATCCTAAATGAGTTTGCTAATGAACCTAAGGTCAATAGTCTTCCAAATAAGTACTAAAGCCTACCTAAAAAAGGTTAAAAACAGATGAATTGGTCTAACGATTATTATTCTAAACTTACCAAGTCAAATTTTTCTAGATCGTTCCAAATATAAATCGGACTCTAAGGAATAAAGCCTAAATAAATAATATAAAAAAATTTCAGCCCTCTAAATTACACTCCTTAACCAAAATTCTTAAATAGAGTTTTAAGTATTATGGACATCAATAATTTATTTTGAATAACTAAATTGCTAGTGAATGCACATGTGCTACTAAGCAACTGCACTATTGTTAAGTGCACTCACATAGTTGAAAACTTTATCTTGTTAATAGATCAGTACACATGATGCTAATGTTGTAAATTTATTTATTATATACTGCAATGCAATACGCAAATCCATAGCATTAACAATTGTGTGAATCACTTTAGACTTGCTGGAATGACATTCTCCACGTGATAATATATTAAATAAATCTTCTCACATATGCTTATCACCAGCGATCGAAACAGGGTTAGCAAGAGCAAAATGTAATTGAATCTGTAAGAAACACTTTGTCCTGCTCCTTCAGTTGGCGGCTTCAATGATTATGAGCGGCATTGATTACAACTGTGATCTGCATCTCTTCTTCTTCTTCCTTTCTTTTTTTTTTTTTTTTTTTTTTTTTTTTAATATATGTATATTTCCAAGTCTGTTAATCCTTGCTACATTAACAGCCACCCGATAGGACACGCGATTTTATGGAACAGGGCGGCCAGGAATCACCGTGGCCTGTGATAGAGCAACTTGCTCTGTGATTCAGCACTTAACGCACAGTAGGAGTCGATCCACTCTTTATTCTCAACTAACGATAAGCAACAGCAATCTATCGACTGACAACAGGAAAGGTGAATTCTCCCCTTTGTTTTTCTTTTCTCTTGGGTCGATAGCACCGAAATCTTTTCCACAAGTCATTGCATCATGGAAGATACCATCGTATCTCACAATAAATATTCTTGCTCACAAAATTTTAGCAAAATATATATTCATACATGCATGCAATGTGATTTTTCCCAATTCGCCCGTTCCAGTTTCCACCATTTTATTTTGAACTCTTTGCTCTATAGATTGGCACGCTTCCAATTCAAGTGCAAACTTGTCTTCGATAGAAGTAGGAATTCGTCGATCCTCATTGAATTAGCCTCGATCGCGTGATAGGTATAGGAGCTTGATCATCTTCTATTAGCAGTGACAATGCACAATAAACAGTGCATACCAGCTTGCCTACAAGCAAATAGGCAGTACAAATGATTTGCTGCTCTCGCATCCTCTTCCCTTATACCTAATTTTCTCCTTTTTTTTTTTTTCTTTTTTGGCTTTTAATTAGCCTTTTCTACTTATTTTTCATAGTTCCTAGAATAAATTTGTATCAACAGACCTTGTCCTTGTGGCCTGATATTCATTTTTGTTATTGAATATTTTTCCTCAAATTCGCCACTGCTTTGAAGCATTATTTAGTAGAACCCAAATTGGGCCGGTGTTCTCCGTTATCTCTGGCTTTTATTTGCTTGAATTGAATGTTGCATAATAATTTCAATTTGTGACTTATGATCTGGTGCTTTACGTTAAGATTTCACATCGGATATTGAACCACTTTTCCAAGTAATGCTCCTATCAGCACTTTCAATCTTTTGTAGCATCATCACTTTGAGGTGAATTCATAGCACGTCCACTGTATAAAATCAGGATAAATAAGTAAACATACTTAACATTCGGTCCCTAATCCTTCCCATGTGTCCATGAAGTAATGCTATGCAATATTAAGGTTCCCATGCCATCTATCTTCTTTTCTTCTTAGCTTTCCATATTGAGATGCTTCAAATAGCGTGTCTTGATTTCTGATCTTTTTTTTTTTTTTTTAAGGAATAGAAGACCTGCAATTCATTAGTGAAACAAAAACTCTTTGAATTGTATGAAGTCTTCATATCGCTCAATAGTGTATTTAGCTCATATTGTCAATATCGTGACTTTTGCGATTTGTATTCTCCACTTAAGTAGTAGAGTGATACTATGCTCTAATAGCAAAAGGAGCAATGAACAACCAAAATCAAAGCACGAAAGTGGTTTAATAGAAGGACTTATTGGTGCATTTAGACGGACATCCCCATAAGTCCTAGGTCCTTAAGACTAGTGAGTGGACACGACCAACACTAAAGGCCCATTCTAGGGTAGGATTAAATTATGATAATTTTGTTAAATGACTTACTGTAATGATGAGCTCTAGTTTATTGAGTGTGAATCTTGTATTGATTCTAGAGATACAATTAGGGGAGATACAATATTGCACTTCAAAAATGAGAAGAGAATTGCCTCTCTTTGGCACCCAATTTCCATCTTTGAAGGAGCTATCATCCAAATGGGATGCCTAGGTGGAAAAAAATTAGAATATGATGTTCTTTTGAAGAAGACTAAAGTCCTCCATGCTATTATTACGTCTACTCGATTGTGGTTCCCATATATGAATGGATTGGAAGTATGATAGGCCATTATTTGCTTATGGTGTACTTAGAGTTACTAAAGATATCATCAAAAGAGATTCAATATTCAATATCACTATAAGTATGGTAGGCCTTCTCCCATTATCTGGATTGCCACTTCAATTATTCTTCTTTTCCCCTTTTAGGGAATACCATATATGTCTTGTCTTATTAACTTCCTCCCTTATTCTTTCAAGCATAATCTCATGATTAGTAATGGTCCAGTCAATCTCAATTTCCACATCGAGAATCAAAATAGACTAGGTGATTTCTTAGAAAGGAACTGCTTTTTGCAGACCTTATATGTATTAGGTCTAGAGTGAGCAAGTCTTAAGCATAGTAAGCATTAGCAAGCTTCAAGTGTTGCAAGCATTAGCAAGTTTCAAGTGCAGCAAGCCTTCAGTGAGTAGGCCTTGAGTATAACAAACTTTATAAGAAGCTAGCCTCGAAAGCAACAAACCTTAGTAAGCTTCAAGCATAATAAACCTTAACTAAGCACACCTTGAGCACAGTAGACTTCACTTAGAGTAAGCCTTAATTAAGAAAGCCTCAAACGTGGTAGACCCCAAACCCTAGCAAGCTTTAATTATAGTGAGCACATTATTTAGTAGGTCTTGAATGTAGTAGGCCTTAGTAAGCTTTAAGCGCCTTTGGATTTGCATATATTTAGCCCTAATGGGCCTCATACATAGTGAGCCTCTGTTATAGTAAACCTTAAGGGGATTATAAGATCACCATTAGAGGATACTCAATGTATGATTCTAAAACAAGAGAATAGAGCTGCCTTTCTTTCACACATAGTTTACCTTTTGATATGCTTAGGAGCTCAATTAATCATTAGGGTTTACTATAGAAGAAAAGTAACCAATGGGTCCTTCGAGATATCAAAGAAGGAGGAACAAGTCGTTAAGTATAGTAGCTTTTATGGAGCTGCTCATTAAATATAATGCACAAATGAACATTTCATAACTTAGTATTACACTTAATATGATGCACAAGCTAATACTAAAGTCCACTTGCTACTAATCTCGAGTTACTTGACAAAATTAGATAAGAGTGTATGTTGTTGCTCGAAGAGGGTATCTTATAAGATTAAGGAATAATATGTGATATCTATATGCATCAAATTTATTGTCTATGGTTACAATTGATGGACTATTTATAGTAAGTCCCTTAGGGCAGCAATACAATAATGGAAATTACATGAAAGATAATGTACAAAGAAGATTCCTAGTACAAAAAAAGGGATAAATATGACAAAAAGGGTGAAAAGAAATATAGTACAATTGTCAGCAAAATAAAGGATAGGTAGTAACCTATCACTAGGTTCATGTTTGGAATCATGGAGAAATGGAACTGAGCTATACTAGTGTTGGTGTTGTTACTGCTATGCTATACTAAAGGCTGCTGAGGTAATCGAGTAAAGCATTAGTTTAGCAAAGTAGGATAAGAGAGCTTGACGTATAGGAATCTTAGCTTGGGTATTGGGCAAGATGACATTTGAGCACTCGACTTCTGAATGAGAGAATGAGTAGACCAATGTATGTCTAAGCAATGTACGTAAAGTGTTTTCCATTAGCCTTCTTAATAGGTGTGCTTATTTGGGTTAAGTTGAACAAATAAGATTCTCCTAGCTAAGCCCTACAAGCCTTTAAGTCTAGCTCAAGTGAAGGGTCTAAAGGTTGATACTCCATCAGCCTCCCGAGGCTATTGAATATTTTCCCTCAAATCTTGATCACCTTCTTCTTCAAATAAGTAAGGTATCAGGTCAAAAACATTAAAGGTAAGGGACACCCCATAACTTTCAAGCAATTCTAGTTCATAAGTGTTGTTATTCATCCTCCATAAGACTTTGAAGGGGCCATCTAACTTGGGGGGTAGCTTGTTTATCCTCCTTCCCAATAACTATTCCTTACTAAGGTGAACCTAGACAGCGTCTCATAAGTTATAAATGGCATACTTTCATCCTTTTTTCCCTTACTCTCATTGTTGAGTAACTATCTTAGCTAATTGCTTAGCAACCTTCTAATACAGTCTATGGAATACCTCGATGCACTACAGACCTAACTAATTTTCTTCTAAAGAGATTAGGCCAATACTCATATCTAGTTGCAAATTCAGATTAAGTCTATAGACAACCTTGAAAGGTAACCTTCTTATTAAGCTATGGGTAGGGCTGTTGTAAGCAAATTCTATGATTGGCAAACAGAGGTCCTAATCAAGTAGATTCTAACTAACAGTAGCTCGAAGTAAGTTGCCTACTATCCTGTTCATAACCTCTATCTAACTGGCTGGCTATCTACGGATGGCAAGTAGTACTGAACATGAGTTTAGTGTTGAACTTCTTCCATATCATTCGTTAGAAGAAGCTCATATACTTTGAATTACGATCTAAGACAATACTTTTTCGAACGCCATGCAACTACATGATCTCTTGCAAAAAGAGGTTAGCAACAAATAAAGCATCATTAGTTTTGTTGCAAAGGATAAAGTGACTCATCTTGCTGAATTAATTGACCACTACCATAATAGAGCCATGTTTTCAAGGCATCCTAGGTAAGCTAAACATGAAATCTATGCTTAGATCAATCCATGGTCGCTCAAGTATAGGCAGAAGTGTATATTCCCCATATGGCTCCTTTCTTCTCTTGGATCACTTATACACCTCGCAACATTCAAGAACTTTGTGTACATCTTTCATCATCCTAGGCTAATATAAGTGTTATTTCAATAGCTCAATAGTTCTCTTTTCACCAAAATGATCAACTAAGCCTCTAGACGGGCTTCCTGCACAAGTAATTCCCTAACAGAATCGCTTAACACACATACTTGTTTTCCTTTCATAAAAAATGCTTGGTTCAAGTAAGACCTATCCACTACTCTTCCAATATTGCACTTAGCCACTAAGGGTCTAAAGTACAAATCATGCTCATACTGATCAATTAAGGTACTAAACCTAAGCATCTTAGCCCACAATGTAGTAATAAGAGCATACCGTCGAGAAAGGGCATCGACCATAGTATTTATACTTGTCCTCTTATACTTGATGACATAGTAAAAGGTTTCTAAAAACTCTACTCACTTGGCATGATGTCAAGAGAGTTTTTGTTAACCTCTAAGATGCTTGAGAGATTCATGGTTAGTATGGATAACAAATTCTCTTAGCAGTAAGTAATGTTTCCAGTTTTGAAGTGCTCGGATAAAGGCACAAAACTCTTTGTCATATGCTGTATAACTCAAAAAAACACCTCCAAGCTTCTCACTGAAGTATGCAACCGGTCGATGTTATTGCCTAATGGCACTTATACCTACTCTTGAAGCATCACACTCCAATTCAATAACTTTCTCAAAGTCTAGTAGTATAAGTACTAAGGTGGAAGTTAACTTAGATTTGATCTCTTCAAAATTGCTCTAAGCTCTTTCGAACCATTTGAATTTAGAGTTCTTCCTAGTCAACTCAATCAATGGGATTGCTATGGAACTAAAGTTCTAAATGAATTTTTTTATAAAATGAAGCTATACCATGGAAGCTCCTCTCTTTGGCAACATTGGTTAGCATTAGCTATTCAAGAATAGCTTAGACCTTCTCATCATCAACCTTGATACATCTTCTTGAAACAACATAACTGAGTAATATTACCTTTCTCTAACAAAAGGTACATTTTTTTAGGTTATTGAACAATTGCTTGGTATGGAGAATATCAAATATTGACGTCAAGTGTGAGACATAAGAAGGAAGGTCAACACTATACACTAAGATGTCATCAAAGTAAACAACAACACACTTACTAATTAGAGGTCTTAAAACATGGTTCATTAATCGCATGAATGTGCTCGACGTATTTGTAAGTCTAAACGGCATAACCAACCATTCAAATAGACCATCTTTGGTTTTGAAAACAGTCTTCCATTCATCTTCAAGTCTCATTCGAATCTAGTGGTAGCCACTTTTCATATCAACCTTCAAAAATATTTTTGCACCATCCAACTCATCTAACATATCATCCATTCGTGGAATTAGATATTAGTACTTAACATTGATCTTGTTGATAGCTTGACTATTAATGCACATTCTCTATAAGCCATCCTTTTTCAATACTAAGATAGCTAGTACGATATAGGGGCTCGTGCTCTCTCTAACATATCCATGCTCAATTGACTTATCAACTTATTTCTTCAACTTAACTACCTGCTTAGGATTGAGCCGATAGGCAAGTTAATTAGGTAAGGTTGCGCTAGGTTAAAGGTCAATATAGTACTTAATGCCTCTAATAGGGAGCAAGCCTTTCGACATCTCAGCAAGAAATAGGTTAGCATATTCTTGGAGTAAGGTCTGCACCTTTGTAGGTAATGCTCCGACCTCCTTTAACTAAAGAAGTCTTTTAACCAAAAGTAGCATAAACTCCTCCTTCTTAACATCTTTAAAAAATTGCACTTAGGAGATCATTAAGCATTTCCTCTATAAAGATCTAAAAATCTTCTCCTATGACTCTTAGACTTCTTTTGGGCTCATTGGGGTCAGTACAGCCTTCTTCCCATCCTTCTAAAACATGTAAGTGTTCCTATACCTATCATAGAGTACCTTAAGATCAAATAGCTATGGTTGACCTAATAGTATGTATGTGGTACGCATTAGCAAAATCTCACACAGTATCTCATTCTTATACCTCTTCCTAATGGAGATCGACACCTTCACCTACTTGGTGACCTAGAGTCCACCTTTCTCACTCAGCCAATGGATCTTATAAGGTCAAAGTTGAGGATAGGTCAATAACTTTAAGGCCTTCACCATTCCCTATGCTACAATGTTGGTACAACTTCCCCCATCAATGATTAAAGTGCATAAGCTTCCATCCACTCAACAATTAGTATGGAAAAGGTTCTCCCATTATTTATCTTCTCTTACTACATTTATACTAAGAACTCTTCGAACTACCTTATTGAGGTATTATTCCCCTTGCTTGGGCCGTATAAGGGCCTTAGGTGGGACAATGAAGGATGTTACGTCCTAGGCCATAGACTTAAGGCTTCTCTCCTTTGAGCTAGGATGATGAAAAGGATGTCACATCCTAGGGCGTATAAGGTCAATAGTGTTATTTCAACGTTCATACTTTGTCATGAACATCCTTCAACTTGAACAGGTTATACAGGTAGCACATTTGTAGTACTAGGAGCTCAAATTTCCATACCTTGTCCTCTTAGCCTATCTCGCATAATATGCCTATGTTCAACATTTCCTTCATGAGGTCTAGCCTCTACTAATCGTTGCACAGTTATGACTAAGTTAGCCACAATAACAATAAGGTTTTGTATCTACTCATTTGTAGTTTGTGGGGTTTGTTACTCACCCTCGACTAAGAGCATCACTCTCAACATCACTTATTTCTCCTTATACACTAAGCTTCGACATTCTACAACAAGGTTTCCATACTCACATGACCTAACAAAGATTCCTCACAAGACTACCAAAATACTTTACAGACTTCAATAACCCCAAAACTTGCTCTATTTCGTAGTGGAAGAAAAGAGTACATAGAATATGTAATTGACCACTAGAATAAAATACTACAAACACCTAACTGTTGATCAAAACCTTAAACTTTGATATCAGGATTATATGATATGCTTAGGAGCTTAGCTAATCACTATGGCTTACTATAGGACAAAAGTAACTAGTGAGTCCTTCAAGATATCGAAAATGGAGGATTAGTCAACAAGTACAGTAGCTTCTATGGGGCTGCTTGTCAGATATGACACACCAACAAAAACTACACGACTTAGTATTACACTTAATATGTCACACGAGCTAATACTAAGTTCTACTCATTACTAATCTCAAGCCACTTAACAAAATAAGATAAGAGTGTATGTTGTTACTTGGAGAGGGTATCTCATAAGAGTAGGGAATAATATGTAATGTCTATATGCATCAAATTCATTGTCTACAATACAATTTAGGCACTATTTATAGTAAGTCCCTTAGAGCAACAATACAATAATAGAAATTACATGAAGGATAATGTACAAAGAAGATTCCTAGTACAAACAAAAGGGGAAAATATGACAAAAGGGTGAAAAGGAATATAGTACAATTGTCAAAAAAGTAAAGGACAGGTGTTAACTTATCTTTGGGTTCATGTTTGGAATCTTAGAGCAATGGAATGAAGTTGCGCTAGTGTTGGTGTTGTTGCTATTTTGTTGTACTAAAGGCTGCTAAAGTGATCAATTAAAGCATTAGTTTAGTAGATTGGGATAAGAGAGCTCGACATACAGGGACCTCAACCACAGCATTCAATAGGTTGACATCTAGGCACTTGACTTTTGAATGAGAGAATGAGTAGACCAATGTATATCTAAGTGAAGTATGCAAAGTGTTTGCCATCTAACCTTCTTGATAGGTGTACTCGTCTAGGCCGAGTTAAGTAAATAGGATTCTATTAGTTAAGCCTTGCAATCCTCTAAGTCTAGCTTGAGTGAAGGGTCTAGAAGTTGGTACTCCATCACCTTCCTTAGGAAGGCATAGCCTAGATGGAGTTTATCAATGGATCATACCATTACTAAGTAATAAAACATGATTTCTCTTGGAGAAGATTAGGATCCTTCATGCCATCACTATTTCAATTTGACCATAGTTCCCACAAGCAAGCAAGAAGGAAGTATACTAGACCATCATCTACTAATGTAGTACTCAAACCTACATGTTTGTTACTCTATAGAGAGATTAACTCTAGCATTGGAAGACACTATCAGATTATTAAAGTTGAGTAAGTCTTAAGTGAACTTTCAAACATATTGTTGGTGCTAAGAGCTACTCATACTAAGAAGATGAAGTCTTCTTTCATCTCTTGGCTTTTATATATTTCTTGAAGATTAAAGAAGAGATGAGACTTAGGTCTTAGGGCCGGTATAAGCTTATAGCTTTCATCACATTTTGACTATGATGATAGTAGGAGATCACATCCTCTTGGCTCAAAGGATGAGAGTTTATGAGACTCCAAAGGTTCCTCTAATGATACATAACTTGATCCATTAACTCAAAAACAGTGTATGAAGATTAGATGACTTTGAAAAGAGAGGATGAGTTAATGAAAGTAGGTGAGATTATGAGAGAAAATTAGAGAGATAGTGAAAATAAAGAAACACGAGTGCATCAAAGTAAAAGAAAAGAAAATGAGAGTAAAAGGTAAGAAGGTGGAGAGAAATAGAAAGAGAGTGAATGAGCAAAATGATTAAGTTGTTATGTGAGCAAAAGTGAGAATAAATGTGCCATTTTTGAGAAAAGGCCTATGATTATAGTTATGTACAAAGAGGCTCATTTGAATACTAAAGAACTTAATCACTCTTTGCCTAATGTTACTGCATCTCTTTTGTAGGAATATGGAGATTTATGTCTTAAGGAAACACCGGGAGGTTTACCACTTATATAAGGAATTGAGCATCAGATCGATTTTATTCTTAGAGCCACTATTCCAAATAGACTAACCTATAGATGCAGTCTTGAAGAGATTAAGGAAAACTAAAGGCAGGTAGAAAAACTTTTGGTAAAAGGATTTGTTAGAGGGAGTATGAGCCTATGTGCAGTACTAGTGCTTCTAGTTCCTAAGAAGGATAGGACATGGTGTATGTACGTAGATTGTAGAGCCATCAATAAAATTACAATAAGGTATCACTATCCTATCCATAGATTAGATGAATTGCATGATGCTTATATCTTTTCTAAAATTAATCTTAGAAGTGGTTATCATTAAACAAGAATGAAAGAGGGCTGTGAATGGAAAACTACTTTTAAGACAAAATAAGCTTATATGAGTGGTTAGTTATGCCTATTTGGTTAACTAATGCACTTAATACTTTTATGAGGTTGATGAACTACGTATTAAGAGATTTTCTTAGAAGATTTGTAGTGGTTTATTTTGATGATATTTGGTGTATAGTATAGGTTTGGATGAACATGTTGAACATTTAAAATGTGTGCTTAATCTGTTAAGGAAAGAAAAATTGTATATTAATTTGAAAAAGTGTTCTTTTTGCATGGAAAAAGTGGTGCTTTTGGATTTGTTGTAAGTACTAAAGGAATTGAAGTGGATACAAAAAAAGTTAGGGCAACTAAAGATTGGCCAACACCTAAAAGTGTAACTAAAATTAAGAGCTTCCATGGATTAGTTAATTTCAATAGGAGATTAGTTAAAGACCTTAGTACACTAGCTACACCACTGACTGAAATTGTCAAGAAGTCTGTTGGTTTTAAATGGGTGGAGGTACAAGAAAAAGCATTTAATTTAAAAATAAAAATTGTGTTTAGCATCTCTGTTGGCTTTGCTAAAATTTTTCATGAAGTTTGAGATTGAGTGCGATGCTTTAAGCATTAGCATTGAAGTGGTTTTGATGAAAGAAGGGCATCCCATAGCATACATTTCAAAGAAATTGAATGGAATGATTTTAAGTCATCTTGCATATGATAAGGAACTTTACTCCTTGATGAGAGTGTTGGAGACTTGGCAACATCATTTGTGGCCAAATGAGCTTGTAATTTACATCAACCACGAGTCTCTCATGCATCTAAAGGGATAAGGTAAGTTGAATAAATATCATGTGTGCTAGATGGAATATTCTGAAAATTTTCCATATATTATCTACTACAAGCAAGGTAAGGAAAATGTGGTTTCCAATGCACTTTTACACAGGTATGCACTTATTTCTACTATCAATACTAAGTTGTTAAGTTTTGAGTTTGCCAAGGATTTGTATCCTAGTGATTTTAACTTTACTACTATGTATGAGGCATGTGAAATGATTGCATTTAATAAGTTTTATAAGCATAATAGATACTTGTTTAGAGAAGGAAAATTATGTGTGCCTAATTGTTCTTTGTGAGAGTTATTTGTGAGCAATTCTCATAGAGGTGTTTTAGTAGGACATTTTGGAATAAATAAGACTATGGACATTTTAATTGAGTATTTTTATTGGCCTCACATATGGAGAGATATGGAGAGGTTCAATAGTCATTGTATTATTTGTAGAAAGGCTAAGTCTAAGGTATTACCACATGGACTTTAGACCCCTCTAGCTATACTTAATTAACTATGGGTTGGTATTTCAATAGATTTTATGTTAGGATTGTTTAGGACAAAATGAAGGTGTGATTCAA
The DNA here is from genome assembly GCA_024138015.1 of Lumnitzera littorea. Classification (NCBI taxonomy): domain Eukaryota; kingdom Viridiplantae; phylum Streptophyta; class Magnoliopsida; order Myrtales; family Combretaceae; genus Lumnitzera; species Lumnitzera littorea. The sequence continues at coordinate 50,346,877 of JAMXBB010000002.1, forward strand.
ATTTTGTTATGGTAGATCAATTTTTAAAAATGACACACTTTATTACCTATAGCAAAACTGACAATGCAACACATATTGTTGACTTGTTTTTCAAAGAGATTGTTAGATTGTACGGCATTCCTAGGGGTATTGTTAATGATAGAGATATCAAATTCCTTAGCTACTTATGGAAAGTATTGTAGAATAAGTTGGGAACTAAATTTTTGTTTTCTACTACTTGTCATCGATAAACCTATGGTCAAACTGAAGTGGTTAATAGGATCATAATGACTTTATTGTATGTTATGATTCAAAAGAATTTAAAATCATAGGAAGAGTGTTTGGTATTCATTGAACTTTCTTATAATTGTGTTGTTCATTCTTCTATTAGTTTTTCTTCATTTGAGATTGTTTATGATTTTAAATCCATTATCTTCTATGTATTTATTTTCTTGGCCTATTAATGAGTGTTCTAGTTTAAATGTTAAGAAAAAGTCAAATGCGATGAAGAAGATTTATTAGCAAGTTAAGCAACAAATCAAAAGGAATAATGAGCAATATGCTAAGCGAGCAAAGAAGGGCTACAAGTGAAAGACATTAAGTAAGGAGATTGGCTATGGTTGCACATATGGAAGGAAAGATTCCTAGCTCAAAGAAAGTCTAAATTAAATCAAAGAGGCAATGATCCATTTCAAGTGTTAGCAAGAATCAATGACAATGCCTACGAACTTGATGTTCCATGTGAGTATAATGTGAGTGCTACATTTAATGTCACTAATTTATCTCCTTTTGATGGAAAAATCCTTTTAATGAGAGTGGGAATGATGGGAATCAAGTGTTACTACTAGCTCAATGAGCCCATTACAAATTCTAGCTTGAGTTATTACTTGAGATTGAACTAAAAGACTTCGTGTGAAATTTAATGGATTTATGATTGAAGCAGTGGAGACCTTTGGCAAATATTTGGAGATTGAGATCAAATGGGGTTCCGTTCAATTTAATAGTTGCCCAAGAGGATCAGACAAGAGGTAAGGATGGACGAGGATAAGGGAACTAAGGCCATGTAGCTCTAATTAAAGAGTACTCGTCATATGTTGGTGTACAAATTGTATGCACCATGTGTATGAAGCCATAAAGTCCATGACAAGTGTGTGTGTTTTACAATAATACATGTCATGTATTTAAACTACATTCTACATGCTGTATAAGTTGCCAATTAAAAGGAGGACATGACATGTGATGGAACGATTTTAATAGTACATACCATGAATGCCATTTCCATGCCAAGGAAATGCATGTTGCGACTATCAATGTTTTTATTTTTACTTTTTTATTTTATAGGCTTATTTAACTTGGCAATTTTGTTTGTTCGTCCTTAGGGTTTTCTATATAAATAAGTAACCTACTTTCATGTAAGACAGTTTTGATAGCTTTGATAATATTGAAAGAGAATTTTATCTCTTTTATTTGGTTCTTTTAAGAAGTTTTGAACTCATCAAACGTCTTATCTTGTTGCGTTCTTAGCTATACCAAGGTTATTTCGTTGATATAATTCATTGAGTTAAGGTCTTATACCAAGCTTCAAGAATTTACCTATTCACAAGGTTTACATCAATTCCATCAAATTATACTAAGATTCTCGGAATTCTTAATGTTACGGTCAAGTTCAATTATACTTCTAATTCTACACTAAATTTCTCAATGGGTTGTGATCCACTTTGCTAATTCTTATAGATCTAGGATTCCATGCTAGCAATCATGCATCAATCCTTGATGGCATCACCCATTCTGCAATTCCTCAAATGATTAGAAGGAATCACACAATTAAATATATCTCCATCTTATAGCTAACATTAGAAAGGGATTTGGTATTGAAAGATGTAGATGTAATCTAGGCTTGGTTTGCATGCGCTGTTGGGAAGTCAATTGTAAACATGAACCTAACAAAGATAGGTAACTTGGCTCTTTATAATGAATACGGGGACATGGTTTGGTAATCTTTTGAATACCCTACTAACACATTGGTCATGGGGTAAGAGTTGAAATTTAGACAAAAACCAATTGCTAAAGTTTCCTCTATGAATTATTTAATAGGGATATTCTCACTTTACATTAGAGATGATAGTTTGCCTGCTCTCATACAATCTAATCCTCCATAAGTTTATCTCAACCAAAGTATTCCGATGCATAACTCTACATATATGAAATTTCTTAATGGAAAGTTCAACATATTTTAGACTTTAATTGATAATCTATCTTTTATCTTAGTTGATTTTCTAAGAGCATTATCAACAAAAATAACATGAAGTTTGACTTCAACTGGCATTTAGAGGTATATGGATGGGAAACAGAATGGAAAGTAGCGATTGATGACTTCCATCTCTTAAGCTATCTTAAGGGGTTTGATTACCTACAAGTATGTGGAGAATATGGTGTTTTTTCCATCTTAAATGGTTAATGCATTTGTCTACATTCAAGTAGTGGAGTAACTTATTTCATGTAATCAAGTGATATAAAGCCAGGAAGACAAACAACTTCCTTTAAGTCATGTGGTTGGTTCTTAGAGTATTTTTTTACTTTGGTTTCCCTAATAGGAGCACTTTTTTTTTTTTTTAGGAATAAAAAAGATCCTAAGGAGATAGAGGAAGATTCTCCTAAGTCCTGTTTCAAGGGTACCCTCTCAATTCTCCTATAAAGACTTGACAACCACCATAGTAAATGTTAGCACTAAGCTTGGTAAAGGTAGATTTAGCTCTATATATGAAGGTACTTTGAGCAATGTTACAAAAGCTCCAATAAAGCGTTTGCATAGTGTAGGTCACATCAAGAATTCATTTCTAGCCAAGGTTAAACAATCGCAAGTATCCATCACATGAAATTGGTAAGACTGGTTGGAATCTATGCCGAGAAACATCATAGGTTGCTTGTTTATGAGTATGGCTCTTTGCATAAATAGAGTTTCAATGAAGCAAGTCCATGCAAGTTAAGTTGGCAACTTAAGAAGAGGATCATGTTTATATCTTTTGTGTGGTGTGTAATGCTTATTTTATATTTAAGTAATTTATTTAGATAAAATAAAGTAGTTACATAAGGTTTAAACCTATTATCTGATTGTGGTCCACATATTTTTCTATAAACCAAGTCAGTTTAAGATTTATTAAAGTAGCCCTTGATGAGAGGACTATATGTATGAATGAAAACTACTTAGGTCCTTAACCTTTACACACTCAAAACCCTAAAAAAAAATACATTATCAAAAAAGTTTATCGAGGAGCTAGAAGCACCTAAGTTCCAAAACAAAGACGGTTTTAGAGAAAATCTACTAATCAATGGTTAAAGATATGTTAATCCTATTTCGCTATACTTATTCATCTACATAATGTTATATACAGAATGAGAGCTTTAATCTAACAGTTGATATCGGAGTAGTTTTTTATCTTTACCTTGGTTAATATTTATCAAAGCTATCATGTATGAATTCAAAGCCTTAAGATTATTAAGGTCATTGAGATTTAAATTAATTTGTATAAGGTATTATTTTCTCTAATTTTAAGGGTTAGGTTTTGAAGAATAAAGCAATTATATATGACTATTTTCTATAATAAAAGGATTGCGATGAAATAAGTGATAAAGTACATTCAATTCGGTGATATAAAAAAAAATGGCACAAATAATTCATAAATTGCTTGTCAATATTAAACATGATTGAATGCCTATAATTTGTAAATTGCTTGTCCAAATTAGGACAAGAATGAATTCATGATTGGATTTAGCATATTTATACTTTTGTTTTGGTTTGTCTTTTTTTTGCATAATTCATCATCTTCGTTATTGTTGTTTTGGTTGCCATTTGTCAATGTCTAGAGACTGGATTTTACTTTTTATTTTTATTGTTAATAAAAAAAAGGAAAGGTTAGAGTTGCCATGCGACAACTATTTGAGTATCAATTTTGGATGACTTGTTCCTCAATAATCTCATTCAATCATGATGTTGGATCAAAGTCCATAGTATAATAGCAAAAGGTTGAATTGTAATATTAAATATTACATAATAAATAAAAGGGAGGTGAAGACTATTGTTTGTCATTTTTTATGGCTTGCCAAAGTGACCTTCATAAGATACTTTTGAGTGTTTGTTCTAATTTAAACTTTAATTTAATCTTTTATGAGCATATAATATTATATATTTGTTCAAAGATTATGTGGAGATGCCATGTGATCAATTGATATAATTTGTCAATTAGTGAGTAGCCACAGCATATAAAAAATTTTATATAAAGTATATTTGATTACATATAGTAAATGACATCAATTGTAATTAGTCATATTAAATATAATAAATGTTATCCTACGGGAATTTTTATTTTATTTTTATGATTAATCATGGATCGAATAACTAATTTTTTTTTTTTATTAATTTGCTCATAGGGATTAAGAAAAGGAATATAGTTTCCTAGTTTCACCATAAAGTATATTTATGAATCTTTAGATACAACTTAGCCCATAGATAGTTTTATTTATCACATGATTCATAAATTTAAATAATTTTATGCATGTTGTTACATTGGTAACACATGATTTCTGTCTATTTTGCCTTAATTAAAGTAAAATAAGCATGTTTGTTATTTTATGTAGTACTACAACCTAAGAATTTTTTTGATATCAACTATGAAATTCCCAATTTGAATGGTGATAACTATAAGATATGGAAGGAGAGAATTCTTCTCCAATTAGGATGCATGGACATTGATTATGCTATAAGAAAAGATGAACCATCTACTCCTACTGACGCTAGCATTGCCACTGAAATTGCCCTATATGAAAATTGGGAGTGATCTAATCATCTCAGTATGATGTTCATAAAGACAAAAATTAATTATAGCATTCATGGTTCAATTGGGAAGTGTAACAATGTTAAGGATTTGTTGAAGGCTATTGATGAACAATTTGAGTCTTCAAACAAGTCTTTGTTAGCACCTTAATGGCTAAGTTATCATCAATGAAGCTCATCAACGTAGGAGGTATACATGGGCACATCATGCAAATGAAGGAAATTATAGCTCAATTAAAGTCTCTTGAAATTTAGATGTCTAAATTTTTCCTTGTGCACTCCATACTAAATTCCCTTTCACCTTAATATAGTCCTTTCAAAATTTCTTACAATACACATAAGGATAAATAGTCAATTAATGAACTTTTGACCATGTGTATACAAGAGGAAGAAAGGTTACTTATGGAAATGGGAGAAAGTACACATATGGGAACATAAGAAAAGAATAAGGGGCAAGCCAAACCAAAAAGGAAGGCTAAAATACTTGCTCAAGATGGCATCAAGGAGGAATCCATTTGCTACTTCTACAAAAAGAAAGAGCACATAAAAAACAATTGTGCTAAATATAAAGCTTGGCTTGAGAAGAAAGGTACTTCCATCTCACTTGTTTGTTATGAATCTAATATGGTTGATATTCATAATAACACTTGGTGAATTGATTTCAGTTCTATAATCAATGTTATAAATACCTTGTAGAGCTTCCTAAACCTAAGGAAGCTAATGGGAAGTGAGCAGTACATCTACTTAGGAAAGAAGATGTCTTCACATATAGATATAGTTGGAACATGGCATTTAATTTTAAGTTTTTTTTTTTCTTTAGATTTTAAAAAGACATTTTATGTACCAATTTTTTCTAGAAATTTGATTTTAGTTGTGAGACTTGTACCTTTGGGTTTTTCTTTTTCAATAGATACTTCTTTAAAGATATTTTTCAAATCAAAACTTATTGGAGATGGCATAATTGTTAATGGACTTTATCAAATTAATTTGCAAAATGTAATGCGTGTTCAAGCTAGTATTGAAAAATGTGTTATAAATGAAAATTCTTCTATGTTGTGGCAAAATAGATAGGCCATATATCTATTGAAAGGATTAAAACATTAGTGAATGATAGAGTACTTAGTACTCTAGATTACATCAATTTTGATACTTGTGTAGATTATACAAAGGAAAAGCAAACTAACAAGACAAAAAAAGGTGCTAGGAGGAGTTCAAACCATTTGGAGATCATACATACGGATATTTGTTGTCCAAATATGGACATGTATGGTTAGGAGTATTTCATCTCTTTTATAGATGACTATTTATGATTCATATATCTTTACTTGCTTCATAACAAAAATGAGGCAATAGATGCCTTCAAAATGTTCAAAGTAGAAGTTGAGAAACAATGTGGAAAGCAAATTTAGATCATGAGATTAGATAGAGGTGGAGAATATTATGGTAGATGTACTAAGAATGAACAAGCACTTGGTCCTTATGTAAGATTTCTATAAGAGCATGGGATAGTTGCCCAATACACCATGCCTTCCATGCTTAGGTCTCGGGACCAAAACAATATAGCAAAAATAAAAAATTAAATATTAATGGACATGGTGTAAAGTATGCTTCGTAGTTTTAAGCTACCAAAATCCTTGTGGATTGAAGCTTTTAAAACAACAATGTATATATTGAATCAAGTTCCAACCAAGTCTATACCTAAAATGCCATTTGAGTTGTTTAAGGGTTAGAAACTAAGTTTGCAACATATACACGTTTGGGGATGCCTATTTGAAGTAAGAGTTTACAACCCATAAGAAAAGAAATTAGACCAAAGGACGATAATTGGGTTTTTTATTAGGTATGCTAAATGGTCTAAGGGATATAAATTTTATTATCCATCTCACAATACTAGGATTATGGAAACAAGAAATGCAAAATTTCTTGAGAATGACTTGATTAGTGAGAGTGATCAATCTTGTGATTTAATTTCTAGGAAGGACCATTGTAGCACTCAAAGTTCTACTTCGAATGAAAGATTGATTGTCATACACAATACCCTTCAGGTTTATCTTGGTGTTGAACAACCAATTGTTGAAGTTCTATGTTTTGCTAATGATTTAGTTAATCCAGTTGTTCAACAAGTTCTTGAAATCATTAAACAACCAAATATATAGCTTGCTCCTAAACAAGGTGTTGGTACAACATTAAGAAGATCAACTAAAGAAAGGAAATCAACAATTCCTAATGATTATATTGTGTATCTATAAGAATCTGATTATAATGTTAAAGCCTAAAATGATCTTGAAACATTTTCACAAGCCATGAGTTGTAACAAATTTGATTTGTGATATAATGCCATGAAGGATGAGATGACTTCTATGGCATCCAATAGAGTTTGGGATCCTGTTGAGTAACCTAATGGTGCAAAGGCCATTGGATATAAGTGAGTCATTAAAACTAAAAGAGACTCAAATGGTAACATTGAGAGATATAAAGCAAAACTCGCTACCAAGAGATTCACACAATAAGAAGGAATTGATTATATGGAGACCTTTTCTCTTGTATCTAAGAAAGATTCCCTTCATGTGATTTTGGCGTTAGTTGCACATTTCAATTTAGAATTATATCAAATAGATGTGAAAATAGCATTTCTTAATGAAGAGCTAAATGAAGTGGTTTATATGAGACAACCTAAAGGATTCTCCTTTAGTGATGGTGAGCATTTAGTATGCAAGCTCAAGAAATCTATATATGGATTAAAACAAGACTCTCGCTAATGATACTTAAAGTTTCATGATGTAATCTCTTCCTTTGGCATTAAAGAGAATATCATAGATCAATGTATATACTAAAAGGTTAGTGAGAGTAAAATTTTTCTCCTTATTCTATATGTGGATGACATTCTATTAGCAATGAATGATAAGGGGTTACTATATGAGGTAGAATAATTTCTCTCTATGAGTTTTGATATGAAGGATATGGGTGAGGAATCTTATGTAATTGGCATTAAGATCCATAGAGATAGATCTAAATGAGTTTTGGCTTTATCACAAGAGACCTATATTAATAAGGTTTTAGAGAGATTCAGAATGAAAGACTGTTTACCAAGTGTAGCACTCATTTTGAAGGGTGATAGATTCAATTTGAACCAATGCCTGCAAATTGAGCTTAAAAGGGAACAAATGAAAAACATTCCATATGCTTCTACTGTTAGAAGTCTAATGTATGCTCAAGTTTGTACAAGGCTTGACATTGCTTTTACTATTGGAATGTTAGGAAGATATCAAAGTAATCCAAGTATAGGCCACTAGAAAGTAGCTAGAAAGGTGATGAGGTTACCTTAAGGGTACTAAAGACTATGGCTTATGTACAAGAGCATCAAGAATTTGGAGGTAGTTTGTTATTCAGATTCAACCTTCACTGAATGTGTTGATTCGCAAAAATCAACATCAAGATATGTGTTTATGCTTGTTAGCGGAGCCATTTCTTAGAAGAGTACAAAACAAACATTGAGAGTTACTTCTACCATGGAGGTTGAGTTTATTTCTTTTTTTGAGGCAACTTCACATAGTGTATGGTTGAAAAGTTTCATATCTAGGCTTAGAATGGTAGATTCATAAAGTTAATTGATATTAAAGAAATAAAATGCATTTTGATACATGGAAGATAATACTTGTTCTAAGAGAATCTATCACCATGATCCGTGTATTTTATTTATTGGTTAAAGATAAGGAATTTATAGAATTTAGTATAAAAATATAAGGGCCAAGTGAGAGAATGTAATATGTATTTTATATTTAAGTAATTATTTATATAAAATGTATAAAATAGTTATATAAGGCCCTACCTATTATCTAATGGTGACCTACATATTTTTTTATGAACAAGTCAATTTAAGGTTTTTTAAAGTAATCCTTCATGGAAAAACTATATATATATATATAAAATGTTAATAGGAAATTGATGCATATGCCATGAGCTATAGAAAGGCGGCTTCTTTCTGTTTGGTATCGACAGATTGACCGTACGAAAAGACCATCTACATCAATGGTGATTAAAGTACCAGAAGGATACTGGAAGTTGAAAAGGACTTGGTTTATGACTTCTCAATGTCGCCCTTTTTAAGAGCCAGTACGATACGTTAGTGAGTAGCGAATGTGGTGCTAGTGCTTCATTATTGGCATCAGTTTTATCCGTTCCAAGGTAATCGAGTTATAAATATGGAAAACTTCTACTTCTTCAAGGACCCCTGGTGAAGTTTCTGTCATTGGAAAAGAGTTGTAAATACAAGATGACTGTCTCTTTTCTTTGGCACTCAAAAGATGATCCAAAGAGTCATCTTTCTCTCGTTTCATGGAGACTTTGGGTTATAATCTATATGATATCTTCCGTAATTTATTGATCTCTTAAGTGAATGCAAACGATAGCTTTTTTATCATAGTACCGTGTTTTAGTTTTCTGAATAGGATTTTTCATACAAAATTATTCTCTTACTTTACAACAATGCCTTAAGCACTCCAACCCTGCTTGTTCGGCCTTCATCTGGACATATGCTTGAATTATTAGTCAACTTACTAGTGCTTGTTCAGTTATTTCTTTAGAATTCAGTTCGATGGAATTCAACTTCCTTTTGCCCTCATTTGCTCAAATTCATGGAATAAGATTTCATAAAAATTAGTTTTTACTTGTTTCTAAAGGAAAACTTGCTAAAGATAAATTTACCCAAAAAAAAAACTTGGTAAAGAAGTAAAACTATGGAGTATTAATTCCTTGAAATCCTAATAAATTGATACCTTCTCCTTCGTAACTTAAACAATTTTTGTGAATGATGTAGAAAAGAAAAAAAATTGAGGCTACAAAGGGGAGCTCAAGTAATGGTTGCTCATTTATTGCGCAAAAACAAATTTAAATCATCATCGTGGACCTGATAATACAGAGGGAAACGATGGAGTGCAAGCACCCAATTTGATATCCTTGTTATCTATAATACCAGTGTTGTTGATCAAGGGTAGTCTGGAAAAGTCATAGCTAATGCCATCTTCAACCTCCATCCTCCCATCTAATACCTCGACAACTGTAGACATGGAGGGCCTCTTTGCAAAATCACCTTGCAAACGCCGTGCAGCAACCTTCATGGTACTCGCAACTTCTGCTCCATGTAATCGCATATCCTCATTAGCCCTATCAATCATGTCTAACAACACTCCCGCCTCTGCCTTTCTTTGGAAAAGACTTAGAAGTTACATATCCTCTTCTTTTTGGGAGCGATAAAAAATTTTCCTTCCACACACAACCTCTAAGATAACCACAACAAACTATAAACATCTACCTTTTCAGTTATCATAGAGCCTAGACATTCAGGGGCCAAATAACCAGGGGTTCCCCTCATGGTCGTTACAACTCGATTTTGCTCTCTATCGATTAACTCTGACAATCCAAAGTCAGAAACCCTTGCATTAAACTCTCATCTAGAGGGATATTTTGTGGTTTGATGTCTAAGTGAATTATCTTGTGCCTACGATCTTCATGGAGATAATTCAACCCCTTTGCAATGTCAAAAGTGATCTTCTTTTTTCGCTCCCAGTCAAGTGCAAATTCATTGCTTTTGTTAAAAATCCACTTATCGAAAGACCCGTTAGGCATGTATTCATATACCAGTAGCCTGTGAGATTTTTAGGCGCAAAATCCCACTTGTCTTACCAGTTTGACATGATGGATGCTTCCAATGGTCTCAACTTCAGCTAGGAACGATTTCTTGATTTGACCTAAACCATCAAGACACTTCACTGCTACTTCTAATCCATCGGCTAGAGTACCTCTAAAGACGGCACCAAATCCACCCTCACCAAGCTTCATACTGAAATCCTTAGTGGCAATTTTCATTTGAGTGTAGGAGGATCTTGTACGTATACCTGGCAGTTGATCTAGATAATCCTCTTCTTCTTCTTCTTCATTATGTTGCTTATTATAACTGTAGAAAATCATTGCTCCAATCAAGAGAATCGATACAAAGATTGATACACAAGTAGCACCAAAAATAATCGGACGTCTGTTGGTCTTACTATTAGTAGTAGAAAGAACTGAAGACGGGTTTGCTGGAACTTTGATCTAAGCAATAAAACCAGAGAACTCTTCCTCATGATAATCCATTAATGAACACACTTTAGATGGCAGATAGCAACTTCCAATAGAAGAATTTGATCCATAATGAAAGAAAGCACCTTTGCAAGAACAATTATGTGCAGATGCCTCTTTACATGTTTGTGAATCTACGTGCTCAAGGTCCAAATTAAAAGAGAAGTAGGTAGCATTTGCAAGCTCTAGAAAACCTTGATTTCTTGAATCTTCGCATGACAAAGGCGTTACTTCAAAACAGCCGAGAGTAGGTTGCTTATCATTTATTTGCTTGAAATAGCTTGTCCCATTACTTGAAGCCGGACAACTACATTCACCCTTAGAACAAATACCATAATCCCCACAAACTTGGGGATAAGCGCATAACTTGTCAAAATATCAGCTACTTCTTCCCACCCTGTAATTCCCCATTCATATGCCTTTGGATGCCCATTGGAGCCTAACTTGATGAATTGCGTTGATGAAGACTCTGGAATATATATCATATCCTTACTATGCACAGCATTGAAGAACAAAGGTATACTTCCATTCAAATACTCAACATACTAGAATCATTGGTCGCATTTGCAGCATCAAAATAAAATGACTGATACATCTGCGGAGGATTAGACTCCACGCGATCAAACAATACTTCATTTGACATGGAAAAATAGGTCAGACTTTCTGATGAATTTGCTGCAGAAACATTAGCAACAAGGTTCTGACCAACCTTTAGTTTCGGTCCGGGTACTAAACTAACAGTCGGGTGATCAAAAGATTGCTAGACTGCTGCATTATTCTCATAAAAAAGCACCAGATTTCCTATTTCAGTAAAGTTCATTCCAACAACATTCTTGCCACTAGTATTTGTATTCAATGCAATAGTTCCATCAGCATCCTTCAATACCAAATCACCTTGTGATGTCAGCTCTAAGGTTGAATTAATTTGAACTGGCTTATTCCTATTTGCGAACCACACCAACTGTGGGATATTTTCCCAACTGTTGCTTTGCAGAAATACCTAAACACCAAAAAGATAGGTCGCACAATGTGTGCCAGTACAATAAAAGCCACAGGCATACCTTGGACCAGATATTCCTCTGAGAAGGATACTCCGCACTGTTGTTCCATCTGAGAAGTTGTCAGAATGGTCAGCATACATGCTATTGTTCCACAAAGTAGAGAGATTAGCAGATGGATAATCATAAGATAGAGCATTAGTTAAGCATAAACGGTAAGTTGTGACAACAGTAACAAGAAATAAAGAATTCAGGGGCATGGTTAGGATCTGTTTAATATAACAGGGAACTATAAATGAAAGAAAGGAGATGAATACAGTAGACTAACTATACTGTAGATGTAGCATTCAATATTGAAGTCAACTCTCCAGTGTCTAGGGCTCCTTGATACCGTGTTTTATAACTGGATTCAAGATAAATATGTTTTGTTTATTCAAACTTCACATTGTTTATAGCCTTAATGGTTGGCTGCCTAGTGTAAAGTGTAAACCATTGTTCAGTTTAGGTCCCATTCAGTTCAAAATTATGGTTTTCTTAAAATAAAATTATGGCACACTTACTGAATCTTGCTATATATTTATCATCTCATCCTAATGAATTCCAATGAGGCAACGATGAAGGCGACGCGTACTCCACCTTCACGAGATGTATTCGACTTTGGATGGCTTCCACTCTGTGTGTTTCATCCAACTTGTCAGCGAATCTTTTACTTTTCATCGTACTTTTCTTTACTGAGCCTTCTTATAACTAATTCCAAGTTGTTTGCTTCATTCTGGAGCTACATTATTTATTTATTTTTTGCTTGAGTAATATACATGATTCCATTGAAACATCGCATTCGATATGGTGATGTCAACTAGAGTAAAAATATGAAATTGTGCGGCTAAAACAAATATATATTGTTTGGCATAAGTTAAGAAAAAGGTTCATGAATTGGCTGACGATTTTCTTTTCTTCCTTATATATACTTTTTAAGAGAAAAATTCATAATTTCATATTGTTCAACTAGAAAATAGTGTATACATCGTCAGATGATTGAACGAGCGGATCATTTCGATATTTTTGGAAATTAAAGATGTGATGCTTACGGTTTATTCAGGTCAGGTGAATAAATAAGTAAACGATTATAGCATTTTTTGTTTATCATTAAGAGGTGAAATAAGAATCACTCATTCATTATAAAGTTGCCATCGCCTTGAGATTATGGAATGACTATTTTTATTGAGTTACTATTGCCCACCAATAAGAAAACGCAATTCATTCTCCCAACAAATAAAAGGTCTATTACTTAGTCCTTTCTTATATATTTCCGTCCTCAATAAATAACATCTTAACTCAATAGCTAAGTCGTGAACTGATAAAGATATATTGATATTTTAATTAAATTTTTAATTTGTTGATTATCTATATATTAAGCTAAATTCAACTTCACACTTTTAATGTTTATATTTTTTTTCTCTCTCTCTCCAACATTATATTTCTACAATGTTTACAAGGTTTCCAAAAATATCTTTTAGTACATGTACATATCTCTCTCCATACTATAACCTTTAATTCTTTCTCTACCTTATTTACACTGTATTAACATGCTATATCTTTTCATTTTGTTAAATCTATTATCTATTAGCTATATATTTTCTTCTATGTATATTAAACCAATAACTTTCCATTCAATTCTACACGTTTAACATATAGTTTTATTTCTTTTTTCCTCTCTCTCCAACGTTATCTTTCTACAACATTTACACCATTATTAAGTTTCCAAAAATATCTTCTACTATATATACATATTTCTCTTCATACTATAACCCTTAATTCTTTGTCTACATTATTTATACTGTGCATTAACAAGATTTATCTTCTTTTTTATTAAATGTTTTATCTATTATTTGTTATATAACTATTAAATCACTAATTATTACTCATCTCTTCATTATATTATACCATATCTTCTATTACTACTAAACCACTAATTATTATTTATCTTCATAATGTAATATAACCATTATCTAGTATTGTAATTCACTTACCACTATTAACTATATTATTTGCTTTTGATTGTATGATTTTATGTAATTGGTGAATAACTACATTATCTAAGAGAAAAACATTATTTTTATTGTTATATTTAGTATGCATTTCTTGGTAACATATATGCATCTTTTAAATTTGTAATACTTATTGATAGAAATATATCTATTTAATTTATGTGTAAAATTAGACATGTTTATAGAAATGTTTCGTTTCATAATTTCTCAAATTCATATATTCTTCGTTACCTATCTAAATAACTAGCAATTTACTCAACAAAATACATAATGGCTATATTTATAATGTATACTTATAGTCGCACATTTCTTATATTTTTCTCACATTTTTTAAACTACTTAAGCATTATTCTTTTTCATAATCATTGGTTGCTTATATATTTAGATAAAGTAAGTGTCTTATATTTTTACAATACTATGTACTATAATTAATTTTTTCACACATATCGCCAGTACACCAACGACCAGTATTATTTTAAGTGTAAGCATACTAAATAATAACTATTGCATCTCTAGTGCATGCCTTAAGTATAATAGTTCTATTCCATATATAAAACCAATTCCGCTAACTATATGTACCATTATGCTTTTAAAAAAATTAAGGATTCTGAGAAGGGTGTAGATCACATTCTCAATACAAATGACTAATCTTTAGTTATGGGACGCAACTTAGTTAGCCACTCTATTTATTGGGAACTTTCCTTTTTTTGTTTGTTTTTTTTTTTTTTTTTGTGCTTAAGATATGACTCATAATGTCACTAAAGGTGTATAAATAAGTTTTGACCTACAGGTTGGTCCATTTAACTCGCTTTTTAAATTTATTTGAGTCGAAGTTTCCTAGCTCTTTTTAAAAGCGGGTTAAATGAACTCAACTCATTTAACCATGAGCCAAAGTGGGTCGGTTTGGATTGACTTGATTGACACATTCATACTTTTGGCCCATAAGATAGCTTATTTAATCCACTTTTTAAATAGGTTATGACTAAGATTATTTTTGCCCAATTAAAAGGTGAGCTAATTGAACTTGGCTTATTTAATTTGTAAGCTAAACCGAGCCCATTTAACTCATTTACACACCTTTAAGTGTTATGCCTTCAAATGCTTCCTTTTTTATAGGAAGTTATTTTTTGTACTTTATTCTTTATGGAGCCAAACCTTTTTATATAAAAGAGCTTCTATGATTGTTAACTTTAATAAATTATAATGCTGATTAAGGTTTCGTAGCAATACTTCACTTCTTTTATTTATTTATGCCCTTAGAAGGAACGATTCTTACTTGAAGGACTTCCCCCTTACTTGAGGGGCTTCTACCTACTTAAAGGTTCATCCCCCAATGTAGCCTTCTCACTTAGTAATTTAAGGGATGAGGCCTGCCCTATCTATTTTACTATAGGGGTGTAAATGAATCAAACCATTTTGCAAGCTATTCAAGCGCAACTTAGCTTTTACTCGAATTTGATTCAGTAACAATTGAGTCAAGCTAGAGCTACTTGATTAGTTTATTTAATAGAGTTCAAGTTTTAAAATACTAAGTTCATCAAGCTCACGACCTTACTTGAGCTTATTATAATTTTTTATTTTTTTTTTTCAAAATATAAGTGAATTTAAGATTATTTAAGAAAAATTCATAAAAAAAGTTCTAGCTTAATTAAGTCGAACTCGAACTTGCCATATATATCATCAAGTTGAGTTTAAAATTAGGAGTTCAGTCAAACTTGAGCTAAGCTCATGTTTCTAGTTAAGATTCTAAGTCGACGCTTAAGCTCAAGCCTAATACTGTATTGATTTGACTCAACTTGATTACATCCTTAGTTCACCACTTGGGGTTAAGTTAAGTCTAAATGGTTGCCACATACTAAAAATGGAAAAATTAAAGTCAAACAATTTTAACCAATTGCTAACTTTTGAAAAAAAAAAACACAAAAGAAATTCAAGGTTTAAGGACATTAAAATTTAAAGTTAAGCAAAATACCAACTAAAAATATTCTGATATAGAAAGAGAACTTTATTTTATTTTCATTATTTTGATTGAGAGAATTAAACAAAGCATAAAAATGTCTTTTATTATATATTATTTTATTTATCCAAGGAAAAATGATGTTTGTTTATTTACGGTTGATCTAGAAGATGCATACATATCCACTATTTAGGATTATGATGTAGTTTGTCTCTTCAAAAAACAAAAAATTAGTGAGTTGCTTTGTTTTATTTTTAAGAAGTACATTGAAGTTCTTCATTTTTTTTTCTACAAAAACCTGAAAATATTATCTTTGATGCCATTAATTTCAAAAGAACACTTACCATCCCCTCTTTTATGCAAAAGACCCCTTTTATCTTTTGTTTTTTTTTTGAAAGCCACTTTACCTAATAAAGACATTAATAAAAACCTAAAATTGAGAAAAATTTGCAAAAAAGCAATTCATAAGATGAATCATGTAAAAATAAATAAATAAAAAGTAAACAACCTGCATATGCAAATACATTACACTCTAATTATGTATTTAGTATACTAATCATAGGATTATCATGTTAATCATGCAATTATCATAATAGACATGCAATTAAATTTGACAAACAATCGAGTGACACAAATTTTGTAAAATCTTTATTACTTTCTACTTTTCATTATTTTAAGAAAAAACAAACAAAATATACATAAATAAATAAGAAATGTGAAATGAGAAAGTGGAGCGGGTCAAATCTTGCTCAGCTTAGTTCCATGGACATGACAGATCGATTCTTAGAAGACACTCCAATGCTTGTTTGAGCTCCCAAGCACTTTAGAGGTGGATAACACAATAGTGGCGATGATTTACTTCCAGATGGTGGCGGTGGCGGTTTACGAATTCAAATTTTAATTGAATTTGGGCTTTTCAACTAAGGGTTTTTATGAATCTATGAATGTCCTAATGTTTATTAAAATCTATCATCTCTAGTTCTTGCCAATATCAATTAGGACATGGTTGGGCTTTGCACAAACGAGAGAACATGCAAAACAATAGAAGGTAAGGAGATGCCAAAGAGTTGTTTGAAGTAGCCACTCCAATGCTTAAGTTGCCACTCCAATGCTTAAGTTAGCAAAGTGTTTGGAAGTGTAAGAGTTCTAGTATTATAAGGCTAAAGTACACAAAGTGTAAAGTATCTTATCATTAGGTATGTCCTTATATTTATAAAAGAGCAATACCAACAGTTGGAGAGCAATTAGGTAGAAGAATTCACTTCTACAAGTGACGTAGTTTGCAAAGTTAGGAAGTGGTCATTGACCTTATCCTTTAGCCTTATCCAAACACTTATAACCGTTGCGGAGCCATTTATACTAAGCAGGCCGAACTTTAGGCTTAGGCCAAGAGAGGCCATGCTTGTAGAAATGAGCCCGAGCAATTTAGGTTAGGCCTAAGTCCAAAAGGCCTTATCAACACTTACTCCCCCATAGTCTTGTTGCTGTAGTGAAGGCAAAGAGAGGGGAAAATGGGCTTCTCAAGCACATGGCTGATCTAGTCAGGTAAGAGTCTAAGGCAAAGATGCCCCAACTTTGGCAAAGCCAAAGTAGAGGCATCCGAGCTATTGTGAAGCTGAAGCAAAGGTATTCGAGCCATGGATAGGTACATTGGATCTGATTAAACTGCCCACTGGGTAAATGTGCATGAGACTGTTCTAAGGTGAGGCACGAAAGCTTTATCCTCTCATGTCCAAACAATTTCTTTTGCTAGGCCAGGATAAGGTGTATACCTTCCAAGCTAAGGTAATAGGTTAAGATTGGTGCCACGAGCTAAGGTGTGAACATTATGAGCAATGGTCCAAAGTATCCTTGAAGTGTTGGGTAAGTCTCTTCTTGGAAGTTAGAGGGACCTTGGGGAAACTTCCCACGAAAGTAGCTTTTCAAATCATAACTCTATAATGCTTGTTTTCAGTACATTTAATGCAATGTGACAAGTGACCTATCGTAGCAAGCAAGCGTGCAGCTATATGTGTTTTGTCTTTTGAATATGATTGTCTAATCACAACTGACTCCATGCATCCACATCGCAGCATCCCAAGGGATTCGTGCTAGTACGGATCCTTGTAACCATCGATATGTTTCCCAAAGCTTTGGTATATAAATATCATGATTGTTATGAAAAAAACCACTCTTCTGCATTCTCTTTACTGCAACTAGTTTCTTCCTCTTCATTGAATCCTGTTCCAAACTCTACAAACTTCTCTTTGAAGCTTTTTGTCTCTCTTGTCTCTAATCATCATGTCGACAGGTACTGGTGAGACACCTTCAAATGCATCAAAATTCAACCTCATTGACTCTGAGGCCACAAGGAATGATTTACCCTCCTGTGGGAGTGAACGAAGTCTCATCACTGGTACAACTCGATGTCTCCACTAAGATGGTGGTAAAGGCCTTAAACAGAACAAGGCTTATCAATGCTAACCCTAAGGATGTGTACGTATACGCTCCTTTACCACATCCCAAGGATTTGTTTGATGCACTTGGGACAAGCAAGTGCCTAAGAAGCTATGTGAGTAAGAGCAAGGCCTCTACCCTTAATTAGATTTTGGTCAGCATCATCGTTGGGCCAATCCTAAGGTAGATAGTACGGTTATCAAGTAAGGAGGGGAAGGTAGCCTTGCTGTTGAAGAGGTGCTTTGTAATATTCGAGAAGTGTCTGGAGTTTGGGCAATGCCTCCTCCCAAGCAACTTCGAGAAGGAACTCTTCAACTTTCACTAGTGTAGTCCGACATAAGTCCCTCCCAATGGATAAAAGGTATTGAAGGCCTTCTAAGCATTGTGTGAGTATTTGGTGATTAAGGCTACCCTTGAGCTTTTCAGCCACTTCTACATAAGAAAGAGCATAGGGGGATGGCTATACCTCTAACCTCGTTTAGGGAAGAAGTTGTTTTGTGGCCTTATGGACTCTGTAAAGGGCTGGTAAGATGACTATGTGGTGGTTAAGCTGCTTAAGGAGGCAAATATCTGGATAAAGTAAACCAAAATAGTCTGAACTATGGCCACAGGAATGTCGAGGCTACAAGGGAGATTCAAGCCTTCATGGCCTTTACGAACGGCCAAGAAATAAATGCGGTGGAGAAGCTGAAGTGGTACTTTAGGTATCTAATCTCTGAGTTGTTCCTTAAGATGAAGAAGGTTGTGGTGAAGAAGTGTGCTGAAGGTATAGGTTTGTTTCCTTTATGAAAGCCTTCGTCTATTGTGTTAGTGTAGAGATGCTTCGCTTGACATCTCTTATAATAAAATGGGGGAAGGATCTTCCTTATCCATACTAGTCATAGTAGAGTTGCTAAATAGTAATGTTTTGTATTTTGCTTTTACTTTGTTTTCTTTTTCCTTACTGCTTGTTTCGGTTCTTTACAAGTAAGAATCTAGCCAAGGGGATTTCCCATCCCTTAGTGGAGGAGCTGATGGGGCATTAGACAACTAGATCTTAGCCAACTAAGAAGGCCTCCATCCTAAAGGGCAAGGCCATGTAATTGAGGTCAACGGCTAAGAAGACTTGTAGGGTTAAGTAAGCAACTCTACCTTAAGAGGTTGCTTTTGGCTCTCGGGTAGAGCTACTATTTGTTGAGCTTGTAAGTGTAGCTTTTCCTTCCCTTGCCCTAGTCCCCACTTCAAAGCCCATCACTATGGTGGATGATCCCATCGGTGCATATGCCTTGGACGTTGAGATGCTACCTCCCTCTAACAAGCAAAAGGAGGTAGCCAAGGGCACTTACCTATTTAGAGTGGTCGGCCAAAAGAGGAAGGCTCCCGAAACTTTTAAGGAAGCAATGCTCAGAGTCAACAAGTAGAAGTGTTTAGGGAGGGCTCCCTTGAATTGGGTGACTTGGTACAAGTGGCCAATAGCTTACCCCTACAAATGTGTAGATGAGCTTAAAGATGAATTTTTTGATGTCCTCAACAACTTTAGGCTCCTAGGGATCGAGTAAGACTCATTTAAGGGAGTATCATACATCTCTCAAAATGACGAGCTTTACAATCACACTTCCAAGACTAAGACCAAGAGGGTTAAGGGAAAGCTCCTTAGGCTGAAGTGGAAGGTTCAGGGTAATGACCTTACATTGCGTTCCCAGACTCTCAACTACTAGGGATCCTTGGGGTGTTACGTCCTTGGTAATTGGGCTATTCTTAAGGAGATGTCGTAGGTCGATAGGGGTGACCCAATGGAGATGACGTACTACTTGAGCACTCTCATCCAGTAGGTAAGCCCTCATCCCTTTGCATTAAAGTACTTTGTTCTTATCATGGAACTGACGTTAAGTTGTTTCTTTGCAGTACTACAACTAGGTGCTGCTTTAGTTGAACAATTACATGTTGTTTGGAAAGAAGTAAAGAGCTTTCAGGAAGCGTTGCATAGAGTTGAGAAGGATTTGCAAGAGGAAAAGTCTTCTAATAATAAATATTTAGATAAGCTTGCTAAGGTTAATCGGTGCCTCTATCACTCTTATGTATGGGTGGTTGGTGTCGAGCCTCACCTCTTGGTTTTATAAATTAAGTTTTCTCTAATCCGATTAGTACTATACCTTTACCTATTTAGTATTGACCCTCGACTAGGGTTGAGAAGTATTTTGGAGTTGCCATCCAACTAGAGTTGAGAGAAAAGGAGTTAAGTTATAACCAATTTGGTGAATTGGTTATAACTTAGCCATTAATCTAACGATTGAAACCAATTTTATAAAATGGTTATTGAAACAAGAGATTTGGATTCGGGGGTTATAATCTTTAAACCCTTATGGATATTATTAATTTTCCAAATTTAAAATTAAACTTAAAGGTCACCTTTCAATTTTAAAAGATAGAATTTGGTTATTAGTCACTCTAATTGGATAAATGAAGCAACCTTAAACAAAAAAAAGGAAAATTAGATTATTTTCATTTTTATCATCGCCTTGTAGGTGTCTATATACCCGCCATTTAAGATCAGACGTACGTAGTTCTTTTCTATAAAACTTTAGTGGATTAATTGATTTTAGTTTCAAAAAGATTGAGTTTACGTTTTTATTTGGTTTGATTAATTTAAATAAATCTTTCTAAATGGTCCTAATTAATGTTTAGAAATTTCTTAAAAATAGCCCTTATTTGGGAAAAAGGTCCATTTATTTTTTTATTCTTGGAAAACTCGATTTTTCTAAGTGATGAAATGAATTTGTTTATTTACTAACTTATTTAATTTTTTATTACCTTGTCTATTTATTTATCTATTTCTATAAGTAAATAAAAGACCCCCCTTTTCTATTCCTTTTGTTTTCTTTTTCTTGTTTTTCTCCTTTTTTACTTTTACAAGTACATAAATAAAAGGATAAATAAATAAACAAAAAATAAATAAATATTAAGTAAATAAAAAATATAAAAAAAAATCAGATCGAGTTAGGCTTGGGTCAACTCTAGCTCAGCTTGGGTTGAATTGGTTGGCTGGAGTGGCTTAGTTGGCTTCGGTCAGCTCGGGTCAGCTCCACTTGACTCGAATCCTTTCAAGAAGTCGAATCGAAGTGCCTTACTTAGGGTTTCTAAATGCAAGGATTTCGATGGTGGTGGTGGTTTTCGTTGAAAACAATTGTAGGGGTAGCTATCCTAAAGAGAGAAAGAGAAAGATCAAGCTAAAGAGAGAAAGCTTAGATTTGTTTACATAGAGTGTTTCTAAGCTTGTGGTATATGTCTTTGTGTGTTCCCCGACCTCTATTTATACTAAATACAGCTCGAATAAGCTTGGAAAGGTCATTAATGTAGGAAACTAGCCATGAATGGGGATGCCAGAATTTTGGTTATTTTCTCATTTTTCGAGTTGATTTATTGCTAGTTTTGATTGAATTTGGACAAAAAATAGGGTGGATTCAAAAGTATGCCAAGCATACTATACGATTTCACCATTAATTTGGTGGAATCGTGTAGTAAAATGGGTAAAAAAAGGCCCTAAATAGAGCACACTTAAGAAAAGAAACTAAAAATCCATCACAAGTTGAAATTTGGAAAGAAGAAGAATGGGGGGCATAAGCCATGTGTAGGGCACATGCCATGCGCCCCCATGCATACGTTTGAAAAAAGAAGGGCACACAATAGTACGCCCTATTTCCCTTTTAGGGCCGAAGGCCCTAGGCTTTGTTTACACAAACCAGGTTTAACTTGGTCGATTCTACTCCACAAACCCACCCCCCACCCGCCTTCTCTCTCTCTCTCTCTCTCTCTCTCTCTTTATATATATATATATATATATTAAATTATATATTTTTATATACATTGAAAAAAACGATGAAAGAAAAATTTCTTCTACTTTATTACTTTTAAATTAATAAATTTTTTTCTCATAAATCTCTTATTATTTTTTTTAAAGGGTTTTCTTTCATTTTCTATATTTTGTATTTTTTCTAAATTTCTTATTTTTTTTGTGTTTTTTCTGATTTTCCTATTTTTTGGTTTTTGCTTGGATTTCATATTTTTAGTTTTTTTTTTTGGTACTTTTCCTTAATTTAGGAACCTAATACCTATTTTGGGACAAAAATGATATGTCTACAGCTATCCCTCTATGTAGTGAAGTTTGAGGAAAACTTTACCATAAAGATAAGAAAGACATTATTTTTCCCCTAACGGTGGATATTATCCTAAGAATCGCTACAGTTAGCTAACTATCTTAGGTCCAATCCACTAGGGATTTAGTAAGGAGAAGGGTGGTGCTCTAAGTGCTGGTTGCAAAGCTAAAAGAAGAAATCAAGTCTAGTCATGCTCTTATGAGCTGACAAATCGTAGTGAAACAGGCGAAATGCTCCTCGAACTAGCTAAAGCCCTAAAAGAATTAAAAAATTTAGTCGTACCCTAATGAGCTGACTAACCAAGGAAGGCAAAACGCTCCTAAAGCTGGCTAAGACCTTAAACTAATAGAGGAAATTTGCTCATGCCCCAATAAGCTGACTAATTAAAGGGGGCAAAGCGCTCCTAAAGTTAGCCAAGACCCTAAACTAGAAGAGAAAACTTGGTTGTGCCTCAAGACTAACCATGGTAATTAAAGTGCTCCTAGAAGTAATTAAGACCTTAAACTAATAGAGGAAACTTGGCAGTAGCCCATTAAGTTGGGCAAAATGCTCTTAGAGTTAGCTAAGACCCTAAATTGGAAGAAGAAACATGGTCGTGCCTCAATGAGCCAACTAACCTATGCGGGCAAAGCGCATCTAAAGCTAGTTAAGGCCTTAAACTGGGAGAGAAAACATGGTCATACCCCAATGAGCTAACTAACCAAGACCGGCAAAGTGCTCCTAGAGTTTGCAAAGACCTTAAAGTAATAGACAAAACTTAGTTGTACCCCAATGAGCTAACTAAGCAAGGGGGCAAAGTATCCCTAACGCTTGCTAAGACCCTAAACTAGAAGAGAAAACTTGATCGTGCCCGAAGGAGCTAACTAACTAAGGCGGGTAAAGTGCTCCTATAGCTCACTAAGACTATAAATTGGAAGAGAAAACTTGGTCATGCCACAATGAGCTGACTAAACAAGGTGGGCAAAGCGCTCCTAGAGTTGGCTAGGACCCTAAACTAGAAGAGAAAACTTGGTCACGTCCCAATGAGCTGACTAACTATGGTGGGCAAAGCGCTCCTAGAGTCGGCTAAGACCTTAAACTGGAAGAGAAAACTTGGTCGTGCCCCAATGAGTTGACTAACCAAGGTAGGCAAAGTACTCCTAGAGCTGGCGAAGACCCTAAACTGGAAGTAAAAACTTAGTCGTGCCCTAATGAGCTAACTAACTAAAGTAAGCAAAGTGCTTCTAAAGTTTACTAAGACCTTAAACTAATAGATGAAACTTGGTCATGCCCCAATGAGTTGACTAAGCAAAGGGGGCAAAGCATTCCTAACGTTGGCTAAGACCTTAAACTAGAAGAGAAAACTTGGCTGCAACCTAATAAGTTGACTAACCAAGGTGAGCAAAGTGCTCTTACAACTAGCTAAAACCCAAAACTAGAAGAGAAAACATGGCCGTGCCTCAATGAGCTAACTAACTAAGATAAGAAAAGCGCTCCTAGAGTTTGCTAAGACCTTAAACTAATAGAGAAAACTTAGTCGTGCCCTAATGAGTTGACTAAGCAAGGGGGGCAAAGCATTCCTAACATTGGCTAAGACCCTAAACTAAAAGAAAAAACTTAGTCGTACCCTAAGGAGCTGACTAACTAAGGCAGGCAAAGTGCTCCTACAACTGGCCAAGACCATAAACTGGAATAGAAAACTTAGTCATGTCCCAATGAGCTGACTAAATAAGGTGGGTAGAGCACTCCTAAAGCTAGTTAGGACCTTAAATTGGAAGAGAAAACTTGGTTATACCCTAATCAGTTGACTATCCATGGTAGGCAAAACGCTCCTACAGCCGGCTAAAACCCTAAACTGGAAGAGAAAACTTGGTCGTGCCTCAATGAGTTGACTAACCAGGGTGGGTAAAGTACTCCTAGAGCTGGCTAAGACCCTAAATTGGAAGTGAAAATTTAGTTGTACCCCAATGAGCTGACTAACCAAGGCAAGCAAAGCACTCCTAGAGATGGCTAAGACCTTAAACTGATAGAGGAAAGTTTGTTATGCCCTAATGAGCTATCTAACTAAAGTGGGCAGAGCGCTTCTACAACTAGCTAAGACCCTAAATTGATAGGGGAAACTTGGTTGTACCCCATTAAGGTGGCAAAACACTCCTAGAGTTAGCTAAGATCCTAAACTAGAAGAGAAAAGTTGGTTGCGCCCTAATGAGCTGATTAACCATGGATGGCAAAGCACTTCTAGAGCTGGCTAAGACCTTAAATTAGGAGGGAAAACTTGGTCATGCTCTAATGAGTTGACTAACCAAGGCAGATAAAGCCCTCCTAGAGCTAGCTAAGACCCTAAATTGGGAGAGAAAACTTGGTCGTACCCTAATAAGTTAACTAATCAAGATGGGTAAAGTGCACCTAGAACTAGCTATGACCTTAAACTAATAGAGGAAACTTGGTCATACCTTAATGAGCTGATTAACCAAGGCAGACAAAATACTACTAGAGTTGGCTAAGACTCTAAACTAAAAGAGAAAACTTAGTCATACCTTATTGAGCTAACTAACCAAGATGGGCAAAGTGCTCCTAGAGCTTGCTAAGACCTTAAATTAATAGAGGAAACTTGGTCGTACCCCAATGAGCCGATCAACTAAGGTAGGCAAAATGCTCCCAAAGCTGGCTATGACCTTAAACTGATAGAGGAAACTTGGTCGTACCCCAATGAGCTAACCAACCATGGTGAGCAAAGCACTCCTAAAGCTGGTTAGGACCTTAAACTGATATAAGAAACTTGGTCATGCCCCAGTGAGTTAACTAAGTAAAGCAAGCAAAGTGCTCCTAGAGCTAGCTAAAACCTTAAACTAATAGAGGAAATTTACTCCTGCTCTAATGAGTTGACAAACCATGGTAGGAAAAGTGCTCTTAAAGCTGGCTAAGACCATAAACTGTAAGGAAAAACTTGGTTGTACCCTAATGAGCTGATAAACTAAGGTAGGCAAAGCACTCTTGGAACTAGCCAAAACCCTAAATTGGAGGACAAAACTCGATCGTTCCCTAATGTGCTGACTAACCAAGGTGGGCAAAGTGCTCCTAAAGCTAACTAAGACCTTAAACTGATAGAGGAAACTTGGTCATGCCCTAATGACCTAACTAACTAAGGTAGACAAAGTGCTCCTAAAGTTGGCTAAGACCTTAAACTAATAAAGGAAACTTGGTCATACCCCAATGAGTTGACTAACCAAGGAGGGGAAAGCGCTCCTAGAGCTAGCTAAAGCCTTAAATTGATAGTGGAAACCTAGTCGTACCCCAATGAGCTTACGAACCATGGTGGGTAAAGCGCTCTTAGAGTGGGCTATGACCCTAAACTAAAAGAGAAACCTTGGTTGTGCCCCAATGAGTTGATTATCTAAGGTGAAGAAAGTGCTCCTAAAGCTGGCTAAAACCCTAAATTGGAAGAGAAAACTTGGTTGAGCCCCAATGAGCTGACTAACAAAGGTAGGCAGAACGCTCCTAGAGTTGGCTAAGACCATAAACTGGAAGAGAAAACATAATCATGCCCCAATGAGCTGACTAACCAAAGTAAGAAAAGCGTTTCTAGAGCTGGTTAAGACCTTAAATTGATAAAAGGAACTTGGTCATGCCCTAATGAGTTAACTGACCAAGGTAGGCAAAGTGATTCTAGAGCTGGCTAAAACCTTAAACTGATAGAGGGAACTTGGTCGTGCCCCAATGAGCTTACTAACTAAGGTGGGTAGAGTGTTCTTAAAGCTGCCTATGAGCTTAAACTAATAGAGGAAACTTAGTCATGCCCCAATGAGATTACTAACCATAGTAGGCAAAGCACTCCTTAAGTTGTCTAAGACTCTAAACTAGAAGAGAAAACTTGGTCTTGCCCTAATAAGCTGATTAACCAAGGTGGGTCAAACATTCCTAAAGTTGGCTAAGACCCTAAACTGGAAGAGAAAACATGGTCAAGTCCTAATGAGCTGATTAACCATGGCTAGCAAAGCACTCCTAAAGCTAGCTAAGACCCTAAACTAGAAGAGAAAACTTGGTCATGCCTCATTGAGCTAACTAACCAAGGTAAGCAAAGCACTCCTAGAGCTAGCTAAGACCTTAAACTGGAAGTGAAAACTTGGTCGTACCCTAATGAACAAACTAACCAAGGCGGACAAAGCACTTCTAGAGCTAGCTATGACACTAAACTAGAATAGAAAACTTTTTCATACTGCAATGAGCTGACTAAATAAGGTGCGCAAAGCACTCCTAGAGCTAGCAAAGACCTTAAATTGGAAGAGAAAACTTTGACATACCCCAATGAGCTGACTAACCAAAGTAAGTAAAGCGATCCTAAAGCTAGCTATGACCATAAACTAATAAAGGAAACTTGGTCGTGCCCTAATGACCTGACAAACCAAGAGAGGTAAAGTGCTCCTAAAGCAGGCTAAGACCTTAAACTGATTGAGGAAACTTGGTTGTGCCCCAATGAGTTGACTAACTAAGGTGGGCAAAGAGCTCCTAGTACTGGCAAAGGCCTTAAACTAATAGAGGAAACTTGGTTGTACCATAATGAGCTGATTAACCAAGATGGGCAAAGCTTTCCTAGAGCTAGCTAAGACCCTAAATTAGAAGAGAAAAGTTGGTAGTGCCCCTATGTATTGACTAACTAAGGTGGATAAAGCACTCCTAGAGCAAGCTAAGACCATAAATTAGAAGAGAAAACTCAGTCATGGCCCAATGAGATGACTAACCAAGGCAAGAAAAGTGCTTCTAGAACTGGCTAAGACCCTAAATTGATAAAAGAAATTGGTCATGCCCCAATGAGCTGACTAACAAAGGCAGACAAGGGGCTTCTAGAGTTGGCTAAGACCTTAAACTGATAGAGGAAACTTAGTCATACCCCAATAAGCTGACTAATCAAGGTGAGTAGAGTGCTCCTAGAGCTACCTAAGAGCTTAAACTAATAGAGGAAACTTGGTTGTGCTCTAATGAGCTGACTAACCATAGAGGACAAGCACTCCTATAACTAGCTAAGACCATAAACTATAAGATAAAACTTAGTCATGCCCTAATAAGCTAACTAAACAAGGCAATTAAAGCAGTCTTAGAGCTGGCTAATACCCTGAACTAGAAGAGAAAACTTGGTAATGCCCTAATGAGCTAACTAACCAAGGTTGACAAAGCGCTCCTAAAGCTAGCTAAGACCCTAAACTGGAAGAGAAAACTTGGTCATGCCTTAATGAGTTAATTAACCAAGGTAGCCAAAGCGCTTCTAGAGCTGGCTAATACCTTAAATTGATAGAGGTAACTTAGTCGTACCTTAATGAGCTGACTAATTAAGGTGGGCAAAGCGCTCTTATAGCTAGCTCAGACCCTAAACTAAAAGTGAAAACTTGGTGCTGCCCTAATGAATTAACTAACCAAGACAGACAAAGCACTTTTAAAGCTGGCTAAGACCCTAAACTGGAAAAGAAAATTTAGTAATGCTCGAATGAATTGACTAACCAAAGAGGGCAAAGTGCTCTTAGAGCTAGCTAAGACCCTAAACTAGAAGAGAAAAGTTAGTCATGCCCTAATGCGCTGACTGACCAAGGCTAGCAAAGCGCTCCTAAAGCTAGCTAAGACCCTAAACTAGAAGAGAAAACTTGGTCATACCCCAATGAGCTAACTAACCAAGGTTAGCCAAAGCGCTCCTAGAGCTAGCTAAGACCTTAAACTGATAGAGGTAACTTGGTTGTGCCCCAATGAGCCGATTAACTAAGGTAGGCAAAATGCTCCAAAAACTGGCTCAAACCCTAAACTAGAAGTGAAAACTTGGTGATGCCCCAATGAGCTAACTAACTAAGGTAAGCAAAGCACTTTTAAAGTTGGCTAAAACCTTAAACTGGAAGACAAAACTTAGTCATGCCCAAATGATCTGACTAACCAAGGCGAGCAAAGCGCTTTTAAAGCTAGCTAAGAGCCTAAACTGGAAGAGAAAATTTGGTCGTACTATAATAAGCTGACTGACTAAGGTAGGTAAAACGCTCCTAGAGTTAGCTAAGACCCTAAACTGGAAGAGAAAACTTGGTTATGTCCTAATAAGCTGAGTAATCAAGGCTGAAGAAATGGTCTTAGAGCTAACTAAGACTCTAAACTGGAATAGAAAACTAGGCCGTGCCCTAATAAGCTGACAAACCAAGGCTAACAAAGCGCTCCTAAAGCTGTCTAAGACTTTAAATTGGTAGAGGTAACTTGGTCGTGCCCTAATGAGTTGACAAACCAAGGCAGGCAAAGGGCTCCTAGAGCTGGCTAAGACCTTAAATTGATAGAGGTAACTTGGTCGTATCTTAATGAGTTGACAAACCATGGAGGGCAAAGCGCTCCTAAAGCTGTCTAAGCCCTTAAATTGGAAGTGAAAACTTGGTCATGCCCCAATGAACCGACTAACCAAGGTAGGCAAAGTACTTCTAGAGTTAGTGAAGACCCTAAATTGGAAGAGAAAACTTAGTCATGCCCCATTGAGTTGACTAACAAAGGTAGGCAAAGTGCTTCTAGAGTTAGATAAGACCCTAACTAGGAAGAGAAAACTTAGTCGTGCCTTAATATGCTGACTAACTAAGGCGGGCAACCTAGAGTTAGCTAAGACCCTAAAGTAGAAGAGAAAAATTGGACGTACCCTAATGAACTGACTAAGTAAGGCAGGCAAAGCGCTCTTAGAGTTGGCTAAGACGCTAAACTAGAAGAGTAAACTTAGTCAAGCACCAATGAGCTGACTAACCATAGTGAGTAAAGAGTTCCTAGAATTGGCTTAGACCTTAAACTGGAGAAGAAAACTTGGTTGTACCTTAATAAGTTAACTAACGAAGGTAAGCAATGAGCTCCTAAAGCAGGCTAAGACCCTAAACTGGAAGAGAAAACTTAGTGGTGTAATAATGAGATGACTAACCGAAGCGAGGAACTTGGTCGTACCCTAATAAGCTGACTAACCATAGTAAGCAAAGCGCTCCTAAAGCTGGATAAGACCATAAACTAAAAGAGAAAACTTGGTCGTGCCCTAATAAGCTGACTAACCAAGGCAAGTAAAGCAATCCTAGAGCTAGCTAAGACCCTAAATTGGAAGAGAAAACTTGGTCATACGCTAATGAGCTAACTAACCAAGGCTAGAAAAGCGCTCTTAAAGCTAGCTAAGACCCTAAACTGGAAGAGAAATCTTGGTCATGCCCCAATGAGCTAACCAACCATGGTAGCCAAAGCACTTCTAGAGCTAACTAAGACCTTAAATTGATAGAGGTAACTTGGTCGTGCCTTAATGAGCTGACTAACCAAGGTAGGCAAAGTGCTCTTAGAGTTGGCTCAAAACCCAAACTAGAAGTGAAAACTTGGTGGTGCCCCAATGAACTGACTAACCAAGGCAGGCAAAGCACTTTTAAAGCTAGCTAAGACCCTAAATTAGAAGAGAAAACTTGGTCATGCCCAAATGATCTAACTAACTTAGGTAGGCAAAGCGCTCTTAAAGCTGGCTAAGACCTTAAACTAGAAGAAAAAACTTGGTTGTGCCCTAGTAAGTTGACTGACCAAGGTGGGTAAAGCACTCCTAGAGCTGGCTAAGACCCCAAACTAAAAGAGAGAACTTGGTTATGCCCTAATGAGCTGGCTAACTAAGGCTAGTAAAGCGCTCCTAGAGTTAGCTAAGACTCCAAACTGGAAGAGAAAACTAGGTCGTGCCCTAATGAGCTGACTAACCATAGTAGGCAAAGCACTCCTAAAGCTGGATAAGACTATAAACTAAAAGAGAAAACTTGGTCATACCCTAATAAGCTGACTAACCAAGGCGAGTAAAGCAATCCTAGAGCTAGCTAAGACCCTAAATTGGAAGAGAAAACTTGCTCGTACCCTAATGAGCTGACAAACCAAGGAAGGCAAAGCACTCCTAGAGCTGGCTAAGACCCTAAACTGGAAGTGAAAACTTGGTCATGCCCTAATGAACTAACTAACTAAGGCAGGAAAAGCGCTTCTACGGCTAGCGAAAACCCTAAACTGGAAGAGAAAACTTGGTCATGCCCCAATGAGTTAATTAACTAAAATAGGCAAAGCGTTTCTAGAGTTAGATAAGACCTTAAACTAGAAGAGAAAACTTGGTTATAACCCAATGTGCTGATTAACTAAGGCGGGCAAAGCGCTCCTAGAGCTGGTTAAGACTCTAAACTAAAAGAGAAAAATTGGACGTACCCCAATAAACTGACTAACCAAGGCTGGCAAAGCACTCCTAGAGCTGACTAAGACCCTAAACTAGAAGTGAAAACTTGGTCAGGCCCCAATAAGCTGACTAACCATAATGGACAAAGCACTTCTAGAGTTAACTATGACCCTGAACTGGAGGAGAGAACTTGGTTGTGTCCTAATAAGCTGACTAATGAAGGCGGGCAATGTGCTCTTAAAGCGAGCTAAGACCCTAAACTGGAAGAGAAAACTTAGTCGTGCCCCAATGAGCTGACTAACCATAGTGGGGAAAGCACTCCAAGAGCTAGCTAAGACCCTAAACTAAAAGAGAAAACTTAGTCGTACCCTAATAAGTTGATTAACCAAGGTGAGTAAAGCAATCCTAGAGCTGGCTAAAACCCTAAACTAGAAGAGAAAACTTGGTCATGCCCTAATGAGCTAACTAACCAAGGCTAGCAAAGTGCTCCTAAAGTTAGCTAAGACCCTAAATTGGAAGAGAAAACTTAGCCATGCCCTATTAAGCTGACTAACCAAGGTGGCTAAAGTGCTCCTAGAGCTGGGTAAGACCCTAAAATGGAAGAGAAAACTTAGTCATACCCCAATGTACTGACTAACTAAGGCGGGCAAAGCACTCTTAGAGCTAGTTAAGACCCTAAACTAGAAGAGAAACATTGGTCATACCCTAATGACCTGACTAACTAAGTTAGGCAAAGCACTCTTAGAGCTGACTAAGACCTTAAACTAAAATGCACCTTATGGGCTGGCTTCAAGGACTGTTATGGATAGAGTCGTAGAAATATTGGTCATGTAACGTAAATGCAAATGCAAATTTTTTCAAAAACCAATGTACTAACATTGTATGAATGTACTTACCTGGTGTTGTTTATAGCGCCCAAACTGTCAAACTCTTTTTTGAAAAGCCCCATCAAAATTAACTAGCTCACACTTTGATCCTTTGTGGTGAACTTGAATGATCTTGGGTGCAAAAATTTTCAGACTTCGTCAGCTCTTTTCATTAACTTGATACAAAATGCCACTCACTTTTCTTGTCTTTTTGGAACTTTTATGAACCAGAACCCTTATTCCTGAGTAACGAACATCTATCATGAGGTGATTACTTACTTAGATTTTGCACTTTCCTGAAAAATAGACAATAAAACCCCCCATTCAAGGGGGATCAACCCATAATAAAGTATTTTGAAGAGTTTTTGTTAATTACCAATGTCTTAGATCTCACTTCTCAACTTCTCTTGTGTTTTCATTGTATGGGTTTAATTAAATGAAGTAAAGGGAGTTAGACCTTTCAATGGAGAGGGTGATTATTGCAACAACAATAACGGCCAAGGACACCAACTTTGCTTGCAGATAATGAAAATTACACTACAATGACATTCAGAATGATTGGCATTTTCATGTTCTGAGTAGGCATTTTCATGTTCTGAGTAAGCATTTCCATTGACTTCTCATGAATAGTACAACTTTAAAGGGTTAGCACCTACTCTTAATTCTAGACTATCCATTTGAGACAAAATTAAAACCCCTCCTAGTAATACTCATTTTATGATATAAGGGCCTCTATAATTTGGAGTAAACTTCCCTTTAGAGTCTTGTGCATTTGGGAGAGCCTTTCTCAACACCAGGTCACCTTCTTTGAAGTTCTAAGGTCGTACCCTTTTGTTGAAAGCTTGAGACATTCTTTTTTCATAACACTAATTATGATACAAGGTTATTAATCTCCTTTCATCAATCAAACTCAACTATTTGATGCATTTCCTTTCCCAATCAGCTTCGTCTAATTGAGTTTTTGATAGTAACTTGAGTGACTGGATCTTAACCTCTACTAATAACACTGCTTCAACGCCATATACCAAAGAGTAAGGTATTGCCCCAATTGACGTTCTAATGGATGTTCGAGAGGCCATGAGTGAGAATGGCAACATCTCATGCTAGTCCTTATACATAACGGCCATTTTTTCAATGGTTCTTTTAAGGTTTTTGTTAGCTGCTTCAACGGCTCCATTCATTTGGGGTCGATAAGGAATAGAGTTCCTATGAATGATCCTAAACTGTTGGTACAATTCTAACATAAGCTTGTTATTGAGGTTAGTGCCATTATTAATGATGATCGTTTTTGGAGTCTTATATTGGGCTAAGATATCTTTTTTAATGAACTTAACTATGACCCCTTTAGTAATGCTTGAATAAGATAAGGCCTTAACCCATTTGCTAAAGTAGTCGATGGTGACCAATATAACGCGATACCCATTGGATGCTTTTGAAGTAATCAGGCCAATGATATCTATTCCCCAAATTGAGAAAGGCTACAGTGCTGAGAGTGTATGTAGTTCTTGAGTTGGGGCATTTATCTTATTTGCATAAACTTAGCATAAATGACAATGCCTAATGTGTTTGATGCAATCGCCTTCCATTGTTAACCAGTAGTACCCTAGCCTCATAATTTTCTTAGCCAGCATGTAACCGTTTATGTGAGGGCTACATACTCCTTTATGACTACTTTCATTAACATTTCAGCTTCCATGTTGTCTACATACCTTAAAAGTATACCGTCAAAAGATTGTCGGTATAAGTTAGACTCGCTTATTAAGAATTGAGTGGCCAATCTCCTAATCATCCTTCTATCCTTCGTCTCGACCCCTTTAGGGTATGTGCCTTATTGTAGGAATATCTTAACATCATGGTACCATGGCCTCTAGTTATTCATACCCTTAATTGCTAAGCAAAAGGCAAGCTTATCTTCAATTTCAATAGTAAGAGGCTAAATCTTAACTCCGCTGGATATTTGGATCATGGATGCTAAAGTGACTAAGGCATCGACAAACTGATTTTGAGTCCTTGGTACATGATTAAAGGTGATTTTTTTGAATTTCTCCATCAATTCAATCAAGTATCGATGACAAGGTACTAGTTTAGGATCCTTCATCTTGTATTCTCCCCAAGCTTAGTCGATAATGAGTGAGGAGTCCCCATACACTTTTAATTCTTGAATATCTTTATCTAAGGCCATTTTGAGTCCTATGATGCATGCTTCATATTCAGCGATATTATTAGTGTATGGGAAAACGAGTCTTATAGCCACAGGTTATTGAGTACCTTCAAGGGATATTAGTACTACCCTAATTCTATACCTAGACATGCTAGCTGCCCCATCGAAGAACATCTTCCATTTTTGTGGCTCATTAACTTCTCCTTTATCAAGGCTTCTCTTAACTACCAATATATCCTCATTGAGGAAATTGACTTGTACTTCTTAGGGGGTACTATTGGAGGGATTTTCTACTAACCGATCTGCTTGATCTTAACCCTTGACTGAATTATGGCTTACGTACATAAAGTCGAACTCTGATAGTAACATTTGCCACTTTGAGATTCTGCCAATTAGGGCCAGCTTACCTACTAAGTACTTTAGGGGATCATGCTGAGTCAGTAATTCATCCTAGTAGTAGAGTGTGTATTGTCTAAGCCGATGGATTACCTAGACTAATGCACAGCAAGTTCTTTTAATTTCAAAATATTTATGTTCGCCTTTAATGAATTTCTTACTCAAGTAGTATATAGCCCGTTCTTTTCCTTCCTCATCTTTCTAGCCAAGCACATACCCTATAGACTTCGGTAATATTATCAAGTATAGGAACAAAGGCTTCTTAGGTTTTGGAGATACTAAAATTGGACGGTTCATAAGGTATTCCTTGATCGTTGTAAAGGCTTGTTCGCACTCTTCGTCCCAATTGATCTTAGTGTTCTTTTTCAACAACTTAAATAAGGGACGGCATTTATCTATGAGTTGAGATATGAAACAAGCCGTGTAGTTCAAACGGCCCAACAAGCCTCTGATTTCTTTGAGTGTGTGTGGCGGAGGCAAATCAACTATCGCTTTGCCTTTATCAAGGTCTACTTCGATGCCCTTTTGGTTGATTATATAGCCCAACAATTTCCTTGAAGTCACTTCAAAGGTACACTTCTCTAGGTTAAGTTTTAGCTAGAAATTCCTTAACCTATCAAACAATCTCCTTAAATTATCCACATGATTTTCTCCTTCTTCAAACTCTACAATCATATCATCAACATATACTTCAACTTCTTTGTGCATCATCCATGAAAGAGAAAAGATGGTTTCCAATTGTATTATTGACCAAGACATCAATATGGGGTAAGGGGAAATTATCTTTAAGGGTTGCTTGATTAAGGTTTCGAAAATCCATGCACACTCTGACTTTTCTATTCTTCTTCATAACTGGTACTATGTTGGCTACCCATTCGAGATAATTGGATACTTTAATGAAACCAACCTTTAGTAATTTTTTGACTTCTTCCTTGATTTTCAACAAGATATCTGGTCAGAACCGTCTTAACTTTTGTTTCTTAGGTTTGATATCCTCTCGAGTGGATAAGTGATAGACCACGATTGATGGATCCAATCCAGGCATATCTTCATAAGACCATGTAAACACATCTTGGTATTCAGATAGTAGTGCGATCATTTCAACCTTTTATTCTCCTTTTAGATTCCCTCCAATTCTCAATGTTCTGATGGTGTCATCAATCCTAACATAAATCATCCCAATTGGCTCATTAATGGAAATTCTACTCATTTCATGTTTTTGCCAGCTTTCTTGCACGTCATTATGGTCATTGATATCACTCCCGATGACTAACCCAATAAGGTTGGAGGCAATATCAATATTTTCATCACTTATCTACACGAGGTATCCATGGCCTTTGTTCGAAGCATTGGATTTGGGAAAAAGAATGTAAAAGAAAGAGTATGAGTAAGGAAGAAGTGAAGAGAAAAGAGACTAATTTTATTTAGAGGAATTTTTTTTTAATACAATTATTTGTAGAACAAAGGTAATTTATTACAAAACTCTATAAAATACTAGACCATGATTCATCCTTTGCCCTAAGGAAGACTTATCACTATTCATAGGATGGAGAACCAGTTATTTAGGTGCTAAGACTTGTCGGATGGGCTAGCTACTTTATTTCTACTGGAGTGTCCTCTTTGGTAGGCTTTGAATTCTAAGCATTAGCCTAGATGAAAGTTTCTGATAATCGTGGGAAGGTCATTGGGGCATGATACAATCTGTCACCTCTTTTGCCCCTCACTTGCATATTTTGCAACTCATCCATTAGAGTTGGGATGTAACCTAGCCCATAGGTTCCAAACTGGCCGTCTTTGAGCTTTGGCCTCTTATCTTTCTCTTGGTCAGTGATGTAAACCCTACTTTTATTAGGCCTAAGATTTAACTAAGAGTATTTCTCAAACGTTCCCAAGGATCAATTAAACTAAGAACTTAAGTTTACATTTAGAAATGAATTAAATTTTTCCAATTTAAAAGCCTATTATCGATAAAACCCAAATTTGAAAAACTACGAACTCTAAAGTTACTTAAAACCCTAAACCCTAAAACAATTAAGGACTTTTAACCCTAAATGACTAATCAGTAATTTAATTTGAATAATTTCATTCAACTCTAGAAAATTTCACAATTTTATAAGAATCAAATCATAAATTACAAAACAATACAAGAAGAAAATCCTAAAACAATTTCCTATAAAACAATGCTCTTATCTTCATGTTTAAGCCTTACATATAAATAAGTAAACCAACCAATCATATTAGATGACTTATTAATTAAAATTTGGAATTATTTATCAATTGATAACTTATCAAAATCTAGTAATAAGACACTTTCCTTATCACCCCTTCACTTATACTACATATGGACAAATTGTCATAAGATTTCACATTCTTAACTTTATTAAATGAGACAAGATAATTCCATGCCTCAAAAGACACTCCATGGCCAGTTTGAACAAGCAAGAAAGGGGTGTCTTTCATCCATCAATTACTTTCTCTTACATACCACTATTCACTCCTTAATGCTTATATCATCAATAGTTGCAATTGTTGACTTTTTTGTAAGCTACAAGACAACAATTTCAAACTTCTTAAACACCCATTCACTCTCATTCCAACTGGCCACTCTTGCATCATTTTCTCTCACTTTCCATTTCATTTTCACTTCCCTTTTCTCTCACTTAAAACCAACACAAAAGAGCAAACCACCTTACCCCATAGAATCTCTCATTTTGCTGCCACTTCCAAACTTCACTCATGGCACTTTCATTTTCTTTTCTTATGTCTTTCTCTTCCAACATTCAAGCTCCTTTAGGACCCGTAGAACCTTCCACAAACCCTACAACCATAACCAATTGGGTGGATTAATTACGATTTGGCTACCAATCTTTGACTTCAATTTAAATGAAGAACCAAAGGGTTCTAAGTTCGAGGGCTAATCTATCAAACCCTAAACAGTACCACTATTTATTTACCAAAATTAGGATTATTTTTATGATTATAATATTTAAAATAAATAAAAATCAAATCTTAAAAAGAACCTAAGTTTCTACATAATTTATCGTCACCCCGAAGGTGCTTACGTACCCACTAACCGGGATCAGATGATTGTAGTTCTTTAAAAAAAAAACTTTAATGTGTTGATTTATTTTAATTTTGAAAACTAACTGCATTTACATTGTTACCTGATTTAGTTTATTCAAAAGAAAACTAAAGAGTCCTAATTCACTAAGTCTTTTATTTTATTTTATAAAAACTCTCTAAAAGTCCTATTATTTTTTTTTTAAATAGGGATTTTATTTTTTTATTTTTATTTTTTTACAAAATAAATTTTTCTAAGTAAGAAAATCCTAAAGTCATAATGCTAAAAATATACCTAAGCATATAAATATATACACATACATCTATTTACCTATCATGTCATAAACTTAACTAAATAACTAATAGAATAATAATGATAACTAAATAAATAAAGAGACAAATAAATAAAAAAATCAAAATCGAACCTGACTTGGGCTGTTCAGTGA
The DNA here is from genome assembly GCA_024138015.1 of Lumnitzera littorea. Taxonomy (NCBI): domain Eukaryota; kingdom Viridiplantae; phylum Streptophyta; class Magnoliopsida; order Myrtales; family Combretaceae; genus Lumnitzera; species Lumnitzera littorea. Next base: position 50,384,451 of record JAMXBB010000002.1, read on the forward strand.
AAGAGGATGGTGTTGGTTCGTCGAGTGTGGGTCGAGGGAAGGAAGTCGCACAAAGATGGGGGTTCGTCTTAGATGTGTGAGTGTCAACTGGAGTTAGAGGAAGGGGATGGATCGTGTGTGTGTGTTGCTAGGATTGGCGTGGCTGTTTGTGATAGAGTCACAAGATGCTTCTAACAACGTATTGTCATTGGGATGTGGCTGTGAAGTGCGAGGATTGGGCTGTTGTTCGTCGAAATGCTGCTTCTACTGCAATTGCATTGTGTCAAGGGCTGGCTTTCGGTGATGTGCAGCGACAGTGGACATTGCTGCTACGTAAAGTTGTTGCGGTGGAGCGTTGGTTGATCACTGTGAGTTGTGTGATCAATAGACAGCGCGAGACGTAGGCATAGGCGTGGCCGTGAAGTCTTTGAACGGTGGAGTGGTCAACGTACTTGGGCTGGATCGTGCGTTAGGTGTCAACTGTATATGCAGTAAGCGAAAGGGGGGTGATCGGAAGTGTGCGCTAATCGCTGCTCAGTTGACGCTGATCAGTGTTGCTATGGGATTCGGTTGAAGTGTTACAGTGAGCTGATCCGTAGGTGTATTTAGCTGGACATGGATTGGAACTTTGTAGTCATCTATAGTGTAGATCGTGGCTGATTGGTATATACGGCCAGTGGACGGCGGTCTTCGGGTTTGCTGTTCTCACTTGAGTGAAGATGAAGGTGAGGACGCTTGGAAAGGGACAACAAAGCGATAACTGGATTTAGTCGTGTTTGTTGTCGCCTGTAGAGAGAACCACGAGGATGGGGTGCTGCTATTATTATGAAGGGCGTAATGCTGACATGAATCTATAGTGGGACTGCTAGATTATGGTTGCGATTTTTGGTTTTATAGCAATTGGATTTGGTTGTCAGATTGATTGAAGATGAAATTGAGTTAGGGTGAGTGTATGAGAGAAAGGGCAGTTGTGTTTTGGTTGATGATTGAATTCTCCCTGTCAAGATGGAGTTTTTTCTCTGCTTTTTTTTTTTTTTTCACGTATGTGTGTGTTTATAGAGTCCAAATTATATCATTCCAAATCATATCTATCATATCTAATTAATTTATCAAACTAGATCCAAATTTAATTCAAATCCGATTTAATAAAATCAACTTAGATTCAAATGATCTTAATTAAATATGAATCCTGTTTATTCATCTCGCTTTTGTAAAGATAGAAAAATAAAGACATAGGTACTTGCTAAGACTCGAACTCAAGACCTCAAGTTAAATTCAATCCAAATACCCCTATACTTATCCATTCGGCCGTTGGCCTGCGCCTTGACATTCAGTACAATTGAATTGTACTTAAACTACCCGCTTCCTTAAAATAAATTTTTTTAACTAAGTGAAAACTAAAACTATTTTCTCTAAAATAATTTACTTCCAAAAAATCTACAAAACTCTTTATAATAATTTTCTTTTCTTACTTTTTTGGTATTTTCATTATTTATTAAAATTTTTTTTTATTTTATCTTTTATTAATATTTTTTTATTTTTGAATTAGGACCTTTTTTGTAAAAATAAAAATTAAGACTATAGAGGGACAAAAATTAGGTATCTACAGTTGCCTCTCTTTATGGTAAAGTTTGAGCAAAACTTTACCACAAAGACAAAAGAGACACCGTTTTTGCTTCAAGTCAACTTCATCCTATGGAACGTTAAGTCACTTGACAAGGGTTAGTTTGAAACAAAAAATAACGAAGGGTAGCGCCTTTGTGAGTTGGCAAAAATCCTTAAAAAGAATAATGAGAACTTGGTCGTGCCCTGATGAGTTGACTAACTAAGGCAGTCAAAATGCCCTTTAAGCTGGCTAAGACCTAAAGAATGAAGAAACTTGTAATTGGGATAGCGCTTCCTGAGCTTGCTAAATCCTTTGAAGAAATTTTGAGTCAGGTAATGTTCTGTGAGTCAGACGACTTGGTGTCTAATGAACTTTGGATTGAGACCATGCTTTACGAGCTAACTGACTTGCTAAGAAATTGTTTTCAGAAAACAAATTGTCATCCTTAGGGGGAAACCAATTGCCAATGCAATGTTTTATCAGGCTTAAAAAAACTTACCTAATTTTAATGATAACTCCCGAGTAGTCCAATGTCTTATTGAGCAGTCCGATTAGAACCAACGATTTTGACCCTTACCATTGTCTTTTCTTGTTCTTGTTCTTCTTCTTCTTTCTTCTTCTGTCTCTTTCTATCCCCCTTTTTTTTGTGAAAGCAACTTAAACTTGAAATGAATGTAAAATATATTCATTTCTCGAACCAAAAGGTCCTGTGTTGAATTTCCAATCCAAACATTGGCTTTTTGTGTAAACATCCGTTCTCAAGCAAGTTTCTACTTATACGCTACACATTATTCTTTCTGAACATGGCTCTGTCCTAAAAAATAGGAAATAAGTCTCCCTTCCTTAGGGGGTTAACCACAATAAAGTATTAAAAGAATTTTTATCAATAGTCATCGCTTCAAGTTAAGTGTTTATTTCTCTTGTGCTTCTTATGTGTAAGAATTATTTGGTTAGAGGATAGAGCAAGAAGTGGGGTCTTTTAGTGGAATAAGAAAAGGGCTAAGGATATTATCTAATGCTAACGACTACTAGGAATACCAACTTTGCATGTAGAAAATGAAAATGAGACCACAGTAATAGTAAGATTGTTTATAAGAATTTCATTGATGTTCAAGGATAGTACATCTTCAATGCGTCAGCGTTTACTGGGTCCTTCAAGTCTAGACCATCCATTTGAGATAAGATAACAACTCTCCCTGGCAATACTTTCTTCACAATGTAAGGCCCTTTATAGTTTGGGGCAAACCTCCCTCTCGAATCAGTTATGTTAGGTAACGTCTTCCTTAGCACCATATCTCCTTGCTCAAAACTTTGGGGTCGTATTTTTTTGTTGAAAGCCCTGGCCATTTGTTGTTGATAGCAAATGTTGTGGCATAAAGCTACCAACCTCTTTTCATCAATTAGGTTCAACTGCTTAACACGCTTCTTTAACCAATCAGCCTTATCTAACTGAGTTTCCAACAATATTTTGAGAGATGGGATCTCGACCTCTACTGGTAGTACAGCCTCCATTCCGTATACTAACGAGTAGGGGGTTACCCCTATTGATGTTCTGATAGAGGTTCGATAGGCCATGAGTGCAAATGATAACATCTCATGCCAATCTCGATATGTAATGGCCATCTTCTCAATAATTCTTTTGATGTTCTTATTGGCCACTTCTACAGCTTCATTCATTTGGGGCCGATAAGGAGTAGAATTTCTATAAATGATCCTGAAGTGTTGGCATAACTCGGACATCAATTATTATTCAGATTCGTACCATTGTCAGTAATAATTGTCTCTAGAGTACCATACCGAGCCAGTATGTCTCTTTTGATGAACTTAACCACCACTCCCTTCGTCACACTAGAGTAGGATGAGGCCTCAACCCATTTAGTGAGATAATCAATTGCTACCAATATAAATCGGTGCCCGTTAGATGCCTTTGAAGTGATTGGGCCAATGATATCTATTCCCCACATCGAAAAAGGCCATGGTGTTAAGAGTATATGCAATTCTTGAGGTGGAGCATTTATCTTGTTCGCATAGATCTGGCACAAATGGTAGTGTCTAACATGTCTGATACAATCCGCTTCTATAGTTAACCAGTAATATCCCATCCTTATGATCTTCTTGGCAAGCATGTAGCCATTCATGTGGGGGCCACATACTCCATCGTTCACTTCTTTCATTAGCATCTCTACCTTTTTCCCCTCTACACAACGTAAAAGCGTACCGTCAAATGATCATCGGTACAGCGTAGAATTACTCATCAAGTACTGAGCCGCCAATCTTCTAATTAATTTTTTATCCTTCTTCTCTACTCCTTCAAGGTACGTAGCATGATGTAGAAACATTTTGATATCGTGATACCAAGGCTTTTCGTCACATGAACTTTCCATTGCCAAACAAAAAGCGAGCTTTTCTTCAATTTCAATTTTAAGTGGCTGAATCTCCACTCCTCTCGATATCTAGATCATTGATGCCAAAGTAGCAAGAGCATCGACAAATTGGTTTTGAACTCTTGGTATGTACACGAATGTAATCTTTTCGAACTTGGTTATCAACTCGGTTAGGTGTTGGCAATAAGGCACTAATTTGGGGTCTTTCGTCTTATACTCACCCTAAGCTTGGCCTATGATGAACGAAGAATCTCTATATACTTGTAATTCCCGTATCTCTTTAAACAATGCGATTTTGAGTCCTAAAATACACGCCTCGTATTCTGCAATGTTATTGGTACATGGGAAAGCCAGTCTCGCAGCCATTGGAAATTGTATACCTTCAAGCAGTACCAGAATTACCCCTACTCCACATCCGAACACATTAGCTACTCCGTTAAAGAACATTTTCCACCCTAAAGATTTTTCGACTACTTCACAATTAGAATCATTTCCTGCTACTAGATGCTTTCATCGGGAACCTCAACCTGTGCTTCTTAAGGGGTATCTTCAGAACGATTCTCCGCTAATTGATCCACCAAAGCTTACCCCTTAACTAAACTTTGGCTCACATACTTAATGTCAAATTCTGTCAACAACATTTGCCACTTTGAAACTCTACCAATGAGAGCCGATTTTTCAGCTAAGTATTTCAAAGGATCGTATTGTGTTATCAACTCAATCTGATAATACAGAATATATTGTTTGAGCCGATGCATGACCTAGACCAATGCACAATAGGTTCTTTTGGCCACTAAGTATTTCTGCTCCCCTTTTGTGAACTTCTTGCTTAGATAGTAAATGACTCGCTCTTTCCCTTCTTCATCCTTCTGACTAAGCATGGATCCCATAGATTCGGTCATTATGGTCAGGTATAAAAACAATGGCTTTCCGGGTTTAGGAGCTACTAACACTAGAGGTTTCATGAGGTATTCTTTAATTTTCATGAAAGGCTCTTCGCATTCCTCATTCCAATTGATCTTTAAGTTCTTCTTTAATAGCTTAAAAAAAAGGCAGCATTTGTTTGTTAACTGTGATATGAATCGGGCTATGTAATTTAAATGCCCCAGCAATCCTCGTACTTCCTTGAGTGTTTGTGGAGGAGGCATGTCAATTATAGCTTTGGCCTTATCAGGATCGACTTCAATACCTCTTTGGTTGACTATGAATCCCAACAATTTTCCTGACGTCACACCAAAGGTACATTTCTCCGGATTCAATTTCAAGTGGTACTTCCTTAGTTTATTAAATAGCTTCCTTAGGTTTTCTAAATGATCTTCCTCCTCTTGAGATTTTGTTATCATATCATCAACATACACTTCTATTTCTTTATGCATCATGTCATGAAAAATTGCAACCATGGCCCTCTGATATGTTGCACCTGCATTCTTAAGCCCAAACGGCATCACCTTATAGCAAAATGTTCCCCAAGTCGTAATGAAAGTCGTTTTTGTCTTATCTTCTTCGGACATTTGAATCTGATTATATCCCAAAAAACCATCTATGAAAGAGAATAAATGATTTTCGGCCGTGTTATCCACCAAGACATCAATGTGAGGCAATGGAAAATTATCTTTAAGCGTTGCCTGGTTAAGATCTCAAAAGTCTACACCCACTCTAACTTTCCCATTCTTCTTCATTACTGGAACAATATTAGCTACCTATTCCGGGTAATCTAATACTTCAATGAATCTAACTTTCAGTAGTTTCTTCACTTCTTCTTCAATTTTTAGTAAGATGTCAGGTCAAAATCTCCTTAACTTTTGCTTTATTGGTTTGGTGTCTTCATGTGTAGGTAAATGGTGGACTACAATCGACAGGTCCAACCCAGGCATGTCTTCATATGACCAAGCGAACACATCCTGATATTTGGCTAATAATGCAATCCTTTCTGTTTTTTCTTTCTCTTTTAAACTTGCCCCAATTTTTAGATTCTTAGGATTTTCTTTGTTTCTTACATTAATTGTCTCAATCGATTCATCAATAGTGATTCTACCCAATTCATGTTTTTGCCATTTCTCTTGTATATTACTATGGTCATTGACATCGCTCCTGACAACTAACCCAGTAGGGCCAGAAGCGATATCAATATTCTCATTTTCTACCTGCGCAAGGTATTCCTGGTTTTCACTTGGTTCATTAGATCTGAATGAGAATGCATGAAGAAAAGTGTATGCAAGCAAAAGAGAATTGACATGCAACATAGGAAAGAAATGAACTATGATTTCATTGAATAAATGGAAGTGGGTCTCAAATGAGATAAAGGCCTAACTAATTTTGAACGAAAGGTTAGATGATACATTTGAAATGATGACTATTGAAAATAAAAATTTAGAAAATATTAACTATGGGTCACCCCTTTACCCTAGGGAAGACCTGTTGTTATTTGCCGGGATGGAGAACCAGTTATTCAAATGATGCTGGAACTTGTGTGGCGAGTTTATTGATCCTTCTTTGCCAGATTCCTAGGCTAGAGTCTCTTCCCATATGAATGTCTTAGCTAGTGGCGGAAAGGTCATTGAGGCATGGTATAATCTGTTGCCTCTCTTACCCTTTGCTTGTTTGTTCTGGAATTCTTCTACCAGCATTGGATTGTAGCTAAGGCCATAGGTGCCGATCTAGCCTTCCTTAAATTCCATTCTTCTATCGTCTTCTCTATCAGGATCGGTAATCATGTTCACTTCTTCAAACATTTGCAAACCCATCTCTTCTTGTCCCTCACTTCCTATGTGGGGTATAACTGTCTCTTTATAGATTTCATAATCTTGATCTCCCAGAATTGTAATCACTAACCATTTGAGATAAACTTCAACTTTTGGTGCAAGCTCGAGGGTATGGCCCTTGCTGCATGAATCTAAGGTCTTCCCAAGAGTAGATTGAAAGATCTTGGAATGTCCATGACTTGGAATCGAATAGTAAAGTGCTGAGGACTAATACTCACGGATAAATCAATCTCTCCTATAATCTCTTTTCTGGAACCATCAAAGGCCCTAACTGTTATGGAAGAAGGCTGAATTGCAGACGTGTCAATGCCCAACAAATCTAAGGTGGTGAGTGGGCAGACATTCAGCGATGACCCGTTGTCAATGAGCACCTTGGTGATAATTATGTTATTACTCTTTACCATGATAAAGAGTGGCTTTGTATGTTTGTTCCCTTCCTCGCCTAATTCTTCAGCTGAAAAAGAAATCTGATCCATTGCGAGGATAGAATTAGTAACCAGTCCCATCTTCTCAGTTGGAATTTCCCGAGGGACCTTCACCTCATTTAAAGTGCGAAACAAAGCCTCCTTATGTGGTTCAAATGCGATTAACAAGCTCATCAACGATATTTGTGCAGGAGTCTTACTGAGTTGATCCATGATCTTATACTCACTTGACTTGATCATCTTGGTAAAGGCCGATAGCCCCTCAATGTGTTCGGCCGCTGTCTTATCACTTGATTCTCCCAATATGACCTTCCTCCCATGCTCCTCTCTCGAGTGATAAATGTTTCCTGATTGAATAATGCCCCCTACTAGAGGACCTAGTTTTTCCTAATTTACCAGGTGATAGTTAAATAGAGTAACCTTATAATTTTCTGGTGGCAACGGTATGTAGAATGTGTACCTCTTCACTTCTGGAGTCTAGTTGCCAATATAAAACTCAAAAGCCTTAGGCTTCTTATCTGAATCAATGACGTTGAGAGCACAGTCATAAAAAATTATACCAATCATCGGCCCGTGGTTAGGTAAGGGATTATTGTTAACGTTAGGAATCGGGGCTTCCACGAAATCCAACTGCACTGTCCCTTCATCTATCAAGTCCTGAATCTCATTCCTCAGTCTCCAGCATGCATCAGTCAAATGCCTCACTTGTCCATAGTGGTATTCACACTTTACTGTAGGGTTAAAGATTCTCGGTCGGTATCGATCACTAAGAAGTTTGTACCGTATCAAATTATCTCTTCACAACTTCTCGAAGACTTGACTTAAAGGGACCGGTATCTTGGTAAATTGTCTATAAGTCCTGTTAGTTTGAAACTGGTCTCTGTACTGTTGCTAAGTGGAAGGAGGATTCGTCCTAAAAGTAACTTAAGCATTGGGTCTGGCATTTGAATTTACCATACCGACTGTAGATTCTTTAGGCTTGTTACCAGCTGGTCTAGGACCAAATGATGGTACTGGTGGTCTTCTATCCGCTGGCTCTTGCAGCTTACCGAAAAAGACAGTACTTTCAATCCTGCACCCTGCCGCTACTACTTAAGCAAAACTGGACAAGGCCTACCCGATGAGATGGTAAAAGTAAGGCATTTCTAAGGTGTTAATGAAAGCTGATGTGAGCTCCTTCTTGGTCATAGGAGTAGAGATTCTTGCAGCTAAGGACCTCCATCTTTGAGCATATTCTTTGAACGATTCATTATTCTTCTTCCGTAAGGCAACCAAGTCCGTCATAGTTGGGGCTACTTTTACGTTGAATTTATATTGTTCATAAAATGCTCTAGCAAGTTTCTCTCATGTATTTATCTGATTCAAATCAAGCTAAGCATACCAAGTCAGGGCCGGTCCAGTCAGACTATCTTAGAATGTCTATACCATGAGTGGATCATACTGAATATATTTACCCATCTTCCTAACATACAACCTGGTGTGGAGCTTGGGGCAACTTGTCCCATTATACTTTTCAAATTCTGGTACCTTAAACTTCTTAGGGTATGATCCCATGTCACACACGAAAAACTCCTTTATCCTCACCTGTTCAAATCCATCATACCCTACAAGTGCCTTCATCTTCTCAGTTATCTGTTGTGTTAATTTCTTTTCCAGTTCTTTTAAGCTATCCGTACTTGGCCCATGGTCAACAAGTCTCGGGGTTGCATATGTATCAGGTTCGAAGGTCGGGTTGTCTTTTGGGTAAACTCCTTCTGACTCGAATGGGTCTTTTTGATATTCATGCTCTACTTCAAGAGCTTGTGTATTCTTTCCATAACGGGTTTTGGAACTTTCTTTATTAGCCAGTACTGTAGCTCACAACAAAGCAATGCTGTCTGCTAAGAAGCTTATTTGTTCTGCCATCTTCTCCATAGCCCTTTCTATGGAACAAAACCTCAACTCGGAGGGACCATTGATCTTAGGGTCTCCATCATTTCCTTGAGTGGTCGCTATCCTGGTTTAGGAACATATTCTAATCGAATTTCTCTGAAAGACTTAACGTTTGGGAGCTATCTTGAAATTTTACCTGACTTGGAGACCAACTCAACAAAGGGTTAGTACATATTACATTTTCCTAAGAAAGAGTTGTTAATCGTATAAATGCAAGATGCATGTCAAACAAGTGCAATGAAAAATTAAAAATTAGGAAGAAACCTTTGATGTAGCAAAACCTAACTAACTTTTATTAATTTTTTTCTTTTTTTTTTTTTGTGAAGCTTTACACCTCTTATTCTGTTCACAAAAAGAATTCTAAAGAAAATATTAAAAAAAGACCTAAAATCTAAAATCTATTCTCCTAGTGTCTGGTAGGCTTATCCTGTATCTTTCTCCTCTTTTGGATTTAGGGAGCCTGCTCTTCTTTGCCCTTAGTCCTCTTCAGTTGTGCTTTCAATGCCTTTATTTTTTGATGATATTCCTTGCAATGGTTTTCCAACTCCTGCTCTCTTTTACTCATTCTCTCAAGTTCAGCTTCAACTTGAACTTCCCCCTCCTTTTTATTGTCATCCATATCTTTTAGTCCTTTTAGTTAGTGATAAAGAAATCCTTTGGTTGTCTGGCTCTTAGTTATTATCCCTTTAGTGGTAGGGGTGGTCTTTCTTGTGCACTAAAGAGCTGGATGCTCCGACGCTTGGCTACTTTATCAGCCACCATCATGCCGGGGTTAAGGAAGTCCAATGAGACAGCTTCTAATGATGGTCTGGGGATCATGTCATCAATGAGTCCATTGGCTGGGACGTATGCAGTGTAGAGGTTGAAGTCGATTAGAGGGACCGCCTTGAAGTCTTCACACCCTCTTATCATTTCCTTGCTTGCAAACCACCTAGGTGTCAACAACAACTCTTCCGCTTTCATATTTTGAAAGTATTGGACCCAGTAGCGGCTAGCTATATTTTCTGGCAGCTCAATTCTTTCTCCAAAAGATTTGATAAGGTCGTATTGCTAAGTAAACCCGGCCTGATTGAAATTAAGTTGGTAACTTCTCATGTAGCTAACAAACCAAACCACCAGTAGGACCATATTAGTTTTCAAATCTCCTTGTTTCTTTTTCTTGAGATGGTTTAGTGACCGGATCTGCTTGGCTAGAAGGCCGGGACATATGATTTCCCTTCAAGGAATTGGGTTACAAGTTCCACAATTCTAAAGTGGACTCGACATCTATCATTAGGGAACAAAATAGTATTGAAAACCACCAATATAAAAGCGTAGACCTGATGCTGGTGCCATGCTTCTAAATTTGCACAAAAAACCTCACGTTTTTCTCTATGCTTCTGTTCAATAGAAAACCAGCCCATGACATCCTCTAATCGAATGGTCTTTCCTTGATTTAGAACTCGGTTTATTTCGGTTTTTCTAATTCTCAACAACTTGCTGAAGGTCTTTAGTGTTGCAGCTTCCAAGTCTGGGACATAGATATCATCAGTGATTGTAGGAGCCCACAACAATTGAGAGTATTCTTCTAAAGTTAGGCTTAGTTGATGTGGGCCCATACAGAAAATGGTGGATGTAAGCTCCCATAAGTAGACTAAAGCCCACACTAGAGTGATATTCACAGGGATCTTCTATAGAGAGAGGATGGGCCCAATCCTATTCCTGATAAACTCCTGCTTATTTAGGCTGAAGAGTCAAAACCATGTTTGAAGCAGTTTTTGAGGCCAATGCGGTAAGTAGACATGAATGTCTTCAAAAGACTCTTGACTAGATCTAGCTATGACTGATTAAAATCAAAATCAAAATTACAATCACAACGTAATCTAAACTTTACATAAAAATTATTACAAATTATTTACAGGGCAATATTACAACTACAGTCACAACTTCACAACTACCTTTATCCATTTAGGTTTACCACATCATAGGTTCTTACAATTTTTTTGAAAAAAGGTTTTATGTAATGTAAAAGGGTGGGTTCTAAATGTTCTCCAGTTCTGCAACCACTACATTTTTTTAAAGCAACGATTCTGTGGCCGCATTTGAACTTGAGTGGGGTAGCCTGATCGGCCTTGGAAAGTGGTTACCCTACAACATCCGGAGCTTACATAATGGCCCCCCTCCTAAAGTCCTAAAACGACCTGGTTCTGACCGTACCTACCATGCATTTATGATGCAAAAAAACAAAAATAAAAATAAAGTAAAACCCCTAAAGCTACCTTCCATAAATAAATTGCAAGAAAAAAAATTGTTAGTAAAAAATAAATAAATAAAATAAACAAATACATAAAATAACATACCTAAGTTTTTTTTTTATTTTTATTATTTCATCTTTTTATTTTTTCTTATTTTCTTTGAAAAATAATCCTATTTTTGGCAACTTCTAGTGGCTAGCCCTCTAATGTGTCCCCTATGAAGTCGCTAAACTGTCGAGCTTGATTTTTTAATTTTTTATTTAAAATTAATTTCTCATTTCCTATTAATACTATACCCTAACTCATTTAATATTAATCCTTGACTAAAAAAATTAAGAAATTTCGGTTTTTTATTGAAAATAATTTTTGGAGTCGCTACCTGACCGTAATCGGGAAAAAGGAAAGAAACCGTAACCAATTGAGTGGATTGATTACGATTTAGCTACCAGTCTTTGACTTCAATTTAAATGAAGAACAAAAGGGTTCTAAGTTCGGGGGCTAACTTATTAAACCTTAAAGGGTATCACTAATTATTTACCAAAATTAGGATTATTTTTCTAATTATAATATTTAAAATAAATAAAAATCAAATCTTAAAAAGAACCTAAGTTTCTACATATTTTATCGTCGCCCTATAGGTACCTATATACCCTCTAACCAGGATCAGACAATCATAATTCTTTTAATAAAAACTTTAATGTATTGATTTATTTTAATTTTGAAAACTGACCGCATTTACATTGTTACCTGATTCAGTTTATTCAAAAGAAAACTAAAGAGTCCTAATTCACTAAGTCTTTTATTTTATTTTATAAAAACTCTCTAAAAGTCCTATTATTTTTTTTAAACAGGGCTTTTATTTTTTTTATTTTTATTTTTTTATAAAATGAATTTTTCTAAGTGAGAAAATCCTAGTCATAATGCTAAAAATATACCTAAGCATATAAATACATATACATACATCTATTTACCTATCATGTCATAAACTTAACTAAATAACTAATAGAATAATAATGATAACTAAATAAATAAAGAGACAAATAAATAAAAAAATCAAAACCAAACCTGACTTGGGCTGTTAGGTGAAGGAGGATGGTGTTGGTTCGACGAGTGTGGGTCGAGGGAAGGAAGTCGCATGAGGATGGGGGTTCGTCTTAGGTGTGTGAGCGTCGACTGGAGTTAGAGGAAGGGGATGGATCGTGTGCGTGTGTTACTAGGATTGGCGTAGCTGTTTGTGACAGAGTCACAAGATGGTTCTAACAGCGTACTATCGTTGGGATGCAGCTGTGAAGCACAGGGATTGGGCTGCTATTCATCGGGATGCTACTTCTACTGCAGTCGCGTTGTGTCAAGGGTTAGCTTCGGTGATGTGTAGCGACAGTGGACGTTGCTGCTATGTGGAGTCGTTGCGGTGGAGCGTTGGTTGATCACTGTGAGTTGTGTGATCAATAGACAGCGCAAGACGTGGGCATAGGCGTGGCCATGAAGTCTTTGAACGGTGGAGTGATCAGCGTGCTTGGGCTGGATCGTGCGTTAGGTGTCAACCACATATGTAGTAAGCGAAAGGGGCTGGTCGGAAGTGTGCACTAATCGCTGCTCAATTGACGCTGATCGGTGCTGTTATGGGAGTCGGCTGAAGTGTTGCAGTGAGCTGATTCGGAGGTGTATTTGGCTGGACATGGATTGGAGTGTTGTAGGTGTATCGCTGAAGTGTTGTAGTTGTTTGCAGTGTGGATCATCACTGATTGGTATATGCGGTCAGTGGACGGCGGTCTTCAGGTTTGCTGTTCTTGCCTGAGTGAAGATGTAGGAGAGGACGCTAAAAAAGGGACAGTAAAGTGATAACTAGATTCAATTGTGTTTGTTGTCACCTATAGAGTGAATCACGAGGATGGGGTGCTGCTGTTATTGTGAAGGGCGTAATGCTGACATGAATCTATAGTGGGGCTACTAGATTATGGTTGCGATTTTTGGTTTTATAGCAGTTGGATTTGGTTGTTAGATTGGTTGAAGATGAAATTGGGTTAGGGCGAGTGTGTGAGAGAAAGGGCTGTTGTGTTTTGGTTGATGATTGAATTCTCCCCGTCAAGATGGAGTTTTTTCTCTGCTTTTTTTTTTTTTCTGTACGTATGTGTGTGTTTATAGAGTCCAAATTATATCATTCCAAATCATATCTATCATATCTAATTAATTTATTAAACTACATCCAAATTTAATTCCAATCCGATTTAGTAAAATCAAACTAGATTCAAATGATCTTAATTAGATATGAATCCTGTTCATTCATTTCGCTTTTGTAAAGATAGAAAAATAAAGACATAGGTGCTTGTTGAGTCTTGAACCCAAGACCTCAAGTTAAATCCAATCCAAATACCCCTATACTTATCCATTAGGCCGTTGGCTTGCGCTTTAACATTCAATAAAATTAAATTGTACTTAAACTACTCACTTCCTTAAAATAAAATTTTTTAACTAAGCAAAAACTAAAACTATTTTCTCTAAAATAATTTACTTCTTAAAAATCTACAAAACTCTTTATAATAATTTTCTTTTCTTATTTTTTTGGTATTTTCATCATTTGTTAAACTTTTTTATTATTTTTATCTTTTATTAATTTTTTGTTATTTTTATTTTTTTTTTAATTTTTGAATTAGGACCCTTTTTGTAAAAATAAAAATTAAGACTATAGAGGAGCAAAAATTATGTGTCTACACCAAGTCGAAAGCTCTCTTATACAAATCGACCAGATTTGGAACATCCTTAAAAAATACTTAAAAATATGATAAAAGTGAGTAAACAAAGTGAAGAAACCAACCAAGGCAAGTATGATAAGTATATTAAGCTTAAAACTTAAAATCGAGCTTAAAACTTCCAAAATGGGCCTCAAATGTCAAGTTGAACCACTCTTAAATTTCTAACCAACAACTTGACACATTCATAAGAGTTGTTTTAAGACTTTCAAGAAGCCTACAAAACACTCTCTAAGCCCAAGAAAGTGACCATTTTTGAGTTGAACCAAAAACAAGCTCATTTGACAACTTAAGTTCACTAAAGAGCCCATGAAGTGGTTGTTAGCCTTAGGAGTATAAATCAAAGTTGTAAATTTGACCTTAAGGAGTATTTTGAACTTAGGATAAAATCTTAAGACTAAGCTCAAAGGATTTCTCAAGTTACCCAAAAGCCCATTAACCAAACAAGGCCCAAAAGCACTCCAAAACATGAGTACCGCTACTATTTTGACCTATGGATAGATTTACGTGCCTCACCTCGAAAATATAACCTCACCACATTGAAGTACACTCGAAAATGATGAAGATTGACTATAAGATCATAAAAATCAAATTTAAAACGAAAAAGTTATACACAATTAAACTTTTAAGTAAAATCGAGAAAAATACAAAAATTAGTCAAGAGTATAACTTAAGGGGTTTTAGCTTAGTTTCCTAAGTTTTATTTCAATCCCTTATAGCATCATGATTTTGAAGACTAAGGGACCTCGTGTATGGAGACGATTTGCGCTCAGATTACTTTGACTAACCATATGGCGGAGTGAGTAAATTCTCGATGACTCTTTACTTGATTTTTCTTATAAAATAGATGCACCTAAACTTATATATATAAATTTGGATACTTGTGGGATATGGGAAATGCATGTGTATGAGTTTGTGAACTGAATGCTATGGCTTGTTAATTATATAATAATGGGAATTGTTGTGATAATTTATACCTGCAAGTGTATGGAATGAAATTGTTAGATCACCTTGAAAAATCGAATTAACTATCTATATGATTAAGAAATAAGATGAATCATACATTCCCCATAATTGCATTTAGATAACACCAACTGCCGCTTCACGCAAAAGATGGGAAGGGACTCACAGGAGGATAAGCTTCCTATAAGATTGGGCACTAACTATGTCATCATTTTTATTGAATCTCTATCCTAAGTTAATGGGCTTACTAGGCGTAGAGAGACGCCAACCGTCGGCGAAGGGCCGCATCTCATAGCTTCCGCTTAAGGCGTGTGTTTTTGGATTACGAAGGCCACCACACCGCTAGACTTGGGATTTTGAAAATATGATTTATCGTTCGGTAATGAAAGCATATATATATATACATACATATATATAGTTTTGTTTTGACTTAAGCATAATAGTGTAAATAAAATAAAACTTAAGGGCTAGAACTCGGATTTTGGTTTGGGTTGGTTAATTATCTCCAAACCCTAACTATAGGGGGCGTAATTTTAAATCATATGCAATTCCTAAGCCACTGCTTAAGTTGTTTGGCATACTGATTATTTATGCATTCATATGATGATGCATCTAATAAATTTCTATCATTCGGTACTGACGAGGGTATTTATCTCACTAAGCTTAAGCTTACACCCCGATAGATTTCTTTTGATATAGGAAAATCTCTTCGTTAATCCGAGCTGAGGCATGCCTTTAGTAAGTCTCTTGTAGGGACGGGTTGGAGTAATCAGGGAGTGAAGAGGAAATTTTGTAACAGATTTGTAGATAACTAGTACTTTTTATAGTTTTGTTAATAACATAGATTAAAATTTCTGATGCAGTTCTCTTATGAACTGCATTTGTTTGTAATATTCTTTTAGTGTGAATCTTATAAGCCCATACATCTAGTTAATTTATACTAAAGAAGTAAAATTAGTTATGTTGCTTTATATTACATATCTATAGGCCTAGTAGTAACATATAATGGAAGGAGCCTTGTATGTCATATAAAAGGCCTGCGATCGATAAGGAGGTTGATAGTAGACCTTTGTACGGTATACGGCGACCTACCACAACAACGATATTATTAGGTCATAATAAGTGATCATGTATACCTCTTCAAACATTTGGAGCCCAAAGTCCTCTTGCTCCTCAGTGCTGATATAAGGTATGGTTATTTCTTTGTAAATTTCATAATCTTAGTCACCTAAAATTGTAATGACCTAGTCATTGGAGATGAACTTAATCTTTTGATGAAGACTTGAAGGTACGACCCCTACTGAATGTATCCAAGGTCTTCTAAATAACAAATTGAAGGTCCTTGGAATGTCCAAAACTTGGAATCGGATATTGAACATTTATAGGCCAATATCAACTGGTAAGTTAATCTCCCCTATAATTTCTCTCTTGGATCCGTCAAAAGCCCAAACCATTGTTGAGCTTGGTTTTTTATCGCATCATTGCCCAATAGATCCAAGGTTGCAAGAAGGCAGACATTCAATGATGAGCCGTTGCCAATGAGGACTCTTGTTGTAATAATGTTGTTTACCCTTACTATTATGAAGAGAGGTTTAGTGTGTTGATGGCCTTCCTCTCCCAATTCATTGGTAGAGAAAGAAATCTGATCCATAATGAGGACAAAGTTAGTGATAGACCCTATTCCTTCAAATAGTATTTGTGAAGGACTTTGACTTCCCTCAATGTTCTGAATGAAGCTTCCCAATGTGGTTTCGATGCCATCAATAGACTCATAAGGGATATTTGTACTGGAATCTTAGCGAGCTGATCCATTATTTTATACTCACTAGACTTTATCATCTTGGTGAAGGCAATCAATCCTTCTTCATGCTCAACTTGTTCATTATTTGGCCTTTCCAGCACTGCCTTCTTTTTTAAGTCTTCCCTCGGATCATAGATTCTACTAAAGTGGGTAATCCCCCCTACAAGTGAGCTTGACTGCCTCCGGTTAATTGCCTGGTAGTTGAGAGGGGCAGTTTTACAATTTTCGAGGGCCATAGGCACATGGAAGGTATACCGTTTAGTTTTTGGAATTTGTTTCTCCTCTTG
This sequence comes from Lumnitzera littorea, assembly GCA_024138015.1. Classification (NCBI taxonomy): domain Eukaryota; kingdom Viridiplantae; phylum Streptophyta; class Magnoliopsida; order Myrtales; family Combretaceae; genus Lumnitzera; species Lumnitzera littorea. Next base: position 50,401,574 of record JAMXBB010000002.1, read on the forward strand.
TTTGTAGAATCTGTAGACCTTAGGCTTCTGATTGGAACCAATCATGTTGATGTTAAGCTCTAAGTCATCAAATATCATATTGATGATGGGCCTATGGTTAGGCAAAGGGTTATTGTTAACATTTGGAATTAAAGCCTCTATAAAGTCCAGCTAGACTATGCCTTTGTCAATTAAGTCTTAGATTTTGTTTCTTAATCTCCAACATAAGTTGGTGGAATGGCCTATTTACCTCAAATGATATTGACATCTAACGTTGGGATAAAAAAATTTTGGTCTATATCTTTCACTGGGAGGCTCAGAATGGATTAGTTAGTCTTTCCGCAATTTTTCAAGGACTTGGTTAAGGGGCACCAATATCTTAGTGAACTGTTTCGGAACCCTATTGACTTGTGGCTAACCATAGAATTGTTGTTGTATTAGTGGAGGATTTGTTCTAAAAGAGACCTAAGTATTGGGCTTGGTGTTTGAATTCACCATGCCAACAGTTGCTTCTTTGGTTTTACTTATAGTAGGCTTTACAAAAGGTGGCTTTCTATCCGATGGCTCTTGTAACTTACTAGAAGCAATAGCACTTTCAATCCGATAGCACCTCAATGAAACTGGAGGAGGCTTTCTTAATCAAATGAGAAAAAGTAAGGTCTTTCAAGAGTATTAATAAAAGCTGAAGTCAAGTCCTTCTTAGTCATAGGGGTAGATACTCGTGCAGCTGAGGATCTCCATCTCTGGGCATACTCCTTGAAGGACTCATTATGCTTTTTTCATAGGGTGACCAAGTCCATCATGGCTAGTGCCACTTTTACATTAAATTTATACTACTCATAAAATGCCCTAGTTAGTTTTTCCCATGTATTCACCTGATTTAGATCCAATTGGGCGTACTAAGTCAAAGTAGGGCCAATTAGGCTGTCCTGAAAAGCTTGAACCATGAGCTAATTATATTGTATAGACTTGCCCATCTTACGTACATACAGTTAGGTATGTAGTTTAGGGCATCCAGTCTCATCATACTTTTTGAAGTCAAGCACTTTGAATTTTTTCAGAAAACTCCCATAGTTGTAGGCAGAGAAGTATGTTATACCAGCTTGCTCGAATCCATCATACCCTTCGAGCATTTTCATTTTTTCGGTGATTTATCGAGTTAGTCATTTCTTAAGCTCTTTCAATTTGTCCTAATTAACTTCTGGCTTTGGATTGATTGAAAACAACTAAGTGTTCAACTGAAAATTCGAGTTGACTTTTGGAAAGACCCCTTCTATCTCAAAGGATTTGAAGGCCTGGTTGACTTTTAGATAAGCTTCTTCAGCTTCAAGGGGTAGGGCTTCAACATTCTTCCCACATCGAGCTTTTAAACTATCTTCATTTGATGGAGCCGTAGACCTAAGTAAGGCGATGCTATCAGTAAGAAAGTTCAGGTGATCTACAATTTTCCCCATTATTCGTTCCAAAGAGTGGAACCTCAGCTTAGTGGGATCAATAAGTTTAGGGTTGACATAATTGTTGGTGTTGATATTGTCATTTCCTTGGCTAGCCATTTTGGTCTATAAGCAAGTTTAAATAGGACTTCTCTAGAAGGTTTGATACTTAGGAGCTATATTAGCAACCTGTTTAAGATCACTTCTTAATAAGTTAGCACATGAATATTTTTTTGAAAGAATACAAAAAAATGCAAATGAGACACATAGATGTAAAGAGATAGAATCGACTAATAACAAGCAAGATGGTAATTTTATTATTTTCGTAGCTTTTGGAGTTCACTTTTTCACTAAAAGAAAATACATTCAAGAGGATTATTCCTATCCCTAACTATTCTTCCAGCATTTGGCAGACATTTCCCTTTTCTGCTTATTGGACCCTACTGGTGCCTCCTTCCTCTTTCCAGAGTTAGGCTCTTCCATTTCTTCAAGTTCTTTGAGCCTCTTCTAGGTCATCTTCAATTGATGTTCCAAGGCTTAGGAACGTTGTTTAGACTCCCAAAAGAGATCCTCCCACATGTCCCACTCTTCATAGATTACTTCTACTCGAGCTTATACTTAGTCTATGTAGGTCCTGATTTCAGGATTTGTTTCAGTTGGTATGGGTTGGATGACTTCTAGTGCTCGATACTAGATCTCCTTTGCCTTATGGAGTTGTTCGTGTAAATATTCTTTGGTAACCCAGTGCTTGTCCACTTCTCCTAGCCATTCTCCTAAATCAATGTTTAGACTAATAGTCTTTGTTCACCATAACTGTTTGATTGCCTTGAGTTTGGACATCTTCTGTGGTAGGAGAATCTGAAGGTCTTCATAATCTAAAGTCATGATATCTAATGGAGGTCTATAGACTATATCTTAAATACCTCCGAATTGTTTGTTCATGTTGTTAGGGTAATAGCTTATGCATAATTTCATCCTAATTAGGGGTATTGCTTGATAATTTTTGCAAACTAGGATTACCCTTTTGAAGTTATTCCATCTTGCTATACATAAGATATCAGCGACTTGGAAGTTTCTCAGTACTTCTACCAAAAGTAAGTAGATTTTCCTTTTAGGAGATGAACTATATCGACAAAAGAATCAATCAGATCAATGTTATGAGTAAACTATCCTTGAATTAGATCAAGCCCATAACACTTCATGTAGCTTACAAACCAGACTGTTAGTAATGCCATGTTGGTCTTTAGTGCGCCATCATTCTTTTTCTTCAAAATATTAAGGCTTCTGATATGTTCTATAAGGAGGGCCGGGACATATGTTTTGCCTTTAAGAAATTAATTCACTAACTTAGTAACCCTAAAATCAATGAGGAACTTTCCATTAGGGAATAGGAGGGTCCCAAATATAACCAAGATAAAGGCTTTTATTCTGTTTTGTCCCTAATCTTGGAGATTGCTACAAAAAGATGCCCTATTTGTCCGGTTTAGGCTCAATGATGAACCAAGCTTTTAAGTCTTCCAGTTTGATGTAGTTACCATTACAGCTTCCGAGGGCCTTGTTCACTTCAACTTTTCTAACACCTAAGAATCTTGAAAAGCCATTCATAGGGTTCACTTCCAAATTTAGGATGTATATATTTTCCAAAGAAGGGGCTTGAAGTAGTTAAGTGTACTCTTCAAGTGTTAGGCTAATCAAGTGAGGCCCAACTAAAAAAGCCACTTCTTCAAGTTCCCAAAAGTTGGTCAGAGCCTTAATCAAATTAATCTCTATCTTTACTTTAGGAAGTGATAGAATAGGTCTGATCTTACTAAAGATGGTCTCTTGTTTCCTAGGATTGAAGTATTGTAACCATTGGTCCAGGACTGACTTGGGGCAAGTAGGCTTACTTACAAATTTTTCCTTAAAGTAGACGGAGTTGGATGAACATGCCATTTCCTAATCTGAATTACAAAAGGAAAAATATGTTATAAGATTGTTCGACTATTATTTACAATGACAAAACCTATTTACAGCAATTCTATGTTTTACAATACATGAAAATTACAAGGGAAATAAAAAAAAACATCAAACCATTCTATATTTTTATTCCCATCTTGCTTGATTATTCATTAATGATGGATGTCGTAAATGCATAAAGGGTATGTTCTAAAGGTTCTTAAGCTTATACGACCTCACTTATCAAAGAACACTTTCATTGGTCTCATCAAACCTAAGTAGGGATGGCCTAATCAACCCCAAGTGGTGGTTACACCACAACACCCAAAACTTACATAATGGTCTCTTGTCCTAAGATCCTAATACGGTTCATGTTTAACCATTTCTAGCATACATTTGTGGAAAATTAAATCCCACCCCCAAATGATTAAATAGATAAAACTAAACCTGCAAAGATATTAGTACAGTTATGATAAATAACAAAAAACAATAGAAAATAAATAAATTACACCAAGGTGAGTTTTAAGTTTAATTTTAAATTTGGAAAGTAGAATGGTTAATCCTCTTCACTAGTTCCCCAGTAGAGTCACTAACCTGTCTAGCCTGGTTTTTCAACTCCTGGTTTTATAAATTAAGTTTTCTTTAAACCGATCAATACTAAACCCTTACCAGTTTAGTATTGACCTTCAACTAGGGTTTAAAGAAAATCGGTTCTTTTTACATATTGAAAATATTTTAAAGTCGCCACCCAATCGAAGTCGAGAAAAAGAGTTAAGTTATAACCAATTGAGTGGATTGGTTATAACTTAGCCACTGATCTAACGATTGAAACTAATTTTATAAAATGGTTTTTGAAACAAGAGATCTGGATCCGAGGGTTATAATCTTTAAACCTTTACAGGTACCATTAATTTTCTAAATTTAAAATTGAACTTAAAGGTCACCTTTCAATTTTAAAAGATAGAATTCGGTTATTAGTTACTCTAATTGGATAAATGGAGTAACCTTAAACTAAAAAAGTAAAATTAGGTTTTTTTTTTTATTTTTATCATCACCCCGTAGTTGTCTACGTACCTACTATTTAGGATCAAATGTACGTAGTTCTTTTCTATAAAACTTTAGTGGATTAATTGATTTTAGTTTACAAAAAATTGAGTTCACGTTTTTATTTAGTTTGATTTATTTAAAGAAATCTTCCTAAATGGCCCTAGTTAGTGTTTAAAAATTTCTTAAAAATAACCCTAATTTAGGAAAATGGTCCATTTATTTTTTTATTCTTAGAAAACCCGATTTTTCTAAGTGATAAAATGAATTTGTTTATTTACTAACTTATTTATTTTTTGGTTACCTTATCTATTTATTTATCTATTTCTATAAGTAAATAAAAGATCCCCCTTTTCTATTCCTTTTGTTTTATTTTTCTTTTATTATTCCTCTTTTTCTCTCTTTTTTTTTTTTTAGTTTTACAAGTACATGAATAAAAGGATAAAAAAATAAACAAAAAATAAATCAATAATAAATAAAATAAATAATAGAAGAATTAAATATATAAAAAAAAAATCAAACCAAGTTAGGCTCAAGTGGCTCGGTTGGCTCGGGTCGACTCGATTGGCTCTTTTCGACTCAAATTATCATGGGAAGTTGAATCAAAGTACCTTACCTAGGGTTTTTAGATGCAAGGATTCCAATGGTGGTGGTGATTTTCGTTGAAAACAATCATAAGGGTAGCTATCTTAGAGAGAGAGAGAGAGATCGAGCTAGAGAGAGAAAGCTTAGATTTGTTTACATAGAGCATTTCTAAGCTTGTGGTGTGTATCCTTGTGTGTTCCCCAACCTTTATTTATGCTAAACATAGCTAAAACAAGCTTAGAAAGGTCATTAATGGAGGAAAATAGCCATGAATGGGGATGTCGGAATTTTGGTTACTTTCTCATTTTTGGAGCTGATTTATTACTAGTTTTGACTGAATTTGGACTAAAAATGGGGTAGATTCAAAAGTATGCTAAGCATATTATACGATTTCACGATTAATTTGGTGAAATCGTATAGTAAAATGGGTCAAAAAAGGCCTTAAATAGAGCACACTTAAAAAAAAAAAAAGAAAACTGGAAATCCAACACGAGTCGAAATCTAGAAAGAAGAAGAATAAGGGATGTAGGCCACATGCGGGAATGCTAAAGCTACCTCATTGGAGCTAATCGGTTTGAAAGTTTGGTTGGAACTACAAGTCTAGGAGCTCCATGGAAGGGTTTCAGAGATGGAAGAGATCATCTCCAAAATGGAGACTGCAGAAGTCATCAGAGCCGCCATTGCTAAGAAAGCCCTTGCTAACTTTTAGTTGATGGAGCAATGGTTAGAAGAGCTGGAAGACATCTCAATCGAGTACACTCACTATACACAAAAAAAGGTTAGATAACCTAACTTTTAGGGAGAAGAGGGAGGTTACTTAAGTAGTAGATAAGGTCCCAGTCGCTGCTTCTGCTGTTAGGTCTAGATACGACGCTTCCACATCCGCTTTTATCCTTGTAGCTCAGTAGGAGGTTAACCCAGAGGGTGCTTCTCAGGGTAATCAAGATTGGGGTAATCTTCCTACTGACCCCAGTCAACAGCCTTCAGCCCTTACCTTAGCCTAAAGCCATGCTTTCTAAATGCCATCAACAGACCATCCCTCCGAGCTGATAGAAGCTTTCGATTTTTTAGAGCTGTCAGAGTTAGTTGATCTAAAGCAATAGTTATTCCTTTTTTTTTTTTCTTTTGCTTGTAACTTCAATTGGGATGTCAATCCAAGAATCTTGTACTTAACCTCATGATTGAAATTTATCGATTCAATATTTGAACATTATGAAATTTGCTGATTTGGTATCTAACCTTTCTCTCCTTTTTTTTTTTTTAATATGCTTGGTCCATCATAATAGGGTCTCGTAGTTAAGTGGATAGTGTTCCATCCTGCTTAGCGAATAGCAGTTCCTCTAGTTAAAAGGTGTTTCTCCTTATTGAGGTTGCCTAAAGGGGACAGGTATGTGGCATTCTGAGCTTCCCAACAAATAGGTGTTCCTCTAGTTAAGAGTTGTTTCTCCTTATTAAGATTACCTTGAGGAGGTCAGTTGCATTTCAACTTGCTCGATCAATGAGAGTTTCTCTATACAAGAGGTATTTCCCCTTATCAAGGTTACCTAAGGGGGTCAGGCCTGTGGTATTCCATCCTGTTGCATCTCCTAACTAAATTTAGTAATCTTAGAGTCATAAAGCATCATTGAGCCTTCAACTAAGATCACCCTCTAAAGGTAATTTGTTGTAGCTCATAGCTTAGCCCCTTAATCAATTGGCTATCTATAAAATTCAATGAGTTTCCACTACCAATGAGGACATTAATCTTCTTGACAAAGCCCTTGAGTCACATTGGACCCTCTTCCTTTTTTGCCTTGCTATTGCATAGAACACAAGGTTAATCTAGACATTTCAACCTCTTATTCTCCTTCATTCTTATCCTCCTTTGTCACATCTAGCATTTTCCATCATTAGGCTCCACAATTGGCATACTAAGTCTCCTATGCTTATACCTATGGCTGGGCCTACATGGGTTATCACACTAAAAACATTGTTTTCTACTTCCTTTTTCTTTAAGCTCATAAGAGGTTATTTTATAGGTAGGTCTAAGAGGTAAAAGAGGTGATAGAGCTTTTGGTTGTGAACTAGTTTATGGGAGTAAGGGGGAAAAAGTTTATTATGGTTACATTAACATAAATATCCACTCTTATGCTGAATATGCCACTAAGTCAATTTGGTAAAATTGAAATAAAAATGCTTATTAGCTTTAATGCTATAGAGAAATCATATAAACCCTAATTTCATAATTATCAATCTAAATTAACTTGATTTCAGTTATGTATAAATACATTGGATTTGACACAGCAAGATAAGCCTATAGTAGGCCAATAATGAAGAAAATAAATCGATATGCCAATTTCCCATTCTCAAATCCATCTTTCCCTAAAGTTAGTATCTGAATGAATAAATAATTGTTGAAATGAAATATTAAGATAATTTTAATTTTAAAAAGCAAGGAATAAGGCCTTGCCTTAAGAAAAGTACACATATATGATATTTTTATATGATTACACAACATTATTCACAAATAAAAGCACCAAGGTTAGAACTATTTGTATGTTAATATTAGTATTTCCATAAAAGATAGACTAAGCAATAAAGTGCCTCATAGTTTTCCTTTCACTTTAGGGTCTCTTGCAATACCTTCTATAACATGGGTCAATACTCTTTATAGCTTGGCTTATGGTTACACATTAACCAACTCTATGTCTAGTAGAAGATAAGCCAACACCTACCCTTCGCAACAAACATTAGCCTTCCATCATTAATAGGAAAGCCTTCCTAAGGTAGCTTACCTCAATCACTTTCTGGTTTTAAGAAACCTTTCCCTATAAAATTTTTCTTAGAAGCAGTTTGTCGACGTTTGGTGTAAAGGATAAGGTTGTAAAGGATAAGGTCATAACTAGTAAGCTCAAGGAAGTCTAGTTGAAATAACCAAAGGACAAGGAAGACTTAGGGGCAAAGGAAGGTAGCTGCCAACTTGCAATTGAAGGCTTAAGGAGATTGAGCATCAATTGAGTATAGTAAAATAGTTGCATCTTATTTAGGGCCATAACTAGTGGATCCTTCAATAATAAAAAGAATAAAAAAAAAAACTCTCATGATAAGTTCTTCATACATAAACAAATAAAAAAAATGGCTAATGATGCAATCTATTAGGAAATTATGAATTAACTATTCCATCAATAAGATTCTTCTAAACGGAATAAGAATTCTGAATTGAAATAATGGAACAATCTTATGAATCAGCTTAACTTCTTTACTTATATTTATTTACTTTAATCAATTTCTTATAGATTTTTTTTTTTTTTTGGTTCCTAAGGGCAAGATTTCCACAAATTTTTATGACTTTCCTTCTTATATTTCTTCGTTTGAATCATTAGTTGAATACATTATTCTTCTTTTGAATCATTAGTTGAACACATTAATCTTCTTTTCTTTTGATTTCATCCTTTTATTCATTGAATTCATAATAATAAGGAAAGTTACATACATATATATTTTATAGTTATTGTATATATCTTTAGCTTTCTTCACTATATTAGCAAATGACACATCTGTATTGCAGATGTAAAATAGTTATAATATTTTAATTTAAAATTTCAATAAGGAGGAATTACATATGTAGCCAAATCAATCTCTATACAAATTGCTTGCAAAGAAATGAAAAATAAAAGATTAATTATGTATGTTTCTTTGAAAAAAAGTTATTCCAAAATAAAGGAAAAATGTTGAAATAGTTTTATCTTTCAATTTTTTTCTATCTCATTCTCAATGTTAATTCAGAAATATAGTTAATATAAAGATTTAAAGTATTTTTTTTAGTTCCTCTATAAATGCTTGTGAACACAAATCTTGATATTTGTTTAATTTTACAATACCAATTATTTGGGCATTTCATGAAATTCTAAAATGAAACAATTTGATACATATATTTAAGAAATATATCTCCATGTGTATGCTTTTTGATAAATTTCCAAAATTACACAACTAAATACATATATTAAAAATATATATATCTCTACATAAGATGTGATGGAAAATAAAAAATTAAATTATTTATATAAAAGTAGGGGTATCCATGCAAAGAAAGTGGCGGTATGGGGAGTAGGCTTAAAAGACGAGAGTAACACGAAGTAAGTTGATGGGTTAATGGGAAGATTAATGGCCAAAGAAAAATTGGAAAGAGAGAAGTTGAGATGAAAGAGAAATCAATCAAATTGATAAATTTATCCATATTATAGTATGTTTATAGTTTTAGAAAATTAGTTTAATGTTATTATTTTTGTTATATAAAATTATATTGGAGGATTAAATAGAAATTTTAAGGAGAAAATATTAATGACGATTACTTAAGCCTCTTAGGGTTTTAATAATATAGATATAATAACTCATCAATATCTAATCTCACATATACATGTCTTTCTTCCATAACATAAACCAATGACCCATATCTTAAATGTAATCATATTCTAGAATAATTTTTAAAATATCTAAGAGTTTAAGTCTAGACATTAGATTCCATATACTTAATTTTGAATTGTCCTTACTAATTTTTTTTTTTTTTATGAATTTCAATTCTTCTTCATTTTATTTTTCATTATTCTAGATGCATACAATCTCTATAAACAAATTCGATAGAACAAAGCATTCTATCACTATTTGAGTAATTCCAAAGTTCATGTAATTTTTTATTTATATCATACTTCTATTAAATCAAATTAAAAATTAAATAAAATGAAATAATAGGAAAACAAAAATAAAGAAAATGAAAATTCTATTTCATTTTTAATTCAATTTATTTTTTCTTATAATTCATTTTCTTTGTTATATATGCTTATTTTATTATAACTATATTTATTTATTAGATATTATCTAATTTCTTTTCTATTCTATTATTTTATTTCTATCCATTTATTGCATTTTTTCTATTTATTATTTCCTTTAATATTTAATTACTAATTTTAATTATTAATTAATTTTATTGTTAATTATTTTTCTACATTGATTTATTTTTCTATTCTATTTTATTGATTCATGTATTCTAGTTCATCATTTTTTGGGGATAGATGTTATATAATAATATAATCTAATAATATTCATAAATTGATTAAATTATATTTCAATTTTTATGCTGAATATTTGATTTTAAATTTGATTTTGGCCTTTATGAAAAAAAAAATATCTTTTCAATCTCTTTCCTTTCTTCATAATTCTATAAACTTTCTTGTTTTTTCTAAAAATATATTTGTATATTTTGATGTTCCCTAATAGGATTATCATTATGCATGCATAGGTTACTTTGGCTATTTTAAAGACTATTTTAAAAACTAATCAATAATGACCCTCATGGATTCTCCTATTTGTTACTTATCATTAGAAGAAAAGTTATGCATATGGATTTTTTAGGGTTTAATTGACAATGCTGGGGTTTGAACCAAAGATCTCTTACTCTATTACTATGTTATCTATTGTATCACAAATTGTCTTATTTAAAAATTCAAACTTGCAGATAAGATGTAAGCTATTATATTTATTATTTAACTCTCTTCCCTTACACAAATGTCAATTAGTACCAAACTCGTATTATCTAAAAGTTTAATATAGTGTAGACTATATTTATTATGTAACACAATTAATTGAACTATCTCTTTCTTTTATTTATGCTTTTGCATGACATTCAACCTACCATAGACTTATTTTATAAACAAGCCTTAGCTAGCCTACCACCTGTAGATTCTTTAGGGTGGTTGCAAAATCCCATTGCTTAATCCAAATATTCATGAAAATAAAGATTGCAAGGTGGAGGAACTACTTAATTAAGACCATAATGGTTGGGATGAAGAGAAAGTGATTGCAAAGTTTGACATGGAGATTGCTAATATTATTCTAAAGATTCTAATTAGAGCTATTAGTGATGAGGACAAAATAATATGGCCTCTAAAAAAAAAAGTTATTCTATTCGTAGTGCGCGCAGAAGATTACTACAAGAGCATATTGGTAATGTAGGTATGATTTCTTCACTATATGATCAAAATATCTCTTCAATATGGAAAACTTATAGTCTTGGATTATATCCCAAAACACAAACATTTGAGATGGAGAAGTTGTACCAATGCATTAAGTACTAATGGAAATCTTTATAAAAGAAAGATCTCTTTCAATTTCTACATGAATGAAGAAATAATAGAACATCTATTCATGCAATGTGATTGGATGAGACCCATGTGGTTTAATAAATTGGATGTAGAACAAATAAGTAAGCAATAAAAGTTGGAATGGATGGATATTGTAGTTGTGATGCAATCATCAACTACAACAGGCTAATTCGAAGAGCTTGATAAACAAAGTTGTAGTATGTGCTTGGTTCATATGGAAGTTTAGATGCCTTGAAGTTTTTAATGATTAAGCATTAAAACCATGTGTAGTGTCTACTATAGCCAATTCTATTGATTCGAAAGTCCTTAGCATGAAACAATTTTAGAAAGTCCTTACCATGATGAAGTTATGTTCTCTTTCCATAAGAAAATTCTTAATCTATAATATAATATTTACAAGAGAAGGACAAGTAAAGTTGAACTGATTTTTTTCTCCATTATGTTATTTAAGAAGCGAAATTAAAGAGAACTAATGTTTTGACTCATTTTAAGTTATTAATAGTGTAAGCTTAAATATATAGTTTTCCTTATAAACTTTTCTATTGGAGTTGGAACTTGAATGAGGGTTATAAATATCGAACAAGGGACTAGTAAAAACAAAAAACAAAAAAAAAAAAAGAAAAAAGAATTGGAATAGAATATGAAAGATGATTTAATACCTTAATATTTAATGAGCTAGTTGAAGCCTAATCGTATGTACGTGTTTTTTTTTTTCCCTTAACTTTTAGCCCATTCAACTCATATATATAAAGTCAATAAACTCAATTAAAAATATAAATTTCTACCAAAATTGACATGTAAAATCAATTAGAAACATAAGTTTTTATATGAAAACGATTTTACACCGAGTTAACTTGGAAGATGGAATGCTCTAAGCCAAAAGTAGTGAATAGCTAAGCCAACAAACACTAATAGATCTATTTTAACCACTTAGCTCAAAAGTTTCAAGCTTATGTTATCAAAAATGTTTACAACCATAACCTTATAAACTAATATCACAACCTCCCATAATCCATGTGGGACACTTAACCATAGTCCCATAGTCTCACAATCTCCTCCTTAAATATGCAACGTTCTTGTTGCAAGACCTTACAATTAAGCCTAGATCTTCCTCCATTTTCGTTGTATGATTCAAGCTATCCACTATTTATAGGTCATCTTAGAAACATACAAGGAGTCACACCCTAATGAAACTCCCTACCTTCCTCGCACCTCCTCTCTAAACTAGAGCCAGCCCGAATCATCCACTTATTAGTAGAGGGTCCGTGCTAATACCATTTATAACACCTAGGCCAAAAGCAATGAAAAGTCAAGCCAATAAATACTAATGGGCTTATTTAAAACCACTCGACCCAAAAGTTTCAAACTTATGTTGTTAAAGTGTTTATAACCATAGCCTTATAAACTAGCACTACAATCTCCCACAATCCATATGTGACGCTTAACCATGAAATCTCATAATATATACCCATTAGTATTTGTTGGCTTAGCTAATCACTACTTTTGGCCTAGGACATTATAAAAAGGCCTCCTAAAATTATAAACTCGTAGAATCATATGGGATAAATCATGATTTTGACAATGTTGACCCTTGCTATTAGGTTATTAAGCAAACTATCATGGAAGTTCTTGTTCCTTTTTGTATTTTTTTTTTCTTATTCTTTAATGAACATAAAGGCAAATTATTATGCTAATTGGGCAAACTACCCAAGGTAAGGAGGGATTAAAAGCTTGCTTTTGGAGCCGTAACCCCTCTCCTTCTCTAAAATCTTTGTTGTTGTTAAACTTAGCTTTAAGGCCCCTTGAGTCATGTTTAGGGTAGCTTCATGCTTTTCATAATAAAGTTTCATCTTTGATGTGAAAAAAGGACATGATATTAATATGAACTATTATATTCATTACATAACACAATTAATTGAATTATGTTTTTTCTTTATATTATGCTTTTACTTAACATTAAGCCTACCTAGACTTAGTTCATAAATCAACCTTACCTAGCTTGCCACCCCATATAATGAATCCTCTTTAAAATGCACAGTTAAAAGGACTTGAAATTAATATAGATATTGTCTTAGGCTTACTTGTGATACATAAGAAATATAATTCAGTCTTTGTGGTATTGTAGACTATTTTTCAACAATAACACATTTTATACCATGCAGTCAAATTATAATGCCTCTCATATAGCCAAATTGTTCTTTAGTGAGGTCATTAAGTTGCATAGATTATGGAAACCATAGTGTTAGATAGGGATGTCAACTGATATTGTGGAGAATGTTTGTTAGATATCAAATTACAACTTTCTTTTGCATTTCACACCTAGATTGATGGTCAAATCAAAGTAGTTAATAGGAGTTTAGATGATCTATTGAGATATTTGGTTTGGTGATCATTGTATATTTAGATCATGTCTTTCCTACGACAAATTTTGCTTACGATAGCTTAGTAAATAGGTCCATTAGATTGAGTCCCCTTAAAGTAGTATTAGGTTATTTATCCAAAATCTTTAGTATTCCCACTTATATCTAGACTTTTCTAAACTTGCTAAATCATTTTCCCACTCATCTTATATCTGGACTTTCTAAACTTACTGAATCATTTTCTCATCCATATTCAGGACCTATATGTACAATTAGAAAGAAAATTATCTTAAACAATAGGTTATATAAGTCTGTTACGAAGATTCATAGCAGATTCATGGTATTTAGTAGAGAGAATTGGTGATTAATTGGAAAGAATTGGTGATTGTTTAGATCAAAGCAAATAGATCATCATGAGGTTCTTTGAAGAAATTACATGCCAAAGCATCGAACCTTTTAAGAAGATTAGAAAAGACTCATGCTTTGGAACTTCCATCATACTCAATTTCACTTGTTTCACTCTTTAGAGGAAAGAAAAAGGAGGTATAGTATGTTAGTGATGATCAAATCATGAAAGATGACAGCTGATATATGTATACGAGATACATCCATTTTAATTCATGGAAAGATGAAACTTGTTGAGCTATGGAGATATCATGAGGACCCACAATACACATGTAGAAGTTCACGTCATCATCAACCCATATAACATGAAAATTTTTTATGCATGGTTATTTTATTTTATACTATCTAGACTAAATACAGTTTTATTATTTTCTTTTAGCTTATAAGATAAGATTGAATTAGATTGATTAACTTCTTTTTTTTTTTTTGTTTTCATAAGTGGCCCATTAGACCATTCATCTTTACTTTGTTTAAATGATAAAATTTTAAAAATATTATTAATCTTTTTTAGCTGTACAAATCTTTATAGAATTTTACAATATATATACATAAATATGAAATATATATAAAATGAAAGATAAGGTATCACAACTTGGAATAGTCATAAGCAGACTCAGTAAAAAAAGTACTACGAAGAGTCGAAAGTCGCGTATGACTTTACATGCCCACTGGCCACTTATGTCATTATTTCGTTGGACAAAACATACGGATTTATGAAACAAGTGGTGGCCAGCCATCTTTTAAAGGCACAGTATCGAAACATAAACGCGCCCGGACATCGTTGCCTTATCAGAAATTGGAATTCGTTCGGATGTCATAAATATCAACTGTAAGCGATGCAAATATCTTCTCCACTCACACGTTCTTCTGATCAACTATCCGATATTTTTTTAAGAAAACCATACTTTGGAACTAAATGGGAGTCCACTGAAAAATAGTGAAGATGCTAAACTATAAGAGATCTCCTCTATTACAATAATATGCAATTTCAAAAATGTTTCGTTACACACCTTTTCAATTTTAGTGCGCCTTCTTTAGATGCTGCCATAGTTGTTTGATTTTTTTCCTTAAAAAAGGGGTACTCCTTTGTGAATAAGTATTACTTAAAAAAAAAAAAAAAGATAATGCCATTTGAAAACAAACCATCATCTTTTCTAAAATGGTGATTCTTAGGGGGAAAAAGCCATTATTTAATCTTTAGACATGCATATTTTCATATAAAACTATATACATATTTATTTTGGGAAAAAAAAAAGCTACTCCTCTTAAACATTGTTTTTAAGGTTTTGGGCATGTACTAATTGGCAAGTATCCCCACGGATATGTATTTGGGTGAAAAAAGGAACTTAAAGGATAGATTTGAAAAAATAAAAACTGCTTTTCTCAAACATTGTTTTAAGTTTTGGACTTACACCTATTCACAAGTGTTTTGATGGACAAGAAGCAATAATTGTTTGTATTTAAAGTTTTCGACCTTACACCTACACACAAGTGCTCTAGTGGACAACAAACAATAAAGATAATTTTTTATGTCCTAGTGAAAAAAAAAAAAAAAGAGTAACTACTCCTTTCCTTTGATTTGTTAACAAACTCTATTTTTTTTTTTTTTCAGTTTTCTCTCCCATTTCAATTTATATAAAAAATAACCCACTTTCTACATATGGAAATAGGTTGAGTTTAAAATATATCATAAGAACTCAAAATCCATTCCATTATATTAATATAGTTTCTAAACTCATCTAAAAACCCTATAAGGTATTTAACCCTTATAGCACCCTAGAAGTTAGGATATTGTAGCCTACCACATGTCCCTATGGCTTATTGATATATCAAGCATCTTAAAACCATCTTGGTAGCTTCTCCACATAGTTTACAACCACCAATAATCTGTAATTACTCAAAATGAAAATTCATGGATGTTTCTAACATCCAAATCCACAAATAATTTTGAACGGTCTTCTCAATATTCTTATTCAAAAATGAAATACAATTCTTTATTCAACAACATTTGTCTTAAGGAAAACAAGACAAACCAAATTCTAGAAACTCTTTCTTACAATAGTCAAAAAATAACACAAAACCAAGTACTACGACAAGAGAAGTCTCGAAGGACATCTCATAACCCAAGTAACAACATAAAAACAATTAAAGACATTTGTTTCAGGACTTAACCAAATCAATAAGTCTAAATAGAAACTATATGGAACCGCTCCTATCATCATAATAATAATCATAAAATCCGATTGCATCATCATAGTACTCATAATCACCATAGTACTCATAATCACCATAATAACAATCTTCATACTCCCCAAAATTTGCACCTAAAACTAAAAAAAAAAAAGAAAAAAAAGAAATCCCCAAAAGGTGAGCAAAGCCCAGTACAATACACACAAGCACATACATTCATAATCTCTCTATGCAACTACAACACAAATTCTTATCTTTTATTAAGTCCATCAACTAGCACTATTTTAGTATTCCAAAACTTGGAGTAACTCATAACTGCGGCACACAAACTATATATACATATAATGTAATGCCTCGAAACCTAAGAGTACCACAACTCATCACATGTTCCTAATTTTCTAATGGTCTATTGAAGCTCTAAAATTAACTATAATCTCTTAAATCACTTGTAACAATTGCTTATTAAGTATAGAGCAACAATTCTCCAAGTACGTCTATTCAAGTGACTCACAGGTGAGTCACTCTAACTACAGTCATGCTCATTAACCAGATTTTGATCTTCCACAACATACAGAAATAAACGCCTCTCTTTCCCAACTCGATAATAGAAATTCTTGAACTTATCACAAACTTATCAAATCAATCTACAGTTGTAGAAAAATAAAAAAATAAGTGGAAACACAGTATATAATGCACAAGCACATATGGATGCCAAGCTAAGTCATACGCGTATAATGCAAAATATACCAATTATAAAGCAAATAATATATTAAATTATCTTTAATTTAAGTCAGTAACCAATAAAAGAATGCTCATGATTCCGTTACACAATGATCTTTGTTTACATACATAAGTAAATACAAATATACATTTTTCTTTAAGTCTTTTATGCCTAAAATCTAGAGTCTAAAGTTCTTAAAACCTAGTATTTTAACTGCGTCATTCTATATAAAAGTCTATTAGGGAATCCTCACATATGATTAGTAGTTGCTCCTTTAGAGATCTACCACTACAAGCTCCTAGAGCAAGCTAGTCAAGCACAACTAGCAATTAAATTTAATTAGGCTAAATATAAATTAATCTGGTTTGCTTACTAAGTTCTAACAAGGACAAGCAAAAAACCAAACACCACATACTTAGAAAGCTAAGCTGAAACCAATTTCAAAGCCTTAGTCTAACTCAAAGTCTAAATTGAGCTTATAAGTCTAAAATCAATCTTAAGATCCATACCATATCAATAAGGAACCTGAATCAAGAACCTAGCAATTAGAACAATAAGCCTTCCTTAATCCATCATAAACCCAATTTAACATAAAGCTTTTAAATTAAAACTCCCAACTTGACTTTGTTTACAATCCTTTAAACTCAATCCTAACTCCTAAGGGTACAACAACTAAGGTTGAGGGTAAAGTTCAAAGCTTTAATTAAGAATATGTTGGAGAAACATTTGGAAGAAGAATTGGAAGCTTAGAGTAGTAAGGAGATATGGATGGAGTATGGTTTGAAAAATACTAATTATTATATTGGAGTTGTAAAATAAAGTAAAGTTCGTTAAAATTGGTTAAAATGACATTTGAGAGTAATAATTGTTTAAAACTAGTCAAAATGCTAAATTAAACTTAAAGAATTTGAAAATTTTAGGCAAAGGTTGGAACTTTTATAAAGAAGGCTAAGTGGAACTGAATATCAATGTTAAGAAAATGTTTGATTGAGTTTAGTTAAGAGGAATAACAAGAGAAGGTTCTACATAAAGTTCTTACCTCAACATGGTTGGCAACGTTACCATGTCACTTGGTTGTGTCAAAATTCGACTATTTATACAAAAAAGAGTTTGTTGGAACCAAATATTAAGGGTAGAAAAAGGTTTTATTAAGTTTGGTTAAGAAGAACAATAAAGAAAAGTTTCACATGAAGTTGTATCTCAACATGGTCGGTGACATAACCATGTCGCTTAGTTGTGTCAAAACTCAACCTTTTTGTAAAAGTTGGAATTTTCTTATAAAGGAAAGTTAGTTGGAATTATATATTAAGAGTGGAAAAAGATTTGGTTAAATTTGGTTAGGAAAAATCATAAGAAAGAACAATTAGATTTCACTACACGACATGACTAGCGATACAACCGTGTCATTTGGTTGTGTCACTTTTTGGTCAAATTTTCCCATTACTAGACATAGTCAGTGACATAATTGTGTCGCTGTCCCTTCCAACAACATCTAGATGACTTTTCCTCCTTAGAAGATCACTCAATTCTCAGTTTTTCCCTTCCAAACTTTAACCCAACCTCAAGTATACTTCAACCCTCAATTAACCATCACCTAAACTTCTTTTTAATCCATCAAAACCATAAATTTTAACTCAAACACCCACTTAATTATCAAACGCCCCAAAAACTTCAAGAACACCAACTTTAAACTAAAGAACAAGATGTACAAGTAAATGATACTTACTTGCAATGAGTGAAACCAAGCATTGAATCTCAAACACAAACCAAACCAAAGAGAAAAAGCTATAACGTACACATTTAAAATCGAATAACTAAAGAAATGCTAAGAAACTCTATGAAAATGAAGGTTTTTCATTAGAAAAAGAGACTAATAGGTTACCTTACACTTGGAGGAGCTTAAAAATGAGTTTTTCTTAAGTATTTGAAACTTTAAGAGCTTATTTTAGTTGGGAGGATGGGAAGTGACGAAAATAGAAACAAAATAAGTAAATTAAGAGAGTTTTGGTTGGGTTTAAGGCACTACGGTTTTAGATAAAGGGCTAATATAGATAGGCTTTGATGTAAATGGGTTTTAGGCCCATAGAAGAGATTACGACAATGCCATTCACTTTAAAATCATTTTCTTAAATTTTCTTGGGCATTATATATAAGTATCAATATTGGGTCCTCTACAATACCCTTAAAACCAAATATTACTTAAATTTACCCAGATTATTTCAAAGTGAAACTCTAATCAGGACAGCATCACATTAAGATTATTAGGTTACCACCCTAAGGTTACTCCTCCCAATCCCTTTAGCCCAACCACACACACACAACATACATTAGATTTAAGCTAAGTAGTCATTAAGTTCATTTAACATGAACTAGTCTTATCATCACAAACAACATACAATACCTCGTATTTGACTCAATAGATTGCTCAAATTCAAAAATCTTCATCTCACAACCTATTCACATGGAAACAAAATGCTTTTACTTAGCCTCAACACTTGTCTAACATCACCCTAAAACTTAACAACTTAACCCTTAAATTTGCAACTGGTGTCGCTTAAAAAACCCAAGATCACTACGATGATAGATTCATTTGTAAAATTTTTTGATTAAAGATTCAAGTTTAGAAAGATGTTAGAAAGATTTAGGAATGGAAAAACAAGCCCAAACAACATTAACAACCAAGGGAAAATGTCATTGTATGTGTCAAAACACTTGGTATCTAGATGCTACTTTATGTAAGCATCTAAACATTAAGGTTTTTAGGAGAATTTTCTCCCTGGTGTCTGGAGTTAGAGGGGTAGTGTCTAGATGGCTAATTATAGTTTGCAGACTGCAGCAACATTTTCAACTCGTTGCTTTAACCCCCTTCCAAACCCTCTATAGACTACAACCTCAAGAGCATTTCTCAACCTTGAGTTCATCCCTACACTCCTCAAAATGCCTTCCAAACATCAACCCACAATCAAATTCCAAATCAAACCTCTATAATTCAAGCAACACTTTCATAAAAACAAAGTGTACAAGGGATAAACATTCAAAACTTACCTTCAAGATCTATAACTTGCAATACCACTACCAAAAGCTCGATGTGGAAAACTCAAAATACCACCTAAAATTCATTTTACTCATTGCCCTATAGAAATTTTTCATTAAGGTCAAAACTACCCTTAGCTCCCTTTGGTAATACCAAATCATACCTTTGCTTATATTTTTCATTTATTTATTTTCTTTTATCTTTTTCTTTGTTGTTGGGTTTTACACCCTCCCCACCCCCAACCCCCAAAACCCCCAGAAAAAAAAAAAAAAAACTTTCATCCTTGAAAATTAAAAGTTTTACATACCTTGCTTCTCAAACAACTCTGAATACTTCTTCCTTATTTCATCTTTTAACTGTTAAGTTACTTCCCTTTCCAAATGGTTTAACCATTATACCTTAAGATAGAGTATCCACCTTCTTCACAACTCTTAGACTTTAGGACTCACAATCTCCATAGGCTACTTTACAATAGACAATTCTGGCTATAACTCCAAGGGTTCAAAATCCACTACTTGTACACTTTGTTGTTCTACCTCTTGCACTGAATTAGGCTTAAATTTCCTCAACACTGATACATGGGAGACATTATGGACTCCTTGTAATCTAGGAGGAAGCTTTAATCTATATACCACATTTCCAATTCTCTCAATAACTTTGAAAGGTCCAACATAACTTAGAGATAATTTTCCTTTCAATCCAAACTTAAAGACTCCTTTAGCAAGGGAAACTTTCAACAATACCTTGTCTCCAACTTGAAACTCTAACGGCCATTGTCACTTGTTGGAAATAGGTTTCCAATATTTTTAGTGAGTGTTATGGTAGAATATAGGGTGGCTTCTTGTAGGCTAACTAGGGTAAAGGCTTATTGAAGACTATGAAGTTGAAACATACAAATTGGATATTAAAGCTTAGGTTTAAGGTCGGTTAAGAAGTAATTGATTTGGTTTGATTCTGTAAGTTGGAGTTGCAATGTCAAAAATTCAAATTCTTCCATGTAATTTGCCAATGTACCATGCTACTGCAAATCCTTTAAATGGACCATAAAGTCCTCATATGCCGTCTCACTAAACCTTAAGCTTTGTGCTCCTACAAGCTTCAACCATGTAATTACTCCTATCTCTTATTTAGTGCTCAAAAAGGAACAACATCATTGTGAAGGCTTGTCTTCAAAATGCAAAGTTGCTATTTTAACCTTAAAAGTAGTTGGAGCAAAATCAATTTCAAAATATTGTACGACATAAGGGAGCCATGATTTGAAACCTTCACCTCTAAAAGTTGGAAAATCCACTTGAGTGGAATGAGTAGGAACTTAAAATTTAGTTGTAGCTAATGCTAAATCAAGTGATGCACCTAATTTGGTGATAGTTTCAACCTCATCCTTTACTTTCCCTATGCTAAACTAGTTATTCTTGGTTCCCTTATTTTTATTAATTTAGTTGCTATTGAATTGTTAGAATGTTAGAATGGTGGCACATTGTTTGTCAAGCTATTCTTGCTACTTCTTGAGAGTATCTAAAGATAATTTGATCTAACTTTCTTGCTTTTGTTATTGATTTTCTTCGTTTTCTCTAATTACATTTTGAATAGCATTCTTAATTTGTTGATGCGTCCTTATGTCTAGCATGGCGTCTCACCAAATGGCTCTTATATCACTTAGTGTGAGGCTAAAATTGTAGGCAACATATTAAAAAGGTTGCAAGATTTGAAAACAAACCAAAGGAGAGAAGAAGAACCTAAATGCAAGTTCTATTGTACATTTTTATGTTACAGTATCTCCCAATTAGTTACAAAATACTTTAAATATCAATACCATGTGAGATGTATATCATGTATAATGTTCTCATAGAACACCTACTTGATAAGAATTGTAGTTATTTGCATACATGGACTACTAAAGCAATAACATACATATGAATATTGCTATAATGGGATCAACTCAATCTAACTTACCCATTTTTTTTGCCATAGCTCAGTCTAGTCCTGCTCAATAGATCCATACCCTCGATCCAATCCATCTGACCCATTAGCCTCATATAACTTCTTACTTTTGTCTTATTAATCACTTTAGGAGAACTCACTTGGTCTAAGAATCCTAGCTTCTTCTTCTTTTCTTATTCTACCTAAATAATCCGAATATTAGTTCATTCCTTGAAAGAGTGATGTCATCAAAATTTCAACACTTAACTTTTCCATGTACATTCCTAATTAGTTACCAAAGGTTGCTTTATTTCCTTTACTTAGCCCCTCGCTCTTTGTATTGCTCTCTCTCACCTAGTAACCTCTCTAAACAAAATTTTTTAAAATCGTAATTCCATCTTCTCCAAAAAAAAAAAAAAAAAAAAAAGAAGGTTCCTATAATGGTAAGGAAATCTTAACATGTAATGAACAAAAAATTCAAAGATAAGAACTACTCTAATCCTATTTCTATTGATAGCAAATCTTTTCAAACTAACCTCATACTTTAAACCTTAATGTTGCGAATTCTATTGCATCATCTCTAGCACTTGAGTGGGATCAAAAAGCCTACACAAGAGGTTACATCTATGAAATCCAAAAACAATGAATCAAAACAGAACCTCAAAAGATAACCTTAAAAGATACCTTCACCAATATGAACCTCTATACAAAAGAAGAAGTACGTTAAGACTCTAGCAATAAAAATAAATTAAAAAAAAAACTAACTTAACAGAGATTAGAATCATTTGATATTAAAGACATAAGTGCTATAGTGGTGAATTATATCAATTCTAACTTCTTTTTAGAAGATAAAATTGCTATAAGACGACCACTAAAACCTTTAGGTTGGAATGTTTCATGCAAACTCAAACATAATGTCATGCAATAGTACAAGAATTTTATGGTAATTTGGACATAAATGTTAAGAATAACTAGAGACACAAGTAAAAGGCAAAAATTGATATTAAGTTGTTATTTTTATTAAGAAGATCTTTTATTTCTTATATTTATATATATATATTATATATTGATATGATTTTAAAATTATAATCATTACAAAATTTTTCAAAAATTACAATCATTATAATCTTATAATTTTACAATCACATAATGAGATATAAGAATTTATAATTAATAGAAAAACTACAAATTTTTTAGTAAAAACACAAAAGAAAGTACATATATACAAATTACAAAGGTCATCCAAAATGTTATAAATAAATTTATGAAAGTAAGGAGAATTGTAAATTTGTAATGCAGGAAAATTACAAAATTTAGAAATATCTATAACCAATGTAAACTATTGTGAAAACTAAAAGAGAGATAAAAAATAAGAATCACAAAAATAAAAGTTAATACAAGAAAAATTACATGAACTACAAAATATTTTCTTACCATCTTTTTTCTTTCTCCCCTTATAATAGTTCATTATTTTTAAAATATAAAAAATATGAAAGATTTAGACCAATATACCTAAAAATGTATAATTTTTAACAGCGTCATTTTGATCAAAAACAGCAACTTTAGGTATCTAGCAACCTAAGCTTTCTAAAGGCTATTGTGGTCATGTGATGTTTAATTTATAAGTTATTAAATTCCAAATTTAAAAAATCCAATATCTAGACACTATCGAAATATAATAACATATTACAATATATAAAGACATGTCATTTGTAGGTTCGAAAATTCATGTTAAAAGACTTAATGGCACTTAATTAACAAGTCATGACCATTTTGAAATTATATACAATCTTTGTGACCCCAAATACATAGTAAATATTATTTCCAAATAAAGTAAATGTCATCAAATTTCGAGTTTGTTAAAATCAAACATCACTTGCAAAAGCTATAAAGTTAAAAATAGTGAACAACATTTTATAATTTTTAAAAATAGTATACCGATTATGAAAAATCAAAAATTGATTTTTAATAAATTAATCAGTTATCAATGAATAGACATTAAAATGCATCACGCTATATACAAACACCAAAATGCCATCAAAATAAAAGTATAAATACTATAATACAAAAAAGCACAACAAATGATAACTTCCCCATTAATAAAACACTAAATTAAGATCAAATTGAAGAAACAAGCACTAAATCACAAAATATAAAAGTTTAGATACTAAATTACTAAGGTGGCATTTGTTTGCTAAAACTAGACAAGATTAGGAGAATTGGACAGCACAAGTACAAGAAATACAAGACAATAGAGCATTATTGTATAATGTTTCGTTTATATAGTACTAAACACAGATTTTTATGGTATCCCTTATTTCTTATATACAAGTATTAGAATTAATATTGTATTTTGACATATATACTCTCAATTTTGTCTAATATATATAATTACATTTTTATATTAATTAACAAGTACAAATTTTAAATATTGTCTAATATTTATACCCTCAAAATTATCTAATATTAATTTAATTATATTTATATCCTTAATACTTATGTTTTTGTATAGTAAAGTTAACTTTGGTATCATATTTTAAATAAGACAGATTTTGAGCATTTTTATCAAGTCCTTCATATCATTATTGTCTAATAGCTAAGTTTAAATTGCAAATCAAGTTCAAATTGGACAAAAAAATTTGTCCAATCTAGTTTCATAAATTTTGGACAACCAAGCAATACCCAAAAGTTGAAATTACATACATGTTTTGTGCTTTTATCTCTAGTTTTCATGTAACAATGCATTACGTGTAGTGATTGTAAACATTTTGCTTGAGGAAGTCAATTTTGAAATTGGGGAACCTGTAGAACTTACCATATTTTATCTAACTTTACACTATAAATATAATGATGTAGTTTCTTTTAGAGAAGTGCATATTATCTATAATATTAATGTCAAGGAGGGAAGATTTAGTATCATTTTATTATTATCCAATGCACTCATTTAATACATTAATAATACTTCATATAATTTACCATTTTAATATTTTACATTACAAGTCTTTAATACTATTTCATCGAGGTATAAATATCATTCACCTTTACACTGAAAATAAACAATACTATGTATAACATCCTTTATATTTGTCATCACCACTATTTATTGCTATATTTACAGTGTCATTATTTTTATCAATTACAATAATTACATGAAGTTGTTTTAAATTTAGTATTCTATTGACTATGAAAAGATAAACAAGTTTAAGAATCATTTATTAATAGAAAATGACACATATTTCTACATTCCATTTCTCACCTCTAATCATGAGCAATAATTACATGCATTGCATTTTGAAAACCATCTTCCAAACTTTTAGAACTCAAATTGCATTAAAGATTTAAATGAAAGAAACCTGAATACCAAATCATACTCTAAATGACATTAAACCTTCATCCACTTTTTATTTATACAAGGATGAGAAAGGAACTTCAAGTATATTGGAAGTTTTTACAAGTAATGTATATTATTCACTAAAATGTAAGAATGATGTTTTTACCAGGTGTAGATATTTTTATTTTCTAATATTTTTATAATCGATATCAATTATTTTTCCTTTAATTCCTTTTTGTTAACTTTTAATTACATTTTTCATGTATGCTTCATTCTTTGCATTTTTGTAGATATTGCAAGGATCTATATATTATGAAGGTCAAAATGAAGAAATGAACTAAGTAGTGAAAATCAATGAGACAATCATATCAATTATGGATAAAAGAGATTAGTTATACAAATGTAATGATTGTATTCTTTGTTTTAGTGGTTTTCTTTTTTTTTTTTTTGCTCAATATTTTAGTAGTTTGCATTAATTAAAATCTCCCATTTCTAGAAGTTGCCAATATGGTATTCTATTTTTATATGAATTATATACAGTAAAGTTGATATTAAGTTAATTTCACTATGTTTACTTTATTCATTAAAATCAATTATTATTGATTAGTATTTACGATTTCAATTTTAAGGTTGGGTCTCACTTTCTCTCCAAAATGTGCTATTTTTTTTTTTCTATCATTGCTACAAAGTTTATTCTATATTGTTTCAATCATAATACATGATTGAAAAACTCAATTTTAACATTCAATTTGAATCTATTTTGCTTTAATGTACTAATGTAACTTTTCTTAAGATGTCAAATTTGCTCATCTCATCTAAATATCATGATCTCTTAATTACGTTTTATTATTGTACTATTTAAATATTTACTATGATCACTTTCTTATTAGGTTCAACTAATTAATGGATATACTTCATAACCACATATTGGTAGTAGGTAGTCTCCTACTTTCAAATATTTTGAATTATTATTAAATTATATCCTCTAATAGTTTACATTTTATTTTCAAAGAAAATTGGTGAAATGTACATAATGCTACTTCTATAATATTATTACATTTAAAGAAAAAGGGTTTCTGCTTTTATAACTACATATTCTTGCCCATTTTCCTTATTTGTTGATTTTTATATATTCCTTTCTAATGAAATGCATAATGTTATAATAAAGGTGTTATAGATTTTAATGTTAATGAATAATCTTCTTATCATTTTTAAATGCCTACTTTCTTAAGTGAGAATGTAGTCTTAACTCTTAAAATTTGGAATTTAATTATGTTCAAGACATTTATTTTTAATTTTATTTGGATTCTAGTAAATGGCTTTTTTTTTTTTTTAAAACATTTGGTTATGTAAATTTGCTTGCTTTCTTTAATCATTATATTTTAATAATGTTCTAAATAAACACTTTATGGTATTGACCAAAATCATATATTCACTTGTACCTTATTTT
Organism: Lumnitzera littorea; assembly: GCA_024138015.1. Classification (NCBI taxonomy): domain Eukaryota; kingdom Viridiplantae; phylum Streptophyta; class Magnoliopsida; order Myrtales; family Combretaceae; genus Lumnitzera; species Lumnitzera littorea. The sequence goes on from JAMXBB010000002.1 coordinate 50,428,098, forward strand.
ATTGATTTTTCTTTTTTTATCAATCATGCTTTCTATTTTATGAGATTACAATACTATTACACTTTCCATGTTCCTTAAATCCAATTTTTATATTCCTACATCTAAATTCATGTACTTGATGTCAATAAATTTTGCTACCAATTGAAACAAAGGGGTTATTTTGTTATATTATTTTTGTATTTGTTTCAAACAAAATAATTAAATAAAAAAAAGAGATATTATTAACTTGATTTAATTATATCTATTAAAAATTTCCTATTATTGCATATAAAACGATGAGTTTAAGTGATTAGTCTTTGTATAAATTTAACTGAAAATGTGATCTTAATTGACATGATGTAAGTGTAATGTGCATAAAAATATACTCTTTTAGGTTTTATCAAATTATCTACCTTCTTTATCTATCTAAAAGAAAATTGTCATACCCTAATATTTATCAATACTTTTAATTTGTAATAACAATCTATGCCATGTAATTTTGCCAAGTACGAGCACAATTAGAAATGTATTAAAAAACTAATGAAAATAATTCAAGTTTTCATAAATGAAAAATTGACAAATAGTGTCTCATTGTTTATCATGATTTATAAAGGAAAAGATAACTACATTTAGAAAATTTTTAAATGGAAAATGTCATCTCTAATTCTTGCCAGTATCAATTAGGATGCATTTTGGCTTTGTACGAATAAGAGAGCCTACAAAACAATAGAAGGTAAGGGAAAGTTGGGGTGTTGTCCGGTGTAACCACTCCGATGCTTAAGTTAGCAAGGTATTTGGAAGAGTAAGAGTTCTAGTACTATAAGGCTTAAGTGCGCAAAGTGTAAAGTATCTTATCATTGGGTGGTAATCTTGTACTTATAGAGGAGTGGTGTCAACAATTGGAGAGTAGTTAGTGGGAAGAATTTCAAATATGGGAGAGTGGGTGTGTGGCAACTAATGTTGTCTGAAAAGTCAAGAAGTAGTTGTTGACTTGGTCCTTTAGCCTTATCTAGAGACTTGTAATCGTTGGAGAGTTGTTTTTACTAAGCAAGCTGAACTCTAAGCTTAAGCTAAGAGAGGCTATGCCTATAGAAATGAGCTTGAGCAATTTGGTTTAAGCTTGGGCCTTATCAACACTGCCAAGGAAGAGGTGTCCGACCTATCGTGAAGCTGAAATAGAGGTATTTAAGTCATGGTGAAGGTTAGGTAGAGAGGTCTAATAAGCACATTAGATCAGATTAGACTACCCTTTAGGTAAAGTTGCATGAGACCATTCTGAGGTGAGGCACGAAAGCTCCATCCTCTTAGGTCCAAGCAATGTCTTTTGTCAGGCTGAGATAAGGCATATGCCTTCTGAGCAAAGGTAACTGACCAAGGTAGGTGCCATGGCTTAGGGCAAGTGCCATGAGCCAAGGCAAGAACATTGTGAGCGATGGTCTAAAGAATCCTTGGACTGTTAGGTAAGTCTCTTCTTAGAAGTTAGAGGGACCTCAAGGAAACTTCCTATTGAAGTGGCATTTCAAATAATAACTTTATCGCACTTGTTTTTAGTGCATTTAATACGATGTGACAGATGTCCTGTTATAGTAGGCAAGCATGCAACTACATGCATTTTGTCTTTTAAATGTAACCGTCTAATTACAGCTGACTCCATGCATCCACATCACAACATCCCAAGGGATTCATGCTGATAGGGATCCCTATAACTATTGATATGTTTCCCAAAACTCTCTACAAACTTCTCTTCAAAGCTTTTTGTCTCTTAACATCATGTCTATAAGCACTGGTGAGACACCTTCAAATGCATTAAAATTCAACCTCACCAATTTTAAGGCCATAATGAGTTATCTACTCCCTACGAGAGAGGATGAAGTCTTGTCACTGACACAACTTGACGTCTCTACTAAGATGGCGGTAGAGGCCCTAGATAGAGCAAGGCTTATCAATGCCATCCCCAAAGATGTGTACATATATAATCCTTAGCCACATCCTAAGGAGTTATTTGACATGCCTAGGACAAGTAAGGGCCTAAGTGGCCATATGAGCAAGAGTAAGGCCTCTAACCCTAATTGGATTTTGGGTAGACAGTACAGCTACCATACAAGGAGGAGAAGATAGCCTTATTGTTGAAGAGGCGCTTTATAGTGTTCGAGAAGTGTCTAGAGTTTAGGCAATGCCTCCCCTCGAGTAACTTCAAGAAGGAACTCTTCAACTTTCATCGATGTAGTCCGATGTAGGTCCTTCCTAATAGGTAGAGGGAATTGAAGGCCTTCTAAGCTTTGTGTAAGCATTTAGTGATTAAGGCCATCCTTGATCTTTTCAACCACTTCTACATATAAGGGGGTACAAGGTGTAGCCATACTCTAACCTAATCTAGGGAGGAAATTGTTTTGCGGCCTCATAGACTCTGTAAAGGCTTAGCAAGACGACTATGTGGTGACTGAGCTATCCAAAGAGGCAAATTTCTAGACAAAGTAGACTAAACTAGGGCTCAAAAGGAGCTTAGCCCCTGCAATGCCAACGCTGCAAAGGAGATTCAAGCCTTCATAGCCCTCAAGGATAGCTAGGAAATAAATGCAGTAGAGACAGTAAGGAGGTACTTTCAATATTGAATCTTCGAGCTCTTCCCTAACATAGACAAGGTTGTGGTGAAGAAGTGGGCTGAAGGTACAAGTTCGTTTCCTTTATAAATGCCTTTGTCTGTTGTGCTAGCATAGAGATGTTTTGTCTGATGTTTCATCCGATGTCTCTTTTAATAAAATGGAGGAAAGATCTTCCTTGTTCATGCCAGTTACAGTAGAGTTAGTGAATGATAGTGTTTTGTATTTTGCTTTTGCTTTGTTTTCTTTTTCCTTACTACTTGTTTCAGTTCTTTACAGGGAAGATTCTGGCCGAAGAGATTTCCCATCCCTCAATAGAGGAGCTAATAAGGTGTTAGATGGCCAAATCTTAGCTGACCATAAAGGCCTTTATCCTAAAGGGTAAGGCCATATGACCAAGGTCAAAGGCTGGGGAGACTAGCAGGGTAGAGTCAGGGGCTCTACCTCAAGGGGTTCCTCTTGGCTACTGGTCAGAGCCACTAGTTGCTAAGTCTATAGGTGTAGCTATTCCTTCCACTACCCTCATCCCTACATAAAAGCCCATCATTATGGGGGATGATCCCACCAGCATCGATGACTCGGATGTTAAGATGTTGCCTCCTCATAGCAAGGAGGAGGAGGTAGCCCAGGACAGTTCCCCATTTGGAGTAGCTAACAATAAGAGGAAGGCTCTTGAAACTTCTAAGGAGCCAACGCCTAAAGCCAAGAAGCAAAAGCCTCTAGGGAAGGTAGCCCTAAGTTAAGTGACTTAGTATAAGTAGCCAACGGCTCATCCTTACAAATATGTAGATGAGCTCGGGGATGAATTTTTCAACGTCCTCAATAGGTTTAAGTTCTTAGGGATCGAGCTGGACTTGTTCAAGGGAGTGCCATACATCTCTCAAAAAGAAGAGCTCTACCATCATACTCCCGAGATTGAGACCAAGAGGGTTAAGAGGAAGATCCTTAAGCTGAAGTGAGAGGTTTGGGGTAATGACCTTACGTTGTGTCACCGGGTTTTCAGTTACCACACCTCTTTAGGGCCTTATAGCCCTAGTGATTAGGCAATTCTCAAGCAGATGTCGAGGGTAGGTAAGGGTAACCCAATGGAGATGGTAAGCCACCTAAGTACACTCATCTAGTAGGTAAGCCTTTGTCCCTTTGCGTTAACATACTTTGTTCTTGTCATAGAACTTACCTCAGTTGGTTTCTTTGCAATACTACAACCAAGTGTTGCTTTAGCTTAACAATTATGATGCCTTCTAAAAAGAGGTAAAGGGATTTTAGGAAGCGTTGTATAGAGTTGAGAAGGATCTACAAGAGGCAAAGTCTTCTACTAATAAATATTTAGATAAGTTTACCAAGGATAACCGGTGCTTGCGTCACTCTTATGTGCAGGTGGTTAGGCTCTAAGGTAGATTAAAGGATATGGAGTAGGAAAGCGAGGTTGCCGAAGGCGTTGCTAAGAAGGCTAACGACCTGAAGGCTCGGTTAGAAGATGAGTAAAGGACTAAGGCCCATCTCTCTTACAAACAGGATGAGGAGAGAAAGGCTAAGGTCTTCCTGGATAGAGAGAATGCCGAGCTAAAGGTGCCAGTCTCTAAGCTATAAACTAAGCTAGCACTAAAGGCATCTATGTATGACAATTCTAAAGCTATCTCGTTGGAGCTAGTTGATCTAAAAGTTGGGCTGGAACTATAAGTCTAGGAGCTCTAGGGAAGGGTTTCGGAGATAGAAGAGATCATCCCTAAAATGGAGACTAGAGAAGTCATTAGACCGAAGTAGTGCTTAGAAGAGCCAAAAGACATCTCGATCAAGTACGCTCGCTATACATGGAAAAAGGTGCTCTCCCATTATCCCGATCTCCACCTGAGCTTCCTCAATCATCTAGATAACCCAACTTTTAAGGAGAAGAGGGAGGCTACTCAAGCAACTACTGATGGGTTACCGGCTTCCGGCCCACTTACTCGTGTACGCCTAAGAGACCTCTAGTCTCTCCCCAAAAGAATTCTCTCTTGTTAACCTACCAAAGACGAGAAACAATGCATAAAATAATGGTGGCTAAACTCCTTAAGAGCTTAGGGTGGGTACACCTAGCTCTACTCTATCCCTTGTGCCAATATTGACCACTCACTTACTGAGACCTATCTACTAAGTGATGAGGACCAAGGCTCTACACATCAAGTTCTACTCCAACTACCTGGACCTTTAGATGTCGAGAGGCCACTTGCTGAATATCAAGACCTACGCCCTAAATGGATGAGTACTTTCCTTTCAACCAACTACTAATACTTTCGGCATTCCTTATTCATTTCGGTAAGTCCTGATGCTACCACGTCATGACCCAACTTAATAGCTATGTAAAAGATTCCCTAATACAAACTCATTAACGAGATGCCACCTATCCATTTTTCTAACATTGTACTATTTTTTCCTTTTTGTCATTTGTCCTATTTACCCTTTCTTGTATGTACTAGGAATCTCTTTTCCTATATGCCTTTTTGTAATTCTCCTTATTTGTAATGTTGCATTAGAGACTTATTATAAATAGTCCCTTCCCTTTATAGCTAGAATATCTTACATTCCTTTCAGATATTAAATAAATTTTGTTATTGTGAAATATTCCTCTCTAAGCCCTTTTTCATATACATTTATCTAATCTTACCGAGTAGCTTAAGATTAGTAGCGAGTAAACCTTGGCATTAGCTTATGCATCACATCACGTGAAGTGTCAAGTCGTGTTGTGTTCGTTGGTGAGTTATATAGCTTCATGTTAGCTACTATATTCAGTTTACTGACCTATCCATTCTATTTTCTTCAATATCTCAAAGATCCTAGTAGTCCCTACCTCCCACAATAAGCCTTAGTGATTATTGAACTCTTAGTCACACCACATAATCCTAGTATTAAAGCTTAATGTTGCAACCAAAAGCTGTGTTGAAATAGTTCCTATTAGTCTACCATTTTGTTATACTCTATTTTCCTTTAGAAGAATAAAACAAGTTCTCAGTTTACTACTCAATTTGTATTCTTTTTGTATTTGTAGGAATTTCTTGTGCGAAGAGTGCTTTCTGAAGCTTTGTTTTGAGAATGTCAAATCCTAGCATTCAAGGAGAGATTAACGATTTCAAGATTGATACTCATGGTCATGGTCATATTACCCAACAAACCCCATAAACTACTAATCAGTAGATACAAGACCTTGTTACTATTATAGCCAATCTAGTTGTTTTTGTTCCATGGGTCATAAGGACTAGGCCATAAGAAAGAGTTGTTGCTAAACAGGGTCATGAAAGGAGAGATAGGCTGAGAAGGTAAATGAATGAACAACAGAACCCAGAGCCCATTCAAATGGACCAAGCTCCACATTGACGTACCAATAGAGTTGCGAGAAGGAAACTAGAGTTAGATGAAGAGGAAGACCAATATGATATACTTGATGAGTGTAAGCTTAGAGCTTTTAAGGGAGTTGAACACCTCAAAGTGCAAATCCTGAGCTTTAATGGGTTTGGTAGTACTAATGACTATTTAGACTAAGAAGAGAAGATCAAAAAGATATTCGACTTTTATGATTATGAAAATGTTTGTATTCGAGTGGCTACATTAGAATTTTCTAGGTATGTAGCAATATGGTAGAAGAAGTTGCAGAATGTTCTCTTAAGAGCCCAACATAAAATCCGAACATGGAATGAGATAAAAGGAGCCTTGAGAAATAGGTTTGTTCCTAAACAATATGAGTAAGACACTTTTCGACGTCTCCAAGACTTGAGAAAAGGTAATAGATCAATAGACGAGTATGTCCAAGAGGTTCAGTTGCTTATGATTAGATGTGATGTTGACGAGACTAAGATATGAACTATAGCACGATTCATTGCTGGACTAAGGACTGCAATTGGTGACATAATGGAACTATGGAGGCTTGCATCTCTAAATGAGATGATCCAAGTGGCATAAAGAGTCGAAAGACAAAGGCAGAACTGGATTAGCCAAATGCCGAGTATTTGAATCGAATTGCCAAACAAAAGTGGTGTACCAAACCGACCTGGAAACGATTACGTGCTAAGTAATTCCGAGGTGAACTGCCAAGGATAGGTACCAAATCGACCAAAGGAGGGTTGAAGCAAAGGGAAAGCCAAGGAGTTTGAGGTCTAAAGAGACTAAGGTCAGACCTTAACAAGAAAGACCTAAGAAATCAAATGTCTCAACTATGGATACGTAGCTAGTCAATGTCCAAACCGACATGTTATGACCATAAAGGGAAACAAACCCAAGTTTAAAGTGGAGAGTATTAGTGAAGTAGAGGAAGAAATGGGAGTTAACCAGGTGCTCGAAGAGTTTCAAAAAGACCTCGATGCCGTAACACCACCTAAAGTAGGTGCCAAGTATGTTTTGTCATTCGTTGATCTCTAAGTACTTTTATGGACGAGGAAAATTAATAGAGGGAGAACCTCTTCCATATGAACTATCGAGTGAATGGCAAACTATGTGCATTGATCATTAATGGGGGAAGTTGTACCAATGTCCTAGTGTAAAGAGTTGTCAAGGCCCTAAAGCTATCAACCTACCCACACCTTAAGCCTTATAAGATTCATTGGTTGAATGAGAAGGGAGGCTTACTAGTTGCCAAGTAAGTCAAAGTGTCCATTGATGTTGGTGACTGAGACAAGGATGAAGTGTTATGTAATGTCCTTCTTATGTGTACCGCATACATCTTACTTAACCAACCCTGGTTATTCAATTTGAAGGTGGTGCATGATGGGTATAGGAATACCTACATGTTCCAAAAGCATGATAAAAAGGTTATACTAACTCCTATGAGCCCTAAAGAAGTACAAGAGAAGATTGTCTAATCTATGCAGCAGAAATCCCTAGCAATTTCCCATGCTTAATTTTACCGAGAAGTTGAGAAGGAACAGTGTGTACTCCTATTAATCAGGAAATTCTTAGAGTTAAGAGAAGTCGGTAGCTTACCTACCGAGGTATAGATATTACTACAAGAGTTTGCCGACTTGTTCCCCACGAAGATGCCAAGAGGTTTACTATCCCTAAGAGGCATAAAACATTGTATTGACCTTCAACTTAGAGCTATCCTACCGAACCAACCTGCTTATAGGCTTAACCTTAAGCAAGCAACCGAGCTAAAGAAACAAGTGGATGTGTTAGTGGATTGCGGATATGTTTGAGAGAACATGAGCCCTTATGTCGTACTAACCGTACTAGTATCAAAGAAAGATAAGTCGTAGAGAATGTGCATTGATAGATGTACCATCAACAAAATTACTAATAAATATCGGTATCCGATCTCGTAGTTGGACGATGTGCTTGATGAGTTGCATGGAGCCTACATCTTTTCAAAAATTGATTTGAAGAGTGGTTATCATCAAATACGAATGAGACCTAGAGACGAATAGAAGATGGCCTTCAAAACAAGAGATAGTCTATTCGAGTGGATGGTGATGCTATTTGGTTTAACAAATGTGCTAAGCACTTTTATGCAACTTATGAATCATGTCCTAAGAACTTTGGTTGGTAAATGCATTGTGGTATACTTCGATGACATTCTAGTCTACAATACCGACCTCATTTCTCAAGTTATTTGGCAACTTGAGGAAATGTATGTTCTGCCAAAGCAAGGTTGAATTCCTTAAATATGTTGTTTCAAAGGGAAGAATCCGAGTTGATGATAGGAAAGTCAAAGCTATCCTTGAGTGGCCGATGCCGACCAATGCTACCAAAGTCAAAAGTTTTCATGGTCTAGCATCGTTCCATCGAAGATTCATTTGGAACTTTAGTTCCATAACTGCACTACTGACCGAACTGACCAGGAAGTACTTTAAGTTTAAGTGGTTTGAGAAATCTTAGAAAAGCTTTGAAGATATAAAGTCCAAATTGACATCAACCCCTATACTTGCCCTACCAGATTTCGAGAAAGTTTTTGAAGTAGAATATAACACGTATGGAGTTGGCATTAGTGCTATGCTTATGTAAGAGTACTGACCAATAGCCTATTTCAATGGGAAACTTAGAGGAGCTACCTTAAATTATTTAGCTTGTGACAAGGAATTCTATGCCCTTGTTAGAACTTTATAGAATTGACAACATTACTTGCTGTTGAGAGAATTCATCATCTACTCGAATCATGAATCTCTCAAACATCTCTAAGGGCAACAAAAATTTTCTCGGCATCATGTCAAATGAGTTAAGTTCTTATAGTCCTTTTGCTACGTCATCCGGTACAAGAGAGGAAGCACTAACACTATAACCGACAATCTTTCTCATCGTCATCCTTCATTACAATAATGTAAGCTAAGGTATTTGGATTTCGTACCCTACCTAATCAATATGCGCATGATCAATATTTTGGGCCCTTAGTGACAAAGTTCAACATTAGAGGAGTTATGGATGGATTCTACTTAAGCCAAAGGTTTCTAATGAATGGCAAACAAATTTACATATCGAATGGTTCGGCTAGGGAACTACTCATCCGAGAAGCTCATGCTGGAGGTATAGCCAACCATTTTAGAGAAAAGAGAATGGCTGAAATAGTAAGAGATCATTTCTACTAGCATGGGATAATGAAGGATGTATTGAGAGGTGCAAGGTGTATAAGTATGCAAAAAGGAAGGAAAGAGTCGTATGGAAAGTACACACAATTGCCTATTGATATGAGGCAAGTGCACCTATCAATTTTAATATAGTGGATGTGAGTCCAAGTCGATCCCTCAGAGATTTTGAGTATTAATATTAACCTTAGCTTTATTATTTAACCAGAAAATTGTGATAAATTGAATGAATTAAAAATACTGAAATTAACCATCTAAACTAATTGTAAGACTTGATTAAGCAAATTAGAAATCAATAAAACTACGAACGACTTCAAGAAATTAATAACGTATTTAGGAATTATTTCCCCTAGTGTTTAATATGTGACTGCTTAAAATATATTCAATTCAGTTTCTATAATTCTTGACTGGAAGAATTCACAATTAAAGCTAATATCTTTCTTAAGCATATTAACCCTAATCCTAAATTATTTATCGGAATCTCTTCACTTAGTAATATAACTTAGAATTGCATTAATGTATAATGAATTCCCACATAAATAATCAACTTTTCGGAAGAAACATGTATCTTATCTCTAAGTATACATGTAATTCTCTCCAATTATGCTAAGATCTAATTACACATACAATTTCTCAATCATCATGCATAATATCATATATTGATACTCTAGAATTATCAATCAACAATTAAACAACATAATTGAATCAAAAAAAGATAGAAACTTTATTGAAATTATAATTCAACTCAAAAGTCACATGAAACCCTAGGTTCCATAATCCTAAATACTCGAATTCTAAGCTATCATAACGAATCTAAAAACGAGTTCCATCAAAAACATAAAATAAAACATGGAAAACCCCTTTAATTGATAAACAATCTCTCTAATCTTGAAGTCGGTGTTGTTCTCGCCTTTTTCTTCTCTTTCTCCTCAAGTCTCTTCTCTTCTCTTGTGTCTTGTCTGTTTCTCTAATGTCTCTCCACTTTTGAAACCCTAAGATATCCTTTTATATATGTATTATAAGGATTCTATTTTCGTCACCAGACACGGCCTGGGACATGGCCATGTCCCCAGGTCGTGTAACCTTTTCACTAAGGTAAAATTTTCTACATAACTTCAAAACGTCATAACTTCTTCGTTTGAACTTTGAATTGAGTGAAACTTGATTCCTTTTCTTCGTTTTCGATCCTAGAACGCATTCAAACCTTGAAATCAACATTTTACTCAATTAAGTATCAATTTCTTTAAAGAAAACCAAAAATGTGAGGGAAATACTATAAAATCACCATATAAAATATGTTTAAAATCAGAGTTATCATCTATACCTGAGCAACTATAGATCGACCATGCTTAACCTATCCCGAATACTGAGAAGACATGACTCTATCATGGTAGTGGTCAATCGGTTCAGTAAGATGTATCGATGCCATAAAACCAATGATGCTTTATTTTCCGTTAACTTCTTTTTGTAGGAAATCATATGGCTATATGGAGTGCCAAGAAGTATTATGTTCAACCATGACTCAAAGCTCACAAGCTTCTTTTAGAAGACCCCATAGAAGAGGCTTAGCACTAAGCTTATGTTCAGTACTTCTTGCCACCCCTAAATAAATGGCCAAATCAAAGTTATGAATAAGACAGTCGACAAGCTCCTACAAGCTGTTGTTGGGAAGAATTTACATAACTAGAATCTATGCTTACCTGTCATTGACTTCACTTACAACTACTCAGCTCACAACTCAATAGGAAGGTCGTCATTTAAGGTTATTTATGGACTTAACCCGAAATTACCTTTGAATCTGATTATTAACTTGACCACTTAAGGGGGAAGCTAATCCGGCCTGCAGTGCATCGAGGAGTTCCACAAGTTGCATCAAAAGGTTGCAAAACAACTGGCCAAGACTATAGCTCGATAGAAAGAGCAAGGAAGCTAAGGAAAGAGGCGGGTCATTTATATTCCTTAAGACCATATCTAGATCCACCTTAGCAAAGAACATTCTCTTAAAAAGAAGACGAACAAACTATGCTCTAGAGCAAATGAACCATACAGGATCCATAGACGTATCAATTACAATACCTATGAGGTTGAGCTGCACGAGAGGTACGGCATATCTACCACCTTCAATGTCACCGACCTAACACCCTATATGCCTAACGAAGAAGAAGACCAAGATTTGAGGGAAAATCTTCAATAACCTCAAGAGCTTATGGGTTACTTAAGTAGCCTCCAATCCCTTACCAAAAGAATTCTCTCTCATCAACCTGCTAAGGACAAGAAACAGTATACAAAAGAATGGTAGCTGAACTCCTTAAGAGCTCAAGGTAGGTACACCCAACTCTGCTCTACCCCTTATGCTAATACCGACCATTCACTTGCCAAGTGATGAGGACTAAGGCTCTATACATCAAGTCTAGCTCCAATTACTTGGACCTTCAGATGCCAAGAGCCACCTATCAAGTACGAAGACCTAGGGCCCTACTGGATGAGTACTTCTCTTTTGGCTAACTACTATTACTTCTAGCATTCCTTATTGGTCTCGGCAACCCTTAATGCTACCACTTCATGACCTAACTCAATAGCCGCATCGAAGATTCCTTAATACAAACCTATTAACGAGCTACCACTTGTCCATTTTTCTAACATTATACTATTTTTCCCTTTTTGTCATTTATCCTATTTACACTTTCTCGTGTGTATAAGGAATATCTTTTCCTGTATGCCTTTTTGTAATTCTTCTTATTTGTAATGTTGCCTTAGGAACTTACTATAAATAGTCCCTTCCCTTTGTAGCTAGAATATCTTACATTCCTTTCAAATATTGAATACTTTTGTTCTTACGAGATATTCTTCTCCAAGTACTTTTTCATACACTCTTATCTAATCTTGTTGAGTTACTCAAGATTAGTGGCAGATGGACCTTGGCATTAGCTTGAGCATCACATTAAGTGAAGTGTCAAGTCATATTATGTTCGTTGGTGAGTCATATCCTCCAAGCAGCCTTACGTAAGCTAGTACATTCAGTTCACCGACCTATCTATTCTATTTTCTTCAATATCTTGAAGTTCTTACTAGTCTCCACCTCCCACGGTAAGCCTTAGTGAGTACGAAGCTCCTAGGTACATCAATTACTGAAGTCTAATCACCCCTTTTGCTACTAGGTCCGGACATAATGCTTCTACATCCACTTCTATCTTAGTAACTCGGAAAGAGGTCATCCTTGATGGTGCTTCTCAAGGTGATTAGGATCAAGGTGATCCTCTTATTTACCCTAGTCAGCTACCTTCAACCCTTGCCTTAACCTAGAGCCATGCTTTCTAGGGGCCATCAACGAACCAGCCCTTCGAGCAGATAAAGCTTTGGATTTTTCGAACCTGCTAGAGTTAGTTGATCTAAAGCGATAGTTATTCTTTTTTTTCTTCTACTTATACCTCCGGTGGGGATATCAGGCCAAGAATCTTATACTTAATCTCATGAATGAAATATATCTATTTAATATTTGAACTTTATGAAATTTGTTGAGTCAATATCTAAACTTTCTTTCCTTTTTTCTTTATATGCTTAGTCCATCGTAACAGGGTCTCGTAGTCAGGTCGATAGCGTTCCATCCTACTTAGCAAATGGGAGTTCCTCTAGTTAAGGGGTGTTTCCCCTTATTGAGGTTACTTAAGGGGAACAAGTCAGTCGCATTCTAAGCTGCCTGATAAATGGGTATTCCTCTAGTTAAGAGGTATTTCCCCTTACTAAGATTACTCGAGGGGGTCAGGTTTGTGACGTTTTGACCTACCCAGTCAGTAGGAGTTTTTATGTATAAGGAGTGCTTCCCTTTGTCAAGGTTACCCAAGGGGGTCGAGCCAATGGTGTTCCATCTTGTCTAATAGATGGGAGTTCCTTTGTAAAAGGAGTATTTCCCTTTGTTGTGATTACCTAAGGGGGTCGAGCTAATGGCATTCTAACTTGCCCAGTAGGTGGGAGTTCCTTTGTACAAAGGGTGTTTCCCCTTAATAAGATTACCTAAAGGGTTCAAGCCGGTGGAGTTCTAACCTACTTGATAGGTAGGTCCATTCACCTTCTGAAGGTCGAAACATAGTATGAGTGAGAGAGAGAGAGAGAGAAAGAGAGAGAGAATGCAAATTGAAGCTTTTTCATTCAAAATTTTACAAAGTAATATACTATTTAAAGTGTAGCCAAAGGTTATCGGTGTTCCACATGTAAGGGATGAGTTTGCCATCAAGCCTTTCTAATCTGTATGCTCCATTGCCCAACTCTCTCTTACTTTGACTGGATCTTCCCAATTGGGCGCTAATTTGCCCTATCCTTCAAGTGAACCCATGGCCTCTAACCTCTTGCAAACTAGGTCACTAACCTTAAACTCCTTATGTTTGACTTTCTAATCATAGTATCGAGCTACTTAGTGCTGGTAGGAAGTCACCCTAGCAATAGTGAGGTCTCCAATTTCCTCTATAGTGTCGATGCAAGCTTGAAGAAAAGACTCATTAAAAAGAGTGTTGAAGCTTTGAGTCTAGATGTTAGAAAGCTCGAGTTCGATGGAGAGAACCACCTTCGAATCGAACACTAAGCAAAAGGGAGTTTTACCCATGGAGGTCCGATAGGTAATCCTATGTCCCCACAAAATGTTGGGTAGCTCGTTTACTTAAGCACTGTAGGCTTAATCGACTCTCTTCTTTAAGCTGTTGAGGATAACTCGATTGACCACTTCCACTTAGCCATTTGATTGGGGATGGGTGATTGAGGTGAAGTATGACAGGATATGGTGCTTGGTGCAGAACTCCTTGAACTTAAGGTTGTCAAACTAATGTCCATTGTCTATGATGAGAGCATATGGGACCCTTTCAAACAAAGGACTTAATACTCTCTCCGTGATCTTTGCCATGGCTTTGGCTTCAACCTACTTAGTGAAGCAGTTGACAGAAATAAAAATGAACTATTGACCTTCTGAAGCCTTAAGGAAGGAGCCAAGGATGTTGATTCCCTACTAAGCAAATGGCTATGAGCTTGTCAAGGGCTGGAGAGTACTACTGGGAGTGTAGCTGATGGGGGCATGCTTCTAGCACTTAGAGCACTTTTAGGCTACGACTTTAGCGTCTTGCCTCATGGTAGGCTAATAGTATCAAAGTTGTAACGCTTGACTGTAGGGGGCTTAAGACTGAATGTGATTGCTATACATTTTAGCGTATAACTCTTCCTTGACACGCAGGCCTTTGGTTTCTTGAAGGCATCTGAGTAGGGGGAAGCTGACCCCTTGCGATAAAGGACACTGTTGACCAACATATAGTTGGTGGCATAATATCTAAGCTTCTTTTCCTCCCTCCAATCTTCTAAGAGTGTATCCTACTCCAAATAACTCCAGATGGGATCTATCTAGCTTAGCTCTGATGTCACTGCTATCTGTTCTAACACCTCTACTGAACCCAAAGCTATACTCTTCTCTAAAAGGTACTCTATGTAGACTTCATGTAGCTTACCTTGGGCTCCTATATCCCGATAAAAGCGAGTTTGGATAACCAATCCATTGCTAAATTCTTGAGCTGAGGGATCTTTGTGATGGTTTATGAAGGGAATTTAGCCAAAAGGCTCTTCACCTTCTCTAAGTACCTTACCATAATATCGTCCTTAGCCTCATATTCATCTCAGACTTACTAAACAACTAGCATAGAGTCCTAGAAAACATTTAAGCACTCTACACCGATCTCCTTAACTAACTTAAGACTGGTAGCCAGGGCCTCATATTTGGACTTGTTGTTACTACTGTCAAATCCAAATTTGAGGATGTAATAGACCGTAATGTTGTACAGGCTGATCAATACAAGGCCATACACCACATTTGCTAGCTAAGTTAAGTACTTCTCTTCCTTCACAAAGCTAGCCTTGAGCAGCTTCTACACTTCTTCCTCGATTGCGACCTACCTCTCTAAAGTGAAGTACCTCTTCTTTTACTTGACAAGTCACACAATAAAGTCAATGTTAAGGCTATGGGTTGCCAAGTCGGGCAAGATCTACAAGCATCTCTAACATTAACTAGGTGAACCTATATGAGTTGGCCCGTAAGAAAGTAATCATTTCATCCTTCACCTCGGGAGGAGTCTCGATCCTGACCTTCATGGTCTGGTCAAGAGAGGGACCAATCTAGACTTCTTTGATTTTTTCACCCAACTGGCCCCTCTCTACTAGCTTCTCCTACAGGCCAAACTCCAGTACAAAGACTCCATCACCTCTAGTAGTCCTAACATATAACTCTCATGAGAGCTTCTAATCACACTAATAAGTATAAATTACTCTATCCTTTTGAGGCACATTTAGGCATAAACTGACTATAATTGTGTTTATTTCTTGAGTTCTTGATACTTAATTGTGTAATATATTAATTTCAAATGATTCAAGAGCAATGAGATAATATTTATTCAAGAAAAATGAAGAGGAGATGAAATTACATAAGAAGAAGGAGTTTTAGAGTAATCACGAACATGATAAAAGAAGATTTGAATAACTAATGCTCATCACTCCCTCCACATGGCCATGATCATGGGAGTAACCAAGGTTAAAGCTATTTTTCTACCTGTTCATCACAATAGTAACTCCACCTTAAAAGGATGATTATGCCTTCAATCATGGGCATGATGAGGTGAAATGTTTGCAACGAGAAGATCACTCCTCGAGTCACGGGCATAATGGGAGTAGACATAACTATTCTTCTTCAACTTTATCATATGAACCAATGTGTGGAATAGGTCTTAAAACCAAGAGGCGTTTCGAAGTGGTGTATTTTAAGCCCTTTGACGAGAAGAATATAAATATACCACAATTTTCAAATGAAGGGATGTATAGATCATAATCAACATTATCAAGAACTTCACATGATAACACATCACATCACATCACATCACTAACCCACAACACATCTATTCATCCATTTTTGTACCCATTGTATTTCCATTTTCAAATAGTTTCTAAGTATTGTACCAAACTTTTCCTGAAATTACTTGAGAGAAGCAATGGGAATTCATCATTCATATGTTGTAAAGATTTCTACAGTAAAATTCAAAATGAGGTTGTATTCTTCTACTTGTCTTATGTTAATTTTGCATTTTGTTGATATGTTTTGTTTCTTCATTATGTGTGAGTAATAGTTTAGGACTTGCTACATCCACTTAGTATGATCAAGTGTATGGAATAGTAGTTTCTTGATGTTGTTATTCTTGATAAATTGAATTTAATTAATCTAAGTACGGTGTAGTGCACGACACTAACTTAGGCTAGATTTCAATAGAATATATCGAGAGACAATTTTATTAAATAGATCTATTGGAATACTTTACTCCTAATAGTAGAGATTTTATTAGGGATGTTGTTGTATTCATAGGGAAATTGACAAATTAACATATCATTAATGCAATTCGAGTTGGCTATTAATTCAAAAGAGATTCTAATAGACACAATTAGAATTAGAAGTAAGTAATTCTGAGAAGAATACTTACATACTAATGATTCCCTATAGATAACAATCAATAGGATAAGATTAATGATAATATTATGCTATGTGGTAAAACAAGTCTGCATGTTAAGTGTTGTATTATTAATCATTTTTGTAAGTCATTATGTTAGTTGGCATTAGCTTATGGATTAATGTAGTTTAGTTAGTAATTTAGAGTTTTAATAATTAATCACTTGATAAATTGGATTGCTAGATAATAGGAAGGTTAATTAGTACTAATGTTTGTATCCGTTCCCAATAGAGACAACCCTATACTCATCCATGCTATAAAATAATAGGTATACTTGCCTTTTGAACCGATTTAAAGATAGAATATAGGTTTATAAATTTTAAAACTCAGAAGTTCTATTTTAGAGATAATCATACACCTACATTTTCCTACCCTAGTTGGTGTCAGAAATTTAACCTTTAGGTGAAGGGAAGATGTGATGACTCTAAATGCATTCAAATTTAGTCTTCCTAAGAGAGCATTATAGGGAGAGAGGCAATCGATCACAATGAACTCCACTAGTCATCATACTACGTAATCATCATTGTTAAGCTCTATGTCTAAAGTGATAATCCCCCTGGCTTAGATGGTACTTCTATTGAAGACATTCAGGTTGTAGTGGTACAGCTTCATCTTGACCGGTAGCTTCTTCCTTATCCTCTCATATATGTAAAGGAAGAGGATATCAGTAGAGCTATTAGTGTTTACCATTATTTTCAAGACCTTGAAATTCATGATCCTCGTACCTATGACCAAGGCATCTCTATAAGGGGGTGTCTATCCCTCCAAATCTTCATCAAAGAAGGAGATTGAAGTATCTAACTTCTATCTCTTCTCCTTTACTACTAGTACATCAGACGAGCATTAACCAAGCTACTAGTGCTTAATTAGCTCCTAGGGTACGGCCCCCCAACGATTATATTGATGACACCATTAGGAGTATGGTCATTATAGTGGTCATCGTTCTACTCTACTTAAGCACCCTCGATTTGCTACCTTTGGGGTGCTCGATCTTCATCGCCATCAGAATGGTCATCATTCCTCAGTTAAGCTATATACTTATTAAAGAAGCCCTGTTGAATAGCATCTTCAATTGCATTCTTCAACTGGAAGCACTATTAGTGATATAACCATGGTCGCCATGGAACTGACAATACTTATCCAAGTTCTAATTGCTAGGGTTCTCCTTCATCTTCGAGGGTTTCTACAGCAAGTTCCTATGCTTCACCTCGAAATAGACCTAGGCTGTAGGTCTATTTAAAGAGGTATACTATGTGTAGATTAAAGGGGAAAGCAGGTCTCGCTCGGCTCGAGGCTTCTTTTTTCCTAAACCCTCCCCCTTTAATCTACTCAATACCCTTCTATTGAAGGGATCTTTCACGAAAAATCTTTCCCTATCCTACTTTCCACTCAACCTCTCTTGGCCAGCATCACACCTAGCATGTATATTGTCCTCCTGGTCAATGTACTTATGGGCCTTATTCCATAAGTCAACTAAGGTCTTCTACTTACTCTTCGCAAGCAATTAGAAGAAGTCGCACGAAGGTCGAATGCTAAGGTAAGTACTGTAGATAGCAACTCCCTTATGCAGCTAAGGGAGCTCGACCACGACATTATTGAACTAGGCTACGTAATTATGCAAATATTCTCCTTCACTCTATCTTATTGGGTATAAGGACGATGTGTCCTTAGACGAAGGCTTACTAACCCTGAAATAGAGGCTAAACTTATGTGCTAGCTCATCAAAGGAGCTGATAGAGTTCTCGAGTAGGTAGTTGAACCACATCCACGCTGCTTTCCATAGGGTACCTAAGAAAAGCCTTGCACATTATGGCATTCCCATGATCATGGAGTTTCACGAGGGTGTAAAAGTAGAGGAGATGGTCGTTAGGGTCTCCTATACCATCATATTGATCCAGGGTCGGAAGTTTGCTATTAGGGAGCAACACTTCATCCTAAATGCCCTTGGTAAAGGAGGTTCTGTTGCTAATGACTAGCCCAACATTGCCAACTACCTTACTCCTATGCTACTTAGAGAGCCTCCTTACAATTGCACAAAGCTCATTGAGGTCAACATCATTTTCCGAATGAGCTTAATACGTTGCTAAGTGAGCTAGTACTCCTTAGGAGTTGGCTACTTCATTGCCAGCTAATGCTCGGTCACCGGTAACCACAGACCTTGTTAGCTATTGTTGTATTGGGGGATCAGGTTGCTGATCCTTACCATTTCATGACTACTCCTGGTACTTGTTTTGCCTAATGCAGGCATTAAAAGCTTTAGGGGGGTAAGTTTATGCACCATGCCTCTTGACTTCTTCAAGGTAAGTGCAAAGGAGCCTATTTTCAACAGTAAAT
Organism: Lumnitzera littorea; assembly: GCA_024138015.1. NCBI lineage: Eukaryota > Viridiplantae > Streptophyta > Magnoliopsida > Myrtales > Combretaceae > Lumnitzera > Lumnitzera littorea. The sequence goes on from JAMXBB010000002.1 coordinate 50,447,073, forward strand.
TCCTTAACCAAGCACTCTTCCAGCGTTTCCCTTCGAAGGGGTTGGTTCTTAGTAAGTTGGTTGTTCACCAACTAACGGTTCTCTTGTTCATTGACATGAGACATGATGTATAAAGTTGATGTTCAAGGAATGTGTTTAGTGTGTTTGGGTTTTTCAAGTAGGAATTTAGTTTCCCATAGACAATGCTAAATGTTGTCTCTAGTTCTTGCCAGAATCAATTATGATACGATTGATCTTTGCACAAACGAAAGAGCCTACAAAACAATAGAAGGTGAGAGGACCCCAAGGGATTGTCCAGCATGGCTATTCTGATACTTAAGTTAGCAATGTGTTTAGAAGAGTAAGAGTTCCAATACTATAAGGCTCAAGTACACAAAGTGTAAAGTATCTTACCACTGGACGATGGCCTTGTATTTGTAGAGGAGTGATGTCGGCAATTAGAGAGTAGTTATTAGGAAGAATTTACTTTCACAAGTATGAGAGAATGGGTGTGTAACAGCCAACATGGTCTGGAAAGTTAAGAAGTAGTTGTTAACCTAGTCCTTTAGCCTTATCTGGAGACTTATAATCGTTGGAGAGCCATTTCTACTAGGTAAGCTGAACTTTAGGCTTAGGCAGAGAGAAGGCATGCTTATAGAAATGAGCCTGAGCAGTTCGAGTTAGGCTTAGGTTCAAAGAGCCCTATCAACATAAAATGTTTATAAAAATGACAAAATATGTTAATAATAATTTATTTAGGCAACTTATGATCTTAAAAATGAATGATTCTATATTCTTTATTTTATTAATGATAAAAAAAATTACTCTAATGTACTTAAAATAGAAGTAATCAAGATTGATACCAACAAAGATTTATTTATGATCAAATTTTAAGTTATATAAATTTAGACATATTATTAAAGACAAATTGTCATGCAAGTTTATCAATATCAACCTAACTCAATAAAGCAATTTAATTTTCCAAAAATAATGGATTCATAATATCTTATTAACTTGGTTATTATTTATCATAATTTCTAAATAGTATAATGACTCTGCATTTAAAGAGATTTGAGGCTAAAAAATTTTCATAAAAGAGATAAAATACATGGCGAAATTATTAAAGCAATTTAAAGTTTTTGAAATGAATGATATATTATCATGATTTATAAATGATGAAACGAATGACTTATTATCATGATTTATTAGCATTGGTGCTAATAGACATTTACTTTTGATTTAAAATTTAAATTATTTATGAGAAGTGAAATATATCGTTGATAACAAATATAATGAAAACATAAACAAACGTAATAAACAAAGATGTAGCATTTGAAAAGTTAAAAATTTCCCAAACTATATTTTATAATATAAAGATACATATTTGTTGATATTATATCTTGATTTGTTAAAATGTTGCTATTAAGTTATGGTAATTATGTATACACTTATTAGACAACCCTTAGGCGACATATGGGAGCTCATGGGCGACAGGTAGGGCCCCGTAGGCGATGCCCCAGGCACCCGAAGGCTACGTGCTGGCGACACCCCAAGTTATGGTAATTATGTATACACTTATTAGACATACACATGCTATGCATGTGCCTTTAATAGAAAATTTAACCATAATGTAAGAAATAGAAACAATAACAAGAGCAATAAATTTTCCCCATTTTCATACCTTAATTAATTGGGATTTAATCTTTATCTAAAACGACCATTGTAATGTAAGGAAAAGTAAAAATTGCCAAAATAAAGAAAAATTATTAATTTACCAAAATTAACATTCAATTATTTGTCGTGTTAGTAATAAACAATTTAAAGAGTTTATAGAGTAATTTATCAATAAAACATTAATTTTTAAAGTGTCACACCAAACTATTCTTTTGTACTTTAATAATATATATAGATAGAAGATGACTAATAAGCTATACTGCAATGAGACAATATGTCAATATTTTCTCATCATACTTAATAATTTATATATTCACCACTCTCATCCACACATAAGATTGAGGTTAAAAAAGATTAATATAATCTATATTCCCCTTATAAGTCGTTATAGCTTTAGTATCATCTTATTTATGTTTTATCTTTTGTAAATAAGATTTTTTTGTTCTAATTTTTTATGTTTTTAAGAAATAATTGATACATCAAATGTGTTAGGAGTCTTCCCCCCTCTTTTTTTTTTTTTTTAAGTAAGAGGTGGCATAGTAGTTTATTTAAATATGAAAACAACCATAACTACATATATAATAACCTATGCCTTATATCTTTTTACATAATTCGTACAAGCATCATGAATACAGTGTCTGTTAGTATTATGAATATAATAGTCCCAATTGCATCTACAAGTCTAAGTTTTTTTTTAGAAAATTACTTATTTACCATTAAAATTGAAAAAAAATTATAAAAATAAAAATTACATAAAAAAAATTATTAAAATATCATGCTTATATTGTATCTTAAAGATACGACATAAGTAATTCTAAGTATGTTAAATCTTTAGACTTAAAATATCACCTAAAAATAAAAAGGCTAGTAACAAACTTTATAAAAAGTTTTTCAAGCTCAAAGCGACATCAATCGGATATGCTTGAATTGCTTCTGTAGTACTTAAAAAATCAATCCTAAGAAATATATAATAATAAGAAAAATTCTTTCAAAATTAAAAGTCATGTCTATTTGAGTATAATTGGAAAAAATAATATGATTTATCATTGATTAAGGCTATACAGTATTTGATAAATAAGATAATGGTCTAATAAAAATATGTTCACATTTTATAAATACGACATAGTGTATATATTACTCTGATTTTTTAAAGTTGGATCAAATCTATATCGTATTATAGAAATGCAATACTTTGGTATCATCATATTTTTCGAATGCAAGATTCATATTGTTATGAGTGTCGTACTTTTAAAATACAATACAAGGTTAGTATTTTTATAATTTTTGTAATTTTTTTTATATAATTTATAGTTTTATAATTTTTTTTAAATATTAATAGACATGTATTTCACTCAACTTTTTTTATAAAACAGTTGTAAGACTAGTTTGAGCTTTATTCGCTCAAGGATGTAGGGCTGCAAGAATGTTAGTGGAAACAACAAAAATTATCAAAGTTAGAACCTTGCATGAAGACTCCGTCTACACGCAGAAGAGCAATTTATACATCAATTGAGGGGCTTCGATGATTCAACATCTAACAAGACTGAGAATCTTTATTCTTTTTTTTTTTAATCAATTTTTGAATGGCATGGCTTGTTCTTCCTTCTTTTAGAATTCTTCTTTTTTTTCCCTTATCACAATCATGAATTGGACATTTTTGGGCCATTGGATCTGTTGTGACTGTATTATTTTAATCCTAAGCATTTGGAAACTTCTATTCTTGGTTTCTTAGTCATTGCACATCGTGTTTTGTAAATACAGATCAAGTTAGATTTGGAAGAAAATTTAACCAACTTCACGCTAGTCTAATCCAATTAAAGGTGGGACATAGAAATATGCATTGTAACTAGATTAGGGTATATAACATAAATGAACTACCGAAGCAGGTATAGCAAATAATATCAACTACTTGATAGAGCAAAAATACGAATGTATTGATTCTGAAACTTCAACGACTGTTACATAGGTTTTATATGCCTAGACTCTAGTAACCCTAAACATAACAAGGAGCATCATAAAATAGAAAAAGAAACTGCAAAATAACTATTTTTTTTTTTAATCGAAGCAAAATAACTATTATAAATGCGCAAAAATCTTTTAACAATTAGGGACACTAGGAAACCCACAAATTCAGCTTTGGAAAACATAGCCGTGGCTCATCAATTTTGACCAATCCCAAGACTAAATATCAAGTCTGTTTGGATTTTTACAACCGAAACAATCCATATATTGGATATTCACCTCATTTGCATCAACCATTCAATGCTATAAATCTTATCTAGAAAGAAAAGGGCTTAATGATTACATTAAGGTATTTTACACGAAGGGATAATTACTAAACTACTGTGGCAGTTCTGATAGAAAGTCAAGTACAAAATTTAAACTTGCTAAGAGCTAAATATTTATTTAAATATTGTATATTTATCAATTAGGTATTAATGCATACTCAACTCTTATTTTGATTAGATTTTGGAAGTAGATTTAAAAAAACTCGATTTTCGATCACTTCTAATGAGAAGTAGTACGATATGGTTGAGAGCTAGTACATCAATCCTATGGGAATAACCACAACTTATCATTCTCCAATTTAATCTCTACATGTGTCATCTGGTGCACTAGTCCCTTTAAAGTGGTTTTGAAAAGAAAACAATTAGCACTTTCATGTCATCTCTTATAAAACAATGAAGCAGAAGATGTTGCTTACTGCTTCTGCAGAGGGATAATAGAGGAGCATGGCCACAACTACGAAAGAAAGAATTTATGTGAATTTCTTATGTTCAATATAGCGACGAAAAATTGGCTTAGTTGATTGCATCCAATGCTTATCTGCATGGGTGAGAAAAGCACATCAATATTGACCTTCGTTTTACTAGAGATAAAATAAGAAAACAATTTTTCTTATGACAGTTCATGTGCCTTCCCGGTTACAGCTAACCGACTTGATTAAAGGCTGGATGAGAAACATAATTGCATTTTCTTTTTGCCATGTCAGAGCTTCAAGCTGAGTAAAAATAGTTAATTATAGCATCTACACCAATATATTTTAGTCTACTTTCAGTCTTACAGAAGTGATATTCTACACGTGTGAAAATGTTAGAATTCTTCAATGTTGACAATGATATGAAAATTCAAAATAGTCCCTAACTTTCTCGATTCTGTTTTAGTTATCAAATCCTCCATTTCGCGGAACTTGCTCCGAGTTTGAAAATCACAAAATTGCAAAAACCATCAATTGGAGTTTCCTTTCATTTGAACATTCTAATACGCAACTTCTATTGATTTTTTCCAAGGAAAATTGTTGGGTTAAGGCTGTCGTTGCTTGGTTGGACCCGGTGCGAAGAATCTTCGTTTTGACAGCAACATCATATCATGCCGTTTCGACTGGGCTAGAAAAGTCATCGTCATTTTTTACCAAAACAACATTGAGTGGGGCATAGGACCCGGTGCGCAGAATCTTCTTTTTGACAGCATCATCATATCATGCCGTTCCGACTGGGCTAGAAAAGTTATCGTCATTTTTTACCAAAACAACATTGAGTGGGCATGGTTCTGGGAAATAAATATATTATGACAAATGGTGATTACTGTGGTTTTCTGTTAGTTTTTCTTTTCCTTTTCCTACTGGAATTGCTCTTTGTAAATCAAAAAACATGAGCCATGGAAGCATTCTTACCTTAATTCTTTTCTACATATGTCTTGCTCTCGTAAATCATTGTCCCTATTTAGCTAATGCCGAGCCTTCAGATTCGGCAACTCTCCCAAAATCGTGGTATAATAGCAACACTGTAAATGGTATTTCGACATTCACTTTCGGAGATGCTGGCTTTCTGAGAGTCATCCTTCTTAAAGGAACCTCCGGTCCAAGTTATGCTTGTGGCTTCTATTGCAGTGACGGTAGCTGTAACTTTGGCATTTTCATACTCCAAACCAATGGTCTTCAGCACACTGCCTATTCTGCAATTCCACAAATGGTGTGGTCTGCTAGCAGGAATAACCCAATTAAAGAAAATGCCATCTTGGAGCTAACATCAGCAGGGGATTTAGTATTGAAAGATGCAAATGAAAGCTTGGTTTGGTCTGCACACACTGCCGGGAAGTCGGTCGCAGGCATGAACCTAACAGACAAAGGTAATTTGGTGCTCTATAATGAGCAATGGGAGATAGTTTGGCAATCTTTTGATTACCCCACGGACACATTGGTCCTCGAGCAGGAGTTAAAATTTGGTCAAAAACTGACTGCTAATGTTTCCTCCATGAATTCTTCAGAAGGGATATTCTCACTTCTCATAGCAAATGATGGTTTGCTTGCTCTAATAGAGTCTAATTCTAATCCTCCACAAGTCTATTTCAACAAGATTATTCCAGCGAGTAAATCAACTTATATTAAGTTTGTTAATGGAGAGTTAAAGTTATTTCAGACCTTAATTGGTAATGTATCTTTTACCTTAGTTGGCCTGCCAAGAGCATCATCAGCACAATACATGCGGTTAGACTATGATGGCCATTTAAGGATATATGATTGGGAAACAGAATGGAAAGTTGTGGCTGATGTCTTATCTATCTTAGGACTCGATAAGTGTGGTTACCCCCAAGTATGCGGAGATTATGGTGTTTGTTCCATTTTAGACCATCAATGCAGCTGTCCGCAGCAAGGTAGTGGGGAAACTTATTTCAAGAAATCAGGAAATATGCAGCAGGGTTTTGGATGTTCGGAAGCTACTCCATTGTCCTGTGAGGCTGTAGAACATCAAAGATTCATAAAACTTGAGAATACTACTTATTTCAGCCTCAATAATAGTCTTGAAAATGTTGAATCACTTACGTGTCAAGAAGAATGCGCAAGAGATTGTTTGTGCAAAGCAGCTTTCTTCAATCAGAAATTAAATTCTTCTGAGGGGTATTGTTACTTGACCTCTCAAGTTTTCTCATTGAACTACTTTGCAAGTGAACCGTCTAAGTATAACAGTACTGCTTTCCTTAAAGTCCAAGCTCCTCTAAGTGGTGGCAAGAAGACAAACAGGTTCCTCCAAATCATGTGGCCAACTCTTGGAGCACTCTTGACTTTGGTTTCTCTGACAGGAGCACTGATTTTCTTCCTCAGGAATAAAAATGATCCTGAGGAGATAGAAGTAGATTCTCTAAATCCACTTTCAGGGTTGCCCTCTCGGTTCTCCTACAAGGACCTTATAACTGCCACAGAAAATTTTGGCACCAAGCTTGGTGAAGGTGGGTTTAGCTCGGTATATGTAGGTACTCTGAATGATGGCACAAAAGTTGCAGTAAAGCACTTGCATGGTGTAGGCCACATCAAGAATTCATTTCTAGCCGAGGTTGAAACAATAGGAAGCATCCATCACATTAATTTGGTAAGATTGGTCGGATTTTGTTCTGAGAAACATCATAGGTTGCTTGTTTATGAGTACATGCCTAATGGCTCTTTGGATAAATGGATTTTCAACAGAACAAGTCTATTCAAACTAAGTTGGCAACATAGGAAGAGGATCATGTTTGGCATAGCAAAGGGCCTGAATTATCTCCATGAGGAATGTAGGCAGAAAATAATCCACTTGGATATTAAACCCCAAAATATACTCTTGGATGAAAATTTCAATGCAAAAGTTTCTGATTTTGGCTTGTCCAAATTGATTGATAGGAACCAGAGCGAAGTTGTAATAGCCATGAGAGGGACTCCTGGCTATTTAGCCCCTGAATGGTTAAGCACAATTATTAGTGAAAAAGTAGATATTTATAGCTTTGGTGTGGTGATCATGGAGATAGTGTGTTTAAGAAAAAATTTTGATCTGTCAGAGAAAGAGGAAGATAGGCATTTGCTCAGCCTTTTCCAGAGGAAGTCAGAAGAGGGACGGTTGTCGGACATATTGGATACATATAATGCTGGCATGAAATTGATGCATCGGCTAGAAGCTATGAAATTGCTGCTTCTAGCTGCTTGGTGTCTACAGAGTAACCATACAAAGAGACCATCTACATCAGCTGTGATTAAAGTATTAGATGGATCGATGGAAGTTGAAAAGGACCTGGTTTATGACTTTTCACTGCCACCTTCAGTAAGAGCCACTGCAAGAGGGAGCAGCGAGTGTGGTGCAAGCACTCCATTATTGGCATCAGTTTTATCCGCTCCAAGGTAATCAAGTTAGAAATTATGGAACAGTTCTGCTTCTTCAAATACCTCTGATAAAATTTCTGTCGCTTACTGGAAAAGAATTATCAACTTAGTTCATTGTGAATAAGAAATATATTGCTATATACATATGATCACTGTTTCTAGTCTCTACCATCAAAAGATGATGCAAAGCTGTCGTTTTCTCTCTCATTTCATGGAGACCTTGAATTATGATCCTTATGGTCTATTCCATAGAGTATTGATCTTTTTAGTGAAAGCAAAACTTAGCATTTTTAACATAATACTACATTTTAGTTTTCTTAATAGGATTTTTCATACCAAATTATTCTGCTACACTACCAAGATGCCTTAAGGGACGCTAACACTTGCCTGTTCAGCCTTCGTCTGGACATGCTTGAACTATCAGTCAAGCTACTATGTCAGTTTCAGTCAAGTTTTCTATTGCCTTGTTTAATTATTTGCTTCAAACTCGATTCAACTGATTTCAATTTCCTTTCAACCTCGTTTTCTCAAATTCATGGAATAGGATTGGTTAGTTTGTACTTAGTTTTTAAAGGAGAACTTGGTAAATAGGTAAAAGCATGGAGTAGCAATTCACTGTTTTCAATTCTTCCTGATTGCTAGTGAGACTAAAGAATTAAATACCATGGAAATGGAAGACTTGACTTGGAATTATACTTTTTCCCACATTTTTTACATCCTTCCTAACAAAATGGATCACATAGAATACTCTTTCTTTGGAATTTACTAGACGAGGCCTACATTTCATTAAATCTTTGTGAGGAATAAGGGTGAAGAAACATGGATGTACCTCCAGACCTCTCATATCCTCAAAGTTATTTCTTCTTGTCCGGTAGTTATTTAGATCGAAAGGAATTGAGAATCTTCCAATCAAATTATTGCAGCCCGATTAACCTTTTATTTGAACAGAATTTTAACATCTTTTCCCCATATAAAAGGGCCTAAGAACATGAATAATGCCTAGAGGAAGAAAAGAGAAAAATATTCATAAAACATATTACTCTGCCACGTCTTGAAATTTATTATGCAAATACCCCTATTCTTAACCCCCGAAAATATTCATAAAACAGATGGTACTTTCACATAGAAATTCTAATCGCATTCAAAAAGTTCACAGATTAAGTTCATATGGAGCTATTTACATCAAATTGAATTCTTCTTCTCCATAACTTAAACTAAAAAGAATCCCCGTTGGGAATCAAATTCGACATGTGAAAGATGTGGAAGAAGAATGAATCGAGGCTTAAAAAATGGTTGCTCATCTGTGGCGAGGAAACAATCAAACATGCTCATCGTGGACCTGATAATACAGAGGGTAACAATGGAGTGCTAGCACCACCCAACTTGATAACCTTGTTACCTACAATACCAGTGTTATTCATTAAGGGTAGTCTCGAGAAGTCATAGCTTATGCCATCTTCAACCTCCATTGTCCCATCTAATACCTTGACTACTGTAGACATGGAAGGCCTCTTTGCAAAACCACCTTGCAGACACCATGCAGCAACCTTCATGGTACTCACAACTTCTGCTCCATGTAATTGCATATCCTCATTAGTCCTATCAACCATGTCTAACAACTCTCCCGCCTCTGCCTTCCTTTGGAAAAGACTTAGAAGATACATATCCTCTTCTTTTTGGGAGCGATCAAAAATTTTCCTTCCACACACTACCTCTAGGATAACCACACCAAAACTATAAACGTCCACCTTTTCAGTTATCACAGAACTCAACCATTCGGGAGCTAAATACCCAGGAGTGCCCCTCATGGTTGTTACAACTTGGCTCTGATCTCTATCAATCAACTTTGATAATCCAAAGTCAGAAACCTTTGCATTAAAGCTCTCATCTAGGAGGATATTTTGCGGTTTAATGTCCAAGTGAATTATCCTTTGCCTGCAATCCTCGTGGAGATAATTCAACCCCTTTGCAATGTCAAAAATGATCTTCTTTCTTTGTTCCCAGTCAAGTGCATATTCATCATTTTTGTTAAAAATCCACTTATCCAAAGACCCGTTAGGCATGTACTCATATACCAGTAGCCTATGAGATTTTTCGGCACAAAATCCTACTAGTCTTACCAAGTTGACATGATGGATGCTTCCAATGGTCTCTACTTCAGCTAGGAATGATTTCTTGACCTGTCCTATTCCATCAAGGCACTTCACTGCAACTTCTATTCCATCGGCTAGAGTACCTTTAAAAACAGAACCAAATCCACCCTGGCCGAGCTTTGTAATGAAGTCTTCAGTCGCAATTTTCATTTCTGTGTAGGAGAATCTTGTAGGCATACCTGGAATTTGATCTAAATAATCCTCCTCTTCTTCTTTGTTATGCCGTTTCATATAAATGTAGAAAGCAACTGCTCCAACCAAGACAATCAATGCAAAGACTGATCCAAAGGCTGAACCTAATATAAGTGGACGCCTCTTTGTCTTGCTATTAGCAATAGAAGGAACCGATGTGGGGCTTTCTTGAACTTTAATGTAAGCAGTGGAACCATAGTGTGTAACTTGAACGTCATTATTCATTAACGAAAACACCTGAGATGGTAAGTAGCAATCTCCTATAGAAGAACCCAATGAATGTTGAAAGAAAGCAACTTTGCAAGAACAATTATTAGCACATGCCTCTCTACATGTTTGTGAATCTACATTCTCAAGGTCTGAATTGAAATAGAAGTAGGTAACATTTACAAGTTCCATGAAACCTTGATTTCTCGAATCTTCACATGACAAAGGGGTTACTTCGTAACATCCACGAGTAGGTTGCCTATCATTTATTTGCTTGAAATAACTTGTCCCATTACTTGATGTTGGACAACTACATTGACCATTGGAACAAATCCCATAATCCCCACATGCTTGTGGATAAGCGCATACCCCATAATACCCAGTCAAGATATCAGCTACTTCTTCCCAGCCTGTAGCTTTCCATTCATATGCCTTCAAATGCCCATCGGAACTTAACTTGATGAATTGTGCCGAAGAAAACTCCGGAATTTTTATCAAATCCTTAATATGCATAGCATTTACAAACAAACCGATGCTTCCATTCAGATACTCAACATAAATAGAATCATCAGTGGCATTTGCAGCATCAAAAGAATATGATTGATATGTCTGTGGATGATTAGACTCAATACGAGCAAACAATCCCTCATTTGACAAGGAAAAAGAGGTCAGACTTTCTGATGAATTTGTTGCAGAAACATTAGCAACAAGCTTCTGACCAACCCTTAATTTCTGTCCAGATACTACTACACTATCGGTCGGGTGATCAAAAGATTGCCAGACTGTTGCATTCTTCTCATCAAAAAGCACCAGATTGCCTATTTCAGTTAAGTTCAATCCTACAACGTTCTTGCCACTAGTATTTGAATTCCAAGCAATAGTTCCATCAGCATCCTTCAATACCAAATCACCTCGTGATGTCAACTCTAATGTTGAATTAATTTGAACCGGCTTGTTCCTATTTGCAGACCACACCAATTGTGGGAATCCCAAAGCAGGAAGAACGATGCCTCCACCACTATTCGTCTGAGCAATAAAAACACCGAAAAGATAGGTAGCACAATTTATTCCATTACAATAAAAGCCACAAGCATACCTTGGACCAAATGTTCCTCTAAGAAGGATGGCTCTCACTATTGATCCATCTGTAAAATTTACTGAATGTTGAGCAGACACGCTGTTGGTCCACAAAGTAGAGAGATTTGCAGTTGGATAATCATAAGATTGGGCATTAATCAAGCGTGAGTGGTAAACTGCAAGGACAGTGATGAGAAACAGAGAGGCCAAACTTAGAACAGCATTTGCGAGCATGGCGATTGTCTGTTTAATATACAGGGATTATAGTAGGATCAATAAAAAGAAAAAAGAAGACAAATACAATAACCATTGAAGTTGATATAAAACCGTAGTTTGGACGCAGCATTTAACATTGAAGTCAACGCTCCATTCCGAAGTGATATATGAGTAAATACTATCACAAATGTAAATTCAGATGGTTTACACGTATGCAGGGACAAGTTGAGCTAGCCATAATTAAGAAAACCAGCAGTAGGTCTGGAGGCACTAGCGGACAGGGCAGAGAAAACGCGTCCCCGTGACGGCGCCACGCCAACTTTGAAATTCTTTTAAATTAAATTTTAAAAGTTTTTTCGAATTTATTTATTTAAATTTTTTTTAGTAAAATTCAAAATTTCTTATTCTGGATCCGTCAATGTCAGAAGACTCTTTGTTGCTGCGTTTCTTAAAAGGATTTAAGAATAATAACAAATACATAATTTCCTTGGCCTTAATGATTTCCACTACCATCACTGTGAACACCCCACCACACACTAAAAAAAAAAAAAAAAAACACACGAATCTAAAAAAATCAAATGTACTCTTATAGTATAAAAATTTAATATATTATTATGTTTAATTAACGGTTAAAGTTATATTCAAAAAATTTAAACAATATTAACTAAAAAAACTGTGGGAATTGCAAATGAAGACGATCTGATTTCATTTTATTTATTTTGTAATCAATAAAACTAGATAGCTTGTATAATACGTAGATAAATATTTGAGTTATGATTTTATTTTTTTTTTCCTCTTTTTGGTAAAAGCAATAAAATATGGGGATAAATTCATTATAGTATCTGTAATTTAGCATTGAATCTCTATTTTCCTTAGAATTTAGTGGCGCACTTTCAAATAAATGTTTAAATTTCCTTTTCTTAAGCTTTCGACGAGTAAATGTCTTGAGGATATTGTTAACAGTAATAAACAAGAAAATATAAACATCTCATTCGATTACAATTCAATTGCTGGAGTTAACTAAATAATATGTTTACTAAGTACAACATAAACAAGAAAATAAGATTTTGAAGGCAGAGTTGAATCCACTTACATATGTGCCAATAGCCCAATAAAATAAGTAAAAGAGTGGGTCTAAATTTCTCCAAAATAATATAATTACTAGGTATCTGCTCAATCCTAAGAATGAAAGCAATGGCAATAAAGACAAGTAACGTTGTCAAACTCGGTTTAGAAGATTAATCTAAATACGTTAGAGGGTTAAGGATCTAGAAGTTGAACCAAGTTTAATTGTTCTTCTAAAACTTTTTATGAATAAAATGACGAATATTGATATTCTCAAATAAGAAATCGAGTAATTCTAATTTTCAGGAGTTTTCGTTATCCTTTATTATTGAAGTCTGGTTAAACTTGATCCTAAAATTAAGGAATATATTTTATGGAGAACAAATATTATTCCAGATATTCCGATGAACCCTCAGAAAACAGACTCTGCCTACTTCTAATCATAAAGGCAAATAATCCTTCTTTTAGGAGATTTATTTATTCATCCAGAATTCTTGCCTATTCTCGAAAGATACTCTTACTAGGTCATAATTAAAAAAAATATGAAATAACATTAAATTTTAAGTTTAAATAAAATAAAACTTACATATTTACTCTAAGTAAAACATAAAATGGAACAGGAATCCTTCGATATTTATTGATAATTATTTTCCATCTTGAATATGAATTCAAAATGTACATGTAAAATATAGATATTTCATCCGTATGGTTACCATTTCGACTCACTTTTATACTTGAAGTCTTTGCTGAAATAATTCCATGGTTTGGAGTAACAATGTTCCATAAATGATCCATTAAATTTTCAATATTTTATGAATCATATTAATATTCCAATATGTCTAGATTTTTTTCTTTTAGTAAGAGTTTAATGGATTTCCCCATATTTTTTTTATTAGTTGTTTTTTTTAAGACTTTGTTTTCTTTTTTTTTTTTTTGGGTGGTAATTTTCAAATTATCAAATAAGATGTAAAGATCTAAGGGGAATAAAAAAGGTAAAAACGAGATAATATTCTTACTACTCCATAATAACAACGCTTGGGGTATTTTGTATTACTTTCACAAAGTGATAAAATAGAGGAGATGCATGGTTTAATTTCATTTAAATTGTCAGCATGTAAAAGCTCAACCATACAAAGAATTAAGCTAGATCAAAATTTTCAATTAGACTCTAAATTGTGATAAATGGAGGAGAGGTCATATTGTACATGATTGGTTGATAATTCTCTCAAGATTCTTTCTCTGGTTTTTTAAAAAAAAATTAGAATAAATATGTCCACAAAGAATAATAAACACAAAATTTTTTATGTGAATCTAGCATTAGTAAATAATCAAGGTCATATGATCTCAAAGTTTTAGTAACCAAAATAAATCAATAAATAAAAGTTGAAAAGAAATTGAACAATGTGAATTGAAAATTTATTATGTCATTTTGTTTGCTATTTATGTGGCCATAAACTAGATTGACGTTTGCTAAATTCTTTACTGTTCCCTCCCCAATCTTACATGCTTCGACGGTAGAAGTTTGAATTCCAGCTTATATTTTGTGCGATTCAAGCATAGCATTTTTCCTGGCAGATCTTTTAATGAGAATCGCTATAAATATGCCACCGCAAAGATTGTTTGTTCGGAAGTTTACAATACCCGAAGCATAAAGGATTACTGTTGGGGGCTAACGGTATCACTAGTTCAGTATATCCGCATTCAGTACGGCATGGTTCGTCTCTTTATTAAAAGGAATTTCATATAATGGTTTGATTTATGTCAAATTTTCGTTAAAATTTATACTTTTAATTACATGTTTTTTCTTCCATTAACCTTTTATATATTTTTTATTAATTTTTTATATATTTAGCATGTATATCAATGCTTAGCAAAAAGTTCCGTAGTATTTTAATAAGCCTAACTTCATTGAATGAGAATAAGAGACTTTATTCCAACGAACACAATGAGAAGGAAGAAGTAGTACTACTAATTCAAAAGTAATATAAAAAAGATAAAAAAGATGCACCAAAGACTGAAAAAAGAGATGGGAGATATGTATAGGGTATTAAAATTAAGACTCTTGATTTAAAAATATATAAAAAAATAAAATATAAGAAAAAAGAAAGTTTCTATATATGAAATTTCAGATGGAACTCACACAACTTAATCTTAATAATTGACCTAAAAATAAAATAGAAAAGAACAAAACATGAAAAATTTGATGAATTACAAGAAGATTAATTGAAAAAAAAAAAGATACAAAACAATTGTTTGTTATAGAGTGTTAAAGTTTCGAGGACAAAACTTTTCATAAGAAAAGTAAAATATAAGACCTAGATTTTCGATCAATTATTGAGGATTCGGAATGGTAGTACATTTCTAATAAATATATAACTTAGGAAATACAATTTAGGAAGTGAAGAAATAAAGTGCTTATAAAAATTACAAACCATAAGTAAAGTAATCGTAATTACTTAAAATTGGTAGATTTAGGGCCTTTGGAAACTTTTCCTAAAATTGAGTAAAACTTTAATATGGGGTCACGGAAGTTAAAAGAAGACCTTGGTAAAGTATATCTAATAAAATAAAGTATTAACCTATTAAATTTAATAAAAGTATAATTTCACCCAGTAATGAAAATTTGTATTGTAAACCTAGAATACAAGTTCTAAAATGTAGCAAAAAATTAGAAATAAATTATTCACTTTATAAAACAAATAAATTATATTTAACAAAGGTAAACTAATTAATATAAATGCTACAAATATATATATACACATGTATATTTCAAAATAGGAAAAAATTAATATTTAATGTATAAATATACATAAATTAACATTATAATTATAGATAATGAATAAGAAAATGAAAAGGATAACTTTGGGAGTTGGTTTTGAGCTGGATAAGGTGTGGCGAACCTACATGAACCTAATATAACATTTGACTTAAGCTTAGGATACATAATATCTTTAAAAAAATTAGGGAAAAGGGATATTTGGCAAGGAGAGAAATCCTCAACTGATCTGTAACCTTGTATAAATTAGGAAGATCAATACCAATGACAAGTTTGGTCCTTTTGGCACCTTATGAAATTTAGAACAAAACAAGAAGAGCTTAAGATAGAATATAAAAGAAAATAGGCCAAAACAAGAGATTTGCTAGAACTCTTATCTAAGCTTAACCTATAAGTGAACCAACATAGTGGTTTGAAGGAAGGGGTAGTACTAAGGTAAGTCGAACACCTTCTACTCCCAATGGTGGTTGGAATATCTCGTAATGGTGAGTTGAAAAATTTGCTCTATTTTTAAAAAATGTATAAAAAAATCACCTAATGTCCAAAAACTATGAAACTTGGTTTTCCTAAATATTTTTGCATATAGAATTTAAATCTAAAATCAGATTTTCAAAATTTTAAGTGATAATATATGCTTCTTAAGAAAAACGTTCCGTTGACTAGTTTTTCATCACATTTTCAAAAATCCTAATGACATAGTTTTAGCCTAAATTTTTATGAGTATGTTCCTTAAATGTTGTATTTTCATGCTATGTAATTTGTTTCTCAAAACCTTTAAGTTGGATTTTTGAGAACTTTTGATCTTTTCCAAAATAGTGGTTGAAAACCATGTTTTTCTAAAGGATCTTACATGTACTTAGTATAATTTCGATTGTAAACTACAAAGATGACAATTTTTTATGATGTAAATAAGAGGTAGAGTATAAATTTTGAAGAAAAATTGATTTTCAAGGTAAAAATGGGCGTACATGGCTAAATCTACATGTCTTGCAACTAAAGCCATATATACTTCTATTGAAAAGTGTTTTGATGATGTAAAATGACATGCATGAATATTTAAGATGACTTTAGTTGATATGGTATTCTATCCAAATGAATAAGTGGTGGATTAGAGTGGTGTTGTTATGATTTTGTGAATTATAAAAGTAGAACATAGGAGTCAAAAAGTCAAATGTGTTGAGCTGAGATAGTTAGAATTTGACGGATTACCGACCTTATGACCTATTAGCTAAGCTCGATTAGGTGGTTTACAAGGACGTATTAAGAGGATTCAAGCATCTCAGCTTACTAGTATAAGGATGGCCATCTATTAAACTCTTTGAACGCTTAGCTTGAACGTACTCTACTCTGTTCGGTCCTCTATCCAACTGCTGACCTACCTAATGTCAAGACCGAGATCCCTGTACACTAAGCTCTCCTATCCCCCCTTATCGAGCTACAACCTTATTCAATTACCCCAATAACCTTCAGTACAACCCAGTAATAGCAACCTGAAGACTAGCTTAGTTTAAACACCATGCCTCAAGATTCCAAAACACGAACCTACTAGCAGGCCACTATATGTCCCTTAGTTTTTTCACATTTGAACTATATTCCTTTTTATCCTTTACAATGTTTACCATTTTCTTTTTAGTATTAGGAATCTTCTTCATATATTACCCTTCATGTAATTTCCTTTATTATATTATTGCCCTAAAGGGCTTACAATAAATAATGCTTTTTACTATAGCCATAATCATCTTATTCTAGATATTTAATGAATATTCCTCTTGTTGTTCTTGTGAGATTCGATTCTCCAATACATCCTTCTACACTTTTGTTTAATCATGTCCATAGCTTGAAATTACTGGTGAATGGATTTTAGTATTAGCTTGTGCATTATATCAAGTGAAGTATGAAATCGTATAGTGTTCCTCAATGAGTCATATACGGGGAGCAACTTTACGAAAACTACTATGTTGTCGACCCACTTCCTCTTTCTTCAATATCTCAAAGGACCCACTTAATGACAATCTCCTGTAGTAAGCCCTAGTGATTAACTAAACTCTTAAGCACATCATATAATCTTAGTATTAAAGCTTGAGGTTACAACCAATAGCTAAGTATTATGGTGGTTGTTCTAGTTTTTGTATTCTATTATACTCTGTTTTCCCATTTTGAAAAAATAGCAAGTCTTTGAAGTATTTTATTGCAAACTATTTAGTAGAGTGAATGGGTTTTTGTATTGACGGAAACACTTGTTGAGCTTTGTTATAAGAATGTCGAACCCTAATATTCAATAAGAGATTAATGATGCTAATAGTGATGCTTATGGTTGTATCCATATTACCCAATAGACTCTGTAAACTACTGACGAGCAATTGTAAGACCTTACTACTATTATAGCTAACCTAGCTATATCTATATAGAGGGTAGTAAAGATTAGACCTTAAGAGAGAGTTGATGAACGAGACCGAGATATGAGAGACTGGTAGAAAAGATAAGTAGCTGAGCATAAGGTACCAAAAGTTAGTAATATGAGCCTACCTCTACCCCAACATGTAGAGAGGTTTGCGAGGAGGAGACTTGATTTAGATGAAGTTGAAGAGTATGGGGAGGAGGAAGAGCAATATGATAGATTCGAAGAGCATGAGCTCCATGCTCTTAGAAGAGTAAAACATCTTAAAGTGTGGATTCCAAACTTTAATAGATCTAAAGGACTGATGATTGCCTAAACTGAGAGGAGAAGATTGAAAAGATATTTGATTTGTATGATTATGAAGACTTAATGTGTGTTCAAGTAGTTGCTTTAGAATTTTCTAGGTATTTAGCAATATGGTGGAAGAAATTGCAAATGTACATCAGTAAGCCTGAAATGAAATCTAAACTTGGAATGAGATGAAGAGAGTTCTAACGAGTAAATTTGTGCTAGAACATTATGAACAAGACACCTTCCAACATATTTAGGAACTCAAGCGGGCAGCCGACTTGTAGATGAGTATGTTTGAGAGTTTCAGCTGCTGATGATCTACTGTGATGTTGATGAGCCGGAAGTGCAAACAATAGCTGAGTTCATTTTTGGACTAAGATTTGCGAATGGTAATGTAGTGGAGGTATAAAGGCTTGGAAATCTAGATGAGACCATCTGAGTGGCATAAAGAGTTGAAAGTTAGAGGCAAAGTTAACTCAGCTAAGCATAGAGTAACAAGCGTAGCTTATCGAGTAAAATTGGTATGCTGAGCTGACATTGAAATAGCTAAGCTCGATACAGTTCCAAGGTTGATCGCCAAGGTCAACTACTGAGTAAGCCTGACAATGGCCAAGGAAAGACTAAGGTCGAGGAGCTTGAGATAAAAAAGGATCAAGGTTAGAGCTCTAGTAAGAAGATTAGAGAGATATAATGTTTCAAGTGCCTTGGTTTTGGATACGTGGCTAACTAATGTTCAAATCGACGTATCGTGTCCATTAAAGGAGAGAAGTCCCAATTTGAAGTGGAAAGTACTAGTGAAGGAGAGTATGAAGAGATGGATGTTAATCATCTATACAAAACATTTTAGGAAGATTCTAACGCCTAGATCCAACCTAAAATGGGAGAATATTATATGGTTATATGAAGATCTCTTTGTACCCTTACCTCTGATGAGAATGAATAGAGAGAGAATCTCTTCCATATGAACTGCCCATTGAATGGCAATATATGTGCTTTGATCATTAATAGAGGGAGTTGTACCATTGTCATAGCATAGGAGTAATGAAGGCTCTAAAGTTGCTAACCTATCCTCATCGTAAACCCCATAAGATTCACTAGCTTAATGACAAGGGAGATTTGCCTGTTTCTAGCAAATTAGAGTGCCAATCACTATTGGTGGTAGATATAAGGACGAGGTATTGTGCGATGTTCTACCCATGTATGCTTCACATATGCTACTTGGCCAATTGATAAGAGTAAATTACTTTATACTTTCAAGACATGTTTAGGCATAAATTGACCATAATTGTGTTTATTTCTAAAGTTCTCAGTACTTAATTGTGTAATATATTAATTTTAGATGATTCAAGAGTAAGAAGATGATATTTATTCAAAACAAAGTGAAGAGGAGATGAAATTACACAAGAACAAGGAGTTTTGGAGCAATCATGAGCGTGATAAAAGAAAATTTGAGTGTCCAACACTCGTCACTCCCTTCATCATGGTCGTGATCAAGGGAGTGACCGAGGCTGAAGCTATTTTTTCACCTGTTCATCCTGGCCATAACTTTATCTTAGAATGATGATCACACCCTAAATCACGAGTGTGATGAGGTGGAACATTTAAGATGAGAAGATCACTCCCCAAGTCACGGGCGTGATAAGAATGGACATGACTATTCTTTTTTAACTTTATCATATGAATTGGTGCATGGAACAGGTCTTAACACTACGATGTGTCTTGAAGTGGTGTATTTTGAGCCCTTTGAGTAGAAGAATATAAATATACTATAATTTTCAAACAATAGAGGGAAGGATATTAGATTTTACATCATATATCATATCACCAACCCACAATATACCTATTCATCCATCTTTGTACCATTTTGTATTTTATTCCATTTTGCTTCTATACAATCACTAGTGTATATCGTACTCTTTTCAAAACTACTCAAGAGAGACGACAAGATTCATTGTTCATGCATTGTAAAGATTTCTACAATGGAATTCAAAACGGGGTTATATTCTTTTACTTGTCTTATGTTAATTTCCTTGTTATTTCTACGTTTTATTGATACGTCTTGTTTCTTTGTCATGTATGAGTAGTATTTTAGGAATTACTACATCAACTTAGCATGAACAGTACGTAAATTAGTGAATTCCTAATGTTTGCTATTCTCGATGAATTGAACTTAATTAATCTAATTACAGTGTAGTGTACGACATTAGAATATGTCGACAAACAATTCTATTAAATAGATTTAATTCACTGGAACACCTTACTCCTGATAGTAGAGATATTATTAGGAAAGTTGCTGCATTTTTAGGCAAAATGACAAATTAATATATCATTAATGCAATCTGCGTTGGTTGTTAATTTAGAAGAAATTATAATAGACACAATTAGGATTAGACGTAAGTAATTCTGAGAAGAATGCTTATATACTAGTGATTCTTTGTAGATAACAATCATTAAGATAAGATTAATGGTGACATTATGCTAAGTGGTGAAGTAAGTCTAGCTATTATGTGTGCTGTTAGTAATTGTTCTTGTAATCATTGTAATAATGGCATTAGTTTGTGGCTTAGTATAGTTTAGTTAGTAATTTAGAGTGTTAATAAGTAATCACTTGATAAATTTGGTTTGCTAGATAATAAGAAGATTAATTAGTACTAGTGTTTGTAGTCGTTCCCAATGGAGATGACCCTATACTCATCTGTGCTATAAAATGATAGGTATACTTATTTGTTGAATCAAGTTAAGGATAGAATATATGTTTACAAATTGTAAAGCTCAAAAGCTCTAATTAAAGGCAATCACCAACCTTAGCTATTTGATTTGAAAGTACTCTATGGTGGATATAAGAACACTTATATGTTCCAAAAGAATGGGAAGAAAGTAGTATTGACTCTTATGAGCCCTAGAGAAGTCAAGGTTTCTAAATCCTTGTAGAAAAAGTCCTTAGTGATTTCCCAAGCGCATTTTTTTAAGGATTTTAAGAGGGAAAGGTTTGCACCCTTGTTGATTAGAAGATTACTTATGCTTAAAGAGGTCAAAAAATTACCAGTCAAGGTGTAAACCTTACTCTAAGATTATGCCAACCTATTTTTAGTCAAGTTGTCGAAAGGTTTACCTCTAATTAGAGGCATTGGGCATTGCATCAACCTTTAGCTTAGAGCTACCTTACCTAACCAACCTACCTATAGGCTTAACCCCATGTAAGCAGTCGAACTAAAGAGGTAAGTTAATGAGTTGATGAGTTGATCAAGCATAGGTATGTCATAAAAAGCATGAGCCCTTGTGCCATTCCAACTATCCTAATGCTGAAGAAAGATAGCTCATAGAGAATGTGCATTGATAGCTGAGCTATCAATAAGATCACTATCAAATACCGGTATCTAATCCTATGATTAGATGATATGTTAGATGAGTTGCACGGTACACGAATATTTTTGAAAGTTGATATGAAGAGTGGCTACTACCAGATCAAAATGAGACCTAAAGATGAGTAAAAGACCACTTTCAAAATGAAGGATAGTATATTCAAGTGGTTAGTCATGCCATTTGGAGTTATGAATACATCAAACACCTTCATGTAGTTAATGAACCACGTTTTGAGACCCTTGATTGGTAAGTGTGTTGTTGTTTACACTAATGACATTTTAGTATATGGTCCTAACCTCAATTCTCATTGTTAAGCACATGAGATCAATATTTAATATTCTCTGAGCTGGATGATTATTTAGCAATTTGAAAATGTATGTATTTTGTCATAACGAGGTTATATTTCTCGAATATATTGTGTTTAGAGGAGGTATCAGAGTTGATGATGAAAAAGCTCGAGCTATTCTCGAATGGCCGACGCTAACTAATGCTATCGAAGTGAGATGTTTTCATAGTTTAGCTTCATTTTACCAGAGATTTAATTTAAACTTTAGCTCCATAACAGCCTTATCGACTAAAATGACCAGGAAGTAATAGGGATCATGGACCAATCACGTACTCCTAAGCTTGAAGGCTTGCTCAAATGGTTGACCAAGCTGTTTGAGATGAGTTGAATGATGAGGAGCAACGTATCCTTCAATATGACCTATCAAGTTACCTCACTCTCTACATCATCTAAGAAGTTGCTAAGGTACTAGCTAACGTGCTGAGCTAACCTCTATACAACACCTCTATCCAAGTATTGAATCAAAGTACTACAAACCTGATCTATATCAAAGTCAACTCAACAATGAGCTACCTCATAAACCAACCCTTTTCCAGTCCTAACTATCCAAGCAACTAAGTTGCCAAACTGCCGATGTCGACCTAACCTAATTAGAACCTACCCTTACTCGACCAACAGTATCATTGAGACTATAGAATGAGTAAATGACATGCATACTACCTCTTTCTAAGATCTGTACTATCCTTTCTACCATCGGATATTATTTTTGCTCGATTACAACATTATCTCTGTAAATTATTCCCTTTTCTTTTACTAGTAGAAATCTTTTTTTTTTTTTTTTGTAATTTACTCTAACCTAGGATTTACCCTAATTAAGTCACATAAATACTTATATATTGTAATAACTACAATAGTGAATATAATCTAGATTTTTAGACACATTTTCGTAAGCAAAAAGTTTTTCATAAGCTTAGTGCTCTCTTTGCTTACTCTTAATTACTCTTATTTAGCCCATTAAGCGTGAAGTAGTGGTGAGTGACCTCCAGCCACAATTGTGTGTCATATCAAGTGCAACTCGAGCTCATATGAGACATTGATGCATCATATCTTTCGTCAATGCACAAGGACCCCTACTTAACCTTCGACTTTTACTTACCCTTAGGACCTTCTTGAGGTCCGAATCTACCCCTTTAGTTCGTACGTTAACATACGTTATTTGTTTATCTATGTCAAATCGTATCATCTTGGTATTAAAGCGCCTAGCTACGTTTGAAGCTAGTTTCTATTGCTTTGTTCTCTAAGTAATTTGTTACTACTTTTGTGTATTAAAAGCTCTATTGTTAACATAAGAGTTTGGTAGGTGAAAAGTATTGGAAAAATTATGTGCTTTGTTTTCCCCTATTTCTTGTACACAAAAATAAAGTATAAGTGATTGTTTGCTCATCGCATATAATTCATATAGTGGTGAGGTTATTAGTTATTATTCTATTGTTATTATTCGCAAAGAGAACTATATGTGGTATTTTAACCATTAATCTTGTGAGTTAGCTAACAATGTCAGATTTGAGTATTCAAGGAACTATAGGTAACCGAGAGTGTGATGCTCAAAATGTCCAAGTTTAATAAGGAAGCTTCATACCCCAATTAATGGGTGATCGATTGTACAGGCTCACCGACCTAGTAGCTAGTTTGGTGACTATAATCACTGAAGATAGGCAGTAAGCTAAAAATAACCCTAATGGAGGACATGGACAACCTGAGAGAGGTAATGGTCAATTTGGCCAAGTTAATGCCCCAACTCAATCGCCCTAATTTAAAATAATTAGTAGGGTTGCTAGACATAGGCCAGTACTCTACAAAATCAAAGAAGAAGAAGAGGAAGGCGATGACAAAGCGAAGGAGCACTATGAACCAGAAGAGTAGAATGTTCGTACCCCTAGAGTTGAAGGGTTAAAGATGTGTATTCTATGTTTTTCTAAGAGTGGTGACACCAAGGGACACCGAGGACTACCTAGATTGGGTAGGTAAGATTGAGAAGTAATTTAAATGCTATGAAGCACCAGATAATGTAAATGTTAGACTTACTATGTTGAAATTTACTGGTTATGTAGCCCTATGGTAGAAGAACATATAAGCCACTTGAAGAAGAGAAGGAGACCATGAAGTTCGGAGTTAGGATGAGATGAAGAGGGACATGACAAGAAGGTTTGTACCGAGTTACTATTTGTAGGATGCCTTTAAAAGATTACAAGAGCTTATCTAAGGAGGATCGACCATTGATACCTATGTAAAGGAATTTCATATGCTAATGATCTGATGTGAATTCATTAAACCTAAAGATTGAATTATATCTTGATTCATCAATAGATTGAAGTACAAGATTGGAAATATTCTAGAAACCTTAGATATTAGATCACTTGATGATGCTATCTAAGTTACTTAAAGGTTAGAAAGGTGCTAAGCAAGAAGATTCCAACCCCCTATCAATCGGCTTAGTAGTAGCTGATTTGTTCTAAGTAGACCTATGCGATCGAAACTAAGTAAGGTTACTAAGACTCGACTTACTCAAATTGCCTAAGTAAAGGAGAAGGAGATCTCAAGGAAGTTCGAGAAAGCTCAAAGCTCAGGACGAAAGACAAGTGAGATCAAGTGTTTCAAATGTCAAAGATTGGACGCATTGTCGCCCAATGTTTGAATAGAAGAACCAAGGTGATTTAAGGTAAAGCACCAACTGTTGAGGTAGACAATACTAATGAGGAAGTAGAAGAATCGAAGGAAGCTAGACAAACCAAGCTGTTTGAGGAAGAGGAAGTCATCTATAGCAAAGAAGGTAATTTTATGCCAGCCATTGTAGTATTGAGGAGGACAATGGATGTAAGGCTTGTACTCATGGATGAATAGAGAGAGAATCTTTTACACATTAGATGCAAGGTGAATAAGTCATTGTATGTCGTGATTGTTAACAGTGGGAGTTATACCAACGTAGCCGCTGCTTTCATGGTCCAACAATTAAAGTTACCTACCAAGCCCTACTTAAACCATATAAGCTACATTGGCTTAGTGAAAAGGGAGGCTTACAAGTGAACAAACAAGTGTTAGTACCGATCTCTATTGGCAACTATCAAGATGAAGTGCTTTATGATGTGTTACCTATGAATGTATCCTACATTCTGCTTAGACAACAATGGATGTTCAACTAAACCGTAATGTATGATGGAAGGAGGAATACATGTTCCCTAAAGCACGAGGGTAGAAAGGTAAATTTGAGCCCTATGACTACTGAGTAAGTAAAAGTCATGTAGACCCAATTTAGCCCAGTCTTGAAGAAAGAGGCTTTAGTGATGACTCAAGATGAGCTAAAAAGAGAGATGAAACTCAAAGAGCTGACTTATCAACTAGTCAGAAGATTGCTAAAGATCAAATTTGAGGAAGGAATGGTACCTGTCGAGGTGAAAATCATATTAGACAAGTTCGCCAACCTGTTACCAATTGAGCTACTTGAAGGCCTATCTCTTATCCAAGGCATCGAACAAAGTTGGACTACCGAATAAGTCTACCTATAGGTTAAACCCTAAATAGGCTACCGAACTGCCAAGACAGGTAGATGAGTTGATGAAGAAAGGGTATATGTGAGAATCCCTTAGCCCTTATACTGTGCTGGCTTTGTTAGTACCTAAGAAAGATAGGCCATAGAGAATGTGTGTAGATGGCTGAGCAATCAATTACATTACCATCAAGTACAAATATCTCATACCAAGAATTAATGATATGTTAGATGAGCTAAATGGAGCAAGATATTCTCTAAGATCAACCTCAAATTTGGAGACCATTAGATCCAAATGCGTGAAGGTGATGAGTGGAAGACTACATTCTAGATACACCATAGATTGTATGAATGGCTTGTGATGCCATTTAGACTATTGAATGCATCGAGAACATTTATGTAACTAATGAATCATGTACTTCGAGAACTAATAGGGAAGTTTGTGGTGGTTTACTTCAACGACATCTTAGTGTATAGCCTGATATATCTTTGATTAATCTTTGCAAAACTTTGAGTTGAAAGGCTCTACCCTAACTTAAAGAAATGTGACTTTTACCAACCCGAAGTGATCTTCTTAGGGTTCATTGTAGGCAATGGTAGAATACGAGTTGATAATGAGAAGATAAGAGAAATCACCAAATAGCTCGTGCCAACCACTTCAATTGATGTGAGAAGCTTCCATGGCTTGGCATCATTCTCTAGTAGATTTATAAGGAATTTTGGTACGATTGTAGCCCTACTCATCAAACTATTGAAAAAGAACATTAGGTTCTGATGGGGAAAGAAGGAGTACAAAAGTTTTGATGAGGTAAAGGAGATGTTGACTATAACCCCTATCTTAGCTCTGCCAAGTATTGACAAAGTATTAGAAGTAAAGTATGATGCATCTGGATTAGGCATAGGAGCCGTACTGATGCAAGAAGGCCGACCTATTACTTACTTTAGAGAGAAACTTAGACGAGCTATACTCAATTATTTCATTTATGATAAGGAGTTTTAATCTTTGATTTGAACCCTAACTGTATGGCAATACTACTTGCTGTAGGCACAAAATTAATTGCTACTATGCCAAATCAACAATCTACTTAGTAAACTCACAACTTGAAAACAAACAACTTAAGTGGAAGACTTTTGATAAACAAGGTTTACCCTTCTTCACACTTAGTAAGAGACGTAATGCCTATGTATACTTCCCACATATTTATGGTTGTTTGATAGGAGAGTTATATATGACGGCTACAAGAATACGTATATGTTCGAGAAGAATGATTGGGACATGATGCTGAATCCGATGTCGCCGAGAGAAGTTAATAAGTTGTAGATAAAACTCACTCGCAGGTCAAAGAAGGCTCTGGTGATGAGTAGAGCCGAGCTCCAAGAGGCCATCACTGCAGATGAGCCGACCTTATTATTAGTCAGACAACTATTGGAAATAAAGGAGCAGGGTAAGTTACCTTAGGAGATCAAGGAGTTGTTAGATGAACATACCAACATGTTCCTAGAACAGTTACTTAAGGGGTTGCCTCCAACTCAAGGCATAGAGCATTGCATTGACCTAATACTCGGTACTGCACTGCCGAATAAGCCACTTATTGGATGAATCCTGAATAGGCGTTTGAGCTCCAACATTAAGTTAATGAGTTACTGAGGAGAGGCTATGTAAGAGAGAGTCTCAACTCTTATGTTGTGCCTACACTTCTAGTGCTAAAGATGGATGGAACTAGTGACTATGTGCAGATAGCTAAGCTGTGAACAAGATCACGATCAAATATAAGTATTTGATCCCCAGGCTAGAAGACATGTTGGATGAATAGATTTTCAGCAAGATTAATCTTAAGTCTGGCTACCATCAAATCCGCATGAGGACAAGCAACTAGTGGATGATTGTGTTTAAGACTTGACATGGACTTTATGAATGGATGGTCATGCCCTTCAACTTATCCAATGCGCTGAGCACTTTCATGAGACTAATGAATCATGTGTTGAGACATCTCATAGGGAAGTGTATCGTAGTGTACTTTGATGACATCCAGATTTACAGTACTGACATGCTAAGTCACTGTGAACATCTTAGAGAAGTCTTGGAAATCCTCTATGCTAAGAGACTATTTAGCAATCTTAAGAAATATTGCTTTTACTAGGAAGAAATGGTATTCTTGGGCTATGTAGTCAGTGGAGGAGGCTTGTGAGTCGATAATGAGAAGATTCGAGCAATTGTCGAGTGGCCAACTCCTACTACTTGTGCTGACATAAGAAGTTTCTACGGATTGGCTTCATTTTATAGAAGATTCATCAAGAACTTTAGTACCCTCATTGCATCGCTTATCGAGTTAACAAAGAAGAACACCAGCTTTCAATAGGGAGAAAGGGAGGAGAGGAGTTTGGCCAAAATAAAGGAAAGATTGACCTCTAACTCGGTATTAGTGCTACTTAACTTTGACAAAATTTTTTAGCTAGAATGTGACACGTCAGGCATTGGAATAGGTATTGTCCTAATGCAGGAAGGTCGACCAATTGCCTCTATAGTGAGAAGCTCTAAGGATTCTACAGATTGGCTTCATTTTATAGAAGATTCATCAAGAACTTCAATACCCTCACCGCACCGCTTACCGAGTTAACAAAGAAGAACACCGGCTTCCAATGGGGAGAAAGGGAGGAGAAGAGTTTGGCAAAGATAAAAGAAAGATTGACCTCCACCTCAGTGTTAGTGCTACCTAACTTCGACAAAATTTTCAAGCTAGAATGTGACATGTTAAGCATTGGAATAGGTGCTATCCTAATGCAAGAAGGTTGACTAATTACGCTCCATAGTGAGAAGCTTCGAGGACTCCAATTGAATTACTCCATGTATGACAAATAAATTTTGCAATTGATCCAAGTACTACAAGTATGGCAACACTATTTACTATAGAGAGAATTTGTCATATATACTAACTATGAATCGTTGAGGTACCTCTAAAGTCAAACCAAGTTGTCGAAGCAGTAGGAAAGATGGTTGAATTCCTTGAAGGATTTAATTTTGTAATAAAGTATAAGTAGGGAAAGAGCAACGTAGTTGTAGATACTCTTTCGAGGAGACTATTTAGGTTTACAACTATTAAAGAACGGTATTTTGGGGATCCACACTTTGGACCTATAATCATGCGATGTGTTGACGGAAAGACTGTGGATGAGTATCATATGGAAGATGGTTACTTGTTTCGAAGCGAAAAATTATGCATGCCGATTTGTTCACTGAGAGAGCTGTTGATCAGGGAAGTCCATAGTAGAGGACTCTCTAAACATTTTAGAAAAAGGAGGACTTATGAACTATTGAATGGCCGATTCTTTTGGTCGGGAATAGAAGAGATGTGCACTGAGTTGTCAAAAACTGTACCATATGCAAGGAGGCTAAGTGTAGAGTTGAGCAAGGGAAAGCAATGCCCCTACCTGTTCCAATGAGGCCGTAGACTAAACTGAGCATAAACTTTATTCTTAGGCTACTGTGAATAGTCCGAGGTATAATGGTCGTTGTCGATAGGTTTGGTAAGATGACACACTTCATGCCTTACATTAAAACTAACGATGCTTCGGCTATTACTTCCCTCTTCTTGTAGGAGATTGTGCGAATATACGGTGTGTTGAGAAGTGTAGTCTCCGACAAAGACTTGAAGTTCTTAAGCCATTTCTAGAGAACCTTATGGCATCGAATGGGAACCAAATTCCTCTTCAGTACCTCATGTCATCCCAAAACTAATGGCCAAATAAAGGTGGTTAATCATACTTTGGGGTCATTGGTTTGAGCTATAGTAGGTAAGAACTTGGCTAATTGAGACGTTTACTTACTAGTAGTCAAGTTCAACTACAACCAAACAGTACATGACACTACTAAGTAGACTCCCTTTAAGGTGGCTTATAGATTCAATCCCGAGCTACCCCTCGACCACACCTCTATACCAACACTTACGCAAGAGGACCCTGATGCCTTGGCTAGGGCACAATCCCGTCAACACATATACGATAAGGTCACTCGGTACATTGACCAAGCTGTTAGAAGAATGTAAAAAAAAAACTAAGGGTAGCACGGCTAAGCAATTCTAGCTTGGAGACTTGGTATGGCTATACCTCAATAAGAAATGGTTCCCGAATAAGAGGAAGAACGAATTATCCATACGGGTTGATGGGCCCTTCAAAATCTTCCAGAAGATCAATGATAATGCCTATAGATTAGAATTGCCTAAGGACTATGGGGCTTCTGACACATTCAACGTTACTAACCTCAATCTGTATCACCTTGATGGAGAACTAAGTGAACACCATTCAGATTTGATCCCAAATCCAAAACAACCTAGAGGGAATGATGGGAATTGGGCTATCGGACCTTTGACCCGTAGCCAAGCCCAAGGGCCAGAGGGACTAGCATGACGAATCCTTTTATTCCAACTGACCCTTGTCGAGGCCAAGTACTTACTTACCAAGTCGCTCCTTAAACAGTACCGAATGACTACCACTCTTTCGTAGATAGAATGTCGAGATAACTGCCAATCTTTACCTACGTTAGTACTTGGCTAAGCACTTACTTGGCATCACCCTTGCCGAGATGCCAAGAAAGAGAATCTGGACTGATCAAGCCATCTCTGCTTAGACAAGCAAGCTATTTGCACATTTTTTCTGCATCTTCTAACAACCTCGCTAATGCAGCATCGCCACGTATACAGTATCATAGGTAGAATTTGCAGCACCAATAATAGTTTTCCTTGTATATTTATTTCTTTTATCCTTTTGTATCTTGTACATTGCTTTCTTAGGAAATATCCTTTTTGTTTTTGCCCTTTTGGGCAAGTTATCCTAACTTATGGGTATAAATACCCTTGTACTTGTAGCTATAAGGCATCAAATTATCATTAATACACTTCCATGTTTTCTTCCTTGCGTAAACACTTTATTTACTCTCGACATTACTCTTATCCTTTCCCTCAAGTAAGGTTAAGTGATGAGTAACCTCATTGGACCAGTTTATGCATCATATTGAATTATGCCATGAGTCCTCGAAATTTCCATTGGTACGTCACATCCTCTAGAGCTATTCGTGGGTTATGCTTATTGTTTCATTCGTTATTTTCACTCTTTTCGCATTTTCTTCATTATCTCTTTTCGAGCTTTCTACAACCTTGGACTCATCCAATAACCAACATTATCTATTCTTGGCTACGGCTCGCAACATCTACTATGGTAAAAAAAATTCACATATAACTCTTTTTATCAAAGCCATGATTGAAACGTAATATTTCCTAAGGAAGTGATCACAGCCGTGATGAATAGGTGGATCAGCCTTATTAGTTTATTTCAACCATGATTGATCTTGGATAGATGTTGTGCTTGAAAAATTAAATACTTACCTTTATCACGATCATAATGCATGTTGACCTTCTATCCTCCATTTATACTTACCTTTATCACGATCATAATGCATGTTGACCTTCCATCCTCCATTTACGTCCCCATACTTTATGAAATTCTTCTCTTCCCTTTTTATCGCCATAACTTCCACTTGATGTTTCCTT
The DNA here is from genome assembly GCA_024138015.1 of Lumnitzera littorea. Lineage (NCBI taxonomy): Eukaryota > Viridiplantae > Streptophyta > Magnoliopsida > Myrtales > Combretaceae > Lumnitzera > Lumnitzera littorea. Next base: position 50,477,964 of record JAMXBB010000002.1, read on the forward strand.
TCTTTTCACATTAAACTATAAACAAATACACACAAAACAAACAAATAACAAGAAAAACAGTAAATAATTTAAACTTAACAACATCAAAGTAATAAATTAATCATAAGAGTAAATTTAATTAAACGATACATGCTTGTTTAAAGTCTCAAGCTTGACGTTCCTAGAATATTCGGCTTCATTCCTTAAATTGGAGAAATTTTAACTCCTCCCTACCTTCATTCCAATCAACTTCCTCATGGCATAACTTCAACCGTTGTCCATTAACCTTAAATGTCCCTTTTTTTAAATGCTCAACTTCCACTACCCCAAATGGAAACACCTTCTTTACTAAGAATGGACTTAACCACCTAAACTTAATTTTTCTAGGAAATAACTTAAGCCTAGAATTATACAAAAGTACCGGATCACCTTCCTTAAATTGCTTAGGGTGCTTAATCTTAGAATCATGAAAATGTTGCGCTCACTCCTTGTACATTCGATTGTTCTCATATGCTATCCAATGCCACTTATCCAATTCATTGAGTTAGAAACACCTAAGTTTACCGATTACTTTATAATTTAAATTTTTTGTCTTCAAAGCCCAATAAGCCTTATGCTCAATCTCTACCAGTAAATGACTAGCCTTACTATAAACCAATCGATAAGGTATAGTACCTAATGGAGTTTTGTAAGCAATCTAGTATGCCCATAAAGTGTCATTTAGCTTATCAACCCAATCTTTTTTGTTGTGTGCTACAATCTTCTCCAAAATCCTTTGTAAGTCCTTATTAGATACTTCCACTTAGCTACTTGTTTGTGGATGGTAAGGAGTGGTCATCTTATGGTATACCCCATATGTTCAATCTAATTGTTGCAAAAGTGAGTACCTCTATCAATAATCAATGATTAGGGTGCCTTAAATTTGGAAAATAACTTTCTCAAGAATCCTACTACCATCTTAGCATCATTCGTTGGTAAAGCTTGAGCTTCAACCCACTTTGACCCTTAGTTTATTGCGACTAAAATGTACTTATTGCAATAAGAAATTAAATTTGCTTGTTTTGTTATTTTGTTATTTATTCTTTATCTTATTTTACTAGTTGCCTTAATTAATTAAAATTGTTGCTTAGGTTAGATATTAGGAAAGGGGTATGTGCTAATATTTGTAATTATAGGTAGTTTTTGAGGAATCAACACTTAGACTCAATCAATTTACTATATGATAACTTGACTAGATGCAGTAGCTTATTGCAATCATGTTTTTGGCATCATTGTCAGGGAATGAGTTTTGTTAATTTCAATATTTAGGATTGTCTAGATTTAAGTGCTTTATTTTCTTTACTTCTATTCTCTTTTTTTTTTCCATTTTATTATTTTTTTTTCCTTTTATAGTTAGATTGTTGCTCTCTTTTGATTTTATTTTGCAAGACTACTTTTAGAAGATTATTGAGCATGAAGTAGTTATGGATAATCATTGTCGAGCCTATTTTTTCGGTTTCTTTTATTAAAAATTAATTTCCCCATTTCCGATTAATATTAAACCTTAACCTGTTTAATATTAATCCATAACTAAAGAAATTGAGAAATTCTGATTTTTTATTGAAAATAATTTTTGGAGTCACCACTCAACTGAGGTCGGGAAAAGAAAAGAAACTGTAACCAATTGAGTGGATTGATTACGATTTGGCTATAGGTCTTTAATTTCGATTTAAATGAACAACCAAAGGGTTCCGAATTCGGGAGCTAACCTATTAAACCCTAACGGGTACTACTATCTATTTATCGAAATTAGGATTATACTTCTAATTATAATATTTAAAAATAAATAAATAAATAAAAATCAAAAGAAAAGAACCTAAGATTTTATATATTTTATTGTTGCCCCGAAAATGCCTACGTATTTGCTAGCCGGGATCAAATTATCGTAGTTCTTTCTAAGATTTTAGAGTGTTGATTTATTTTAATTTTTGAAAAAGAACCAAATTTACGTTATTACCAATTTAGTTTATTCAAATAAAATCTAAAAGGGCCCTAACTCTTTAGTGTTTTTGTTTTATAAAAAAAATGCTCTAACAATCCTTTTATTTTTTTAAAAAAGTCTTTCATTAAGTTCTATTTTAAAAAAAAAAAATTTATGTGATAAACCAAATCTTAAGATATGACCAATTCTAATAATCCCTAAACTAATATACATAACTATTTATCAAAGTAAATTAATTCCATATAATACACTGGTATAAGAACTAATATTAAAACTCCTAAATTAACATATTCATGTATTATATATTATGTGAACTAATAGATAATAATAAGATAAAACTATTCTTAACAATCCCTTATCTAATATCTATATATCTTTACATCTATATTACTACTTATAAAATAAACATTCACTTAAATCAATATAATATACCTAATCTATATAATAGAGAAAACTAATGCTGAAGAAATATCCTAAACTATTATACATATAAACTATGCTAAATCACTAAGGATCTGATAAAATAATAATACAATATAATATAATAATAATAATAATAATAATAAATATAACAAAAAAATTGAAAGAAACCGAACCTGGCTGTATCTTCTATATAGTGAGTCCTCGTTGCTAATGGTAAAACACAACATAGAGGGCTTCATCGTCGATTAACTCATGTTGTGTAGCTGATCGGAAATTGCGACTTAACGTGGTCGGATTGGTCCTCACGTGGTTTGCAGTGGAGTAGCGGTCGATGTAGTAGCTGCCGTGTTGGAATTATGGGCGTGTTACTGTTCGGTCGTAGGTAGACAGTAGGCGTGTAGTTTATCGAAGAGAGAGAGGCGTAGTGGTTGGAGTTTAGCTTTAGTTGAAGGTTAGTGGCTTACTAGAGAGAATCAAATGGGGATGGGGTTGCTAATTGGGGGTTGGTTCGTTTGGGTGACACTGCTGTTATTACTATCGTATTGTTGTTGCGTATTGGAATGGATTCACGGCATAGTAGATGAGGGTTCAAAGTTTGCTGCAGTTGGGATGTGGCTATCGATGTTGATGGAGTGTTTGCGAAAGAGGGTAGTAGAGTTGACTGTGTTGTCAGAGTGGGTGTGGGTGTAATTGGTAGTGGGTGAATTCAGCTGAAGTGTGGGTGTTTGTGACAGTGTGGTGAAGTGCTGCAGCAGTGGTATGGGAAGTGATCTTATGTGTATGCTAATGACGTAGCTTAGATGAGGGACAACAGATGAAAGTGGATTTCTTCTTTTTACGAATGCGTGTATTTATGAAACCTAAACCAAATCATATGTATTGTCTCTATTGTATCTGATTTGATAATAATTAAACTAGATCTAAATTAACTCAAATCTGATTTAATAAAATCAGACTAGATTCAAATGATTTTAATTAGATATGAATCCCATTTATTCATCTTACTTTTGTAAAAAATAGAAAAATAAAAGACATAGGTACCTAGTGAGACTCGAACACATGACCTCAAATTAAATCCAATATAATATCCCAATGTTTATCCGTTAGGCCGTTGGCCTGCGTCTTAACATTCAGTACAATTAAATTATACTTAAACTACCCGATTCCCTAAAATAACTATTTGTCCCTATAATAAATTGCTTCCCAAAACTTTACAAAACTTTTATAATTTTTCCTTTTCTTATTTTTTTTGGTATTTTCATCGTTTGTTAATTTTTATTATTTCTCTATCTTTTATTAATTAATTAATTTTTATTATTATTATTTTTATTTTTCAATTAAGACCCTTTTTGTAAAAAATAAAAAAAATAAAAAATTAGGATTACGAAGGGGCAAAAATTAGGTGTCTACAGCTGCCCCTCTTTGTAGTGAAGTTTGAATAAAACTTTACTATAAAGACAAAAGAGACACTGTTTTTACCTCGAGATGACTCTATCTTAAGGAACGTTAACACACTTAACGACAATTAGTTTGAAACGAAGAATAGCGAAGAGTAACACCCTTATGGGTTGATAAGAATCCTTAAAAAGAATAATGGGAACTTGGTCCTGCCCCTTATGAGTTGACTAACCAAGGTGGTCAAAGCGCTTCTTGAGCTGGTTAAGACTTAAAGATGAGGAAACTTGGTCGTGCCCTAATGAGCTGATTAACCAAGGCGGTCAAAGCGCCCTTTTGAGCTGGCTAAGACCTAAAAACAAGGAAAACTTGGTCATACCCTGATGAGCTGACTAACAAAAGCGATTAAAGTGCCCTTTGAGCTAGCTAAGACCTAGAGATGAGGAAACTTGGCCGTGCCCTGATGAGCTGACTAACCAAGGTGGTCAAAGTACCCTTTGAGATGGCAAAGACCTAAAGAATGAAGAAACCTGGTCGTGCCCTAATGAGCTGACTAACTAAGGTAGTCGAAGCACCTTTTGAGTTGGCTAAGACCTAAAGAATGAAAACTTGGTTGTACCCTGATGAGCTAACTAACCAAAGCGGTTAAAGCGCCTTTTGAGCTGGCTAAGACCTAAAGAATGAGGAAACTTGGTCGTGCCCTGATGAGCTGACTAACCAAGGCGGTCAAAGTGCCCTTTGAGCTAGTAAAGACTTAATAAATGAAGAAACTTGGTCATGCCTTAATAAGCTGACTAACAAAGGTGGTCGAAGTGCCTTTTAAGCTAGTTAAGACCTAAAGATAAAGGAATCTTGGTCGTGCCCTGATGAGCTAACTAATCAAGGTGGTTAAAGTGCCTTTTGAGCTGGCTAAGACCTAAAGAATGAGGAAACTTGGTCCTGCCCTAATGAGCTGACTAACCAAGGCAGTTAAAGTGCCCTTTGAGCTAACAAAGACTTAAAGAATGAAGAAACTTAGTCGCGCCCTAATGAGTTGACTAACCAAGGCGGTCGAAGCGCCCTTTGAGCTAGCCAAGACCTAAAGATAAAGGAAACTTAGTCGTGCCATGATGAGCTGACTAACCAAGGCGGTCAAAGCGCCCTTTATGCTGGCTAAGACCTAGAGATGTGGACACTTGGTCTTGCCCTAATGAGCTGACTAACCAAGGTGATCAAAGCACCCTTTGAGCTGGATAAGACTTAAAAAATGAGGAAACTTGAATTGGGATAGCGCTTCTTGAGCTTGCTAAATCCCTAAAAGATTATGAGTTAGGCAACATTCTATGAGTCGGGTGACTAAGAGTCTAAGGAACTCTAGATTGGGACCATGCTCTACGAGTTAGCTGACTTGCTAAGAAATTGTTTTTGGAAAACAAACTGTCATCCTTAGGGGGAAACCAATTGCCAACGCAATGTTTTATTAGGCTTAGAACCACTTGCTTGGTTTCAATGATAGCTCCTATGTAGTCCAATGTCTTATTAAGTAGTCTAATTAGAACCAATGATTTTGACCCTTACCATTGCCTTTTCCTGATCTTGTTCTTCCTCTTCTTTCTTCTTCCATCTCTTTCTAAACCCCCTCTTTTTTCTTTTTCTTTTTTTCTCTCTTTTTTTCCCTTTTTTTTTCTTTCAGTGAAAGCAACTTAAACCTGAAACGAATGTAAAACATATTCATTTCTCAAACGAAGATGTCCTATGTTGAATCTTCGGTCTAAACATCGGCTTTTCGTGTAAACATCCATTCTTAAGTGAGTTTCTACTTATGAGCCACACGTTACTCTTTCTGAACATAGCCCTATCTTGAAAAATAGGAAACAAGTCTCCCTCTCTTGGGGGGTTAACCACAATAAAGTATTAAAAGAATTTTTATTAATAGGCATTGCTTCAAGTTAAGTGTTTATTTTTTCTTGTGCTTCTTGTGTGTAAGGTTTATTTAGGTAGAGGATAAAGCAAGAAATGGGGTCTTTTAGTGGAATGAGAAAGGGGCTAAGGATATTATCCAATGCTAACGACTACTAAGAATACTAACTTTGCATATAGAAAATGAAAATGAAACCACAGTAATAGTAAGATTGTTTGCATTTCATAATCTGAACAAAAATTTCATTGATGTTCAAGGATAGTACATCTTCAATGTGTCAACGTTTACTGGGTCTTTCAAGTCCGGACCATCCATTTGAGACAAGATAGTAGCTCCCCCCGGCAATACTTTTTTCACAATGTAAGGCCCTTTATAGTTTAGAGAAAACTTCTCTCTCGAATTAGTTGTGTTAGGCAATGTCTTCCTCAACACCATATCCCCTTACTCAAAACTTCGGGGTTACACTTTTTTGTTGAAAGCCCTGACCATTCGTTGATGATAGAAAATGTTATGGCATAAAGCTATTAGCCTCTTTTCATCAATTAGGTTCAATTGCTCAATATGCTTCTTTATCCAATTAGCTTCATTTAACTGAGTTTCCGACAACATTTTGAGGGATGGGATCTCTACCTCTATCGGAAATATAGCCTCCATTCCATATACCAACGAGTAGAGGGTTGCCCCTGTTGATGTTTTGATAGAAGTTCGATAAGCCATGAGTACAAATGGTAACATCTCATACCAATCTCGATACGTAATGGCCATCTTCTCAATAATTCTTTTGATGTTCTTATTGGCTGCTTCTACAGCTCCATTCATTTGGAGCCGATAAGGAGTAGAATTTCTATGAATGATCTTGAAGTGTCAGCATAACTTTAACATCAATTTGTTATTCAGGTTCGTACCATTGTTAGTAATAATTGTCCCTAGCGTACCGTACCGAGCTAGTATGTCTCTCTTGATGAACTTAACCACTACTCCCTTCGTCACACTAGTATAGGATGAGGCTTCAACCCACTTAGTGAAATAATCAATAAATCGGTGCCCGTTAGATGCCTTTGGAGTGATTGGGCCAATGATATCTATTCCCCACATCGAAAAAGACCATGGTGTTGATAATGTATGCAATTCTTAAGGTAAAGCATTTATCTTGTTAGCATAAATGGCAACGTCTAACGTGTCTGATACATTCTGCTTCTACAGTTAACCAGTAATATCCCATCCTCATGATTTTCTTGGCAAGCATGTAGCCATTCATGTGGGGGCTACATACTCCCTCATGCACTTCTTTCATTATCATCTTTGCCTCTTTCCCATCTATACAACGTAAAAGCGTACTATCAAATAATCACCAGTACAACATAGAATCGCTTATCAAGTACTAAGCTACCAATCTTCTTATTAATTTTTTATCCTTCTTCTTTGCTTTTTCGAGGTACGTATCATGTTGTAGAAACATTTTGATATCATGATACCAAGGCTTTTTGTCACATGAACTTTCCATTGCCAAACAAAAAGTGGGCTTTTCTTCAATTTCAATTTTAAGTGGTTGAATCTCCACTCCTCTCAATATCTGGATCATTGATGCCAAAGTAGCAAGAGCATCAGCAAATTGGTTTTGAACCCTTGGTACATATACGAATGTAATTTTTTTGAACTTGGTTATCAACTTGGCCAGGTGCTGGTGGTAAGGTACTAATTTGGGGTCATTCGTCTTATACTCACCCCGAGCTTGGCCTATGATCAACGAAGAATCTCCATATACCTGTAATTCCCGTATCTCCTTAAACAATGCGATTTTGAGTCCTAAAATACACGCCTCGTATTCTGCAATATTATTAGTACATGGGAAAGCTAATCTTACAGCCATTGGAAATTGTGTACCTTTAGGCGATATGTGAATTGCCTCGACTCCACATCCAAACACATTAGCTGCTCCGTCGAAGAACATTTTCTACCATAAAGATTTTTCGACTACCTCACAATCGGAATCATTTCCTACTATCAGGATATTTTCATCGGGAAACTCAACCCGTACTTCTTGAGGGGTATCCTCAGAAGGATTCTCTACTAATTGATTCGCCAAAGCTTGCCCTTTGACTGAACTTTGGCTCATATACTTAATGTCAAATTCTATCAGCAACATCTGCCACTTTGAAACTCTACCAATGAGGGTCGGTTTTTTAGCTAAGTAAAGGATCATGTTGTATTATCAACTCAATCTGATAATACAGTGTATATTATCTGAGTTGATGCATGACCCAGACCAATCCACACCAGGTTCTTTCGACCTTTGAGTATTTCTGCTCCCCTTCTGTGAACTTCTTACTTAGATAGTAAATGACTCACTTTTTCCCTTCTTCATCCTTCTGACCAAGCATGGATCCCATGGATTCGATCATTATGGTCAGGTACAAAAACAATGGCTTTCCAGGTTTAGGAGCTACTAACATTGGAGGTTTCATGAGGTATTCTTTAATAGTTTAAAAAAAGGGCGACATTTTTCTGTTAACTGTGATATGAATTGGGCTATGTAATTTAAACGCCCCAACAATTCTCGTACTTCTTTGAGTGTTTGTGGAGGAGGCATGTCAATTATGGCTTTGGCTTTATCAGGATCGACTTCGATACTTCTTTGGCTGACTATGAACCCCAACAATTTTCCTGACGTCACACCAAAGGTACATTTCTCCAGATTCAACTTCAAGTGGTACTTCCTCAGTCTATTAAACAGCTTCCTCAGGTTTTCTACGTGATCTTCCTCTTCCTTGGATTTTACAATCATATCATCAACATACACTTCTATTTCTTTATGCATCATATCATGAAAAATTGCAACCATAGCCCTTTGATATGTTGTGCCTGCATTCTTAAGCCTAAATGATAACACCTTGTAGCAAAATGTTCCCCAAGTTGTAATGAAAGTCATTTTTGTCTTATCTTCTTCGAACATCTGAATCTGATTATATCCCGAAAAACCATCCATGAAAGAGAATAGATGATTTCCGGCCATATTATCCACTAAGACATCAATGTGAGGCAATGGAAAATTATCTTTAGGCGTTACCTGGTTGAGATCTCGAAAGTCTACACATACTCTGACTTTCCTATTCTTCTTAATTACTGGAACAATAGTAGCTACCCATTTCCGGTAATCCGACACTTCATTGAATCTAACTTTCAATAGTTTCTTCACTTCTTCTTTAATTTTTAGCAAGACGTCAAGTCGAAATCTCCTCAATTTTTACTTTTTTGGTTTAGCATCTTTTTATGTAGGTAAACGGTGGACTATAATCGACGAGTCCAACCCAGGCATATCTTTATGCGACCAAGCGAACACGTCTTGATATTCGGCTAATAACGTAATCATTTCTGTTTTTTGTTTCTCTTTTAAACTTGCCCCAATTTTTAAATTCTTAGGATTTTCTTCATTCCCCACATTAATTGTCTCAATTGGTTCATCAATAGTGATTCTTACCAGTTCATGTTTTTGCCATTCCTCTTGTATATTACTGTGGTCATTGGCATCGCTCCCGATAACTAACCTAATAGGGCTGAAAGTGATATCGATATTCTCATTTTCTACCTAGCAAGGTATTCCTGGTTTTCTCTTGGTTCATTGGATTTGAATGAGAATGCATAAAGAAAAGTGTATGTAAGCAAAAGAGAACTAAAACGCAACATAGGAAAGAAACGAACTAAGATTTCATTAAATGAATGGAACTAGATCTCAAATGAGATAAACGCCTAACTAATTTTGAACGAAAGGTTCGACGATACATTTGAAACGATGACAATTGAAAATAAAAATTCAGAAAATCTTACCTTAGGGAAGACCTATTGCTATTTGCCGGGATAGAGAACCAGTTATTCAAATGATGCTGGAACTTATGTGGCGAGCTTGTTCATCCTTTTTTGCCAGATTCCCGAGCTTGAGTCTCTTCCCGTATGAATGTTTTAGCTAGTGTTGGAAACGTCATCGAGGCATGGTATAATCTATTACCTCTCTTTGCCCTCTCTTATTTCTTTTGGAATTCTTCTGCTAGGGTAGGATTGTAGCCGAGGCCGTAAGTGCCAATCTGGCCTTCCTTGAATTCTATTCTTCTATCGTCTTCTCTGTCGGGACCAGTAATCATGTTCACTTCTTTAAACATTTGTAATCCCAGCTCTTCTTGTCCCTCACTTCCTATGTAGGGTATAGCCGTTTCCTTGTAGATTTCATAATCTTGATCTCCCAAAATTGTAATCACCTAGCCATTTGAGATAAACTTCAACTTTTGGTGCAAGCTCGAATGTATGGCCCCTGCTGTATGAATCCAAGGTCTTCCCAAGAGTAGATTGAAAGATCTTAGAATGTCCATGACTTGGAATCGAATGGTAAAGTATTGAGGGCCAATACTCATAGATAAATAAATTTCCCATATAATCTCTCTTCTGGAACCATCAAAGGCCCTAGCTGTTGTGGAAGAAGGCCTAATTGCAGATGTGTCGATGCCCAGCAAATTCAGGGTGGCGAGTGGGTAGACATTCAGCGATGATCCGTTGTCAATGAGCACTCTGGTGATAATTATGTCGTTACTCCTTGCCATGATAAAGAGTGGCTTTGTATGTTTATTCCCTTCCTCGCCTAATTCTTCAGTTGAAAAAGAAATCTAATCCATTGCAAGGACAGAATTAGTAACCAGTCCCATCTTCTCAGTTAGAATTTCACGAAGGACCTTCACCTCATTTAAAGTATGAAACAAAGCCTCCTTGTGTAGTTCAGATGTGATTGAAAAGCTCATCAACGATATTTGTATAGGAGTCTTACTAAGTTGATCCATGATCTTATATTCACTTAACTTGAACATTTTGGTAAAGGCTAATATCCCTTCAACGCATTTAGCCACCGTCTTATCGTTTGATTCTCCCAATATGACCTTCCTCCCATGCTCCTCTCTTGGGTCGCAAATTTTTCTTAATCGGATAATGCCCCCTATTAGAGGACCTGATTTTTCTTGATTTACCAAGTGATAGCTAAATGGAGTAGCCTTGTAATTTTCTGGTGGTAATGGTACGTAAAATGTGTACCTCTTCACTTTTGGGGTCTGGTTGCTAGTATAAAACTCAAAAACCTCAGGCTTCTTATCTGAATCAATGACGTTAACGACATAGTTATAAAAAATCATGCCAATCATTGGCCTGTGGTTAGGTAAGGGATTATTATTAATGTTAAGAACTGGGGCTTCCACAAAATCTAATTGTACTATCCCTTCATCTATCAAGTCCTAAATCTTGTTCCTCAGTCTTTAGCATGCATCAATCAAATGCCCCACTTGTCTACAGTGGTATTCACACTTCACTGTGGGGTCAAAGATTCTTGGTCAGTATTGATCGCTAGGAAGTTTGTACCATATTAAATTATCCCTTCGCAACTTCTCGAAGACTTGACTTAAAGGGACCAGTATTTTGGTAAATTGTCTATATGTCCTATTAGCTTGAGGCTGGTCTTTGAACTGTTGCTGAGTGGAAGGAGGATTCGTCCTAAAAGTGACTTGAGCATTTGGTCTAGCATTTGAATTTACCATACCAACCATAAATTCTTTAGGCTTGCTACCGGCTGGTTTAAGACCAGATGATGATACTGGTGGTCTTCTATTTGCTGGCTCTTGCAGCTTACCGGAAGAGATGGCATTTTCAATCCTATACCCTACCGTTACTACTTCAGTAAAACTGGACAAGGCCTGCCCAATGAGATGGGAGAAGTAGGGCCTTTCCAAGGTGTCAATGAAAGCTGTTGTAAACTCCTTCTCGATCGTAGGAGTAGAGATTCTTGCAGCTAAGGACCTCCATCTTTGAGCGTATTCTTTGAATGACTTGTTATTCTTCTTTCATAAGGCAACTAAGCCCATCATAGTTGGGGCTACTTTTACATTGAATTTATATTGTTCATAAAATGCTCTAGCAAGTTTCTCCCATGTATTTATCTTATTCGAATCAAGTTAGGCATACCAAGTCAGGGCCAGTCCAGTCAGACTATATTGGAATGTCTGTACCATGAGTGGATCATACTGAACATATTTACCTATCTTCCTGACGTACAACTTGGTGTGAAGCTTGGGGCAACCCGTCCCATTATACTTTTCAAATTCTGGTACCTTAAACTTCTCAGGGTATGATCCTATGTCATACATAGAAAATTCGATGATCCCTACCTGTTCAAATCCAACATACCCTACAAGTGCCTTCATCTTCTCAGTTATCTGTTGTGTCAATTTCTTTTCCAGTTCTTTTAAGCTTCCGTACTAAGCCCTTGGTCAACAGATCTCAAGGCCGCATACGTATTAAGTTTGAAGGTCGGGTTGCCTTTCGGGTAAACTCCTTCTGATTCGAATGGGTCCTTTTGATATTCGTGCTCTACTTCAGGAGCTTGTGTATTCTTCCTATAATGGGTCTTGGAGCTTTCTTCATTAGCTGGTGCTGTAGCTCTCAGCAAAGCAGTGCTGTAGCTCTCAGCTCATTTGTTCTACCATCTTTTCCATAGCCCTTTTTATGGAACGAAACCTCAGCTCGGAGGGATCGTTGTTCTCAAGGTCTCTGTCATTTCCTTGAGTAGTGGCCATCCTAGTCTAGGAACGTATTCTAATCAAACTTCTTTGAAAGACTTGACATTTAGGAGCTATCTTGAAATTTTACCTGGCTGGCAAAGATCAACTCAATAAAAGGTTAGTACATATTACATTTTTCTAAGAAAGAGTTGTTAATTATATAAATGCAGGATGCATGTCATCTGAATGCAATGGAAAATTAAAAATTGGGAAGAAACCTTTAATGTGGCAAAACCTAACTAACTTTTATTAATTTTTTGCAATTGTGAAGCTTTACATCTCTCATTTTGTTCGCAAAAAAGAATTCTAAAGAAAATATTAAAAAAAAAAAAACCTAAAATCTAATCTCCTAGTGGCTAGTAGGCTTATCCTGCATCTTTCTCCTCTTTCGAATCTTGGGAGCCTACTCTTCTTTGCCCTTAGTCCTCTTCAGTTGTGCTTCCAATGCCTTGATCTTCTAATGATATTTCTTGCAACGGTTTTCCAACTCCTACTCTCTTTTATTTGTTCTTTTGAGTTCAGCTTCAACTTGAACTTCCCCCTTCTCTTTATTGTCTTCCATATCTTTTAGTCCTTTTAGTTGGTGATAAAGAAATCCTTTGGTTGTCCAGTTCTTAGCTGCTATCCCTTTAGTAGTAAGGGTGGTCTTTCTTGTGCACCAAAGAGCTCGGATGCTCAGGAGCTTGGCTACTTTGTCAGTCATCATCATGCCGGGGTTATGGAAGTCCAACGAGACAGCTTCTAATGATGGTCTAGGGATCATGTCCTCAATGAGTCCATTGGCTGGGACATATCCAGTGCAGAGGTTAAAGTTGATCAGAGGGACCGCCTTGAAGTCTTCACACCTTCTTATCATTTCTGTGCTTGCAAACTACTTAGGTGTCAACAACAACTCTTCCACTTTCATACTCTGAAAGTATTGGGCCCAGTAGCGGCTAGCTATATTTTTTGGTAGCTCAACCCTTTTTTCAAAAGATTTGATGAGATCATATTGCTGAGTAAACTTGGCCCGATTGAAATCAAGTTGGTAACTTCTCATGTGGCTAACGAACCAGACCACCAGTAGGACCATATTAGTTTTTAGATCTCCTCATTTCTTTTTCTTACAATGGTTTAGTGATTAGATCTACTCAGCTAAAAGGGCCGGGACATATGATTTCCCTTCAAGGAATTGGGTTACGAGTTATGCAATTCTAAAGTGGACTCGGCGTCTATTATTAGGGAATAAGATAGTACTGAAGACCACCAATATAAATGCGTTCACCCGGTACTAGTGCCATGCTTCTAAATTTGCACAAAAAACCTCGCGTTTTTCTCTATGCTTTAATTTAGTAGAAAACCAGTCCATGACATCCTCTAATCAAATGATCTTTCCTTGATTAAGAGCCTAGTTTATTTCAATTTTTCTAATTCCCAACAACTTACTAAAGATCTTTGGTGCTGCAGCTTCCAAATCTAGGACATATACATCATCAGTAATTGTAGGAGCCCACAACAATTGGGAGTATTCTTTTAAAGTTGGGCTTAGTTGATGCAAGCCCATACAGAAACTGGTGGATTCGGACTCCCATAGGTGGATTAAGGCCCACACTAGAGTGATTTTCACGGGGATCTTTTGCACAGAGAGGATGGGCCCAATCCTATTCTTGATAAACTCCTGCTTATCTAGGTTGAAGAGTCGAAACCACGTTTGAAGTAGTTTTTGAGGTCAATGCGGTAGGTGGACATGAATGTCTTCAAAAGGCTCTTGATTTGATCTAGCCATGATTGATCAAAATCAAAATTACAATTACAATGTATTCTAACCTTTACATAAAATTATTACAAATTATTTACAAAGAAATATTACAACTGCACCTTCATAGCTGTCTTTATCCATTTAGGTATGCCACATTATAGGTTCTTGCGATTTTTTGAAAGAAAGGTTTTCGTGTAATGCAAAAAGGGGGGGTTCTAAAGGTTCTCGAGTTCTGCAACCACTATGTTTTTTAAAATAACGATTCTGTAGTTGCATTTGAACTTGAATGGGGTAGCGTAATCAGCACCAGAAGGTGGTTGCCCTACAACATCCGAACCTTACATAATGGCTCCCCTCCTAAGGTCTTAAGATGGCTTAGTTTTGACCGTATCTACTATATATTTATGATGCAAAAAAATAAAATTAAAATAAATTAAAATCCCTAAAGCTACCCTCCGTAAATAATTGGAACAAAAAATGTTAGTAAAATAAATAAATAAATAAATGAACAAATACATAAAATAACATACCTAAGTTCTTTTTTTTATTTTTTATTATTTCATCTTTTTATTTATTTATTTTTTGAAAAATAATCCTATTTTAGGCAACTTTTAATGGTTAGCTCTCTAGCATCCCCAAAGGAGTTGCCAAACTGTCAAGCTTGTTTTTTCAATTTCTTTTGTTAAAAATTAATTTCCCAATTTTCGATTAATATTAAACTTTAACTCGTTTAATATTAATCCTCTACTAAAGAAATTAAGAAATTTCGGTTTTTTATTGAAAATAATTTTTGGAGTTGTCACCCGACCGAAGTTGAGAAAAGCAAAGAAACCGTAACCAATTGGATGGATTGATTACGATTTGACTACCAGTCTTTGGTCTCGATTTGAATAAAGAACTAGAGGGTTCTAAATTCGGGGGTTAACCTATTAAACCCTAATGGGTACCACTACCTATTTACCAAAATTATGATTATTCTTCTAATTATAATATTTAAAAATAAATAAATAAATAAAAATCAAAAGAAAAAGAACCTAAGTTTCTACATATTTTATTGTCGCTCCAAAGGTACCTACGTACCTGCTAGCCAGGATCAGATGATCGTAGTTCTTTCTAAAATTTTAGTGTGTTAATTTATTTTAGTTTTTGAAAACGGACCGAATTACGTTGTTATCAATTTAGTTTATTCAAATAAAATTTAAAAGAGCCCTAACTCTTTAGTTTTTTGTTTTATAAAAAAAAAATGCTCTAACAATCCTTTTTTTTTTTTAAAAAAGGATTCTTTCATTAAGTTCTATTTAAAAAAGAAAAACTTTTTATGTGATAAACCAAATCTTAAGATATGACCAATTCTAATAATCCCTAAACTAATATACATAACTATCTATCAAAATAAATTAATTCCATATGATACACTGGTATAAGAACTAATACTAAAACTTCTAAACTAACATATTCATGTATTATATATTATGTGAACTAATAGATAATAATAAGATAAAACTATTCTTAACAATCCCTTATCTAATATCTATATATCTTTACATCTATATTACTACTTATAAAATAAACATTCACTTAAATTAATATAATATACCTAATCTATATAACAGAGAAAACTAATGTTGAAGAAATATCCTAAACTATTATACATATAAACTATGCTAAATCACTAAGGATCTGATAAAATAATAATACAATATAATATAATAATAATAATAATAAATAAATATAACAAAAAAATTGAAAGAAACCGAACTTGGTTGTGTCTTTTGTATAGTGAGTCCTCGTTGCTAATGGCAAAATACAGCATAGAGGGCTTCATCATTGATTAGCTCATGTTGTGTAGCTGATTGGAAATTGCGGCTTGACGTAGTTGGATTGGTCCTCGCGTGGTTTGCAGTGGAGTAGCGATCGGTGTAGTAGCTGCTGTGTTGGAATTATGGGCGTGTTACTGTTCGGTCGTAGGTAGACAGTAGGCGTGTGTTTTGTCGAAGAGAGAGAGGCATAGTTGCTGGAGTTTAGCTTTTGTTGAAGGTTAGTGGCTTACTGGAGAGAATCAAATGGGGATGGGGTTGCTAATTGGGGGTTGGTTCGTTTGGGTAACACTGCTGTTACTATTGTCGTACTGTTGTTGCGTATTGGAATGGATTCACGGCACAGTGGATGAAGGTTCAAAGTTTGTTGCAATTGGGATGTGGCTATCGATGTTGATGGAGTGTTTACGAAAGAGGGTAGTAGAGTTGACTATGTTGTCAGAATAGGTGTGGGCGTAATTGATAGTGGGTGAATTTAGCTAAAGTGTGGGTGTTCGTGACAGAGCGGTGAAGTGCTACAGTAGTAATGTCGGAAGTGATCTTATGTGTATGCAAATGACATAGCTTAGACGAAGGACAACAAATGAAAGTGGATTTCTTCTTTTTACGAGTATGTCTATTTATGAAACCTAAACCAAATCATATCTATTGTATGCATTGTCTCTATTGTATCTAATTTGATAATAATTAAACTAGATCCAAATTAACTCAAATCCGATTTAGTAAAATCAGACTAGATTCAAATGATTTTAATTAGATATTCATCTTATTTATTCATCTCGCTTGACATTCAGTACAATTAAATTATACTTAAACTACTTAATTTCCTAAAATAACTATTTGTCCCTATAATAAATTACTTCCTAAAACTTTATGAAATTTTTATAATTTTTCCTTTTCTTATTTTTTTGGTATTTTCATCGTTTGTTAATTTTTATTATTTTTCTATCTTTATTAATTAATTAATTTTATTATTATTAATTTTATTTTTGAATTAAGACCCTTTTTGTAAAAAATAAAAAAAATCATAAATCATAAATCATAAATTAGGATTACGAAGGGGCAAAAATTTGGTGTCTACAATCATATAAGATTGTTTCCATGATGCTGTAATTTAAAGCTTTAAGTACAAATCGTTTCTTTCTAGTAACATGAGGATGAGTCACTATATGAAGCATAGTTAAGGTTCTATGATATGATGAATAAATGTCCATATCATAATACTTGTACATATAATCAATTGTTAGTATTTTACGATGAGATAATGTATTATGATAAACATAGAATTGAAGTTGCTATTAGAGGACCATTGACAAAAATATTAGTGATGGAAACAATTAAATTAATCGACAAAGTGGTATATTGTGAACATGATAAACAGTCTCCCTCCACAAATCTTACAATTCTAGCTCTAAAAAGATAAGACTATAAAAAATTATCGAGGGATTTAGAGCAAAAGTAGGAAGAAAGATTTGTAAGATAGAGTTCAGTTATCCAAAAATTAGAGACTCAATAAGCACAGGCAATAGATCTCTTCACCGCCATATTGGCGGTTGTAGAAGAAAGCTAGAAAGATTCATGCGAAAAGAAGGAATTAAATTCTTCTGAGTCTACTATGGATGAAGATAAACTAAGATTACTAGTGACTATGTCTAAAAATTCACAACCTAAATGTAGTAGTCAAATAGCAAGAGAGGTAATAAAAATAGATGAAAAACCAACTGGGGAAATAGCAGTTGAGAAGCTTGCCAATGTGACTATAGAGGGGTTTGAAAGATTGGAGAGAAAATTTGAAAATACTATGAAGACTTTTACCTTAGCAGAATATGTCAATGCAATAAATCCGAGGTTAAGCAAGAGGGTTGAATCTCATGAATCACTAACTTCTACATCAAATTTAAAGAAAGAAGAGGTGTGACAAAGGTGCATTCTTAAAGAATGAAAACCCATTGCAAAACTAGGTACACCATCTGTACCTTTTCTGGAACATTTATTTAAAAAAGAAAAACTAATGAAGATTTTAAGTTGTTTATGAAAATGTTTAAGAAGCTAGAAATTAATATTCCCTTAGTACATTTATTAGATCAAACACCTCGCTATAGATGTTGTTTGAAAGAAATAATGGCTAAGAAAAGAAAAATAAATGTACAAGAAACAGTCATGTTAACTTAAGCATGCACTGGAGAATTAAAGGACCCCTTTCACCTAAATTAAATTATCTAAGGAAATTCACTATAAATTACACTATAGGAGATGAAAATCTTAAAAATACTTTTTGTGATTTAGGTGTAAGTATTAATGTGATCCTTTTCTCTATAGTAAAGAATTTGGATTAGGGGATGGAATTAGAGGAACTAAAATAACAATTTAATTAGTTAATGGGTTCTTTGGAAAACCAAAAGGATGATTGAAAATATACTTTTAAAAGTGGATAAACTTATTTTTTACTGTAGATTTTGTAGTCTTGGATATAAAAGAAGATTCCTAAATTCCTATCATCTAAGGTCATCCATTCTTAGCTACTATAGGAGCTGTAATTGATATGAAAAATAATAA
Source organism: Lumnitzera littorea (assembly GCA_024138015.1). Lineage (NCBI taxonomy): Eukaryota > Viridiplantae > Streptophyta > Magnoliopsida > Myrtales > Combretaceae > Lumnitzera > Lumnitzera littorea. The sequence continues at coordinate 50,496,340 of JAMXBB010000002.1, forward strand.
AATGGTATTAAGGACTAGAAACAGTGAGCTTCATGTAAATATTACAAAGTGATGGAAAAAGAAAGACTCTCAGACCATTAAATCAGATATGACATGAGACACTTCAATCAGGGTAACAATTAACTCTGATGTTGAATTGAAAGCTTTAAGAAAGATTTTTAGGAAGGTGTCTCATGGATTTGAACCACCTTAGAAAAAACAGGAAAAAGCATCGAGCCAACAACGTTAAATAAAAGCACTTGTTGGGAGGCAACCCGATATTTATTTTGCATATCCGATGTTTTATTTTATTTTATTTTGTTACTCCCTTGCAATTATTTAGTAGCTTATAGTAAATTTTTTGAAGCTTTTAATCATTTTCAAAGTTTCTATGGTGTTTAGTAGTTGACATTGCAAGAATTGAGTGTAAAATTTTGGTCAAGGGCAAATCATTAAAGCGAAGATGAAAAAACAAAAAAGTGAGAAGTCCATGGGCAAGAACCACGTAGGTGTGTTCCTTTTATTAGGTACGTATAGTTCCTTAGATTTTTTTTTTAAAAAAAAAATTAATAAGAGAATTATGGAAAAGGACTACACCCATGGTCCTCAATCGTAGTCCCCCTCACATCAATAAGATTTTTTTTTTATTTTTCAATTATTTTATTTTTTAGCAAAAAAAAAAAAAAAAACACTACACTTAATATGTTAATTCGTAGATTAGCAAAATGTACACTTATGATAATTACTAACTTGTTTATTTTATTTGATATCATTTATAGTTAGCATATATTAGCCCTACTAATTCAAATGCTGCTTTTTGAACTTTCGTGTGTATAGGAGGAGTAACAGTAGGACGTATTTTTTCTAGTTTAGATTTATTTTTATCTTTTTAGATGCTTTTATTTTTCTTTCTTTTGTTTTGTTTTTCTTTCTCTTTTACAAGGCATGTATGAAGTTCATTATTATAAGGAATCCTGCAACACGACAAGTTTAGAATTCAGTGTTAGACCTTAATTTAAGGGAGTTTCAACTTCGCTTTTATCTTTTTTGTTATTTTTCCCCTATCGGTTTTTGTGCTTGCTATTGACTACGTATAAATTGTGGATAACGTACAACTTAAATGTGTGTATGTGAGTTTGGGGGAGGGAGGTATGGTGTGGTGTTGGGGGTAGGGGGTTGGTGTGTGAGAAAGGAATAAAATAATAAGATACTAGTAAATAATTCTACAAAAGCATGTGAATTGAATGGATTATATTCCCTACTTAACATTTTTGCAAAAATAATTTTTTGAAAAGAAATATAGAATCAATTTGTTTATACTATATATCTATTTACAATTATTTTTCATCTAATTGAAGAAGCAACTTTTTGAATAATTTTTATCAATTTTTATTATGAATTTTGCTTGATCATAATGACCTTTCTATATAGTTCTAGAATTAAATAATGAAATCTGTGTAAAGTGTAGAGGTTCTTGTTATTTAAGTTTAGATTTAAACTTAGAATTAGGATAAATATTGTTGATTAAGAGCTAGTTGTCTATATTTTGCTTAGTGTACACTTACTTCTTAAAAGCCTTGAAAACTCTCTAATTTCTAATAAATGATGGCTATCTCTTGAAAGTTTTCTAAAAAATCAAATTAGTGGAGGCAATTGAAAAGAAAAAAAAAATTAAATACTAAGGATTGACCTTAGTCTTTTAGAAGAGCAAAGTACATTCTCGCTGACAATCGCTAAATTATTAAAAAGGGCTAAATTTGTAAGGAACAACCTAGGTCTATCAAAAGAGCAAGGTTCTTTTCCAATGTTAATAAGCTTTAATAAAGAAAGTAAATTGAACTTGAAAAGCCTCTTAATGAAAATAGAAAGAAATGGTGGGTCGATCAAAGGATGAAGTGATGTAATGTGCATCCAGTCTAGGTATTCAAAATATAAATAGTAAGGGAAGATTCCCCTCCTCTTAAGTTAAAGAGATAAAATTTCTATAACTTTTTCTTAGCTTGTCGATGTTTGTTTTAATCTTTGGTTTAGTTTTTGTTTAAGTGATGAGACTAATTTTGAATTATTTGGATTGATTATTGAAATTTAGTAGTTTTTAAGGTGCTATTATCTAAGTGTTCTAAGGATATTATCAAGTTAAGGAAAAAGGTTAATTTTGAATTTTTTTTTTTTTTTGGTAAAGCTATTTGAACTTAAGGGTATAGTTTTCTATAAAACAATTTTTATTACCTTGTCCTTAAGATATGTTTACTCTTATTTTTATTGTTTTGCTTGAGGGCAAGTAAAATCTTAAGCATAGAGGTATTTGATAACAAGAATTTAACATACATATCCTATAATTATTTTGTTCTATTTTGGTTATTAATTTAGTTAATTTTATAGTATTTTGAGTTTAATTCATTTAAATTTCATTTTCAAAATGTTTGAGAGAGTTTTATGAAGTTTTGAAGGTCTTTATTAAGCTTTGGAGTATTTCGAAGCAAAAGTATTGATTAAGGATTAAAGTAAAGGAATTTTGAATGAGAAACAAAGTTTAGAAGCGAACACAATTGAAGGCCACTATCGTGGTTCATGCTTATGTTCCTCTCATCAAGTAATTCCATTGAAAACTAAAGATTTTTGGAAAAGTGAAAGTACACGCCTAACACTATAGCAGTATACCTCTCTTAAAAGGATTCCACCAAGTTAATTAAGTTGTAAGTGAAAGAAAAGACCACATGCAAAGACCATGGTCATGGTCCCTAGGTATAGTCATTCAATGGTTTGTAAATCTTCTATTTTTGGAAAGCTTTGAAGTCTAAGATGTTATGCCTCCATTGTATTTTATTCTATGAGCCAATGAATTAAAGAGATGAGTAAGAAAGATATCTCAAGAAATATGGAAGATATACAAAAGATATTTTGGAGATACATTGAAGATACATTCTTAGATTTTTTGTTTTAACTATAAATAGGATATAAACCTTGAAAATTAGACATCATATCATAGAATCATAGACTAGAGCATAGTAGATGATAGATAATCCATTTCTCTTCTTTGTTTGTTTTTCTTAATATTCTAATTTAGTTTTAGTATTCAATTATTATAAACCTTAGTTTGCTATGTGATTAATTTTCTTTTATTATCAATATATGATTTCTTATTATTGTGATCTAATTGTATTGTTTTTATTGTTTGCTTTAATTTAATATATTGGTGATTGAACTATTGCTAGAGTCTATTATAGAGTTCGCAAGAGCATGCAATATGATTAATTGATTCAATTAGACAAAATTGGTTGATTAAAACATTTAGTAGTTCAATTTTTTCAGATTAAGACAATCTGTTAGTAGGAATCAAGAGTTTCATATGATTCTGCGACATTATTTAGCTATGATTTGAGTACAGAGGGTTTTAGGATTAGGAATTGGTTAAGAGATATGAGTCCGGTATAATTTACACTAGGAATCTCTATGTTCATGTCTTCATAGTTAATTTTAGTTATCTTATATTTTATTATTTTTTTGTTCTCTATTCTTTATTTTATTATTTTAGTTTAGTTTTATTATATTTAATTAATTAAATTTGCTTATTCTATTATTTTGTTATTTATTATTTATTTTATTTCACTAGTTGTCTTAATTAATTAAAATTGTTTATAAGGTTAGATATTAGGAAAGTGGTAAGTACTAGTATTTGCAATTATAGGTAATTCCTAAGGAATTGACACTTAGACTCATTCCATTTACTATACCATAACTTGACTAGGTGTAATTGGCTACTATAATAAAGTTTTTTGCAAAAACTTAATATGCTTAACTTGACTTGACTTTTTATAAGGCTACTTTTTTATAGAAAAAAAAAACTGTTTTACTGGCAACTGCTTTAGGTTGTGTATGTAGTAATAATACTAGTGAGAATTAGGTCGAATCTATAAGGAATAATGTCTAATTTTTATTAATATTAGTCTTGTCTAAATCTAGGTAATTACAATCAAGAGTTTATGAAAATAATTAAATTATAAAAACTAAATTAACATAATAATTAAATTAAGATATTCAACATCTTTAAAAATTTAATTGCAAACCAAATAATTAGAATACCAGTTATAATAACAAAGGTGTCTTTAACATGTTTAGTTTTAAGGCAATTAGGTATTAGGTATTCCTTCTTGTGAAGCAAATACCTAGATTAATTAGTTTATCCTTACTATTTCTAGAAAAGTGACAAACTAAATTAATCCTCTCTCGTTCTTAAACCCTAATTAAATTAAAGAACATATGTTATGTCTCTTTAATTTAGATGATCTAGTTCACAATAAATTGTTAAAAATGTTTAGCAACTCAATCCTAGTTAACACGTATTCCAATAAAGTCAAAATGCTTATTTTTGTTATTGGGGAATAAGACTTTAAACAATAAGCACAATTCATAAAATGATAATGTAAAAATCCAACAAGTAATATTAAATAAAGCATAATAGAGAAATAATAAGGAAGACAATATCCAAATCAAGAATTTATAGAAAAGATAGAAACAACTTGTTTAGGAGTTTCAATCTCTAATTTAAGATCAAATATTGCTACTATTATTTCCTGATGTTGAAATCCTTAAAAATAAACTGAAAACTCTTCTCTAAAACCTTAGACTAGTGAATGAAAGAAAAATAACAATTGTTTTTCTATATTATACTAACTTTTGAATCTACTATAAGGCCTACTATCTATATTACAAGAAATCTCATATAAAAGTGGGTTCGCAAGATACAATTATATATCTTTCTTGACTGGCTTCAATTCTATAAAAAATAATACAAAATGACCATACTCTATGATAGGTTGTCGACTTCTAGCCTACTTACTCGCACATGTCTTAGAGGCCTCCAGTCCTTTACTATGAGAATTCTCTCTCCTCATCTTACTGAGAATAAGAAACCTATACGGAAGATTGGTGGCTGAACTCCTTGAGAGCTATGGGTGGGTACACCCTTTTTTGCTCTATTCCTTATACCCATGCCGACTACTCTCTTATCGAGGACCCTTTGCCGAGTGACAGGAACTAAGGTCTCGTGCTAATTCTTGCTTGGACCTCTAATTACCTAGAGCTTCCTACCGAGTGATGAAACATGGGCTTCTACCGGTCAAGTGCTTATCTTTTAGCCCTCTACTTCTCTTTCAACATCCCTTACTCATCTTAGCAACTTTGAGGCCACCATGTCATGTTCTAGCTTAGCTGCTACACCTATAGATTCCTTTGTACGAATCCATTGACAAGCTACCACTTATCCTTTTTTACCCGACATTGTACTTTTATTCCTTTTGTCCTTTACCCCTTCTACCCTTTTTGTATGTACTAGGAGTCTCCTCTTTATGTATACCTTTTTGTAATTTTCCTCATTTGTAATGTTATCCTAAAGACTTATTATAAATAGTCCCTTCTTCTTATAGCCAGAAGATCAATCATTCCTTACAAACATATTGAAAATACTTGATCCTTGTAAGACATTCTCTTCGAGTCCACTTCTATATACTCTTATCTAGTCTTATTAAGTGGCTTAAGATTAGTAATGGGTGAACCTTGGCATTAACTTGTGCATTATATCGAGTGAAATGCTAAGTCATGTTATGTTTGTAGGTAAGTCATATCCTTTGAGTAGCTTTATGTCATCTATTGCTTTTAGTTTGCTAACCTTATCATTCTGTTTTCTTCAATACTTCAAAGGAGCCATTTGGTTCTCTTCTCCTACGCTAAGCTATCGTAATAACAGAGTTCATAGGCACATCACCCTAGAACTATAGCCATGGTCTTTGCATATGTTCTTTTTATGCTTCAATTCTCTCGTGGAATAGAAGATACATGGCTTGGCAATTGATGCATACACGACGTATTAGATAAATTATTAAGAGCATGGTCTACAATGGCAACACCACGGTAGTGGTGTATACCTATAGAGCTTGTGTACTTAATTTCTTTTCCTTGCAATTTTGCGTACTTCCACCATAACATGTATATTTTCTAACTTTATATATTTTTCTATAAAAAATATAAAAATATACAAATTAATGTAATAAAGTGCTAAAATAAAATATTAACAAATAAAGTACTAATTTACACTAAAAAGCCTATAAAAATAATGTAGAATCCACCTATAAAACAAGCACAATTTAGCTTTATCATATGTACTTCATCCTTTGACACCATTGTAATCTAGCTATAACTAGAGAAAGCATTCATAAAGCTTAGAAAGGTGTATCCCGAGGTTAAGTTAGCTAATTGGTTAATTCTCAAGAGTAGAAAGCAATTGGGCATGCTTTGTTGAAGTCACTATCGTTGATGCACATTTGCCTTTTCCCGTTAGCCTTCTTGATAAGAACTATGTTGACTTGCTTGTCGGATGAACCTAGCTTTAGTAACTTCTATACCTCTTCTTCGATCATCGCTTAACTCTTTAGGGAAAAATTTCTCATCTTTTGCTTAATTGGCTTGGCTTTTGGATCTACTTTAAGTTCATGCTATGCGATTGTTGGGTTATTCCTAACATATCAGATGGTAACCAAGTGAACTTGTCCAAATTAGCTTAGAGGAGGTCAGTAAGCATCTACTTCAAATCCTCTAGCAAGTCTTTGCCAATTTGAATGTTCTATTTGGCTCTACATCAGACTAAATCTCATCAATATCTTTACCTAAATGTGGCCTCTTCTTGGCTAGCTTTTACCACGGCTTAATTTTTAAGGATAGAACACTATCCCCTTTTAGGGCTTTAGTGTAGGGTTCCTGAGATAAGGTTTAGTAGCCCCAGCATATGCTAACTCTTATGGAGGTTGGGAACTTCACCTTTAGATGCAAAGAAGAGGCAATCATTCCAAAGGCACTCATGTTTGGTTGCTTGAGGATCCTATTGAAAGGGGACTTACATTCCACCTTTAGAAATTCCACCAAGTGAGCTGCCACATTATCGTCATCTTAGAGCTTCATCTCAAGTGTAATTATTCCTTTGAAGTATACAACTTGGTCATTGAAGTAAATCAAATCGTAATTATAGGGCTTCATGTAAATCATGAATTTTTCTCTCATTTTATCATAGGCATGCTTAAAGATGATGTTTGTCGAGCTTATAATATCAACCATTATATTCTAAACTTCAAACCCAGCAATGCGGGTGTTAATCACCTAGACATCATGGTATGAGTTTCAATCCCTTAAAGATTGTCATCTAAGAAGGAAATAAAGGTGTTGATCTTCTGCCTTTTCCCCCTTGCCTTATAAACTTTCTTGTCATTCGAGGTAGACCCTGAGCTTAAGGATTTGATATGCTCCTAGGATATAGGTCTCCTATTATGGTATTAATGACACCATTTAGAGCCTTATTTCAGCATTGGTCTTCGTAATCTTCATTACCTTAGGATCTTCTTTTGTTCCTCTCCTCTAAAGAGGTCATTCAATTTTATTTGCCAAGTTAGCAATATAGTCATCCAAGTACATGTGCTGGATATCATGTTCAGTGTGTTCTCCAATTGATAACACTCATTGCCAATTTTCTGCTTGATCAATGTACCTCTAAGCCTTCCTCTAAAACTCAACCAGGGTAGTTGCCTTACTCTTTGTTATGAACATAAAGAAAACAACATTGAGATCAACATCTAAGGTGGCTGCATGGCAGAGACCCCTTTATTTAGTTGTACTATTTCTACTACTGCCTTATTAGACTAGTTAATGAATGATAGAAGGGACTTTCCCTTTCATTATTGAATGACGTAAAGGGTTAGGTTATCCTCTAAGGCAAGCTTACTCACTTACAAGTAGAGGACAAATTTCGTAGTGAGCTCATCTAAGATAGAGATTGAATTCTTTGGCAGGTGATTGAACCATGTGCTTGCAACCTTTTGAAGAGTGCTTGAAAGGTCTTTCTTCTCACTTATTATTTAGGCTGTATAAGATTGTTAAAGTTTGCAAGTGCATCAAGTGGCCATCCAAGTTAGTAGTCCTGTCATACAGCTTAATTGTCAGGCACTTCTTATTACTTGGGAGCACTTGCACTTGAATCTCCTAAGAGAATGAAGTTCTAATAAGGAGCATAGAAATTGGATATAATGTCTTAGGAGTGAGAGCTATTGGAGCCATCACTATCTTCCCAAGAAGCATATGACCTCTAGTGTCGAAATCTCCATCTTTCATATAATTGTAACCTAAACGCCTTGTTTTGCTACTTGATTAGCTCATTTTGTTCAATCACTTGAGCCTTTATGGTTCACAGTTCATGAGTTTGTATACTTTGGGCCTTAAGGGAAAGCCTAAATCTATAAAAAAGAACATGGTTAGTAGGTGTTAAGTGGTTGTTAAGCGCAGCCACTCCAATGCTTAAGTTAGTATCTATGGGATTAGAGAAAACGAGAAAGTAAGAGGGCTTGTGCGTATATGCATAAAGTGTCTTACTTATAGAGTTTGGTCCATATTTATAGGTTTTAAGGAATTTGGATAAATTTCTATTATGCCTAATTAGACTAGTGTATTATTTAAGTGGATATGGTCCAAGATTCCCAAAGTTGACATAATACCTTGGTTATTACCATGGTACTCCTTAATATACGAGATTTGAGCTTCCTACGTAGACTACCGAAGTCCAAAGACCTTATGGCACCAATGCTACATGCTCTACTTAGGTATGAGAACCAAGATATTGACCTAATATACTAGAGGTCTAGGGACAGTAGAGGTCAACTATATGATGGATAGTCCTCTTGGGCCAAGATTTAGACTACCTTAGATTGATTATGGGCTAAGATAAGATAATTCATGGTCCATAGTGGTTATAATAGGCCTTAAGAGACCACAATCCAAAATTACCTATTAATAGAAATAATCTATGCTAAAGAAATTTCAATATTATGCACGGTAATTTCAATAATAAAGGTTAATTAGGCTATCGATATTATGCACGATAATCTAGATAACAATAAAAATGCCAGAATTTTATAATAGAATCAATAAGTTTAAAAGAAGAACACAATGTCCAATGATACAAAGTCAATAATTAATATTCTAAGGAAAAGAGCCTAATTGACCAAAAGTGTTAACAAGTGTATTTATACCAATCCCTTAACAATCTTAGGGGAAAATATGTAAATTTTAATAATAATAAACTTAACTACCATTGCCTAATAAAGTCTCATAATAAAACAAAAGAAATTTCATAAAATAAAATATCCTAACAAAATAAAATAAATTAAAATGATAAGAAGTCTTAATATGCTCTTACCATATCATGAAATAAGTCTCCCATCATCACCCTTGGGCTTGAAAAGATTTACCCTCTGAATCTTAAAGTGTGTCCTCTAAGGTTGAAAACTAACTTATAAAAACCTAAAATAAACAAAATAAAATGACTCAAATGAAATTGAATGGCTTGCACTTTTGTGTACTCTTTCCATTCATCATAAACCCCATCCACCAACATCTGAATCTTTGAAGAATCCACAATTAACTACAACAGAATACCACAATATGCCCTATCTATAACATGCCATAGTTGATCTTGTGTATAAGTGGTTGGTGAAAACTCAATTGCATAAAACTCTTGGCATGGTCCCATGTTCACACTTCCCACTAACTCTACGAACTAAATTATGTAACCTTCTCATACGTGCCCTAGTTATAGGTCTATGATACTCATCAACTCCCTAGAGCTCTTAAAGATTTGTGTTCAAATCAATCTCCTTTAGCTCATCCCACACGTATAGTGTGATATCCACTACATTAAAGGTACTTGACACCTCGTATCTGTGTAGAAGCTCAATTTTATAAGCATTGTCATTGATACATTCTAAAACTCCAAAAGGACCATCTGCTCATAGAGTAAGTTTTAGTGCACTTTAGTTGGAGATCTATCTTTTGCCAAATGGATCCAGACTAAGTCACTTAGACTATAAATCATCTATTGTTTACCACTATCACCCCTTAGCTTTGTTCTTTAAAGCATGTAACTTCAAATATTGATGAAACACTCTAATGAAGTTTTTATACCTCTTGTGCCTTATCAAATCTTGACTTACTATCATTTAGAGTTGACTCCCTTGGCAATAAATCCAAAGGTGTAATTGGATTACACCCTTAAACTACCTTAAGTAGAGTCTTATTGGTTGTGTTATGTACTAAACTATTATACTTAACTTCTATTACTAAAAGATACAAATTCCGGTCTTTCAAATTCCTCTTAATTGTAGCTCTCAATAAAGAACTTAGAGTCCTATTGAGAACCTATGTCTAGCATTTTGTATGAGGTTGATAAGTCATGCTAAAGGGTAATTCAATGCCTAACCTTCACCATAGAGTCTTCTAAAAATAGTCGAGGAACTTCAGATCTTATCAAAAATGATACTACGTAGAATACCATGCAAATTCACAATCTCTTGCAAAAACATTAGCAATATTAGAAAAGTCATTTGGCTTATAGAAAAGCATAAAACTAGCCATTTTGCTAAACTATCAACAATCACCATTATGCTATCTTTGTCCCTTTGAGTCCTAGGAAGACCTTGTATAAAATGTACATTAACATCCCTACAAGGATGTATAGGTACTAGAAATGGCAAGTAAAGTCCTAATGGTTCCTTTCTAAACTTTGCATGTCTACACACTCTACAATGCTCTATAATTTGACGAACATCTCAAGCCATACTTAGTAAATAGAGAGGCTCTTGTAAGGCTTTTAAAGCATTACACTCTAATTCAAAGATTTTATTAAGATCTAGTAACCTAAGATTAGTGCCATTGTGAGTTTTTGTTTGATGTTTTCAAAACTCTTATATGTTGATAGTTCCCAATGAAACACTACCCCCTTTTTTGTCAACTCCATCAAAGAGGTTACAAATAGTGCTAAAATCCCAAATAAATCGATGATAAAAGGAAGCTAACCTATGGAAACTCCATACCTCATAAGCATTTGCTGATACTAGCCATTCAAAAATAGCTTTGACCTTTTCATTATTAACCTTGATTTGATCACTCGAAACTACATAACCCAAAATATCACCTCCTCTTGCAAAAGGGACATTTCTTCAAATTTCCATATAATTGTTCTCATCTCAAAATCAAAAACACTTCTTGCAAATGTTTAATATGAGTATTGAGATTTAGGTTGCATATGAAAATATCATTAGAATATACTACTATACAATTTCTTAGTATATAATACAACACATAGTTCATTAAATGCATAGAAAATACTAAGGGCATTAGATAATCCAAATGGCATCACAAGTCATTCATATAAGCTATGCTCAGTTTTGAAGGCCATCTTTCACTCATCCTTAGCCTTCATTCTAATTCAATAGTATCTACTTTTTAAATCAATTTTAGAAAACAATCTTATACCATACAATTTATCTAACATATCATCTAACTTAGGTATAGGATGCTTGTATCTTATTGTAATACAATTGATGGCTCACTTATCCACATAAATGTGCTAACTATTGTCTTTGTTGGGTACTAATAATGTTGGTACTGATCTAGAACTCATGCTTTAACATGCCCTTATATTTACTATACTTATGGGAAATAATTGAACTCTTTTACCATCTTTCAACACCAAATAGGTGTTCTTCCTTCCTTTATGAGTCACATCCCTATCAAAAAGCCAAGCCCTACCTAATAAGATGTAAGTGGCACTCATTGGAATGACATTATAGTCCACTTCATCTATGTGTTTTCCAAGAAACAAAAAGGGAACTTTCACTCTCTTAGTTACAATCATTGCGCTCTTATCATTAAGTCAATTTAGATTATAAGGTTAAGGGTAGTCAGTGGTTAGTAGTTTTAATATCTCCATAATAGTAGTTGCAATTACATTATATTTGCCACTATCAATAATGACTACACACATAAGGCGATTCACCTAACACTTGGTATAGAATATATTTTCCCTTTGCTATAAATTAGCATTATGTAAAGCACTTAATACTCGTTGGATTGCACTACAAGAAATTACCTATTCAAGCATTGCATATATTTGCAACTCTTCTATATCAACAAGACCATCATCACTGCTATTCTCGACCCCTAATTGTTGCTTGCCTTCTAAGTTCGCCTCATCTCTACTCTTAAACTCATCACCAATGACATACATAGCCCTCTCATTCGAGCACTACACAACCATATACCTTCAGTCCTAATATTTAAAGCACTATATCTGACTACTCCTTACTTTAGTGGGTTGAGATTTTAGAGTCTTACTTCCTTAGGTTAGTGAACTTTGCCTATCCTAATCCTCCATTCACCTTGTGTTACTTTGAGGTGTATTTCCACTCATAAGTAGATTCATTTAAGAGCTTGATGCTTTATTATTGCCAACGTATTTAGAAGGGACATTCTTAGATTTATGAGGATTTCTTTGATTTTTCCACTCAATCGCAACTGCTAATTACATAGCCTCTTTTAAACTAGATTATATATAAAGATTGGTGCAAGTCCTAATCTCATGTCGCAAACCATCTAGAAACCTTGACATAGCTTGCCCTTCACCCTCTTGTATCCTACCTCGAATTTGGGCTACCTTGAACTCCTTAACATATTCTTTAATTGATCTATTTACCTACTCCAATCTCTAGACTCGTATATAAAGCTCATGTTAATGATGCTTAGGGATAAATTTGTTATACTTCATATCTTGCATTTCCTTCCATGTGTTCACTTCTTCCATCTCGACCCTTTTATCTATGATGTTACATATTGGACCACCACACCTATGCATGTCCACAATCAAAGATCTTCTTGATTCATTTAACCAAATCAAGAAAATCATTTAAGGATTCTTAGCCATCAAAAGGAGGAGTTTTTAGCTTAATCGATTCCACCTTATGTACAACCTTAAGCCGTCTGACCTTTATCTTGTTGCCATCTTGTGACTCATAAATTAGTCTTCGGTTAACATGGTGAGGCCATAATCTACCTCACCTTCCTCTCCTACCAACTACATCATGGTAGGTATTAATATTGCCATGGTCTTGCCTTCCTTCCCTCTTACTCTTACAATAAGGCTTTAATTCCTATAGAAATATTTCTTAGTGATTGTCACAAGTCTGAATGAGTGTGCTCAAGTTGCTCTTAAGAGTGGTCAAGAGACCTCTTTAACTATTAAGTGGTTGTGGCTAGGGTGCGCTACTATTAAGCTAATGTATCTTTACCTTCTTCATGCATTCTTGGTATTTCATGGGTTGCATTAACTCTAGCGCATAATACGGTGATTGGGTTTTTGCTTTTCCTATCTTGTACATCAATGATCTTACCTAAATTAAGTCGCTTATATGCCATGTTGTAAACAACATTGTCATGAATCTAAAAGGAGGAAACCACCATGTTTCTCGAAAGGATCTACCTTAACAATCACCTCAACTACTTTGCTCTAATCTTAGGTTTCAAAAACCCAAGCTTCGATACCAAGCTAATAAGACTAGAACATAGATGAGATAAGCTGTATAATTGATGTCATGTTATACGAGTCAACATATATACATATATATATTTTTATATATATATATATTGTCTTTTTGCTAAGAGCAAAGAGCAATGTTATGGTTTAATTCTAATGTTTGTAATGAATACTCACTAAAGAAAATAAGAAATATTCATAATTCCCTTGATAATCCTAAGGGCATAGATGTAATTGGAATTAAAAACCTAACCAAATTTAAAGGAAATAACAAAGGAATAAGTAATGAAAGAGTTTGTACAAAAACTAATTGTGAAATAAGTGGTAGGAATATACGTCTTGTACCTTAAAAGGCTTACATGGTATGTATTAGATACGATGGAATTGTAACATGCAGTGTATGTATTCTTACATGTTAAGACACGACATGGACAAGCTAGTGGATTCTGTATTTGACTTCTTTGATCCTACTTATCAAGTCAAGCAAACATAGTTCTATTCATGTGTAGTGTGTATCTTATAACCCTTAACAGATTATTGATCAACTTTACCATGTAATTCATTGATAATTTTGTGAATTGAATTATGTAGCCTTCATGCACATGCTGTAGTTAGAGGTCTATGATACTCATCACTATAAATGCTAAAAGAGGTAGGTTTCCATGTTTTTTTGTGTATAGGAGAATTCTAACAAGCCTCCAATACATACTGTAGTAATAGAAAATCAATGATACAATATTTAATATGAGGGAATTAAATCTCTTTGTTTTAAATGATACATTAGACACTCTTTGAATATTTGTTGGTAGAAAGTTGATTACAACAAATGGGGGGATTCATCATACTAACATGTCTAAAAAGATCTAAAATAACTCCAAAAAGGTAAAGTAAGAAGGAGTAATAGCTTAAAATGGTCATGGAGACTCGACTTCTTGTAAAACACAAACTAAGTTGCTGAATGATGCACACAAAGGATAGTTAGATAATGAAGTTGAGGTTGGGATAGGAACTAAGCAAATTATGGTGAATGGATTCATGTTAGGGAAAGAAATAAAACTAATTGTCAAATGAGAACATAGGAAATCGATTGATTTCTAAGGGAAATGATGGCTTATAACCTTTACTTTATATAAATAGAGTAATGACTCTTTAGTTCTAAAATCAGAAATCAAGTTAATATAAATTGGAATAGCATTTGATGTAAGAAAGAGCAAAGAGAATTTAAGAGCATAGGAAAGAACCTTCAAGCATCACATCACCAAAGAAAGATACTTTATTGGAAAATGAGGTGACAATTGGAATGGAGGTAAAGAAGTAAAAGGAACCATCTTTTTTGGAATGGAAAAATAAGAGAAATAATCTTGAAACCAAAGAATATGATGACACTCACTTGAATGGGATTGATAATGGTTATAAGTAAAGAATACATTGTGTTAATCCTAGTACCAGTTATTCAAGACAATTATAGTCCATTTCACCTAATGTAGATATGGGAGCTAACTCTTCAAATAGTTACCATGTAGATATTCAAATTGGAGGGTTTAGCTGCACCTTAAGTCACATTGTTGACAACATTTCAATTGAAGAAGTAAGTTGAGCAAATGTGCCTTTTCCAATACATAAATGGTTCATTAGTTCTTTGATTGGAAAAAGGTTAAAGGTATTGGATGAGGGTTTTGCATGTTTGCTAACTTAAGGTGAATTGTTGGTCCATTTGTGATTGTGAATTATAGGTTATCATGGATTTAGAGGAAGACATAATTTATGTGAAGGTTACTATCCTTATATAAGGCATATTAAGTGTTTAGTGAATTGTTTGTGAGAATATTTGTTAATTTCAATATGTCTAGACTAACTATGAAACAACATGTAGAGAATCTTATAAAAATAATGAGTATCCTTATGGAATCCCAAACTATATTTATACAAAGGTTAAGTGCACACTTGAAAGCCTTTCTTAGAAATGTGCAAATGGTGAAGCTAGTATGAGAGGAAAAGGAGTTAGTAATTTTGGTGGTAATTATATTAGTAGGTAATCTAGCGTGAGTACTAATATCACTAGTGCTTAGGATATGATACAAGAAAATATGCAAATGATGAGAACAAGTTAGAAAAAATGAAAACTTATGAGAAGGGTTTCAATAATAGTCTTAAATCTCCTCTTATACATCAAATGTAGGAGTTAGAACAAAGATCTCTAATAAGAAGCCCATTGAAGAGGAGTGTTTCAAATGTCCAGGTTTTAGACACTTGGTCATAAAGTATCTTAACAAACGAGTTGTGATTGTTAGGCTATACTTCTAAGCTTAAGATTGGAAGAGATGGAGATGCAAAAACAAGAAGGTTATTGAGGTTATGGTTGAGAGTGAATGTGAAATGAATGATGTTGCATAGGGGGTAGTGGTGGCTAAGATTCCTATATGAGAGGTTAATGAGATAAAGTAATTTAGTGATGAGGATATTATTGGGAAGGTAAAATCGAATCTAGCTAGGAATAGATCTCTACTAGTAAGGATGTATACTCTATAAATTTAACCTTCTAAACATAGTGTCGGACTCGAGTATCATAAATATTTCTCAAGTCAATAAGACCACATAAAATGAAAACCGACTAAAATTTTAAACTCAGAATTTAAAACGAACTTGAAAGACCCAATTATACGATTTGGAAACCTTAATCATGCACGAATACCCCAATCCCAACATATGCGTACTTTTAAAAATGTAAACCTAAACTTAACAGGAACTGTAAATATCAAATCATAAAAATTTTTAAAACTCAATAAAATTATCTTAATACTTGAAGAGCCATAAATCAATAAAATTATCAATAATTTTGTAAAATCGTATAAAACTAATAATGAACGAATCAGGGATTATTTCAAGTAATAATAAACAATAAAACTAAACTAATTAAAGGAATAAATTAATAAATTTACAAAAATTATTTTTACTTATGTACATAAGTAGCCCCATAATATGCATATATATAAATATATTATTAAGCAATTTTCTTCTCTTTTCTTAATCTATCATATGATATATATATATATATATATGTTGCATAATAAAGCGATATTCCTAAATAATTAAGCCAATTGAACCTTAAGCTCCTAAGTATAAGTCAATTATTCCCGAGTTGGTGAAAAAACCCTAAAACGTACATAATTTCACTCAAACTCTAAAATATACTTAAACTCATTCGAACCCAAAACCTTGGGATAATTAGGGACTTATGGCCCTAAATAAATAATTAAAAATATAATTTCAATAAATTTTATTCAACTTTAGAAAACTCTAAAATTTCTTTAGAAGCAAATCATAACCTAAAAATTAATTTGAGAATCAAGCCCTAAAAAGAACTTCATATAAAACAATTTCCTTATTTTCACTTATAAGCTATGTTATATATGGATAAGTTGTAAACCATACTTTTTAGCGAACTTGTGATTCAACTAAGAACACTTCCCAAATATTCCTAAGGATAAACTAAGCTAAGAATTCAAGTTTACATTTAAAAACGAATTTAATTTTCCAATTTAAAACCCTATTATTGATAAAACTTGAATATGAGAACCATAGACTCTAAACCTAAAACCCTAAAACAATTAAGGACTTGCAACCCTAAGCAGCTAATTAAGAATTTTATTCGATTAATTTTATTCAACACTAGAAATTTTCATAATTTTATAAGAATTAAATCATAACTTACAAATCAATTTAAGAGATAAACTTCAAAAGAATTTTATATAAGACAATCTCCTTATCTTCGTACATAAGATTTGTGCATATGAATAAGTAAACCAACTAATCATCCTAAATAATTTATCAAATGATAAATATAAACCCTACTTTTAGTGGACCTAAGATTGGATTAAGAGTACTTTCCAAACGTTCCCAAAGATCAACTAAACTAAAAACTTAAGCTTATATTTAGAAACGAATTAAAATTTTCCAATTCAAAAACCAATTATCAATAAAACCCAAGCTTGAAGAACTGCAAGCTTTAAAGTCATTTAAAACCCTAAACCTTAAAACCATTAATCATTTTCTCTTACACATCACTATTCACCCCTTAATGCTTACATCATCAATAGTTGCAATTGTTGACTTTTGTGTAAGCTACAAGACAATTAATTAAAGCTTCTTGCACACTTCTTTTCTCATTCAAAATCTGCTACTCTCTCCCTCTTTCACTCCCATTTTCACTTCCTTTTCTCTCACTTTAAACACAAATCAAAAGAAGAAATCTAATCCACAAATTCCCAACATTGTCGCCACCATTTTTGCTTCCATACTCATGACACCAAGCTTTATTTTGTTCCCTCTATTTGTCAACTTCAAAAAAACCACTTTTAGGAACTTTAAAATATCCTCAAAGCCCTACTTCAAAGATCAAGACTCTAGTTCCAAAGGAGCTTATAAGAAGGAGGAAAAACAAGGAACAAAAGAGAGTACTTAGTTGCACAACTACCATTTCTACGCTTTTAGGACGAGTAAGTTGTTTCTTTGTATTAGTGGTTTAGTGTTATATGTTAGGGGACCATGTTTTCATGAAGATATTAGCATGATCATAAGATGATAAAATAGCTAAACCACCTTAAGAAGTAAGCTTATGAACCCCTTTACATGAAAGTTGAATTATGAGCATGCTAAGTTGGTGTTATGTAAAGATATATGTTTAACACTTAGAATGGAAGATTTTAAGTTAAGAAAATCATGAAATGTGTACATGAATGAGGAGACATCATGTTGGACGTGGAGTACATGTGAGCCATTTAGATATTATTTCCATTTCTATTAAGTTAAAGATGCTCAAACCTAACCTTAGGTAAAGGAAAATCCATTACATGAAGCTTTTATGAAGAAATCAACTTTGTATGACATGAGCTATGATATGGAAGTTGTAATAAGTGTAAGATGTCCTATTTCTTTGTGTGAAGCATGAGTTAAAGAATCATCTTACGGAAGAAAAGTTAAGTTAAGATTTGGACACAAGTAGTTTAAGTGCATGATCTAACACCTAAACTTAAGGAAATGATGAAACAAGTTGAAAAACCAAGTGAGAACCCATTGTATTCATCATGACCAGATCTGAAACCTAACTAAAAGCCACTTAAAAATATGATAAAATCAAGTGAACAAAGTAAAAATATCAATCAAAGCAAGTATGGTAAGTATACAAAACTTAAAACTCAAAACCGAGCCTAAAACTCTCAAAACAAGCCTAAAACTCTAAGTTGGGCTTTCATTAAAATTCTGACCAGCACTTTAAAATCTTAAGAAAGATTGTTTTGAAGCCCATAAGAAATACACCTAAGACTCTATAAGCCCAAAAAAGTCATTAACTTTAGTTTGAACCAAAAGAAAGCCCATTTAACAACTTAAGCCCACTAAAGAGCCCATGAAGTGGTTGTTAGCCTTAGGAATAAAAATCAAAGTTGTAAATATGATCTCAAGGAGTATTTTGAGCTTAGGATAAAGTTTTAAGACCAAGCCCAAAGGATTTTTCAAGTTATCAAAAAGCCCATTTATCATACGAGGCCCAAAAGCACTCCAAAACATAAGGATCTCTACTGTTTTGGCCCATGGACAGTTTTACATGCCTTATCATGAAAATTTAACCTCACCATGTTAAAGTACACTTGAAAATGATGAAGATTGATTATAAGATCATAAAAATCAGATTTAAAATGAAAAAGTTATATGCGATTGAACTTTAAGTAAAAATCGGGAAAAATTTTGAAAACTAGTCAAGAGTATAACTTAAGGAAAAATTTACTTAGTTTCCTAAGTTTATTTCAATCTCTTATAAATATTATTTCAATGACCAGGGGATACCGTATATGGAGACGACTTGCCTTCGGATTACTTTGATTGACCCACATGGCAGAGTGAGTAGATTCCCAATGACTCTTTACTTAATTTTGCTTGTATAATAGATATACCTAAACTTATATATATAAATTTGGATGCTTGTGGGATATGGGAGATGCATGTATATGGATTTATGGATGAATGTGATGACTTGTTAATTATATATATACTAATGGCAATTGTTTGTACTAATATATACATGGGAATTGTTTGTACTAATATATACATGTGAATTGTATGAAATGAAATTGTCTGATCACCTTAAAAATCGAATTAATCACTTATACGATTAAGAAATCAAAGTGAATCATGCATTCCCCATATTACATACGGATAACACCGATTGCCGCTTCAGGCAGAAGATGGGAAGGGACTCACAAGAATACGAGTTTCCTACAGGATTGGGCATTAGCTATGTCATCATATATATTGAGTTTCTGTCCTAAGCTGATGGGCTTACTAGGCGCTGGGAGATGCTAACCATCAATGAGGGGCCAAGTCTTGTAGCTTCTGCTTAAGGCGTGTGTTTGTGGATTGTGGAGGCCACCACACCGTTAGACTTACGATTTTAAAAATATGATTTGTTATTTAGTAAAGAAAGTATACACACATATACGTATATATATATACATATATAGTTTTGTTATGGCTTAAGCACGATAGCGCAAATGAAATAAAACCCAAGGTCTAGAACCTAGATTTTTGTTTGGGTCGGTTAATTATCTCCAAACCCCGACTTTAGGGAGCGTAATTCTGAGTCGTATGCAGTTCCTAGGCTACTGCATGCATTGTTTGGCATGCTGATTGTTCATGCATTTATATGATTGTGCATTTAATAAATGGGATAGGAATCAAGTGTAGAGTGTTATCATTGAATCAATGTGATGAAAAGCTTATACCCCAACAGTTCTTTTCCTTGCAGGTTGATCGATAGTTGGGAATGGGATAGGAATCAAGTATAGAGTGCTATCATTAAATCAATGTGATGAAAAGCTTGTGTAGTTAATTCCGAATGCTCCGAAAAACGACTAATGTCTCAATTAAGTTTACTATCTTTAGTAAGTTTAGAATTTTCTGGAATTATCTATCTTATTTCATTGTTTTGGTAGGGGATACCGATTCTTTACGATTCTGAGGAACTATAGAAAAATGGATATCTATAATTATTTATATTATATAATAAGTCAATGAACTAAAATTGAAGATACTAGCAAATAACTATTTAGAGTTTTGCAATCTCTAACTTGCAAGACGATTTTCTTATCATAGGTGCATACGTGATATGAAAATTTTAGGTAATACTACTAGGTCCTCGTTAGGGTCACTACAAAGGATTCCATTAAGTGGGTCTTTATAGGGTACCCAACTTGCTTAACTAATTAAAAAGGGTTGAAGCCTATAGGGTTCTAGGACTTATAAGAAACCTGATGGGAAAACCTAAACTTAGTAAAATTAATTAATTAATATATTTATTTTGTGTGTTATGTTTAAACACCAAGAAATTAAAAAGAAGAAGAGAAATAAGTTAAAAGAAAGAATAGTTTAAAAGTTCAAACCATAGGTACCTGTCCTTCTTTTTACTCTCTCTCTTCTCTCACTCAACAAACCACATAGCAAACTACAGATACGTAACACTAACGTCGTGTCCCTTCATCTGGTTACCCTTATCCTCATTCGGTCACCCTCATGAGTCACGACACTTCGTCCACTCTATAACTGACAATCTAGTTATCTTTCTTCCTACTCAGTTATCACTTAGCTGTTTAGGTATAGTAATTAACCTTCTATATTAATTAACTTTCTTTTGGCTTTTTTTTTTCTAGCTATGTATTCTTTGTTGAAATGTCATAATTACCTCTCTATGTGTGTAATTGTCTTTTGCATGTATATCTCTGTATTAGTGTAAATGTGTTGTAAAAATAATTAGAAAATCGAATTGCAAATACAACATACACTACTTATCCTCCCTTTTTGGTTGGTAATGAAACTTTGATGCTAAACAAATTGGTGGTTGGATGAGCAGAAAACAAGAGAACTAAAATGAATTTCATGTAGTGCTATAATTTGGTTTTCAAGCTTTTGTTACTTGAAAAGATTTGCTATTGTGCCTATTTAAATCTTAAGAGTTATGAGGTTTTAATACTAAAAAATCCTAAATTTAGCTGACAAGAGAAGGAGAAAAAAAATGAAACTCTTATGATACATTTGTATGCATGAATCTTAGCCACATTATATTTATCAAGTAAAATATTTCATCATTTTGTTAGATTAATATGGTTTCTAATAATTTTATAAGCATAATCTTCACATCTAAGTCTATCATTTTACTTATTCATTCTCGTCATGTGACTAAATCTATCTTTGTGGCTTCTAATTTTAGTGCATAAAATAGGTAGGTCGACAGAAAAACATATCACATGTCATGAAATGAAGCAAGATTAAAATACAAATGTACTTGGATAAATGGATTCAAGGTATAAAGAGCGTTGATATCAAGGAAACTCAAGTTTCCATGAGATTGACTAAAATAACTTCATAGTAACATTGGTTTTCATGAAGGATTCTTGTAACAATATGCATAAGTATTAAATTCATGCCCACAACTCTTTGTAACATATGAAACTGTAGCTTATTACATTTGCACATTTTATATATGCTTTTGCCTATACTCTTTAGTCTTTTCCTATATTGTATCATTCTATTGTTTGTAATATATTACTTCAAATTTCACTTACATGTTATGTTTAGTTGCCTCTATCACATTAATTAGTTACATGTCATTATTGAACAAATTTAACTTATGATGTAAAATTATATATCATGAGTGTAAATTTGCATAGATTATATGCCATGGTCCAATTTGTGAACTATATAAAACCAAACAAATCTTACGATTTGAATATCAATATGGCATGAAAATGTTTGTACTTGCTGTCATGAAAATGTTTCTTTCTTCATCGCTTTTGCTATATGCATATTAGAATGAGGAACATAAGGATTTCTCCAACATACTTTATGACTAGATTAGAAAAGCTAGTAGAATTTAGCTTGTAAAAATAATGACTTAAAATCCTAATTTTAACCTTAATATAACGTAGAACTTGTCGAAACTTCTAAAATTGAGCTTAGAATGTGATAAGGACATAAAGATAAGTTAAATAGGCTATAAAAGGAAATGATATAATATGATATAATATAATATAATATACTATATGAATATACACATATTTTTATGAGTATATCTGATATATATGATAATTATGTCTATAAATTAACTCGAAATTATATAATTATATATAATATATAATAATACATATAAAAATAAGAAATATAACTTAAAAATAAAAGACATGATAGAAACATGATTATATGTACATAACTATTTATTATGTGTAATGTATATATAGGAAATATACTCGTATATTAATAAACTAACTAAATATTTACATAAAATACTCAAATAATACAAAAAAAATAGCAAGACCTATCCAAATTAAATTAAGAAGGTTTAATCAATTGTAACACATCAGAAAAACACAAAAGCTAAATTAAAAGTACTTTTCTCATAGATAAGGCACCTCATGCTTAGTTATTTAGGAAGAAAAGTAGAAGAAAAAAAGGAAAAAAAATAAAGTAAAAATTCTAGATGTCCTAAACTATTAAAAATAGGACTCCCAACATCAATTAGACATTTAGGAACCTTATAGCCTCATAGGAAAAATTTAGAAAAAATCATAGGAAATAAAAAAGAGAAGAATAGAGTAAGGACTAAACCCATCTTATTTCTCAATCTCCTGATGATCTGTTATTGAACCCTTCTATTACCAAGTAGAACCACTAGTGCCTAGGCTTTTTGACAAGCACCCATCTGTTGCTAGCCATCGGAGCTTTGATGAATAGGTCATTCAATTTTCTATCTCATTTTTCATTAAATTAAAAAAAAAAAATAAAAATCAAATGAAACTAGAAAATTATGAAAATTGTTTTCCTAGGTTATTTTGAATGTACTTTCATGTAGTATTTTTATTTTTGTAAAATTTCGAATATTTTATATACTTGCTTAAATAAATTTCTATTCATCCGATTTTTGAAATGGAAATAAATATACCAAATGATATTATTTCTAACTCAAAATTTTTGTATAGAATACATATAACATATAGTTAATTGCTATGTTGACAGATTTTTAATTTAAGTATGTGTAATATTTATTATAATTTATTACCCTAAAAATAGCTAGAAATAGGATGGAATTATGAAATAAATAGATTTTTATAAAATTAATTGATGGAATGAATGTCTACTAACTTTTGGTGATTCATAGTAATGTCAAGATATATTGAAAGTAATTTTCTATAAAAATGATAACATTTGCTTAATTAATTGTATTACGGTAAATACGTAATTATGTGTATATAGGCAATAAAATCGAGAGCATGAAACCATAAGTTGATTGAATTCTCCATATTCTTAGGAGTCCATCGAAATTTTCAAAGAATTATTTGGTGACCTGAGCTATTTATTATGAATTTATTTAGTAAAATAGCTTAATTTACCAATGAGAACACATTTTTATTAATAATAGGCTAAAATGTGATAACTATCGAAATAGAACCTATACACATATATGCTGGTCAGATTTGGTGAAAATGAATCTTTAACATATTTAGTGATAGTTATATAATCGGGTTATGATATATACATAATAAGGTTAGATATTACATATATTATTAGGCTATATTAGTAAATTATATAAAATATAGTCCATTTACATAAAATGAAAGTAACATGATAATACTTGTTATAGGAGTGTATAGGTATATTAGAAACTAGAAATACCTTTTAAAAGTCATCTCTCAAAATAAAACCCGTATTACGTATCGTCATGTTTGTATGAACCCAATGACACTACTTTTGCCAAAATTGGACAATCCTAGGTAATATAACCCATATCTCTATAATAGTATGGGAATTTATGTACTATGATAACCTTATTGTAATTAAAATGTAAGTTGATTAATTAAAAGTATGTTTTGATAGGATTGGAACAATATATTATAAGTAATAGTACAATTATGTATATTATCGATACTTAATAACTTAATATAACTTATATAAGTTAAATGCATCTCATTATATAATAAAAGTAATAATATACTGTAGATATATATTAATATATATAACTTTATAATGAAGTAAAATAGTAGATAAAACCCTAACGTTTTATAATGTTTACAAGAACTAAATCTAGGTTTTATATATATGAGATTTCCCAATAAGCAAAGTGTCAACGATACAGGTCTTCCATAGTGAACGTCAAGATAGGTAAGTTACGATTGTAGCTTTACTACTTGTTGAGATACTATATCAAAGTATTTAGAGGTTCATGATTACTTTTGTTTGTCGTTGTAAATTAGCTATTTGTACGCATGCCATGTATGCAATTGGTATTCTGATTGTAATAGAAGTTGAACTCCTTGGCATATTGTTTTGCATGATTTCATAGTATTGTATTGTGTGAACTTGTTTAGCTACTCCTAAATGGAACTAATAGTGATCTAATTGCTAATATAACTAAACATGCATAGTAATCATTAGGGGAACAGTTAGGAGTGCTAGATCAAATATTGACTCTTTTTGATGAGGATAGCTAAAATGGTTTTTTTTTTTCCAATCTTAATTAAACTAATTAACAAGCAACGAAGTCACGGCATGGGTGAGGGTCGTAGTTCGAAGGTGGTAACAAAAGGACGGTGTTTTTCATTGCATTAGTCTAGGTTTTGTCTAATTTTGAGTCATGATAAACTCCTCAATTTAGGTTAAAGTGGATGTAATTTTTTTGACTTCACAATAGATCGGATAACATTATGCGATGTTTCAAGTGTATGATTGCATTGCATTTCATTATAAATAATAACCTTATTTGTGATTATTTGGTACTCATTTGACTTCGTTTCGCTTACTAAGTTAGTTGAGCTCACATCTCTATAAACTCTTTTATAGGTGATAAGGAAGAGTTAAGATGTACAGATATCATTACCCTAGGTTAGTGTACACTTGGCTAGAAAAGTGAGGAAAGGAGAATCCAATGAATATGGGTTTTTTTATCTTTTCTTTTTGGTTTTGAAGAAATTAATTGGGAATTCTCTAGGCTGCTTACTAGTTTTCTATCTTATTGTAAATAGACTTTAAGATTTATAGCTTTTATGAACTCTTAATGTAAATTATAACTCTATGCGTAAAAACACATATATAAATATTGTTGTGTTATCAGACAATGGCATATACTAAAAAGGTGTTTTGAAAAGCTATATCACAGTTTTGATTATAGATAGGTATCAAATTAGATGTTTTAAGTTGGTTAAGTCGTATACACCATGTGTAGACTATAACTATAATAATAGCTATGAGGTTAGCTTCTGTCTTAGGTTAGTTTATATGGTGGGATTGTTACAACTTCTCCTGTTTAGGCCGTAATAACTTTTAGTCAATAGATTTGATAATCTCTTTTATGTAATGTAGGGAAAATAGAATTGAAAGAAATCGAGATGAATAGCAATGCAAATGTAAATATCAACAACAATAAGGCAAGCCCCTTGCCAAAATTTAGATCTAACAAGGAAGTAGTATTAACAAAATGACTAGCTTTATCAAGTCCTTTAAGTTAAAAGTAGTAATGATCTAAGTGACGAACCTAATAAACGTAAGTTAACTTCTCCTATTTGGAATGATATGGTAAGAATAACAATTAATGAGGAGGACTATGTTATGTGAAACCATTGTGAGAAAAAAATTAAGGCAAATAATTCAAATGGAACCAAGCACTTAGATAACCCTTTAAAGAGGTACTTAAAGAAGACAAATAAAAAATACTTAAGACTATGTCTTTTATCAATTGAGAAAAAACAAGCTAAGACTAAAGTGGTAGTAGCGTAATAATAAGAAATCGGTCCCTCAATCAAGAATTTTTTAGGTAGAAACTTGTACAGGGACATAATTGTTCATGAGTATCTTAGCTTAATAGTTGAGCATGAATTTTTTGGAGAGTATGCTAGTAGTGTCCGACCTCTTATTAATCATGTAGGTCGCACTATAACAAGGAAAAAAATTATGAGCATCTACAACGAGGAGAAGGAAAAATTGAGGGTACTGTTGAAAGGTGTTAATTCTTGAGTTGCAATAACAATGAATATGTAGACTTCCAATCTAAAAAAAGGACGTATGATTGTTGCAGCACACTTTGTTGACAACAATTGGATACTCCAAAATCAATTACTAAGTACTTTTTTTTGTTAGGTATCTTCTAATTTTAACTTTTACGTTATTGAGAATTACATTTTCTTAACTATATATAAATTTCTATGTAGCTTTGTGTATGTTCCAACTCCATAAGCAAGTGAGGTTTTGGTTGATTATTTGATTCAATCATTGATGGCATGGATTATAGATAGAAAATTATCTGAAATTACTATAGGTAATTGTCCTATAAATGACACCATGATCACATATTTGATGTTGAATTAAGAAGGGTTGAATTGGTTCTTTAAGGAAAGATATTACATATGTGTTGCTTTATACATATTTTGAATTTGATTGTAAAAGAGGGGATAGTAGTAATAGAAAAGTCATTTCAAAGGACTTGTGATTGTGTTGAACATTGGTTAGCGACACCATCACAGGTGGAGAAATTTAGAGAGGCATGCAAGCAACTAGACGTTTTGTACAACGGAAATCTTTCTTTAGATTGCAAAACCTGTGGAACTTTAAATTATGTTTGTCATATTAGTTATAAGGAAGTTTTTTATAGAGTTAAACATATGGATAGACATTACAAATGCCCTCCAATAGAAGATGATTAAGAGTTGGCAAAGGATATTTGCAACAAATTAGCAATTTTCTATGTCTTAGCTTATCTTTTTTTAGTACACAATATCCTATTGCTAATTACTATTTTGAGAAGATGTCTAAAATTAAGGAAGCACTAAGTGATTCCAACCATTCTCTTGATACGAATATTAGTACTATGACTAATAAGATGTTTGAGAAATTTGAAAAGTATGAGGGTGGCATGCATTTGATTATGGTTATTTGTACTATTCTAGACCCCCATCATATGATGTTGCTTCTAGATTTTCAATTTCCTACTATTTATGGAGAGAGTGCTTCTATGGAGATTCAAAAAGTTAAGGATACTTGTTACCAATTACTTTAAGAGTATCAATGTAGATCTAAATCATGTACTTCTAATTTTATTATCTTTTTTATGCACTTTTACTTTATAAAATATAACAATAAGTTCTTTCAAAAAATGCATTTTTAAGCATTATCACTTCTTAGTACAGTTGCACTATGGTGTCAATTAATATATAATACATATACATAGCTGCACTCCTGTACATATGTTGCTCCTGTTGAAGTTATCAATGTGTTGGATAGTAGTGTCACTACTAGTGTTGGTATTGTGATCCATTTTGAAAATTGACAAAGAAAAAAAAGTAAGAATATAATGAGAAAACTTAAAAGTAATTAGTCTTTTTAATTACAATATCATATGAACAAAAACTCTCTACTATAATTTCATGCTGTAAATATTAGAAACTCTAAAATTTTAGATTAATAAGATATCTAATAAGAAGAGTAGGTTATGTTAATTGCTAATTATTTTGGAGTCATCTTGTAATTTACACCTTCAATTAAGCCTATAAAACATTATACTTCCAATTGTTTTCATTTCTTATTTGTTTGTTGATATGTATGCTTCTAGTACCTATAAATGTGGGTTTGATTGAATTATGAAAAAGTAAAACAAGATAAGGTAGTTGTTTACTTCTAAAGTAATGATAAAATCTTTTAATGCCTCTCGTAACTAAGTATTGTAACTTTAACTTAACAATTTTTGCAATTTTACTTTCATCAAAGGAGAATATATAAGTGTTACCTAAACCAACTTGCCCAAACTAACTTCTACTTCATAGACTACCATCTAATTTTTTAGAGGTAGACAAATTTTCATGTATATTACTTAATAGATATTAAAAGTTCAGTGTGATGGCCATTATTTACATCATTAAAAATTCATGGATTAAAATGATTGTTTGCATGGATTAAATTGCAAAAGTCCTTAAATTGATCTAAAAATAATGGAGCAAATTGCAAAAATGATTATGCAATCATATCACCAATCCCCCCTTCCTAAATATTGTTGAAATCAAAACATATCAAAGCTATTAGCAATGATGCATTAAAAAAAAAAAGAAGCCTTTTCCAAATATTCACTATCTTTTCTTTGAAATAGTGAAATAAATAATAACTATTATAATAATTAAGCATCAAAATTTGCAAACCAACACTTCATAAAAAAATTTACTATCTTTTTATATTTTTTTTTATTTTTTTAGCTAAACTATCAATTATTAGAATGAAATATTTGCACTGAGAATTAGAAATGGGACCGAAATGATAACAAATAAACAAAATTGATAAAAAATTATCTCTATTTTCTTCTGAAACTAGATATCAGAAACAACAAAGCTCTCCTAGGTATAGATCTACAAGTATGTGAGTTAGAACTATTGGAAACTAGAAAGGGATTAAAAAGTAATCAAAGTGATTGTTGTGGATCATGTAATGTACATAACTGGGTTGTTGAATGTTGATTGATGAGAGTGAGAAACGAGATTGACTACTTGTTATGAGTGAGTGTGTCTATGTGTCTTCGAATGCCAATTGATGATGATAAGGATGAGAGATGGGATGAGTTGAGAGTGAAAGGTAGTTTTAAGGTTTCTTATGAGTCGTGAGTCGAGAGTTTCTTTATGTATTAGTTGATTTGAGGTTTGTGTGTGTGGACTGTCAAATGTTGAATGCCGATTTCTTTTATTTTTTTCTTCTTTTTATTTTTCAGTTAGGCTAAATAAAAAGTAGGTTAACCTCGCCTGTTGTGGGTTAGCCACTTAGGCCTTTAAGTTAAATGGGTTGAGCTAAAATGGCTTGCATTTTATACAAGATGAAAAACTTAGCCCAAACCCCCTTTTTAAAGTAGGTTAAATGGCTTAGCCCGTGGGATAAAACTCGTTTGTATACCTCTAAATGGAATTAAGTATCTTACATTATAAGCCATAACAAGAGATATGTTAGTTGTTCTTGTTTCCATAGTTTTTTCTGAATTTGCATTTTGTATTAGTGGGCAGCTAATTAGCTTGTATAAAAGTCGACTAAATGTAGATACAATAGAGGCATTAATGTGTTCTTAAAGTTTGTTATCACATGAAATAAGTGGTAAGGATTTTGATTATATAATATTGAGTTTTTTCTTTATGAAAATAGTTCGTATTGTTTACTCTATCATGTATTTTCAAATATTTTTTCTCTTTTTATAGGTATGGAGGTGATTGAGAAAGTGGATGACCTCATGAGTTGATTAGTTAACTTTATGTGAATGTTTACCATTGATGGATATGATGGAAGATAGTTGAACTCTATTCAATTTAGAATTTTGATGAATATTGTTGATAGTTATTTTTTGCTCATCAAACATACTTATTCATTCGACCGCCAATAAGTTGAATATTTGAATCTCTTGACATACCTCTGGAAAGATGACACACGGCATTTATGCTAAGTAGCTTAAATCCGTTCTTGGTTTGGATTTAAGCCTATGGCGTGAATAGTTATCATAAGCAAGGTTATATTATATAACCGCCTACTCTCTTTACATATCAAGAGAGATGTTAAATCAAGAAGCTTCCACATGTCTTAATAGTTACTCCAACAATTGCCTTAATAGTTACTCCGACAATTACCTTAGAAATTATAACTAACCATAAATATGGGGAAAAAACTCTGTAAGATCTCTCTAATACTTTACTCATACTTTTTATACAAAGTTACCCTACTAATTTAGGCATTGGAGTGGTCGCATTGGACTAACCTCGATACTAAGCATTTCATTCTCTTTTGTAGGATTATCCTTGATCTTAAAATTCACCAACAACAAATATTTATTCGATATTGCTATTTTGATTTTGGATTTGTAACAAGGATTTGTAACCATAATTAAATTTTATTGTGATGTGATGCATGAGAAATTGATGCAGCTTGAGTTTGACTCCATTTATAAGAAGGATTTGATGCTTTTTTATTTTTATTTTTTATTTTTTGGCATATAACAAGTTGGGTTAGGTTTTAAATGGGTTTTACTAAAATTTATAAGAATGGATTATGGGAACAAGATAAAAACTCCATAAGGTTTTGGGATGGGTTCTAAGATGCTCTATAGGGTAATGAAATGGGTTTAGTGCAATGCCCCAGAACTTAGGTAATTACAGCTTTGCTACATGTTAGCCTTAGAGGCAAATACGCTAAGGCAACAAGGATCCATGTACCTATTTATATTCCATGAATTACCATAAAATTTACCAATTCACAATTTATAACTTTAAATCTAAACACAAGAGTGGAATGTCAATCACTCAATCTCCATAAATACAACATATAGCATCATAATTGAAACTAATTGTTATATATGGAAGAACTTGAAACTTGAAATAACAATGAACTAAAGGACCTAGAGTCTCACAGCTCTAATAAGTGACAAACAAGTAGACATCAATAACTAGAGTTACAAGCAACTTCAAATAGATAACACAAATCTCAAATATGAACAACGTAAAGTAGTAATAGAAAGTCTCTAGTACTTCAATCCTAATGTCTAGTCTATGTAGTCCCTACTCTATCGTCATAATAATAGAAATTACCCTCCTTGTCATAATACAAGTAACCACAACTCGTTTCCTTAATATAATAATCACCATGATCCTTATACTTTAAACCTATAGCTAAAGAACAACAAATCCTTAAAGGGTGAGCTAACATTAGTATAGGATACTACACAATGCATGTGAACATATAAGTAACAGGAAAATGCATACATAAGTAACCATAATAAATGCAACAACAACCCTTTTTAGTCTTCATTAATTAGTCCATAAGTTGCACGGTCTCAACGTCTTCAGATTTGGGGTTACTCATGACCCCTACAAGGACACAATATAAATACCATGTCAATATTGGTATTGGGTCCTCCCTAACATCGAAGTAATCGATTACGAACTAAATCTACCTAGGTCCTTCTAGTATAGGACTCTACTGGGGATAATGTCATGCAAAGATCGCCAAGTAACTCACCAACACTATTGGACCTTACTAGTAGGTGGTCGAAGCCAAGCATAAGCAGTAAAATCAATTAAGTCCAAGTTCAATTAACTTTAATTTAATTACTAGCCCAACATACACGACCATTAACTAAGTATCTCATACCTAACTCTTTAGTAGTGTTTAACAAGTGTCTTAGTGTCTTATAACCTGGTACAACACAAAAATAACATCTCAGCCGCTAAACGCAAACACAATAGCCACTACTCACTCCTTAAATTCCAACCCCTCAACTAGATTGTAAGTTCTTACAAAAAGTCTCGAATCGTTCCTTAGAAAAATAGAGTGTGATTGTTGTTTTGGTTCGGAAAACTTGTTTAAAAACGTATTGGAAATGTTTTTGGAATGAAAAGGATGGTTGGAAATGTGATAAGGAAAGGAAAAGAAACTCTTTGTACATTGCTACTAAAAAGGCAACTAGATGCTAGGTCGACTAGCGTCTGAACATTAGTCATAGTCTAAAGAATTCTATTAATTGTGTTACACTACTCCTCCCTTATACAACCTTGGTCTCGATCCTAAAATCCAAACTTCCCTTTTTCTAACCTTTTTCCACTACAAACCCGTCTCTAAATGATCCTTAAAATCCTCTAAACATCAATATAGCAATCAAAACCTAAAATTACAACCAACCCTCAAACTCTACAACATACAAGAAGAACAAGACTTTTAATGAAATAGGGGTTTTTAAAACAACTTACTCTATGATTCTTGATGCAAGAACCCTTAAATCTGCAGTTTCCATACTTTATTTTTGTAAAGACAAAATCTCTTTAAGTTTACTTTACCTACTTAAGGGAAAATGAATTTCGATAGTGTATAAGTGGTAACTAACTTAATTTTGGCCATCCCTTTACTAAATCTTGAGTTTTTCTTTGATTTAAGCACATTAACTCCTTGAATTCAAACCCAATAAGTCTTCTTGAGAGATATTTTGTAAGTTTTCTAGTTTCCCACAAAAAGAATTGTACAAGAAGAATGAGGGGTAGTGAGATCCAAAAAGAAATGTAGTAAGAAAGGGAAGGGGTTTCAATTTTTCATTAAGACAACTTTACCCCCACCACTTATACCATATTACATGTGATACTAAGCGTTTGTTTTATAAATCCTTTTTATATGCTTTTAATCCTTTATATTTATTTTTTGAATTCGGGTTCTGCAAAACCCGTCTTGAACCAGCCATAAAGGCTTCCCTATTAGTCGATTGTATAGAAAATTCTATAAGATTAGCTTAAGGAAGATCTAAGGTAATTCTAAAATTTATTTCATATACATGGGTTGACATGAGGTATGACTTGTATGTTGGTTTAAATGGTGTTAACTATGCTAATATCATTGCTATTGGTTTTATGGAAAATTTCGGATTAAAAGCTATAAAGCATCTTCGACCATATTACCTTTACTAAATGATTGATTAGGGAGTGGTTCGTATGCATTAACAAGCCATGGTTCCTTTGGTCATCAAAGAGTATGCAAAACTAAATAGCTCGTGACATTGCTTATATTAATGCCACTCATATGATATTAGTAAGAGGATGGTAATGTGTCAAATAAGTGATATTTAATGGGCATGGAAATGATTAGTCCCTCAAGAAAGATTGTCATACTTTCACACTATTCCTTGTGAGCCCTGATAAGATTTAACATGACCAATTTGCCTTTGTTAAAACTGTTGATATTAGATTCTAGTAAGAATAGAATCTTAGTCACCAAGTCTCATACACTTTGCAAAACATAAGGAAATTAGGCTAAGGGGGAGTTGAAGTGACTCTAACCTTACCACTCCATTACTTATTGCTTATTGCTCTTAGACCTTTATAAGATAAATAAGAGATAGAGTGCTTAAGCATCCAATAGGACTTGCTTATTGCTCTTAGACCTTCATAAGATAATTTGAATGTGGTAACCATTGCCTCCAAATTCAACATGTGTACTTGATTAAATTTAACACCTCTCCCTGATTTTTAGGAATGTGGCTGACACCATGTTGGCTAATGGGTAGTAATGCAGATAGGGAATCTAATTGTTCATGCCCAATCTTAGAATTTAAACCTTTTAAAG
This sequence comes from Lumnitzera littorea, assembly GCA_024138015.1. Lineage (NCBI taxonomy): Eukaryota > Viridiplantae > Streptophyta > Magnoliopsida > Myrtales > Combretaceae > Lumnitzera > Lumnitzera littorea. Next base: position 50,529,875 of record JAMXBB010000002.1, read on the forward strand.
TTCATAGGGTCAAAATCTAACCTAGAGACAGTTGTTTTGAGCTAAAGGAGGTTTATCTAATCTTCCCTACTAAAGTTTTTCTTATAGAAATTTAGGTTGCTAGCCTTTCCCGAGCTATCCTACATGACCAATGAGACCTTTAAGAGATTGAGAGTAAGGAAAGGTTACATATGATTAGACATTAGGCCAAAAGTAGCTCTAAGTAGCTTGATTTATGCCTTTGGGAAAAACCTCTATCAACATTTCCCCCCTAACTCCTCTTGATAAATCTATCAGGAGGAGTGATAATGCCATTTCAAAAATCAGATATATTAGTCATGCATTCCTTTTTAAAGTACAATCTTAGGTTACCACTTCAACTATTTTATTCACAAACTTTAAGTCTAATCTATCGAGATGGTAGATTACTATTGGAATGTTATCTTTTATTTAACTTGTTAGATAAGCTTCATCTACTGAACATAACATTTCACATATTGCTATCGAGGTCCACACAATCGTGTTCGAGTTCATGTACATCCTTTTTGATGGGAAACTTTACCCAGACCGTCTGATCTATCTAATATACAATAAATCGGACGAACCATATTAATTGGTTATCAAAACGATTACGGAATCCTAGAAAACTACCGTTAAATTCATCTATTTACATTTTCAACTATTTCCCTTGTATTTTCTTTCTCTTCTCTATAGATTCACATACTACTTCTCTAATTTTCTTCAACCGTTGTTATCATGACCCTAAAGGGGGCTAGTAGGGTTGTTTAAAATTTTTATATCACGTGTACACCTATGATATAAAAACCACCTTACAAGTCAGAAATTACAAGACTTTAAATAATTAATTACTAAGGTTTTTGATTTCTTTTTAATTTATTAACTTATTGTAAAACATAAATAACTATGAGTATCTAATATTCCACATTCTATTAGAATCATAGAGAATCGGTATCTCCTACCAAAAAATAAGATAGGATATATCAACTTTATAAATTGCAAGAAATATTAAAGTATACATAACCCTAACATACAAACATTTCCTACAAAAAATGTTTTTGTACCAACTATAAAATTCTCAACTAACTCTAACATTATCATAAATATCTTCAGTTTACACTATGCACTCGAGATTTATCCTAATCCTAGCTTAAAAGAACCTGTAAAAGAAACTATAAGAGAATGAGCAAATCATAGCCCAATGAGTTTATTCCTTGCTATTACTACTGTTCAAGTAAGTTATCAAACATTATTAGCATATATGCAATCAATCTACATATGAAATGAATGCATGTGCGATGAATGCAAGTAACACATTCATAGGAGTCCGGAACTATGGAAGGTATAGATTTACGTTATCTACACGTTGATTATCCCTTGTATGAGGTTGCTTACATAGGGCATCTCACCTTAATCACATGAGGTACCTTACCTCAACTGCATGAGGTTGCCTAGGGGCATCATCCTTTTAGACGACACTCGACAATTATCTTAGCTGAGAAAAAAATACCAATCTTAATAGGTAGACCCCAACTAAGGCCATCCACCATGAACAAATCATATCTAAGGCCCTTTGGGCATAAATATACGAGTCATCTCGTTATCAAAATATACTTAAAGCCCTATAGGCACAATTATGTAAGTCCTTTCGTTAGTAAAATATCTCTAAGGCCCCATGAACACAATTATGCGAGTTCTCTCGCTATCAATTAGAGATATTATGTTAGTTTTGCCTCTAAGATAAAAATTTCATCAATAGGCGTTACAAGCCCTCTCAGAAATCATATAAAAATTTGTTTAAGACTAAAAAAATGTTTTCAAAAATACTTTCCTAAAAAATTTGGAAAGCTAATATTCTCCATCAGTATACTAGTTGAGTTATAGACATGCGATAAATATATCCAATTATGTTAGTCATACATTTATATTTATTGGTTTAAAAAAGTGATTACACTGATGATAACATACAAATGAAACAATCATTTAAACATACAAATGAAACAATCATTTAAACATACAAATAATAACAACCAGTAAAACATCATGCAAATGTCACACATAAGTAGATAGCAGGTTAGTAGAACTCCCTCACCTAGATTAATGCTTATTCTTTAAGCCTTTAAAATTTCCAAAACTTGATAACTGAGTTAACTAAATATCTATTATAATTTGTCTAATTTCCTACTATAACCTAAACATGGCATGAACACGGTTTAACTTATTTATTGGAGTAAATAGAAAATATATTTGTATTTTTGTAAATGATTGTACCTTATATCTTTATATATTTACTCTAAAGGTTTATTTTGATTATTAGTCTACAGGGCTAAATAACTTAGTTATCCTACTTATTTTTCCCAATTTATCTAAAATTTTAATTGTATGTAACTTTTTTATTTTAACTTCAATTTTTATGATCTTATAGTACTTTCAAGTAATGGGATCCTTTCTAGACATCAAGACTCACATTTTTCATTATGAGCCTGAAATGTTACGAATTTAGCTATTTTGGCCCAAATAATTTTATTTATCAATTTAGGCTTGTCTTTATTAGTTGATGCTTAATTAATTCGTAAATTTTTTATTTTTAGAATATTCTTACTTTTGAGTCTATTTTACAATAAATTCTTTATTTCTCCATTTTAATCTTAAATTACTAATTAAATTACTTTTTTCCATAATTGTAATTTCTTAATTAATTATTATTATTATTTTCTTATTATTTTTTATAATTTTTTGTTTCAATTGAAGATTTAAGAATGTTGATGTGACAACTTCCCATTGGTCTACTCAGCAATTTCTTAATTCTTCAAATTTTTTATGTTTTTCTAATTTTGTAATATTATTATATATATATATATGTGTTATTATAATTTATTAAATGTTATAATTAACTTCTAACTCCTCCTTTAAAAGCCACTGTTCACATATATATATATATATTTAATTGCTAACTTATTTTAAGGAATTAATATATTTGAATACATGTACTTGTATCTTTTTAGATATGCACACATATTTATACTTATATTATACTAATATTATACGTATATTTATACATGTAATATACATATATATATTTATATTTTCTTATTANAATTTTAAATTTATTGGTTCTATTAATTGAAGAAAATTATATACAGTACTCGAGTTCGACTCTATTCTCAGAAGGCTAAATTCGCAAAGTTTACAATTGCTTACTTTGATTTACACATCACATACTTCCTCCTTATTCTTCACATGTAGTGATTGTTCTCGTATGGTAAATTATGTCTTCTAATGAATTTGATGACTCGAATTGTGCTTAAGAATGGAGCTAAGAGCTATCTATTACACATCAAGTAATTAACTCTCCTCCTCTGGAAGAATCCACTTGTACGGTGCATCTTAATGTTATTGACTACCTGTGGGATCTAATTAGGTACACTAGGTTAGTAAGGATTCATACCCTCAAGTTGTGGAAGATTAAGAAGCTTCCCTATGATGAGTACCTTATAAATAATGAAGGTAACTCCCTTACCTTGCCTTTATACATTTGAAAAGAATGTGATGAGTTCGAATGGTGTGGTGAGTACCGTTAGTGAACAGGAATTCAATGACATGTGACTTAGTTTTAGAGGTGCCCCCCCTTCACCCCGAGATTGGTCTTCTGAGAGACCTTAACCTCATAAGTAAATCACATCATTGGGGAACAAGGAGTTTACCCTTTTGAGAAATATTTTGAGGTCGGTTTGAAATTACCCTTTGCCATATTCTAGAAGTCCTACTTTATGTATCGTTGTTTGTATCCTTTTATGCTTATCCTAAACTCCTATAGATTTCTTGTAGCTTTCAAATGTATATGTGAGGATCTAGAAGTCAGGACCCTAGTTACTTTATTTAGATACTTTTTTACTTTGAAAAAGAAAGAGGATTGGTTTTACATTTGTGCTTAACCTTATCGAAATTTGTTGGATTTAAGTCTTCAATCCACGAATGGAAACAGAAGTAGGTTGTAGTTAGGTTGACAACTCCATTAGACTTCCCAATCGTTTGGAGTCAATCGATCAAGTTGTCAAACATTAAGCATCTACTTCCTAACGATTAGAGGGCTCATGATGTCACCATAGAGGCCTACAACAGCAGATACTTTCTTTAGGATGTAGACGAGATAATATTCAAGAATTCCAATGGTGCCCCGATCTTCCCTTAGGATGAAATTCAAGTAAATGACGGTGTTAGTGGCACTTTTGATGGAAATACTAAAGTCCTAGATGAGAGGATTGAGGTTGAGTAAGGTATAGGCTATTTGTAATCTTGCCATGTTAAGAGGGGCTCGAAAAAGGAGGGGCCTTCACGTCTTGATCTAATCTCTTAAGTACCTTATTGTAGATATGACACTTAAGGATTATAGTTCCAAGGATTTTTTTTGTTGAGCTAAAGGCTGGCAATTCAAAGGGGAAGGAGGATCCTAAGAGGACCTCTTCTAAGCAAGCAATGACCAAATAGCTATCCAAGCCTTAAGTAAAGGTACCACCAAAGGCTTTGGAAAAACCAGTAGTAAAACCCAACACTTTCATCACCGTTAAGAGGAAAGATGGTGAACAAGCTAAAAGTGCTAAAGATCTTCAACAACCCAAAGTTCCAGCTAAGAGGAAGGTTGCTAAGGTCACTGAACCAACGAAGCTACCAAATGTTCATGAATGTCCTTGTTTAGAGAGGGACCTTGAAAAGGGAAATCTCCTAGGGATGATAATCCTAAGATAGGGGGTAACTCTACCAATCCCAATAAGGAAAAGGAAGCCCCTTTCAAAATTCCAAGCTCAATTACTCTAACCTAGAGGCAAAATACAAGTACTATAATTTTTTTCGATTAATAATGTCAATACAACTGACTTTGCTTTAGGAAATGGTTGGGTAGCTCTAGAGTTGCTTAGAGGGGTTCATTTGGTCAATAATGTTTAGCCCTTGACCAATGTAATGAAGCTTTTCCAAAACTTAAGTTCGAACAATTTACTCCGTTTAGTTGCCTCAAGTTGTTATGATGTAAGTCTTTTTATTTCTATAATTTCAACTCTATTGAGTTTGTTGTCCATTTTCTAACTTCATATCGATTTTCTAAAACTCTCGACTACTCCTAATGATTGTGGAGGCTTTGTTTGAGGAAAAGAATGCTGTAAGTCTTCTAGTTCGATCTTTTTTTTTAAGTTTCTTTCTATTCCTTTAAGATTATGACTTCTTCTTTTATTGCTTTCAGATTGTTGAACAGGCGAATAATCATGCAGTCAATATGGAGGTTAAGAAGAACTTGTAGGAGAAGTAGGGAGCTAAGAAAGCTAAATTAGAGGAAGGGAAGACAAAGGCCGAAGAAGAGCTTAAGGTTTAGAAAGAAAAAGTCAAAAAAGAAACCAACATTCTAAAAGAAAAAGAGGTAGCCTTAGCTGAGGTGTAGAGGAAGGGCTCTATGCTTGTGTTTGACCTCTAGAGACACAAAACGTGGTTAAATCCCTCAAGGTTAAACTTAGTGAAGAGGTCACTTACTTACAGAGTTCATATAAGGAACTAAGGATCAAGATGGTTGAAGTTGAGAAGGAGTAGAGCCCTATATATTAGAAGGCTTATGATAAAGCTTATAAGGACATTCAAGAGAGTAAAGAATATAAAGGACTAATACATCACAAAGTGTTGGATTAGATTAACTTTGCCTGGGTAGAAATTCTAATTGACTACCCTAAGTATAATCTTAAGTGCTTGAATTTCACCAAATAGGATGAAGAAGCTATTAGGGAGCAACTTAAGGTAGATGAACAAACAATGGAAGAGGTAGTCACCCCTATAGCTGATCCCATTGATGTTGGAGGATAAGACAAAGCTCTTGAAGTCTTAGAAATTGTAGCTCCTAATCTTTCTACCAATCCTCAACTAGATATTACTCCAGATCAAGATGTCCAAGGCATCTCCTCTACTTAATCTCTAGACTAATAATTTCTCTTTCTTTTATCATTTATCTTTCTAATGGGAATGTGCTTTCAGGTTGGTGTGCTGACCTTAGTACTATGTAAAATTTTTTTGGAGGACTTCTTTTCTTACTTTTTATCTGGACCTTAAATTTACTTTTACATTGCTAAAGGTTAATGCAATCGATTTTTGTTATCTTGTAATGACCTTTTATTGTATTATTCAATTAAGTTAAATTGCTTGTCAACCAATTTGTTTTGTTATTAATTTTTAACAAGTCAAGAGCTCTTGGTGAGTTCCCTATCTACTGGACTTAAGGCTTGCTATCCCCTTAATAACTCATCGTCTATTTATTGGCCTTAAAGCTTTTTAGACTTTTAGTAGCTTGTTACCCCCATAGTAGGTTTATAGCATTCTTCCTTTTTGCTAACTAGGGGCTTAAGAATACATTTTTGCTCGTCATCCTTAAGATACCCTTACAAGGGTTTAAAGTTTTAAGATCTCGTTGTCCTTTCATAAAACTTAGAGATAAAAGGATATCCTTTATCAATCGTTCATCAAATATAACACTTAGGAATTTGCACTTTATAGTTTGCTCATTACCCTTTTGGATAAGGCTTAAAGAATTTCCAAAGTCTTCTCTCATTAGAAAAGTCATATGAAGATTATATCTTTATTTCTCATCAAATTATACTTTAATGTTAAACACCATAATAAAATCAAGCAAGGTAAAAAGGATTGAACAATGAACAAACACTTCATTAAAAGATATATCAATGAGAAATCAAGTCAATTGATTAGTTCTAACCTCTTAGAACATCATTACAAACCAAACAAATCAAGTCTAATAGAAAGAAACACATATTGCTACATGAGACTTAGGAAATAAGTCCAATGGAATACAAACCAAACAAAACTGTCAACAAAACATAAAAACAAGAAAACATATCTTCATTTATACTTCAAGTACTAACTCTTCACATCTTTCATTCAAAGTACGATATGAGGTTGTTAGCATTTCAAGCCCTAGTGATCGACTGTTTGTCAAGCCTTTTTAGCTTGTATGCATGATTATTCCTTACCACCTCTTTCATTCAAATAAGATCCTCCTAAGCGAGAAGTTTTCCTTGACATTTCCTTACTCCTAATGCTTTAAGTTTCTTATAGAGCAAGTCATAAGGTCAAAAGCACTTATGCTTGACTTGCTTATCATAATACCAAGTTATTCATTGCTAATAAGCAATGAGATGAGCTTTATCCGAGCCATGCATTTCATGGATTGTATCTAGATTAGCTAATAGGTCAATATTATTGTACTTAAGGTTATAGGCTTAAACTCTAGTGCTCTCTACTTGTAACTTAATTGTCAAAATTGCCTATGTCCCAAAAGCCAATTGGTATGGAGTACAACCTGTTGAAGTCCTTTATGTAGTCCTATACCCTCATAAAACATTAGGAAACTCATCTGCCCAATTACTACTAGCTCCGTTTATTCTATTCTTCAAACCTTATAGAATCAACTTGTTAAATAATTTAGTCTAACCATTACTTTAAGGGTATACGATAGATGTGTAGCATAGTCTAATCTTTCAAGCTTTACAAAATTCTTTGAATTTTTCATTATTGAACTGTATTCCATTATCTACTACAATCACATATGGTATTCTGAACTTGTTAAGACCATTATTGATCATAAACACCTCAATGCTCCTTTCCATTATGCTCACCATAGCCTAGGCTTTAACTCATTTCATGAAATAATCAACTATGATAATAATGTACCTTCTTTGCTTGGTTAACTTAAAGAAAGGACTAAGTATATCCAATCCCATTAGGCAAAAGGCCAAGGGATAATAAGAGGGATCAAATGTAGGCTCAGAACTTGCACAATTAGGGCATTTCTTTGATATTGATCACATGTCGAAGCTAGACCGAAGGCATCTTTCCTCATCGTAGGCCATCAATACCTTTACCTTAAACCTCAGACATGGAGAGATACTATTCTAATATGATTACTGCATACGTTAGAATGCAGATTGGATAATACTTGTTGAGCTTTAGATTGTTAGAAGTATCATAGATAAGGTATGCTCATGCCCCTCTTATATAAGTTCTCATCAATCATCATAAAATTAGCCACCTTATAGATAAGACCTCGAGCCCCTTTGGTGTCTTAAGGCAAAGTTCCCTTCTCCAAATATTCTATTATTAGATCCATTTAACAATACTTCGATTCCTCTATTAAACCTTAAGGCATTCTTGTGACTGCAAATCTATGCTCCTTTCAAGCAAATATTCTATAAAGATCTTCTCCTCTTAACTTGACATGCCTATTTAAGCCAATTTGGATAACTTGTCTGCTATATAATTCTCTACCTTAAGTATCTTCATCAGCTACTAATCTTTAAAATTCAATCCATATTCCTTCACTAACTACAAATACTTGATCATACTTTCATCTTTGGCCATACTGTTTCCTGCGGCCTGGTTCACCACCAATTGGGAATTAGAAAACACATCTAAACGTCTTGCTTCAACCTCCTTCGCGAACCTCATTCCAGCTAATAGTGCCTCATATTTTGACTCATTGTTACTAACTAGGGAATTGAACTTTAGAGCATAAGAGATTTGAGCTCCTATCAGACCTATGAGGGTCAATCTTGCTTTACTTCCTTCAGTTGTTGATGAGCCGTCTATACATAATTTCTAGGTAAGCTAGTCTATGTTTAAGCTATAAGTTTTCGATCCTGTGAATTCAATAATAAAATCTACTAAAATTTGAGCCTTCCATGCTTCCCTAGGTTGGTATTGTATTCTAAAGGTGCTAAGTTCCAAGGCATACTTGACCATATGACCTAAATCATCAAGCTTGTGTAAAGCTTGCTTTAAGGGTTAGTTAGTTGGTCAAAACTACAACCTAGTGGGCAATAAGTATGGTTGCAGTTTCCTGGCAGCATCTATTATGGCCAAAATAAAATTCTCCAATTTTGCATATCTCAATTCAAATTCATGTAAGACATGGCTTATATAATAACTAGTTGATGCATCATTCTTTCAATCAAACCATAAATAGAGGAGAGGGCCTGATCACTCACAAATAAGTATAGATAGAGCATTTCCCCTTCTACAGGTTTTGATAAGATCGGGGTTTCATTACAAATTCTTGTAACGTTTTAAAAGCCTTCTCACATTCTTCATTTTATAGGAACTTAAATGGGTTTCTCAAAACTTTGAAAAATTCACACACGTTTCTGCACTTTTTGAAACAAATCTATTCAATTTTGCAACTTTACCAGTAAGCTTTTGTACCTCTTTAATGGATTTTGGAGACTTTATGTCAAGCATAGCCTAATTCTTCTTCGAAGTGGCTTTAATCCTACACTGCATCACTATGTATCCTAAGAACTTTCTTGAGGAAGCACCTAACACATACTTTTGCAAATATAGTTTCATATTATATCCTCGTAAAGTGTCAAAGGTCTCTTGGAGGTCAGCTAAGTGGTTATTGTTTGTCCTATTCTTCACTATCAGGTCGTTAACATAAACCTCAACATTTCTGTATATTTGAGGTTTAAACATCTTGGTGACTAATCTTTGATAGGTGATACTTACATTCTTTAATCTGAACGACATAACCTTAAAATAGTATGTCCCAAAGTTCATAATAAAGGAAGTGTATGCTTGATTGGAGGGATGTATTTTGATCTGACAATACCTTAAGAACACATCCATAAAGCATAACAAAGCATACCTTGACATCGAGTAGACCATTTGATTTATTCGAGGTAGGAGGAGAAAGTAGTCCTTTGGATATGCCTTGTTCAGGTTAGTAAAGTCTATGCATATCCTCCATTTTTTGTTTGCTTTCTTTACTAACAAACAATTCGTACGCCACGTAGGATATGACTCCTTTATAATAAAGTCCACTTTCAATAACTTTTGCACCTCCTCTTCAATTGCAGCTTATCTTTTTAAAGCAAAATGTCTTTTCTTTTGCTGTCTGACCTTCATGTTCAGATCCATATCTAACCTATGGGTGATGACTGTTTCAAGTATACCTAGCATATTAGAGGGAGACTAAGCGAAGATGTCCCTATTAGCTTAGAGAAAACATATTATGCACTCCCTTAATTCGGCTAGCATACCAGCCCTAACTTTAATCATATGTTCAAGATTATCATTGAGTTGAATTATTAAGATTTCCTCTGCTAGCTTTCCTTTGATCTACATATGATTGCTTGGGCCTTGTTCGATAGTGTAGACTTGATCCCCCTTCAAAGCTTTTAGGTATAGAGCTTGGGATAGTTGTTGATCTCTATGTTCTTGTCTTAGTTAAAGTGAGAAATTTTGCTTTCTGGTGAGCTATAGACACTACCATCCTAAACATGTTGATGGAAGGGCAATCTACAATTATGATCTACAACATTAAAGTAACCTCTTTATGCCATTGTATGGTGAAGAGCAATCTATAATCACAAAATCGACCTCTTTGTTAACCACACTTTCTTCATCTGCAATCTACAAGGTTAGAATGACTACTCCATGTACCTTAATCGGTTGGTTATTGAATCCATATAAACTATACTTATATAGCTACATCTTAATGTTCTTTAACTTAAGTCACTTCTAAATAAATGGGTGCTTAAAATTATGTCAGTAGAATTCCCTGTATTTACCATCACCTTCTTGACTTCAAAATTCGCTATCTTGGTTATAATCTCCAGGGTGTCATTTTATGGGAACTGAACTCGTTACATATCTTTATCTAAAATATAACCATATCATCGACCCTATACTTTTAAACCCTCAAATTCAATACACAATCCCTTAATGCATTAGACAAACTTGAGGTGGGTGTAAGACCTCCTCTTGCTAGTCCTTTAAATATCACATTTATCACACCTCAAGGAGCTCGATTATTTCCCCATTATTATCATGTGTCATTAGGTCCTAATTATTTGATCGAGTCTCATCATTCCATGCTTGCTACTTAATCCCCCTTCTCTGTGTAGGTTGCTCAATGCGCTCTTCCTTATCAACCACACATTTCTTTAAGTAAACCCTCTAAGCTGCATCTTCAAGGGTGTTCTTCAGATGTATACATTCATTCGTATTATGGCCCCTATCTCTATGGAAATCGCAATACTTATTGGAATTTCCTCTTGTTGGATTGCTCTTCGTCTTCTTAGGCTAAGCTAAAAAACCCTTATAATGCACTTTTATCAAAACATCCAACATAGGTTGGTTGAGAGGGGTATGTTCAGAAAAAGTGGTTATTGATCCTTTTCGATCTCTTAATGGCTAGCTAAGCTTGCTACGAACATCAAAATTCCTTTCCAATCTGTCCATTATAGAACCCTTATCCTTGTTTGGCCTCCTCTCATACTTTGCTTCCTCCAACTCCCTTCTAGCTTGCATTTGGTCCTCTTGCTAAATAAACTTTTTCTGACCTCTTTGTAAAATCACCCAATAAGGTCAGAGGGTATTTAGCAAAGGACTTAAAGAAGTCTGAGTTTTGCCTAACCCCTTTACAGATAACATGCAATGCTACACTCTTATCATAGTTAGTGATCTCAATCATTAATTGATTGAACTTGTGAACATAATCTCTAATCGATTCTCCTTACTTCTGCCTAATTAACGTTAGGAGTGAAGAATCATTGGCTGGAGGTTTAATGGCTTGAAAATAATGATAAAATTCCTTGACTATTTGATTAAAAGAAGAGATGGAGGCTATCTTCAATGAATTAAACTGATTGCTTGCAAATTTCCTCAAAGTGGATGGGAAAACCATATAAGCAATAGCATCAGTCAATCCATAAAGTTCTTTCAAAGTTCAAAAAATGTTTAAATGGTTGTTTGGGTCCTTTCTCTCATCATATATGTCAAATTGAACTGAACACTTAATGGTAGGCCTTCATCTACTATGCTTTGTATGAAAGGGCTTGCCTTTCTATCTCTCGTATCTATCTCCTTCTTAGAAGTTCCTTTGGTAGCCAGCTTCTAGATTTAATCTTCTAAATCTTATAGGCCTATGTTTGCTTTAGCTTTTTGCAGTAAGTGAGCAATCGCATTCTCAACTCTTCTACCCAAAGGAACCTACACATATGGTACAATACTGGTCTATACTAGCGCTTGCAACTGGCAATTCTCCCCTAATCGTGGCTCTTATCCTTATTGGGGATCATCTACATTCACTATGGTCCTCGCAACTGCTGCAATATCTCTTCCTCGATCATCAATTCAACTTGCCGCCCTACTTGCTATAAGGAAGGAGTAGAAGAAGATGTGACATCTCTTTTGTTAAGCCTTTGATGTAATTCTCTATTAGTGGCATGAACCTCCTCCAATTCCTTTATGAACCTAGCATATAATGCCTTCAATTGTGCTATTCATGGGTCACTATTCTTGTTATTGATTTTGAGTCCCCTATTATGTTCTTTAACCTAGCGTACCTCAAGGGTATGTTGTTGTGATGATTGTTGTTCTTGAATTGCCTAAGGAGCCTTACTCCCTTTGGAGTATTAGTGTCTCTTGACTTAGATCTAGCCATATCATGGTAATGAAAATAGACGGTGTCAATTGTTGATATAAGATTTTAATAAGAATAGAATCTTAGTCACCAAGCTCTCAAACATTCTACCGAAATGGAAGGAAATTAGGCTAAGGGAGTGTTAGGGAAATTTCGATATTGCTACTTTGATACCTAAGTCAAATAAAGTTTACAAAAGATAGTGTAAATAAGAAATGGAGTGCTTAAGTGTCTAGCAGAACATGCTTATTACTCTTGAAGCTCCTTTTATAGCTATAGGATAATTTGAGTGTGGTAACTGTTGCCTCCAAATCCAACATGTGTGCCAAATTAAATTTAAAACCACTCCTTGATTTTATGGAGCGTAACTGACGTCATGGTAGCTATATTTTGTTAAAATTGCAATTTTTCCTATACAATTATATGAGTTTACGATTTTATGAAGCTTTTCCAAGTTAATTTATGTATAAACTATTTTTCATGTAAAAACTTACGTTTTTAACTGAGCTTACATATAAACTTGGTATAAACTTACTTTTTTTTTTACTAAGTTTACTAATTTTACATATCCAAATTGAATGAGCTAAAAAATAAAAAAAATACAACTAAGATTTTACAAGTCATCAACTATCAAAGTATGGCATCATCTTCCCTATTCTATTTTATTTATTTATTTTTTTCTCTCTTAGTTTCTTATTTTATGTTTATAACTTTCTCGTAGGTTTTAGCTCCAAGAGTAAAGATTATAAAAATATATATATATAATTTAATTTATACCATCAGTAATTTAAAATGAGTTCAAATATTTTGTTCTTTTTAATTCATTGGATTTTTTGAAAAGAAAATAATGAAAAAAGTTTAGTTTCAACTTTGTTTATCCTTCTTCCATACTTGTTTAATTATATATTATTAAGAATTTTTTATGAAAAAAGATTTTAATCCCTTTATTTTGTATTTTCATAATATATTTCAAGTTTTGAACAATTACCATAAGTATTTTCATAGTTTTTTAAAGTTATTTTATAAGTTTACGTACATTCTAATTCTACTAAATCTCTAGCAATTTTATATAAAATCGTAAGTTTGATAATCTTGATGGTGGCTAATAGGTGGTTATCTGGATAGAGAATCTAATTGTTAGCACCCAATTTGGAATTTGAACCTTTTAGAGTTGACCTAGTCATAATCTGACATAAGGACGATTGTTCCAAGCTAAAGGAAGTCAATCTGATCTTCCCTAGTTAAGTCATTCTTTTAAAAGTTCAGGTTGATAGCCTTTCTTAAGCCATCCCACATAATTAGTGAGACCGTTAAGAGATTAAGAGTAGGAAAAGGGAACATATGATCGAATGTCAAGTCAAAAGCAACTCTAAATAGCTTGATTTATGCATTTGAGAAAAACCTCTATCAATAAAAATAGGAGAGGCAAAAAGAAATTTTGTTTTTTCATGTGTAGGGTAAAGATTCAAAAGGGAATCATCACCAACCTAAGGTATTAATAGGAATCAAAGTCACAAAAAGGTTCTGATAGAAGTCTAAGACACTCCCAAATAATAATTTATGACATTTTTAATATTTAATGAGCTTATGAGACATTGTCTCTTTCCTTTAAATATTGAAACCCTTGTTTCTTCATTCTCATTATTATTATTATTATTTTTATTGATCTCGAATTAGATTGTTGTGCCAAACTGCTATTAGGATTTACGAGTTATTATCTCAATTCCGCTTAGTAATCCATAAAAGGTTTGATGATTGTGCATTATATCGATTGCGATTTTAATTATAAACCAATTAGTTTTTTATGCTAGTTCATAAGATCTATTATCGATTGCATCCATATCCGTTTGTTTCAATGTATTTAAACCTTCAAATCCGAAAAACACAACTTTTCTTCACCTCAAAAGCTCTAAAGCTCATATTTTACAAAATTGAATATTTCTTGCGCCAAGAAAAAAATTGAGCCTTAAATCCGATCCTGAATACATGGCATGTTAGTTATCCTCATAACATACGGTAAAATAGATGCATTATTACCAGCTTTTAAGTTTCTAACAAGATACACACATACATGATTTTCTATAATCCATACTTAATATATTATTATTAATTCACAACATTTATTTTTTATGACTACTCCCTCAAGTACTACTTCCTCCGCCCAAGCCACCAAAGATGTGCTTCCCTTCCACCAGTCTAAGTTGCTAAGATGAAGAAAATGGTCCCAACATACTAATTTATCTAATCCCTGGGTTGCACTCTTTGAACAAATCCTTGTTTATCTTCTTGGACTTCACGCTTCACTGCATTCAAAAGTATTTCCGCCCATATAAGCAAGATCCATAACAAATTCTGACGGATCCGATAGCAAAGAATTTTCAACAATCAAGGATGTAAAAAGCTGGGAAATTTTTATACTCATATCGTCCAGTAGCTAGCAATGTTGATTTGCACCAAATGTCATCAAAATAACATTTCATTAATCATGTTTTTTATTTTCCTTTGGGAAAGCGAAACCGTTTTCAAAATAAAAATTACGAAAAGGGTTTTAGGATGGGTCTATTTTCAACAGCAGTTTTGGATATATACAACCAAGTTTATGATGAACAGTTATATTGACAAAGCGTAAAAGATGTGTACAATTTTTATGTATACTTGCACTGTGTTCAAAGAAAAAAAAAAAAAGGATATCCCAAGTTGAAGGCCGCCATATTTCACTCACTACGTTATTTAAATATAAAATTATTTCACATGTTATGTACATCTTAAAAAAAAAAAATTAAAGAAAAACTGCATTATCAATAAATAATAACTAAATTTAGTATGATTTGAAAATCCCTCTTGAACTAGATTGCATATATCACTTTTATGAATATAACAAACTAAGTTATATTGGCCTAGGTTCATTCAAGATGTGGTTACTACTCTAATGAAGTGAAAAAATATGATGGCAAATGAAGTATTATCAATTGTAAACCAATGAAATTGCACACCAAGATCAAAGTTTGGGAAGATTATTTATACTTTTTCCTAAATTCTAAAAGTATCTATAGAAAATGAAAGTATAGTAAATATTTTATATTAAAGAATAATGAAAATAGCCTAGCTCCTATTGATAAAAGTTAAATTAACATATTACAAATAACTTGATAAACTATAATTAAGGCATAGATATACCTCTAAACTTGTAAATATAGAAAAAAATCCTCATAAACTTTAATAATTTGGCAATGTAAAGGACACTTGGTTTTTTACAAAATTGAAAAAGAAAAAAAAAAAAAACCTCTAGTTTCAAAGTTTAGGGACAGTAAAGGCACATTTTGATTCATGATCAAGTCAAAGTTGATGAGGCCAATTTACCACTTTTAGGGGGTTATTGTGAACTTCTCAAAGTTTAATGTAGATAATCACAGCATTTTAAAATTTATGGTATGTATTCATATCTAAATCAAAGTTTAAAAAAATTATTTATATTTTTATCATATTAAAATAAGCAGATGAAGTGCACTAAAAAGTAGAAAATGCATGCCATCTATATGATAATTACAAAAAAAAAAAAAAAAAAACATTTTCCTTTATTAATAAATATGAGAAAAACATGATCCATCACATTGGTTTTATTGACATACAAAAGCATTTGAAGGTTAAATATTTATTTTAATTCATTTGGAATCTTTTGAGTGGGAAAAAACCCATGAATCTCATCATTTGAAAATTCAAATTGTGAACATAACTACTCCATGCATGCAATTACTTTTTCTCTTTTTAAAGAAAGGGAATATAATAATGTAAAGACATGAAAAAAGTAATTTAAGTACCGAAGAATTGAGGTTCCAAAAAGAAAAAAAGGTCAACATGCCATTTGTATGATAATTACTAAAAAAAGTACATTTTAGTTTATTAATAAGAATGAGAAAAACATAATCCATCAATATCACATTGTTTTTATCTATATTATTAAAGCAAATGGGACCTTAAGTAACCACTTCTCTTAAAATTACATATTTACTCTTTATTTACTGCTATTTAATAAAAAACTAATAATAAAATAAACTATTAAAATTATAATTAATGATAAATATGTCCACTTACTCTTTTTTCTCTCTCTTCATTTCTTTACTCTTTTTAACTTTTTCTATTCTCTTACTTTTCCACTTTCCCACTAACTATACTTATATCTTTGTTTTCTCTCTTCCACTTTTCCACACTCTTTCACTAACTACACCTACATCTCTCTCTCTTTCTCTCTCTCCTTATTTTGTAATTTTTTTACACACAATACGAATGCATCGACCACTAGTAAATATATAAAAGTATTTGAAGGTTAAATATTCATTTCCATTCATTTAGAATCTTTTGAGTAGGAAAAAAAAAAAAAAACCCATAAACCTTGTTATTTGAAAATTCCAATTGTGAACATAACTACTCAGCATAGTTACTTCTTGTCTTTTTAAAGAAAGGAAGTATAGTAATGTAAAGACATGAAAAGGGTAATCTAAGAACTTAGATTACTAAAAAAAAGGAAGTGGAAAATGTATGCCATTTGTATGATAATTACTAAAAAAATTACATTTTCCTTTATTAATAAAAATTACAAAAACATAATCCATCTATATCGTGTTGTTTTTATAGATATACAAAAGTATTTGAAGATTAAATATTCATTTCCATTCATTTAGAATCTTTTGAGCCTAGAAAATAAAAACCCACAAAACTCATAATCTAAAAATTTAAATTGTGAACATCACTGTTGACTGCATGCAATTACTTTTTCTCTTTTTAAAGAAAGGGATCATAATGGTGTAAGTATTATGAACCTCCTAAAATGGGCCATTCCCAGGAGGTTCCTAAAGCTCAAGACTAAAGTCCAAGCCCACTAAAAACTTCTAAAAGATGAAAAGCTCTAGAAGGTTCCAAAGAAATTCAGAATCTTGTATAATAATAGATGGGGTAGGTGAATATGGTAGTTAGGAGTCAATTGTAATCGTTAGATCGAATCGATCTTATTCATTAAATTGTAAAGGCTTTCTATATATATAGGGGTGTTCCCCTCAGATGTAATACACAAGTTATTTGAGTGAATACAATATACTTTCAAAGTTTCTCTCTCTACTTTCTCTCTCTAAGCTTTGTGAGTTTGTTACAAGCTGACTTAACCTTCCTTAGTGAGGTCAAGAATGCTAAGTGCCGTACGGAATCGAGTGATGGAATCCGCCTATGACAAGTGGTATCAAAGCTTGGAAAAGGAACTACTTATGGAGAAAATGTCATCCGGAGGAGACAACAACACTTCAATGATTGATGAGTTGGCTGACCATGATGATCGCCGTGTTACCAAGCAAAGGGCTAAGTCTCGAGACTTGCTGAACTCCCTCCTTAATAAGATGGATAAGGCAAAGTTGAGCATTGCTGAGGCTAAGGAACAATTTGATGAGTCAAGGTAGTCTTAAGGAAATGGAGGAAGAACTCCGAGGTGAATTGCAAGGAGCACTAAATCAGGCAGTAAAGGAGCTCAGGCAATATGGAACTGTTATTGAAGAGAAGAGTAATGCTCTCCAAGCTCAAGTCATGGCTTTAGAAACTAAGGAAGAAACTTATGAAGCTAAGATTAATGCAGTAGTAGTAGCCATGCATCAAGAGATTGAAGATCTCAAGACACAATTAACGGCTTGCCAAATTGCTGTTGTAAATGGAATGACCATCCAGACGAGCCATAGGGTTGATGTTCCAAAGCCAGAGCACTTTAACGGAATGCGGTCTACTCAAGAAATAGACAACCTCGTATGAGGAGTGGAACAATACTTTAACGCTGTAGAAATCTTAGATGATGCTGGGAAGGTATGTACTGCTGCCATGTATCTGAAAGACTCTACTATAGTATGGTGGCGTAGGAGGGCAGCTGATATCAACACATGAGATAACTTTATACAAGAGTAGAAGGGTCAATTCTCCCCCCAAAATGTTGCTAAGGAAGCAAAGGTGAAATTGCGTCACCTAACCCATAAGGGTGACATAAAGTAATATATAAAGGAATTTTCAGAGTTGATGTTGGAGATTCCAGACCTTAACCAAGAAGATGCTTTGGTAATATTTGTGGATGGCTTAAAGCCCTAGGCTAAATTAGAGCTGGAGCAAAGGGGAGTGGAATTCATTTCCAAGGTTATAGCAGTTACTGAAGGCCTAATGGAATTTTAGAAGACTGATCCTAAGATTACAAAGGGAGTTGAAAGGGAAAAGAGTGGGAGTTCTCCCAAAGGGAAAACTAAAGCAGAAGAAAGAGATAACGATCGAGGTCGTGAAGGGAGAGACTGGGAAAGATGAAAACCCCGTGAATTGAAATGTTATTTCTGTAATGGCCGCCATTAGGCTAGGGAGTGTCCGAAGAAAGAGAAATTGGCAGCGCTAATAGTAGGTGAAAGCTCAGATGATAGGGATGAGGCTCAGTTAGGGTCAGTTCGTCTACTCAGTGCTATGAAGTCTCAAGTTAATGAAAGAAAAGGATTGATGTATATCAAAGTATCGGTAGTAAGTAAGAAACTTAATGCCCTTGAAGATATAAGAGCATCTCATCTTTTTATTTCTAATATGGTAGTAAAGAAGTTGGGGCAAAAAGTGGAGGAGACCAAAACATGGCTCAAAACAGTTAACTCAAAAGAAGTTCCCACTATTGGAGTAGCCAGGGGGATAGAGCTCCATATTGGGGGTTGGCAGGAAAACGAGACAATTGAAGTGGTGCCAATGGATGATTTTGAGTTTGTGATTGGGATGGATTTCTTAGATCGCATTGATGCACTTATCGTATCGTGGGCTAACTGCATTTGTGTACTTGATTATAGCTCACAATGTGTAGTCCCTATCGTAAGAAAGGTAGGCCAAGCCACCAAATTCCTATCGGCTATGCAATTGGAAAAGTGACTTAAGAAGAATGAAGTCACTTACTTAGCTGCCTTAAAAGTCAGGGAAGAGACTATTGGTCAAGAAAGGGTTCCACCTCAAGTAGGGGAAATATTGGAAGAATTTATGGATATAATGTCGCTAATGTTGCCTAAGAAGTTACAACCATGAAAAGGGGTCGACCATGTGATAGAATTAGAACCTGGAGCCAGGCCACCCACCGCCGTCCCATATAAGATGTCACCTCCAGAATTAGAAGAGTTGAGGTAACAATTGAAGGAATTACTAGAAGCAGGTTTCATTAGGCCTTCAAAGGCACCGTTTGGAGCTCCCGTACTCTTTTAGAAGAAACAAGATGGATCACTCCAAATGTATATTGATTATTGAACCTTAAATAAGGTCACTATAAAGAATAAGTATCCCATTCCACTGGTATCGGATCTATTCGACAAGTTAGAAGCCAGATACTTCTCCAAATTGGATTTACGGTCGGGATATCGCCAAGTAAGGATTGTAGAAGGAGATGAACCCAAGACCACTTGTGTTACAAGGTATGGTGCTTTTGAATTCTTAGTCATGCCATTCGGCCTTACCAATGCCCCAGCTACTTTCTGTACACTTATGAATTGTGTTTTGACCCCCTTTCTTGATCAATTTGTAGTAGTGTACTTGGATGACATTATGATTTATAGTAAGACGTTGGAGGAACACATAAAGCACCTTCGCTCGGTATTCTTAGCTTTGAGGAGGAATGATCTATATGTGAAAATAGAGAAATGTGCTTTTACACAAGAAGAGGTGATGTTCCTTGGTTACATAGTGGGGAGAGGAAAGATTAGAATAGACGAAGGAAAGGTGCGGGCCATCTAGGATTAGAAGGAACCCACCAAGCCTACTGAGCTGAGATCCTTCCTTGGCTTAGTAAATTACTATAGAAGATTCATCAAGGGCTATTCGAGGATAGTGAGCCCATTGACAAACTTACTAAAAAAGGATACCCCTTGGGTTTGGAGTACAGATAGACGACGGGCACTCGAGACCTTGAAGATGATAATCACTAAGGAGCCGGTCCTTCTCCTACCCAACTTTAACAAACCCTTTGAGATATGTACTGATGCTAGTGATTTTACTATTGGAGGGGTTTTAATGCAAGAAGGACACCCTGTGACATTTGAGAGTTGAAAGCTAAATAACACAAAGAAGCGATATCCAGCGTATGAAAGGGAGATGACGGTAATAGTATACTGTTTTCGAGTATGGAGGCACTACTTGTTAGGGAAGAAGTTTGTGATCAAAACTGACAATATGGCCACTAGCTATTTTCAAACTCAAAAGAAGCTCTCTCCTAAGCAAGCCCAATAGCAGGTTTTCCTAGCAAAATTTAATTTTAACCTTGAACATTAGTCAGGTAAGACTAATGTTGTGGCGGATGCTTTGAGCAGAAGGGTTAAGTTGGCAGCCATCAGCAAACCTGAAAGCAACTTCATTGATAGAATTCAAGAGGGGATGGAGAGTGATAAACAAGCTAAAGCTCTATTGATCCAATGTCAAGAAGGAAAGACAAGGAGATTTTGGTAAGAGAATAGACTAATATATATAAAGGGACAACAAATTTATGTGCCCCAATCCTTGAATCTAAGAAGGGAGATACTTAGAGAATGTCATGATTCTAAATGGGCAGGTTATCCAGGAATGCGCCGTACCCAAGCCTTAGTGGAAGAAAAGTATTTTTGGCCACACATGAGGGAAGATGTTGAAAGCTATGTCCAAACTTGTCTCGTGTGCCAACAAGACAAAGTTGAACATAAGGCAACTCCGGGACTACTAGAGCCTCTTTCCATTCCTGAACGGCCATGAGAGAGTGTTTCCATGGACTTCATTGTAAGTTTACCCTGATCGAAAGGGTATGGTACAATCATGGTTGTAGTAGACAAGTTCTCAAAATATACGATTTTTGTTCTAACAACAAAGGAGTGCCCAGCAGATGAGGCTGCCCGATTGTTCCTGAAACATGTAATAAAGTATTAGGGCTTGCCAAGAAACATTGTGAGTGATCGAGATAAGCCAATTTACAAGGAAATTTTGGACAGAATTGTTCAAACTTCTAGGATCCAAGTTGAACTTTTCAACTAGTTTACATTTGCAGATGGATGGTCAGATGGAGCGAGTGAATGCTTTAGTAAAATTATACTTAAGGCATTTTGTAGGAGCTAACCAACATAATTGGACCAAGTTGTTAGATATGGCGTAGTTCTCGTTTAACCTATAGAAGAATGAGTCCATCGGATAGAGTCCTTTCGAGATCGTCCTAGGAAGGCAACCCTTAACTCCTCATACAGTGACAATGGGATATACGGGGTCTAGTCCTCCCGCATATAAATTTGCAAGGGAATGGCAGGAAAATCACGACTTAGCTCGGACATACTTAGATCGAGCTATTAAGAGAATGAAGAAGATTGTAGATAAGAAGCGTAGGCCGATGGAATATCAGGTAGGTGACCAAGTGCTTGTTAAGTTACATTTGATATAGCGTACGAGGGGACAACTACATGAAGGTCTAATGAAGCCCTACGAGGGTCTATTCCCAATTGTGAAACGAGTGAGGCGAGTGTCTTATAAATTGGAACTTCTATCCAAACTGAAATTCCACCTATTTTTCCACGTGAGCATACTAAAACCATTCTACAAGGATGAGGAAGACCCTATAAAAGCTATATCACAAAGGGCCTCAATAGGAGTACGGGATTCATTTGATAAGAAAGTAGAAGGGATCATAGCTGATAGACATGTGAGGAGACGTAAACAAACTCCCAGACATGAGGTTATGGTAATGTGGAAGGGAAGACCAAAGAGTAAGGCCAGTTGGGAATTAGCTGAAGCACTATGGCAATTTAAAGACAAGATTCAAAAGTTCCACAATGAAGGAACGACGAGGGCATCGCCAAATTGAGTGAGGGAGAATGTTACGAATCTCCTAAAATGGGCCATTCCCAAGAGGTTTCTAAAACCCAAGACTAAAGCTCAAGTCCACTAAAAGCTTCTAGAATATGAAAAGCTCTATAAGGTTCTAGAGAAGTCCAGAATCTTGTATAGTAGTAGTTGGGGTAGGTAAATATGGTAATTGGGAGTCAATTGTAATCGTTAGATTAAATCGATATTAAATTGTAAAGGCTTTCTATATATATAAGGGTGTTCCCCTCAGATGTAATATACAAGTTATTTGAGTGAATACAATATACTTTCAGAGTTTCTCTCTCTACTTTTTCTCTCTAAGCTTTGTGAGTGTGTTACAGGTAGACTTAACCTTCCTTAGTGAGGTTAGGAATGCTAAGTGCCGTACGAGATCGAATGACGGAATCCGCCCGTGATATAAGGACATGAAAAAAGTAATCTAAGTACTGAAAAACTTAGATTACTAGAAAAAAAAAAGTAGAAAATGCATGCTATCTGTATAATAATTATTTTAATAAAAATGACATTTTCCTTTATTAATAAAAAAGAGAAAAACATAATCCATTTATATCATGTTGTTTTATTTCTATATTATTAAAGTGTTTAGAGTTTTAAGTAATCATCGAAATAACATCTTGATTGTTTTATTTATTTAACTTTTTAAATAAAATTTTTATTATTGATAACGAATTTTTTTAATATATTTTATTATAGATATAGGACATTCCCATTACCCCCCCCCCCCCTCCCCTCTCTCTTTTAATATTTCTACTACTCCTTATTCCTCTCCCCATCATGCTTATTTCTTTCTCTTCCTCATCTATTATTATCTTTTATCAATATTATGATATGTTTAATTATATCATATAATTTTATTTATTTTGTACATGCATAAAGTGTGTGCTATCATCTGCTAATATATACAAAAGTATTTGAGGGTTAAGTATTCATTGAGCAGAGAAAAAAACCATGAAACTCATTATTTGAAAATTCTAATTAGGAACATAACTACTCCATACATGCAGTTACTTTTTCTCTTTTTAAAGAAAGTGATTATAATAATGTAAAGACATGAAAAAGTAATCTAAGTATGAAGAACTTACATCCATTAGATCCTGCACTATCGATTAACTCTTGAGGAGGCCCAATTGTTGTTGTCTTCCTAGTAGACTCACTTCTTGCTTTGCTTATAGTTAACATGTCATTCAGAGGATTTTCCTTTATGCCTGATGGAAAAGTTGTTGAAGATGGAAGTGTTTCCTTTCCCTTCTTGGATTTCCATTTTCTTTTCATAATTGAGTTATTCAAGCATGGTAAAGCCTGTACTATCACTCTCCCTTGAACTTTATCACTTGACATCATTCGATTAGGAGGCTGCAGCACAGGAAGGATGTTACCTTTTGATCCCATGGAGTATCTATGCTGCCCAGCATTGCTTTTAGGCTTTGGACGCTGATGACTTTGTTCAACTTGTTGAATCTCAAGAATCGGCAACTGACAGGGAGCATTATCAAAATCTATAAAATTGTATGATATGGTAGCATTTCGGTCCACAACTAGATTTTGCATTCGACTCAAACTTCTGAATCTCTCTACTAGGTCATTCTTAATATGGGAAACATTAGGGTTGGGGACAAAAGCTATGTTTACAACACTAAATTGTTTGTAAGGGTGTAGTTGGGAAGGGTAAAAATAGCTAAAATCAGGATACTTACCCCCCAAGTCCTCGGGAATATACCCTAGAAGGTAGTTATGCAGTATAATTAAATTGATTTCATGGTCCTTTTCTGCTTTCCTCAATATATAGCAAAAGGTGCGCTCCAGCTCCGTCGTTCGAATGCTGGAACAAGCTAAGTCAACAAATTCATAAGGTGGTAATCGATGGTATACTCTCTCTGAAGTTGAAATCGTAGGTCCTACTTTCATATCAGGACCAAAATATACGGTGAAGATGAAAGTCAATAGGAATAGTTGGTCATCATTAATTGGCCAGTCACCCATGAGTATCTTAGTTTCTGTAAATTCAAATGCTGTGCATTAGAACATGAACAGGTCAAGAAAGAAAAAACTTATCCCTAGGTAATGTACAGATCACCACTAGTTGTAAATTACAATAAATTGGCTATAGCTTTTAATGAATATCAAATAGGACAAGATTACATGATAAGATTTAACTTAACCATGAGGGTAATTAAAACAGACTTAAGTAATTTCAAACCCATAGCATTTCAAATAGGCTTGGAGATAATGATTATAGTGCTTGGCTAGACACATTATTTATATTTATAACTCAAGTTTAAATTGTTGATTAAAATAAATAAACAAAAAATAATTCATAAATCGGGAAATTTAAAGATATAAATTGAATTCAATAGAATCTAAGGCTAAGTTAGGCAGTTTATTACAATAATATTAATTATGGGTAGGTTATTTGCAAATAATTCTAAGCATTATATTTAATTTTTCGTAAGGAGGTAAAGTTTTTGAGTCCCCAAAAGTCCACATTTATTTATTGGTAAATCTTTTCGGTGAGAAAGTTGAAGTGATTACTCGAAACATTTTGATATTTTGGGTAACCGATTTATTCGATAAGTTGTTTAGTAACGCTATATATATCCAACTTGCAATTAAAGTAGAAGTACAAATAACAAAAATATCGGAAAACTTCCATACCGCTATTCAATATGGGTCGATTAAGTTAATATTGATCGTTGGAGACAAGTGAAGTCAATTTCTAATGATAAAATATCAAGGATCCTAATCACTTGAAATTAAATCATCTAGGATAACATTGTACTAATACGTATAATCGAATGCCTAAAGGTTAGCTTGAATATATCATGAGCAAATTTCCACCGGTTCTTAAAGAATGATGAGAAGCTCAGAGAAACAAGAGAAGTTAGCTCTATTGTAAGATTTTTGAAAGCCGGTTGAAGAACTCCCATGTGAAGTATGTAAAGAAGGCATTATCTTAATATATTAACAAGACAACAGGGATATTCTGACAGTAACCAAATTTAAATGAATGCGAAACTAATATCTGATTTACGGCTAGTATGTATTTAAAAAAAAAAAAAATTGGGGGCAAAATATCCCTAATTCAATCGTTCCGCAATTTAAGATTTCGAGTTACATGAATTTAGGCCACAATCGCCTGCGAGAGCTAACTTATATCCTAAGCCAATCATATTAATAAACGTATTACCATGAAAAAGGGAAAAAAAAAAAGAAAAAGAAAAAGAAAAAATAGCATATTAGAACTACATAAAAAAAAAAAAAAAAAAAAACTTAGCCTGGTCATCATAGTTTATATTATCATCTGAACACAAGATCTCACAAAAACTTGAAAGATAATCATGTACTAAAAATATACCATCCAATGAACAATTTGAAGGAGTGAAATTATAGTCTTCAAACTGTCTTGAAAAATCTAGACAAAACCCACTGAATGATGTACATGAAAAAAAGAAAAAAATGTTTTAAATCATTGTCTAAAAATGTGTTACATGGAAAACAAAAAAGAGGCTGGTTAGAATTATAAAAAATTACCATGGTCATCTTAGTTTAAATTAAAGCTTCATACAAGATGTCACAAAAACTTAAAAGATAAAGATGTACTAAAAATATATGATCTAATAAGCAAGTTGAAGAATTGAACCTGATACGGTCTTGATATGGTCTTATCTTGAAAGATTTAGTCAAAACCCATTGAATAAAAAATAAACTGATGAGATAGATAAGATAATTTGGATGAAGATAGATAGTGAAAATAGCTTTCTTTTATTGAGAATAATCTTGGCAGGTGCTTAAAGAGCAGTTTATTTTGAAAATTATTTTCTAAATGAGGTTGCAAGAATCTATTCATTTTGAGGAAGAAACTTTAACGTTACAATGAACATTTGTTTTCTTCCATTACCATTTTTTTTTTTAGTTAAAAAAAGGTGGTTTCCCTATGTTTTTTTTTTTTACTTGACTCATTTTGTAACGCTTCAATTTATCAAATCTGCTGTATCAAATAGTCATTTATTGAAACTTTGTTTTGTTTTGTTTTTTTAAAATGGTATTGACATCCTAAGAAATGGAAAGTTTCTTATTACACTTCATAGACTTCTTGCCCACTCAAATTAAAAAATCTTTTGAAAATTTTGATATACAGTAAATGCTTGCTCAATAAGTTTATAGTTTTTCTATCTTCAAAATAGGGACCCCAAAATCTTTCTAAAACATACTTCAAACAACATAATTAATAATATTAAAATTAAAAATTTCATAAAGCTAGAAAACTGAGTATTCCCCTTTTTCCCCTTATGCTTTTCGATATTTTATCATATCAAATATTTCCTTGGGTCTTTTTTTTTTTTAAATGTTTTGTTATTATTTTCAAATGAAAAATATCTATATAAGGGTCAAAAATACTTCTCGAAGATCCCAAGGTCTAAATATGCAGATGAGTAGGAAATTGTGTCATGTTCATTGTATGAGTATGGTAATATCTTTTACTAGGGAAATAAAGAAATTTTGGAAAATATGAAAGAGGTGTGTTTTTATTCATATACATATTATATACGCATAGGGTGTTACTTTATTAGGTTGTATACAACCATAGTTATATCATTACATTTAATATATTAACAGTAATATATTAAATTATTTCAAAATGGCTGAAAATTGTACGAACCTGCGAACATGCTATATGGATACTGATGTATACCGTCATAATTAATCAAATTTCAAAGATAAGCATATTAGAAATTAAAATCAACCTGCATATTAACTCCATAAAAGAAGTTGCATGTGTCATTAACCAATTTGCAATTACTGAAATTTCAAAAAAGAATGCTTTCCCTCTGTCCGGTGCTCATCTCATATCTTCCTTCCCTCTTTTCTTTTTCTAAAGGAAAACAATAATAAAAGAAAATTCGTATTGTTTAAAGTTCTAAGCTACAAACTCCTATTCTTTGTTTATTATTGTTTTTTTTTTTTTCATAATAACATCGATAATGGAATAAAATGTAGAATCCAATAATGTCAGAGCACGTTCAATTCTCGACTCATTAATTATAGAAACAAATAATATATCCAAGCTTTTTGGGGGGTTTTAGGAAACATTTTCCCTTTAGTTTATACTCTTCGATAAGGACATAAAATTAAATGAAGTGATCAAGTAAAGTATCTTTTTCCCCTCAAAATGAGGAGTTAACAAAAACTTCATGTTGATATAAGTTCAATGATATTGTTTATAAAAGCTTTAAATTTTTCATAAATATAAAATTAATGATAAAATTTGTTATTCATGGAAACCCAAAATTCGAGGTCCAAAACATAACAAATAAAGTTGATAATTTTGAATGTAATTTCATATGTATATAAATATCAATTAGATACATGAGATACGCACATATAATCACATAAGTTACTAATAGGTAAGGTATACCTCTAAACTAAAATAATAATCAATGTAAAACAAAGGGAATAATGAGATTCATTCATGGCAATAGACACATACTCAACAAATATATTTATATGTAATGCATGTAGAATTATGTTAGCATAAAACATTAACCATAGATGAACATAAATATTATAATTATTAAATTAAAATATAACAAACTATGAATGTTGACAAAATCTAGTATGGAGAGCCACTTTGATAATTGAGCTTTTAAACCAATTTAATATTATGAACAAGTTTAATAAGCTAATGATAGAACATAGAAAATTGGGCCTAATTAAAAATGTTTTAGGGAGATTTGTGTTGCACTATATTTGTACATATGTATATATATTTTTCATTTATCTTAGTTCTATTAGGTACTGGTCCAAGTAGGCTACACGTCAGCTTAATATAGCTTGTACAATTTGCATTGTACATCTATTTATATGTGGTAGTGAGTAATACCAATAACTTTTCCTACATTTTTCACTTCTTCTAGTTTTCTATTATAATAAACTGGTATTAGAGGATTCATGGAGAACTTAGATCAAAGCTCTACTGAACTCTACATAGTATTAGAGCAAGGTCAGTGAATCTTGTTTCTTCTCTTGATTGCTGTTTGCTTATCATTCTTTCTTTTACTAAGAATATGAATGGACAATTAGATCCATAAGTTATTCAAGCTATTCGTCTTAATGAGAATCCTCTATTTCTATTTATATCTGATCATCCTGGGATGATAATAGGTAACATGACCTTTAATTGAATGAATTAGCTTATTTAGAGTAGATCCATTAGACTAGGTTTAGGTATAAAGACAAAGCTAGGTTCATTAATGTAACCACTACTAAACCTAATTCTGATGTACCTAACCATGCTAATTGGATTAAATGTGAATATATTATGTTGCTAGATCACTAACTCTATGTCTAGTGAATTATCACAAAATTATGTATACACTCAATCGTCGCAAGAGTTATGGATAGAAATTTCAAAACAATATGTACAGGGTAATACACCTTTGGTGTTTTAAATTTAATTTGAGTTGAGCAATATTAAACAATGTAATCAGTTGATTAGTATGTATTATAATAAGTTGAAAAAATGTTGGGATGAGCTGAATATACTACATAGTTATCCGATGTATGATTGTAGATGTTTGAATAACTAAGAATGTTGATTAAGAGAAAAAATAATAGAGTTTGTGTCTAATAGCCATTTGATATAGTTCCTTATGGGATTAAACGATGGGTACGAATCTATTAGGAATCAGATTCTTTCTATGGATCTACTCCTAACTGTGAATTGTGCATATTATTTAGTTCAGCAAGTGGAGAAGCAAAAACTAATGACTATGTTTGCTGGAGACATTGATGTTTCATCTTTTGCTTTTAAATGAATTGATTCTTTTAGAGGAAAAATGGACAAACAAAAAGGAAAGTTTTCTAGGAATAGACAAACTTACAAACATTGTAAGAGAGACAGTCACACAATAGACACTTACTTTGAGTTATACAGGTATCTTGAATGGTTCAAAGGTAGAAGAGATGGTAAGGATCAACAAAAATTTGTTTCTATGGTTTGTTTTAGATAAATTCAAAACAATATTAACATGTTATCTTTGGTTGGGAATTTGCATGTTTGTTATGATACTCCTTTAGATGTTGTTGGTGTTAAGAATGTAGGAGAGACCCAAGTGAATCTAGAGTTAGTACATTCTGTTTGTCAGGAAATGTCGAAACTAATGTGAAAGAAGCATATGTTATTTGACAATTTGAATTTTGCAAGTTTAGTTCAGGGAATACTAAATTTGGCTCTTAGATTGTTGACATTGGTGCCTCAGATCACATGATCCCTTATAAATCCTTGTTGTTTCACACACACACACATACACACAACCATACTCAATATCAATCACATTTCTTGATGGTCAAATGAAACTAGTACAATTAGTTGGATCTATTCTCATAAATAAATTATTTACATTGAATAATGTACTTTTTGTCCTAGACTTCAAATACAATCTTCTATCTATCTATTGTGCTCTAGTAGAAAACAACTTACTTGCTACCATTGATTCTAGCTGTTTTCTTTTTTAAGACCCTCAAATTAGAGAAGTTATAGTATTAGCTAAAGCATGTCATGGTTCATATATCCCACATTCTTTGTATGGTGGTAGTCTCTTAATAGTGTCACTTGTATTTAAGATATCTAATGTTGCTACTAATAATGTCAGTTCTAAAGTAAATAAAGTGCAAATCTTACACAATAGATTTGGGCATTTATCTTTAGGAAAGTTACAACATTTGGATGAATTGTTAGTTATTGATTATAAGGATTTTGTTTATGATACTTATTCTCTTGTAAAGATACATAGATTACCTTTTGTTTGAAGTATCAATCAATCTTCTACTAAGTTGACTTTATTACATGTTGATATTTGGGGTCCTTACTCTACCCCATCTTAGACTAAAGTAAGATATTTCCTTAGTAAATTAGATGATTATAACTGCACCACTTAGACATACCTAATGAATAATAAATCACAGACCGCTTCTTGCCTTGCCAAATTGCTCATTATGATTAAAAAAAAAAATTTCCATTCATCCTAAAATAGTGAGAATTGATAATGGAGCAGAATTCTTATCCATTACTTGTTAAGAAATGTTTCATAATCTTTAGATCGTACATAAAAAATCAATACCTTATATAACCTCAACAAAATGGGAAATTTGAGAGAAAACACTAACATCTTATTAAAAGTGCAAGAGCTCCAAGGATTCATGCTAGTTTACCTAAATGTTTTTTAAGGGAGTATGTACTTGCTGCCACATACCTCATCAACCTTATATCTACTTCAAAGCTTAATTAGAAATCTCCTCTTGAAATACTCTTTGCTACTAAACCCTCCTCATGAAGTACTCTTTGAGAACTATTTGTTGTTTATGTTATATTGTTGATCAATTTTCTCATCAAGATAATTTTTACCTAAAAGGAGTACGTTGTGTTTTCTTGGGATACTCATTTGGTTAGAAAGGCTACAAGGTTTATGATATTGCATCTAAGTATGTTACAGTAGCTAGAGATGTTATTTTTTTAGAGGAAGTTTTTCCTTTCCATCATCTTTGAATGATTAAGACATGACATTGCATTTTTGTCACGTTTCAATATCCAACCGATGCTACAGTTGGTGTTGAGAATGGTGTAAATGTTGATGAATAAGGTAGTGATATGGCTTCTAATCTTTCTATTGATCCTATTAGTGATACTCAAACAATTCTTACTGATACTAACTACCATGATAGTTCATGTGCTAATGAGACTATTGCACTTATTTCCCCTTCATTTGATGTTGTTGATGTTTGAAAATCTACTAGAATACAATAATCCCATATTTGTAAGAGTAATTATTTGCATTCATTTCATGTTAATTTAGCTTATGTTACTTCTTCATCTAGTGTTTCTAATTCTAATACTTCTTCTAATGACCCTTATCCTTTGTTTGGTGTAAATTCTTTTGTACATTTTTCTCCTAACTATGTTTCTACCATCACATAAGTTCTAATAATCAAAGAACTAGTTTTATATTCTCAAGCTTTTAAAACACCTGAATAGGTTAAAACTATGAACAAAGAACTTAAGGCTTTGAAAATTAGGGAAGTTATTGATTTGCCTCCAAAAAAGCAAGCTATAGGATTAAAACAGGCTTATAAAATTAAGTATAAATCTGATGGTAGTGTTGAATGTTTTAAGGCTAGGCTAGTAGTTAACGGATATACTTAAGTCAAGGGAATAGACTATCATGATATTTTCTACCCTAGTGCAAAGTTAGGAACTATATTTATTCTCATTGATTTAGCTACAGCTTATGATTGGCCTATATTTAAAGCTAACATTAATGATGCTTTCTTTTATGGATTCTTAGATGAGGAAATCTATATGAAACTACCTTAAGGATATATGAAAGTTGGTCTTACTTAAGTATGCAAGCTTCAGAGGTCCTTGTATGGTCTTAAACAAGCTTCTCGATAGTGAAATCTTGAACTTTCTAATTTCTTAGTTCAACATGGCTTTGTTTAATCATCAAGTGATTCTTCATTGTTGACTTATTCCAATTCTGAAAAGTTCTTGGCAATCCTTATTTACGTAGACGATATGCTTATTATTTGCAATCATTTATAGTCAATTGAGGCTTTAAAGTTGATTTACATTCTCATTTTACTATCAAGTACTTAAGTCTTGCTAAATTCTTTCTAGGAGTGGAAACATGTAAGACTAGTAATAGTACTCAATTGAGCTAGTGAACGTTTATTGTGGATATTTTGATTGAAATTGGTCTCATGGCTTATAAACCTACTCCTCTACCTCTACCTTCAAGTCTTCATTTACATAAGGATGTTAGCGAACTTCTTACCAATCCTTTGCCTTATCGCCGTCTTATTGGTCGTCTCCTTTATCTAACCATTACACACCTTGAAATTAGTTTCTTTACCACCAAACTTAGCCAATTTCTCTCACAACCTTGCAAGCCTCATTATCAAGTTACAATTCACTTACTAAAGTGCCTTAAAGGCACTATTAGGTTAGGTCTCTTCTATCCATGCAACAATCCTCTTACTTTACATTCTTATACAAATGCAGATTAGGTGTCTCAATCTTTTAATGGAAAATCTATCTTAGGCTTTTGTATTCTACTAGGTAATGCACTTGTTCTTTGGAAATCCAAGAAGCAATCAGTAGTAAGCAATTCTTCCACCGAAGCAAAGAATAGAAGCATGGCAATAGTGGTTAAAGAACTCCTTTAGGTGACATTTATTTTACCAGACCTTCATGTTCCGGTTGAGCTTCCAACAATTGTGTTTTGTGATAATAAGTCTACTATTCTTATTGCTTAAAACCCATGTTTGCATAACAAAACCAAACATTTTGATGTGGATGTGCATTTTCTTCATTACATTGTCACTTGAGGCTTTGTTTCACCTAGTCATGTTGCTTCATCACAATAGCTCGTAGACTTCTTTACAAAATTACCTTTGATTACTCAACTTACTATAAGTTGTTTCAAGTTGGGGCTTCAAGAAGCTCTAACTTATGGGGGTTGTTGGATTATATTTGTACATATGTATATATATTTTCCATTTATCTTAGTTCTATTTGGTACTAGTCCAGGTAGGGTACACGTTAACTTCATATAGTTTATATAGTCTGCATTGTACATCTATTTATATGCAGTAGTGAGAAATACAAATCACTTTTTCTGCATTTTTTCACTTCTTTTGGTTTTTTGTTTTAATGAATTGGAATTAGAGGATTCATGGAAAACCTAAATCAGAGCTCTGCTGAACTTTACACTTTGGTCTTAGTAGGCTCAAAATAAGGATTGTTAGATTGATTTTTTCACTTTTGGCCTTACTCTTGTCTTCTACTCGAAAAGTAAATTTGGAATAATTTTTTTTAACCCATTTAAGCCTCATTTGACTTTAGTAGGCTTTATGAAGATAAAAAGAAGTTAGACCCAAGTATGGCTAATCCTAAGCCCAAAGCCTTGGTTGTAGAGGCTTCAATTTAGACTGTGGATCATTAGCAATTGACCTAATAATTCATATAAGTGGTTCATCTAGTATGTCTATATGAGCTTCATCTAAAGTAAAGATTTAGGGCTGAAATCTATATGTATGAGCATTCTTCTCTTCATTTGCAATATTTTGGAAGCATAAACAAGTTTCACATGAACATCATCATTTCATTGGTCTAGCTCCTTGGAAGGTCAAACATAAAATTTATGAAAAATAAGAATGGATTAAGAATGCTAAGTTTGATTTAGTCTTTTGCACATATACCATCATCTTACACATGCCATCATCTTACAACTTCTCTAAGGTTGATCACCATACTTACAATGTGTGATCCACCATCAATATGGAGACCTTTGTATATCTCCATATGTATAGACTAAGGGAATCTAGTAAAGCATGAATGATGTTGAGGTAAAGTTAGAATGAGACACTTAATAAACTAAGTGGCTATGGAATATGTATAATAATTGAGACATAGTTCCATAAAATAAAAATTGACCTGTAGTGTTACCTTATATAACGCTTAGGCATCCTTAGCTAGTAATATGAGAATTTGGACTCATAAAACTAACAATTTGCTATTGTTGTCTCAATAGTAATTCAATAATTTATATGTAGCAAGTAGTGATTGAAAAAAGTTCATATATTCAGCATGAGCATAAAACCCTTAAAACTTGTCAATAAAGCTTTTGGAATGGGGGTAAAATGTAGGGCATATTACATAATGGGATTAACCTGTGTTTATTATTATTATTTTTTTAACTAATTCTTTAAGCAAGTGGCAATGTTTAAGGAGTCCATACCATTTATTAAGGTTGCTTTAGGGAGATTTACCTTAGAGGGTTTGGAACACGGTTCATTGGATGGGTCCATCCATTTTTAGCCTTTCTTTGTAAGCTCATGTAAATGGAAGACTTATTCATGGGTTTGTGCTAGGGGAAGGCTATTAAGAAATTACATATATTAAGGCTTAAAGGGGAGCTATATATATATATGTATATTTATATTAAATTATGATGCATCTCATTTTAATCATCAATTAATGATTCAAATAGATGTCAAGAAAGATTGGCCTTATCTATTAATCTCTAAAGGCATCCAATAATTGAGAATGTATGCACACACACACACATAATCCCGTCCTATGATGCTTTAAACAAATGGCATTATACTACTGAAATTCTACTCTTGAAGATCAAACAACCAATTAGATGAAGGATTTTCAACTCATAATGAATTTGAGGTTTATTGTACCTTCATTTGGGAAACACGCTCAAGAGCTATCGAGATTGTTTATTCCTTCTCTCATGCCTTTTTCTAATCATATTTTACTACTTGTCGTTAGATTAAAGCTTCTTTAAGATCATTTGAAGTTCAATATCACATGAGACACATTTTACTAGCATTACCCATATACACCATATACACCTTTAACGTTCATAATCTACCTCAAATGTTTGTAACTTACCTTAAAGATCCATAATTTGCTTAAAAGACTCACTTTAATGGTTTGAAAAGGTACAAAATTTTTAGCAATTTCACTAAACTTTTATAACAAAAATATTCCGTAAAAAAGCCATGTGAATTCGAACTTTGACTCATATTTAGCAATTGAATTAACATTCTTGTACAACCAAAAGCTATAGTTAATTGTCAACAGTTTTGCAATTCGAAAGAAAACTTGATAATTCAGTAGATGCATTCATAATATTACATAAATTTCATAATTTATCATTATAATTAGTAATTTGTCAAAACATTTTGCAGCAAAACTTAAGATTTTCGTGGATCATTAATAATTTGCAACTTCATTGTATTTTCGTATTTATAATTCATATTTCGTAACTTCACATATAACTTGAAAACTTTTTCAAATTTAGCAAAATTCATAATTTGAAAAATTCATGACTTATTTCCTAAATCCTCTCATGGTTCGTAGTTTCAGTTATTAAATTTTAATTATGCTCAAAATTTCCTAAATATAATAAATTCTGTAATTTCAACAACTTTTATAAAACCACTTAAAAATGAAACTTTATTCAAACATTTTGTAAATTGCTGTTTGTTATGTAGATTTCCATGCTAATATGACGTTAATACTTTGTAAAATTAGTATATTTTTCTCAAAAAGTTTATATTTTTGGTAAATTTGCCTAGAAGTTGTACTTTTACTTTAAATTTTATAATTACTCATAATAGTTTCTAATAACACTATATATGATTGAATTTCATATATTTCGAAAATTCAGTTAAGAATTTCATAAACTTCAGCTCAAGTAATTATCTCCAAGCCAAATTTTTCTTTTAAATGTGTATATCTTTACATGAATGAATTATTGCTCAAATTCACACTCACCGTAAGATTTTTCCAAATATTGCATATTGCAAAACATCAAGTTTCGACATGTAGGGCAACGTGCAGGCTTAATCTTGAACCTATATGAATTTACTTGGATTGACTTTCAAATTACTTTTTAAGATTTTGATTTAACATTGTGATCTCATATGGTTGGTATACATCAAAAGATGAAAAAAAGGTGGTATCGCCAATCTGTTTTAATTAATTGTAATTCTAGCCTACGGATTAAAAAAGAACATCTTTGTGTCCTTTTCCCTTATAAAACCTCTTCATGCTCTCATTCAAACAAAATAACCCAAATTAGTTTTAATCTAAATAGAATATATACATAGTGAGCTTTTGCAATAAGCTTGGTAGACATGAAATGCTTGTCATCCGAGGATTCTGCCAATAGAGAAGGATAATTGGGCTTTGTGTGAGGATAGGATAAACTTGCAAAACAAAACATTGTAAGGAGTATTGAGATATTGTTTGGAATGACCATTTTAATACTTAGATCAATAAGTGCACAAAAGAAGACAAATAAGAGAGTTGGAAAGCTTTAAATAGGCTAAGTATGTAAGGAGTCAAGGTGGTTTATTGTCAGAGTGCATGAAGCAATTTATAAAGAAAGATCACTGAGAATCAAGGTAGTACATTTGGGATATGGACACTTTCACATGACCTAGGTAGTGGGAGTATGGAGTTCAACGTATTTTGAATTTATAGGGTTATGATATTTGATCAAGTCTCCATGCCTTGTCCACTTGTCCAATAATTGTTGTGGTTGTACTGAGCTCAGGTAGGTTGTTTGAAGGAGTTGACTTGTTTGGAGATTCTTTAGAAAGGTCGGATAAAGAGATAGTCAAGTTGGGTGTTAACAGACCAAGTTAGCCATGGGTCTAATTAGGTTAGCCTATGTTCTAAATAAGTTGGTGTGAGTTTAAGGAATCCATATCTAAAATACTCTATTAATACATACCTACAAAAAATTTAGTGCTATTGACATGTTATTTTCCCATAATCCTAGTGTTTCTGTTATAAGCTTAATAAATTGGAATGATTCAACAAAATAAGGGGGTTTTGGAAATCCAGCTATAGAGAGGAACACTACTATGCCATACAATTTCACTTATCTTGATGTTCTTAATAATGTGCCATGCAAGATCGATGAAGGAGTGAAGATTGAAGTAGTACTAAGAGAAATAAATACTATAGAGGACTGTCTATCAATGCAAACCATGCACTCGTTATCTTTTTCTAACATTCGTATTGTCCTTTTTCTGATACTAGATATTCTTTTTACACGATTACATTAATACCTCTGTAAATTGTTCCCTTTTTCCTTAACTAGTAGGAATCCTATTTTTGTAAGTTACTTTAACCTAAGATCTACTTTAATTAGGTCCTATAGACACTTATATATTGTAATGGACACAATAATATATAGATAATACCATTGATATTTTCCTAATATCTCTTTCGTGAGCTAAGTTTATTTGCTTACTCTCGAATACTCTTATCTAGCTAACTAAGTATGGACTAGTAGTGAGTGATCTCCGACCATACTTGTACATCATATCAAGTGTGACTTGAGCTCATTTGAGGCATAGATGCATCATATCTTACATCGATGCACAGAGACCCCTACTCAACCCTCAACATCCATTTACTCTTCGGACCATCTCATAGTTCGAACCTACCCTATTGGTTCATGTAATACCGGACGTCGTGTGTTCATCCACATCGAACTTGTATCATCCTGGTATTAGAGCGTAACTACGATCGAAGCTAGATTCGGTTAATTTGTTCCTTAAGTGGTTTGTTACTGTTTTCGTGTATTAGAGGTTTTATTGTTAATATAGGAGTTTGGTAATTGAAAGGTGTCAAGGAAAATTTTATACTCTGATTTTCCTTGTTTCCTATAAAACTAAAGTATGGTTGTTTATTTATTCACTATGTGTAGTTATAAGAGTAGTTGTAGTAGTAGTTATTGTTCTACTGTTGTCCTTCATGGAAAGAACTTTTAACTAGTATTTTAAACATTAATTTTGTGAGCTAACCAACAATGTTAGATTTAAGTGTTCAAGGAACTTTAGGAAACCAGGAAAGTGGTGCTCGAAATGGCCAAAGGCAAGAAAGAAGCTTCACACCTTAAGCAATGGGTGAACGATTAGATAGGCTTGTTGACTTAGTAGCCAGTTTGGTTACTATTATCCAAGAAGATAGACAACAAGCTAGAAATAGCTCAACTAGAGAATGTGAGTAGTAAGAGCGAGGCAATGATCAATTTAGCCAAGTTAATGCCCCAACTTAACCATGTTAAGCTGAAGGAATGGGTAAGGTTACTAGGCATAGGCTAACAATCAAAGAAATCGAAGAAGGAGAGGAAAGAGATGACGAAGTAAAGAGTACAACGAACCTAAAGAGATGAAAGTTCGAGCCCCTAGTGTTGAAGGGTTAAGGATGCATATTCTAAGTTTTTTTGGGAATAGTGATGCTAAGGACTACCTAGATTAGGTAGACAAGATTGAGAAGCAATTTGAATGCCATGAAGTACTCAATAATGCAAAGGTTAGATTGTGTTGGAGTTTGTTGGTTATGCCGCCTGGTGGTGGAAAAACTTACAAGCCACTTGAAGAAGAGAGGGAGAACGAGAAATTAAAAGTTAGGATGAAATGAAGAGAGTCATGAGGAGAAGGTTTATGTCGAGCTATTAGTTATAGGAACAAAGGTAAGGAGGATTAACTATTGAAGCTTATGTTAAGGAATTCCAAATGTTAATAATCTAATGCAAAGTAAGCAAGTGAGAAGACTGAACTATATCTCGATTCATTAGTAGATTGAAGTATGAGATCGGAGATATCCGAGAAACCATGGATATTAGATCACTTGACAACATAATCTAAGCCGCTTAGAGGATTGAAAGGTGCCAAACAGGAAGGTTTTGACCACCCATTAGCAGTCTTAACAATAACTAATTTATTCCTAGTAGACTTGTGTGAATGAAACCAAGTAAGGTTGTTAAGACCCAACCTACTCAAATTATCCAAGCAAAGAAGAAGGAAGTCTCAAGGAAGTTTGAGAAAGGCTATAGTTCGAGTAGGAAGACAAGTGAGATAAAATGTTTTAAATGACAACGATTTAGACACGTGGCCACTCAATATTTGAATAGAAGAACTATGATGATTCAAGGTAAGGCACCGACTATTGAGGTAGATAGTAATAACGAAGAAATGGAGGATATGAAAGTAGACAAACAGATTGAGCTATCCAAGGAAGAAGTTATCTATAGTGATGACGGCTACTCTAGTGTTGAGAAGGATAATGAATGTCAGTTTTGTACTCGATGATGAACAAAGGGAAAATCTCTTCAACATTGGATGTAAGGTAAATGAGTCATTGTATGCCTTGATCATTGATATTGAGAGCTGTACTAATATAGCCTCTACATTTATGGTCTAGCAATTGAAATTGTCAACCAACCCTACCTCAAACCTTATAAGCTTCATTAGCTTAATGATAAAGGAGCCTATAGGTGAACAAACAAGTGTCTTTACTAATTTACATTAGCAATTATTGAGATGAAGTGCTATATAATGTGCTGCCCATGAGTGTGTCCCACTTTCTACTTAGACAATCATGGATGTTCGATCAAGCTATGATATATGATGGGAGGAGGAATACATGTTCCCTAGAGCATAAAGCCAGGAAGGTGAAATTGAGTCCTATGACTATCGAGTAAGTAAAGGTCATGTAGACCCAACTTAACCAGACCCTGAAGAAAAAGGCTTTGGTAATGACTTGAGCCAAGTTGAAAAGAGAATTAGAGCTTGAAGGACTGACCTACCTTTTGGTCTGAAGAATATTAAAGATGAGATTCGAAGAGAGTGAGCTGCCTACTAAGGTGAAAGCAATATTGGAGGAGTTTATTGATCTATTCCCAAACGAGTTGCTGAATGGTTTACCCCTTTTCTAAGGTATAGAACATGCCATTGACTTGTAACTTTGAGCCATATTACCAAACAAGCCTACTTATAGGTTGAATCCTGAACAAGCTGTTGAGCTACAAAGGTAAGTGGATGAGTTAATGAAGAAAGGGTTTGTACGAGAATCCCTTAGCTTTCGTACCATGCCAACCTTATTGGTCCTTAAGAAAGATGGGTTATAAAGAATGTATATAGATAGTCAAGCAATCAATTGAATTACCATCAAGTATAGGTTTCACATACCAAAGCTTGATGACATGCTAGATGAGTTGAACAGAGCAAGAGTATTCTCCAAGATTAACCTCATCATGATACCATCAGATCTAAGTGCATTAGGGTAATGAGTAGAAAACCGCATTCAAAATGTACTATGGATTATATGAATGGCTTGTAATGCCTTTTGGACTATCCAATGCACTGAGCAAATTTATGCACATGATGAATCATGTGCTCCGATAATTAATAGAGAAGTTTGTCATGGTTTATTTTGATGACATCTTAGTGTATAACCTTGACTAGGAAACTCACCAAGAGCATCTATAAAGAGTCTTTACAAAACTTTGAGCTGAATAGATCTATGCTAATTTGAAGAAATGCGATTTTTGCCAATTCGATGTGATATTGTTGGGATTTGTTGTAAGTGGTAATGGCATACGAGTTGATGAAGAAAAGATTAAAGTGATCACTGAATGGCCAGTATCGACTACTTTGGTTGATGTGAGGAGTTTCCACAACCTAGCATCATTCTACTACAAGTTCATAAGGAATTTTAGTACGATCGTGGCCCCACTCACCAAACTATCAAAGAAAAATGTAGAATTCAGATAAAGAGAGAAAGAGTAGAGGAGTTTTTGAGGAAGCAAAAGAGATGTTAACAACAACCCTTATCTTAGCTCTATCGAGCTTTGATAAAGTGTTTAAAGTAAAGTGTGATGCATCTGGACTAAGTATAGGTATTGTACTGATGCAAGAAAGCCAACCTATTACTTACTTCAATGAAAAGCTTAGAAGAGCTATACTTAATTATTCAATTTATGATAAAGAGTTTTACTCTTGAATTTGAGCCCTAATGGTAAGGTAACACTATTTATTACCCAAGGAATTTGTGGTCTACACCGACCATGAATCCTTGAGATATCTAAAGAGCCAGCCAAAGTTGTCTCGAAGATAGGCCAAGTGGATCAAGTGCATAGAGGGATATTCTTATGTCATAAATATAAGAATGGGAAGAACACCATAGTAGCCGATGGCCTATCGAGGCAACATTCCCTCCTGATTGAACTATTGATTAGTATAAATTACTTTACACTTTCAAGGTGTATTTAGGCATAAATTGTTTATAATTATAATTCAATTCTTAAGTTTTGGTACTTAATTGTATAATGTATTGATTTCAGATGAATCACGAGAAAGGGGATGATATTTACACAAGAACAATAACTTTTAAGGCAATCATTGCTGTAAGGAGAAGAAAAACTTGAAGTAAAATCAAGATTCACTCAATTACGAGCATGATAATGAAGGATTGGAATGGCTAGCACTAATCATCCCCTTCATCACAGGTGTGATTGAGGAAGTTCTGATGATCTCCTTATCAATCACAATCATGATTGTATAGCAGGAGGGAGATTCATCCTCAATCATAAGCATGGAGTGATGAGGAGTTCACATCTATTATCATGATTGTGATTAGTATTGAATCTTGTTTCTTAAGACTATCACTCTTCGAGTCACAAGCGTGATAGGAGTAGACATAACCATTCTTCTTTAACTTTTTCACACGAATTAGTACGTCAATCATATCTTAACATCAAGCGGTGTCTTGAAGTGGTATAATTCGAGTCCTTTAATGAGTCAAGTATAAATACACCATAACTTTTAGACGAAAAAAAAAGAGAGAAAGAGATGATAACAGATAGAAAGATAGAACACTAGATCAAGAACATCATATCACTAACCAACACCTACTCATTTATCTCTATAACCATTGTATTTCCATTTTTAGGATAATTTCTAAGTGTTGTACTGTACTTTCCCCAAAATTACTCAACAGAGCCAACAAGAATTCATCATTAGTTGTTGTAAAACTTTCTACAGTGGAATTCATAACAAGGTTGTATCTTTCTACTTGTCTTATGTTAATTTCTTTATTATTTCTACATTTTGTCATTTTATCATGTATGAGTAGTAATTAAGACTTGATACATTAACTTAGTATGAATAAGTGCGTGAATTATTGAGTTCATGATGTTTGTTAATTGTAGTAAATTGAACTTAATTAATCTAAGTATGGTATAGTGCACAATATTATCTTAGAATAGATTTCAATAGAATATGTTGAGAGACAATTCTATTGAATAGATTTGACTCATTGGAACAATTTACTCTTGATAATAGAGATATTATTAGGAAAGTTGCTGCATTCTTAGGACAATAGATAAATTAACATTATATTAATGTGATCCGAATTGGCTGTTAATTTAGAAGAGATTCTAATATGCACAATTAAGATTAGACATAAGTAGTTATGAGAAGAATGCTTATATACCTGTAATTTCCCACAAATAACAAGTATTAGGATAGAAAGCATATTGATAATATCATACTAAGTAATGAAGCAAGTTTGTATGTTAATCACTGTAATGTTAATAGTTTTTGTAGCAATTGTGTTGGATAAAAGTTGTGGATTAGTGTAGTTTAGCTAGTAAATTTGATAATTTAACCTTTTCATTACTTGATAAATTCGGTTGCTAGTTAATAGGAAGAATAATTGGTACTAATGTTTGAATCTTTTTACTAGTAGAAATGATCCTACACTCATCTATACTATAAAACAATAAGTACACTTACCTGTTGAACCGAGTTGAGGAAAGAATATAAGTTTATAAATTGTGAAACTCGGAAGCTTTATTTAGAGGCGATCAAGTTTTTGGCGCTATTGTTGGGGAAACAGCATCACCATTAGGAAAATTAAAATTTCTGTTCTTCTAGCATTTGTTTTCTTTTATATTAGTTATTAGTTTAGTTGAAATATTTGTGCTCATATCGGCTTATTTTCTAATTTATAGTTTATGACTTGGAGTAGCACAACTGATCTAATTGACTTTGATCCTAAACCCAAGAGAACATTCAAAAGTAACTTAAAGAAAGTATGAGTGTATTTTGAAAAGCAAGCATCTGGTAGTAAGGAAGTAGGAGCATGAGAACCATTGAGAATCAGAATAGAGTCATCAAAGTCATCTAGAATGAATAATCAAAATCAAAACATCGAGCTACCATTAGAAAACTAGTTGTTCAATTGAGAAGAGGGTATCCAAAGAGATCTACCGTTGAATTTGGACCCACATCTTAATGGAAATTAGAATGTAGTACAAGCGAGAAACAAGCCAGGAGTAAATCCACTTGTAACTCTAAGGATAATGTTAGATTACTGTTGGTCTAACCTAAATGGGGCTAGTACTAATATCGCTCATCCTAGAGTTCAAGCCAATACTTTTAAGAACAAGTCGAGTATCATTCAGATGATCTGACAGTGTATTCAGTTTGATGGGTTTAGTGACGAAGACCTTAACAACTATTTGCAACAATTTTTGGAAATTTGTGACACCTTTAAGATAAGTAGAGTTTTGGAGGACACTATCTACCTCAAGCTATTTGTGTTTTCATTAAGATCTAATGCAAAGCAGTGGCTCAACTTTAAGTTAAGGAATTCCATAAATACCTGGCAAGAGATGGCTGAGCTATTCATGAGAAAACTTTCTACCCTCATGAATGGCTAAGCTAAGAGTAGATATCTCTTCTTTTGGTCAAATGGATTCAGATACTCTGTATGAAGCATGGGAGAGATGGAAGGAATTGTTAAGGAAGTGCCCCCACAATTGTCTTCCAGATTGGCACCAAGTTCAAACCTTCTATAATGGTTTAAACTATACCACTAAGTAGCTCATTGATGCAGTAACTAGAGGAAGCCTAAACCATAAGTCACTAGAGTAATATATCCAATTATTTGAAGATATGGTCAATAACCATTATCAATGGTCGTCTGTAAGAGGAAGAGAAAGAAAGACAATAGGAAAACATGAGTTGGATACCACTTTCGCTTTAGTACATAAGGTAGAGGTATTGACAAGGAAGCTTGATAGTCTCATAATAGGCTAGAGTAAGGTTTTAGCAATTTTAGATTCTGAGTTAGCATGCTCATTAGAGATTGATCAAGTTGAATAGTTTGACTACATGGGGAACCCGGTCAAACCAAAGCATGATCCTTTCAGTAATACCTACAATCTGGGTTGGAGGAATCATCTCAATTTTAGATAGAGCAACAACACTGGTCAAGGCTCTAACATGTAACCTCTTAGATTTTAGAGATAAGTATCACCCCCTTAGAATAAGCCAAGGTCCATTGAGGAGATGTTGGCTTAGCACATCAAGACTTCTGAAGTACATCGTTAGGTTGTTGAAACTACGTTGAGAAATGAAGGGGCATTAATCCATAACTTGGAAAACCAAGTTAAGTAGATTGCAAAAGCACTTTCAGAAAGGGTTCTAGGATCTCTTTTGAGAAATACAAAGGCAAACTCGAGAGAACAAGTCCAAGCTATAACTTTAAGGCAAGGAGGAGTTGAGAGTTCTCTAGTCAAGGAATGCAGTTGAAAGTCTCTAGAAACGTTAAGCTTGAGACGTTAAACAAGCATGCGTTCTTCATTAGACTAGTAATTTCGTTTTGTTTGTTTTGAGTATTTTGAAGTTTATTGAGTTTTAAATTAATTAATTGTTGTTATTATTATTTGTTTGGATTGTTTTAAGTATCTTTGTTTGTAGTTTAATACACAAAGAAAGGAAACATTAAGTGGAAGTCATGGAAATTCAAAGGAAAGAGAAGAATTTCACAAAATGTAGGG
Source organism: Lumnitzera littorea (assembly GCA_024138015.1). NCBI lineage: Eukaryota > Viridiplantae > Streptophyta > Magnoliopsida > Myrtales > Combretaceae > Lumnitzera > Lumnitzera littorea. The sequence continues at coordinate 50,574,425 of JAMXBB010000002.1, forward strand.
ACATAGATGGAGGACATAAGGCCAATATGCATCTCAACAGTGATAAAGGCAAGTATTTAATTTTTTAAGCATAGCATCTATCAAAGATTCAATCACAGTCATGATAAAATTAACAGGGTTAATCCACCTACCCATCATGGCTATGATAATTATTTTGGGAGTTTTTTAATTCAATCACGACCATGATAAAAAGAGTTACATGTGAAATTTTTTACCATAATATTAGTTATAGGTTTGTTTACACTTATAATGAGTGAAGTGTGTTGGTTATGACAGTTCAAAAATTTTGGGCACAAAGCAAATCACAGGACTCATCAGGCCTATGACTAAGCTCAAAAGAGGCATCATGGCCATGATCAAGTCCCTAACACCTCACTATATAAGGAATCTCTCTCTCTCTCTCTCTACTTATTTCTCACACATTTTGAAACTTTACCCTATGATACTCTTCCTATGCAGGTTTCTTATGAAACTCCACCCTCATTTTCTTTACATTAATGCTTATTCTACTCAATTTTAACACTTGCACGATCATTCTCATCATAATAACACTCTTTTAAGGTATAATTTTCCTCTTTTTCTTTCGTTTTCCTACAATTATAGTGATTTCTTTCATGTAACTTTAAGGTTTATATATGTATGTGTACTATACTTTATAAAAGTGTTGTTATAGTACTAGTAGTTGTGTTTATATCATAATTAGACTTTGATTTGCATGATTTTGTGTTAAAACTTAGCATATCAAGTTTAAACCCTAATTTCTATTGATAATGATTGAATTAGAGATTTTTGCAAATTGAGCCTAAATTGATGAATTAGTCTCGTCAAAGTACTTAAGTGTTATATAAGATTGTATTGGTAGTTGTTTTTCTATATGTCAAAGTGTTGTAAGACAATTAGGAATTGTATTGTATTTATATGTAGTGTTGTGAAGTTGAGTGTCGTATGGTTTAAGGGAGATACTAATCCTTAGTTGAAGCTTGGCTTACAAGTTGAATCTTTATGAATTCATTTGTGTAATGCATGCTTTCATATAGGTCAGGGTTGATCATGATTAGTTGATAGGTACATTATATTTGAAAGTTGAAGGAAATTGGTGTGGGTTTGCTTAGTCTGAATTATACTTGAATTTGAACTAACATTGATGTTTGTAGATGGCATCTAAAAAATCAACCACTTCTCAACATAAGAGATCGAGGGCTAATCCGTCACATTCTCCTCCTCCCAAACTATTCGATGTAGAAAGAGAGATTTAAGGAATTTACCACCAAGAAGATTATCAAGTGACACTGTAACATAGACTGGGATGTATTGGGGGAATTCGGCTTGAAGATAGCCATGCAAAGATTGTTGGGAAATAGGTAAGGGCTGAAACTATTCATAATTTAGGAGAAGACTTATAAACAAACAACATTAGCTTTCCTTTCATCGTTTAAGATCAAGTACAAGTATATTAACTCAAAAATGGACAACGAGGTGGAGTTCTTTGCATTTGGATGAATTCATACCTTTGATATGTTAACCTTTGTATAAGTGATGGGGTTACATACCCAAGCTGAGCTTGAGGATAATGAGTTTATCAATCTACTAGTGAGTCTTCCCTAAGGAACTTCAGTGAATGAGTTTTGGAGAGAAATCTCTAATGAGAATAGTTTCAGGGTGAGTAAGTCTAATGCTTCAGCTTTAACGAAGACTGGTGCTTGAGTCTTCCACTATATTCTAGTTAGGACCATTTATGGAAAGCATAAGAGTCCTAGGGTAGTGGGGGAGTGATAAGTGTAAATTACTTTACACTTTTAAAGCATGTTTAGGCATAGAATTAATCATAAATGTGATTTAATTCTTTAGATTTAGTGCTTAATTTAATAAAATAATGATTTTAGGTAAATCACGATCAAAGGGAGGAAGTATACATAAGAATAACAACTTTCAAGTTAGTCATAACCGTGAAAGAGAAGAAATAAGTGTAGAAGCATCAATCATGGGTATGATAATGAAGCAATGAAGAATCCATCTTAGCTATGCCTTCAATCACGGTGGTGATTAAGGGAATTTTTGTCAATCCCCCTATCAATCATGGCCGTGATTGAATAGCAAAAAGATGATCACAACCATAGTCATGGGTATATTGAGATTTAATAATGCGACGAGGAGTTCACGACCTTAATAATGGCTATGATTGGTGAAGAATAATTATTTTTGAGACTATCATGCCCTGAGTCACAGGTGTAAAGGACTTACTCCGAAATTGAAACAAAATTCTTATTTGAACTCAAATTGATGTTGTATTGTGTTTTTTCAACCTTTTTATGCAAACCAATATATGGGAAACGTCAAGTGGTGTTGTGAAGGGGTAAATTTGAGCCTTTTAATGGGGAGAATATAAAAAGCTATCGTAACTTACAAAGAAAATAATTCTTTTCAGATATCAAATTTTAGGAGAGCAGACATCATTTAAAATAACATATCACTTGCCTGTATACATCCACATTTTTACCCATCCTTGTATTAGTTTATATCTTGTATCAATTCCTAAGTGTGTATTGTATTTTTCCCATAATCACTCAAGAGAGACGATGGGAATTTGTAATTCATGTATTCATCGAACTTCTTTAGTGGAATAAAAAGGGGGTTTTACTTTAACTATTCCATGTTTTATTTCTATTTAATTATATTTCCTATTAGTTTGTGTAATTGTTTTATCATATGTGAGTAATTTGTTAGGGCTTGCTTAATCAATTAGTATAATCAAGTGCTTGAAAAAAAGCAATTTCCTGATGTTTATTAATTTTAATGAATGGCATTTAATGAATCTAAGTATGGTGTATTGTACGACATTGACTTAGGACATATTTCAATAGAATATGTTAAGAGGCAATTCTATTAAATAGATCTAGTTCATTGAAACAACTTACTCTTAATAATAGAGATATTATTATGACAGTTGCTGCATCCGTAGGGGAATCGATACATTAACACGACATTAATGCAATCTTAGTTGGCTGTTAATTAGGTAGAGATTCCAATAGACATAATTAGGATTAAAAGTAAGTAGTTTTGAGAAGAATGTTTATATACTGTAATTTCCCGTAGTTAACAAGTATTAAGATAAAAAGTATTTTGGTAAGATTATACTAAATGATAAAGTAAGCTTGCATGTTAAGTATATTTTCATAATTAGTCTTGTAATCATTATATTAATCACTCTGGATTGTAGATTAGTGTAGTTTATTTAGCATTTAGAATCTTAATAAATGGTCACTTGATGAAATTGACTGATAGATAATAGGAAAAATTATTAAGTACTAGTGTTTGAGTTATTTTCTTAATGGAGATGACCTATACTTATCCGTACTATAGAATGATAGGTACACTTACCTATCAAACTAAGTTATGGATAGAATATAGGTTTATAAATTATAAAACTCGAAAGCTATTTTTTAGAACCGATCAAGGAGCATGATTTATTGCCCTTATATAGTATCCTAAAGGGGTTTTCAATAAATGTGGGCATCCTAACCACATTTGGACTTTGCCGGCAAACGTTTGATAAAAGTAAAGGTATTTTTGTTGGAGGAATGATTACAAGAATCCTTAAGATTTTGAGGTTGTGATCTATAAGTGACAAGCTAAGAGACTCTTACGCTAATCTTGAACCGCTACCAAGAACCTCTTTCAATCAATGGGATATTATATGAGTCTTGAATCTTAATTTAGACATTGAGGACTCTAGTGGTCTTGATTTTATACCATTTACATCGAGCCTCTCAGTTAGTAATTTAAAGAGATTGGAAACTGAAGTAGCTGAGATTAAAGAAACTTAGAAGGGAATTGTTGAGCATTTGAAGAACATTTCCATGAAAGCAGGTACGACTAGTCCCTCTTGTTTCGTTCATCCTCAAACCCATGAGGATGCATGTTTTAGTCAACCTCAGGCTCCCCTACCCATAAGTGCTTAAGAAGAAGAAGAAGAAGAAGAAGAAGGAGATGAAGAGTCGAGAGAAGAAGACACTAGTAATGAGAAGGAAGGGTAAGAAGAAGAGGATAGTGATGATGAAGAGGAAACACATGGCACCCAGTAAGAAGTCGCAAGACAAGGAGCTAGGATTAAGAGTGAAGATGAGTCATCTGGAGAGGAGGAAGGCGGCTCCAATGAAGAGACGGACGCCGATGATGACTAACTTGTTTTCTTTCTTTTGTTGTATTTTGTTATTTTTAGAATCCTTATTTAGTTGAGAGCTTACCCTCATTGATGTACTATTAATGGAGACTCTCATATTATGTATTTGTTGTATTTTGTTTTTATTTTGTCTTAATGGTTAGCTGTCTTTTGTTGTTTAAGTTGTCATGGTGTTTAAAGGATGTACTGTTTGATGGTTTATGGCTCAATGAAATGGTCAAACTTCATATTTCAAGGAAGTCCAGTTCTTGTTGTTTATTAATTTTTATCTTTCTAGTTGTTCCTTTTCTATGCCTATTCTATGTTTACTTTCCTCAAACATTGAGGACATTGTCTCTCATTAAGTGTAGGGAAAGGTAAACTCTATTTATCAAAAGTCTCCCACCTAAATTATTTGTTTTCAAGTTGTAAGTTTACTAAGTAGATTGTAAATTTGGCATAATTGCACTCAATTTTGTGCCTAACTAATTCTTGCGGACTTAGTACATATGATCAAAATTGTAGGATCAAATCTAAGTGAAGAACACTTACTTGCTATTTAATGAATGAATTTAGAGGTTAAAAGTGAATCGGAGACTTTAGTTTAAAGTTAATTAGTTGTGCTTCTAAATTTTCTATGTAGTATATCTATTTTTAAATTACTTTTGAGAGTTCATTTAATTTTAGATGAAAATGGCAAATGAAGTAATTCACTTATTGATACTTCTTGAGAATCTCATCAAAATAGAGTAAATTAAAGTGTTTAAGGACTGAATTAGTAAGGGCAAGCTTTAGTCCCTCATAAGAGTGAAGTTTGATCGTACTGCTACTTGTTGTCTTTATACCATTGCAATAAGCATCTATAAGGATTGAGTTAATAAAGGTAGGCTTTCGTCCCTCAAAAGAGTGAAGTCTGACTTCGCTACTAATCTTTATTTTTATAACCAATTTAGTAAGGGCAGGATTTGATCCCTCAAAAGAGCGAAGTCTGACTCTGCTACTAATATTTGGTTCTTAAAATATATATATATACAAGATTAAAATGAAAATGTAATGAGTAAGTTGTCCTTAAAGAAATTCAATAAAAGAAGTAGAAATACAGGATAAAGATGGATGCAATATAGTTTTCTTATAGATTAGTGTTCTTAAGAAGTAATTGAAGTATCTTTTATACACGTAAGGAAGTAGATGAAGTATAACCAATTCTCTTTTGTTCTATTTGATTTTGTGCTAACTTTGCGCCTCTAGAAACTACCCTTAAATAGTAAGGGTGAAGTGTGTTAAATTTTGATTAGTCTTAAAATATTGGTTTGTGTGTTCTAAGAACATAATGTGGTAGGCACAAAGTTAATCTACTAGGAGCACTTTGTTGAATGTGCAATTAATTATTTTTAAGTGGTTGCTTAAGGACAAGGAAAGCTTAAGTATAAGGAAATTTGATAAGTGTAAATTACTTTACACTTTCAAGATATATTTAAGCATAAATTATTCATAATTATGATTTAATTATTAAGTTTTGGTACTTAATTATATAATGTATTAATTTAAAATGAATTATGAGTAAGGAGATTAAATTTACATAAGAACAATGACTTTTAAGGTAATCACCGTCGTGAGAAGAAGAAAAACTTGAAGTAAAATCAAGATTCACTCGATTACGAGCATGATAATGAAGGATTAGAATAGCTAGCACTAATTATCCCCTTCATCACAAGTGTAATTGAGGAAGTTCTAATAATCTCCCTATCAATCATGATCATGAATATATAGTAGGAGGGTGATCATGCTCTTAATCATGGGTATGATAAGATTAATAAAGTGACGAGGAGTTAACATCCATTATTACGACCATGATTAGTATTGACTCTTGTTTTCTGAAACTATCACTCCTTAAGTTACGAGCGTGATGGGAGTAGACACAACTGTTCTTCTGCAACTTTTTCATACAAACTAGTAAATGGAACATGTCTTAACATCACGTGGTATCTTGAAGTGGTATAATTTAAGTCCTTTGATGAGTCAAGTATAAATATACTACGACTTTTAGACCAAAGAGAGAGAGAGAGAGAGAGAGAGAGAGATAACAATAGACAGAAAGATAAAACTCTAGATCAAGAACATCATATCGCTAACCAACACCTATTCATCCATCTTTGTAACCATTGTATTTCCATTTTTAGGATAGTAATTAAGTGTTGTACCGTACTTTCCCTGAAATTACTTGAGAGAGCCAATAAGAATTCATCATTTGTTGTTGTAAAACTTTCTACAGTGGAATTCATAACAGGTTTGTATCTTTCTACTTGTCTTATGTTAATTTCTTTGTTATTTCTACATTTTGTTGATACATTTTATTATTTCATCAAGTATAAGTAGTAATTAGGACTTACTACTTCAACTTGGTATGAATAAGTGCATGAATTATTGAGTTCCTAATATTTGTTAGTTTTGGTGAATTGAACTTAATTAATCTAAGTACAGTATAGTGCACAACATTGTCTTAGGCTAGATTTCAATAGAATATGTCGATAGACAATTCTATTGAATAGATATGATTCATTGGAATAATTTACTTCTAATAATAGAGATACATTCTTATTCTTAGGAAAATCGCTACATTCTTAGGAAAATTGATAAATTAACGTGACATTAATATGATCTGGATTGGTTGTTAATTTAGAAGAGATTCAAATAGGCACAATTAGGATTAGACACAAGTAGTTATGACAAGAATGCTTATATACCTGTAATTTCCCATAAATAACAAGTATTAGGATAAAAAGCATATTGATAATATCATACTAAGTGATGAAGTAAGTTTGTATGTTAATCATTGTAATGTTAATAGTTATTATAGCATTTGCATTGGATAATAGTTGTAGATTAGTGTAGTTTAGCTAGTAAATTAGATAATTTAATCTTTTCATCACTTAATAAATTCAATTGCTAGTTAATAGGAAAAATAATTAGTACTAGTGTTTGAATCCTTTTCCCAGTGGAGACTACCTTATATTTATCCATGCTATAAAATGATAGGTACACTTCTTGTTGAATTAAGTTGAGGAAAGAATATAGGTTTATAAATTATGAAACATAGAAGCTCTATTTAAAGGTAATCAACTGCAAACCAAGCTACTTAATTTCTCTACAATAAAGAATTTTTATGTTGAGGACCCATACTTTAGTCCCATCTATACCAAATGCAAGGAATAATGGACTCTAGATGACTATTATGGGGGGGATGGATACTTATTTAGGAAGAGAAGACTATGTGTCTCAACTTATTCTATAAGAGAATTGCTAGTGCATGTGGTGAATGAAGGAGGATTAACAAGACACTTTAGCCAACGCCTAACCCATGAAGTACTCTCCTCAAGATTCTTTTGGCTAAAGATGATGGGAGATGTCTAATCCATGCTGAAAAGGTATGTGGCTTATCGAAAAGCGAAGAACGAAGCTAAGTAAGGATACTATCTACCCTTACCCATCTCAATCAAACCATGGTTTGAGTTAAGTATGGACTTCATGTTAGGGTTACCGAGGATGTCCCGAGAGAAGGACTCCATCGTAATAGTCATGGATCAATTTAGCAAGATAGCACATTTCATGCCTTGTTCCAAAACTAACGATGCTTCAGCTATCTCTTTTCTTTTCTTGTAGGAAATAATCAAGCTTCATGGGGTCTCTAAAACCATTGTTTCTAACTAAGACCTGAAGTTTGTAAGCTACTTTTAGATTAGAGGACACTATGGAAGTGAATGGGAAACAAGTTATTGTTTAGCATGTCCTACCATCCACAAACTATTAGATAGACTGAAGTTGTCAATAGAATAGTGGGAACTTTACTTCAGGTTGTTATCGAATGAAACATAGATGATTGGGATCTATGCTTGCCAATCACTAATTTGGCTAAAACAGGATTGCCTACAACATAAGAAACATGTCTCCCTTTGAGGTCGCCTTTGGGTTTAACCCCAAGCTCTTGATGGACCAAGCACCCCTACCAAGGCCTAATGATGACCAACTAACTATAGAGAGAGTCGAGGCCATAAGAGCCATGCACTAAGAGGTGGTAGAGTAGTTAGGCTGAGCTACTACCAAGCTCAAGAGGTGAGGCTAAAGATGGAAGAAGAGAGAATTCCAACAAGGTGATCTGGTTTAGATCCACCTCAGTAAGAAACAATTCCCAAACTTGAGGAAGAGTAATTTATCTCCTAAAGCCAATGGATCCTATAAAGTGCTTGAAAAGATTAATCCTAATGCATACAGGATTGAACTACTTAAAGGTTACAAAGTTTCGAACTCCTTTAATATTACTGATCTTCAACAGTACACTTTCGAAGACAAGCACCCTAGATTCGAGCTAAAATTGATCCCAAATCTCAAATAGCCTAAAGGGGATGATAGAGATCATGGACCAATTACACACTTGTAAGCTCATGGGCTTGCTTAGATGGCTTATTGAGCTATTGGAGGTAAATTGACTATCAAGGAGTAGTGTAGTCCCCAGTCTGACCTGCCAAGTTACTTCACTCTCTACATCATCTAAGAAGCTGTTGAGGTGACCAACCAACATGCCAAGTCGACCTCTCCACTATACACTAATCTAAGCATCAAATTAAGGTATTGTTGACTTGACCCATGCTGAAGCCAAGCTAACACCTGCTAGGAGCTGACCATCTTAGGTCAACCCAAAAACAAGTCGCCTTTGAACTAACCCTTGTTCAGTCACAACTGTCTAAGCTGCTAAACTATTGATGTTGATTTAAATTGATTAAGACATGCCCTTTGCTTAGCCTGTAGTGTCATTAGGAACATAGAATATGCAAACCACACATGTACTACCTTTGTCTAATGTCTATACTGTCCTTTTTCTAACACTAGATATTCTTTTTGTACAATTACATTAATACCCTTGTAAATTATTTCCTTTTTCCTTAACTAGTAGGAATCCTATTTTTGTAATTTACTCTAACCTAAGATTTACCCTAATTGGGTCCTATAAATACCTATATATTGTAATGGGTACAACAATATACATAAAGTACCATTGATATTTTCCCGATATCTCTTTTGTGAGCTAAGTTTTTTTGCTTACTCTTAATTACACTTATCTAGCTAATTGAGCATTGGCTAGTGGTGAGTAACCTCCGGTCATACTTGTGCGTTATATTAAGTGTGACCTAAACTTGTATGAGGCATTGGTATGCCATATCCCCTGCTCAAACCTTGACTTCCATTTACTATTTGGACCATCTCATAGTTCGAACCAACCCTATTGGTTTGAGTGATACTGAATGTCGTATGTTCATCTACATCAAACCTGTATCAAGATAGATGCTGGGAAACTACAAGAAGAGCTTTCTATCGAGAAGCTATCTCATTCCTTAGCGGCTGATGAAATATTGGGCCTTTTGACCAAAAATGAAGAGTTGTACAAAGAGGTTAAGGGCCTAAAAGAGGAGCTTCACAAAAAGTGAGAAGAGTACTAGGGGTTAGGATGAATAATAACCTCAATGGGTGACAAGGAGAGCTAGCTAAGGATACAAATAAAGATCTTGGATATAAATAGCTCTAAGCTCAAGACTCGTGTTGCCAAACTAGAGGAAGTAGCAAAAAAGAAGCCCTCCTTGGAGGAGGCACAAGAAATTGTAACTTTCAATCGACAATACGAAAGATTCCTAAAGAAGCTTTTGCAGGTGGTCCAACTGACGAGAAAAGAGATTTTAAAGGCTTACCCTGATTATGAACTGTCATGCTTAGACTTTACTGACATTGATGATAATGATGTCAATAGTGGTAATGAAGAAATTGGTGAAGAAGTAGAGATAGAGGTTCAAGGATAGGGTGACAGTGTGGAAGCCAATACTGAAGTTCTTGCTGATGATAAGGAACCATCGTTAAAGGAGACCCCCTATGTTCTTAAAGAGACATCTACCTACTCTAAGACCCCTACTGCCCATAAAGAAGTAAGCTCCAAAAAGGTTCCATGCTCTACTAACCAAGATAGCAGTTTTGCCTAATCCAAGAGCAAGAACATTCTAGATTCTTAAATGATCAGTTAATTTGAACTCTTTCTTCATAATTACTACATGGACTTAATATGGTAACAATGCCAACCTTTTGTTGTAATGAGATGTTTGGTGTTTACGCCCTTTATTTTCTATACGTTTTGTTTCACGTGCATCTTCTTTCATTTTAACATGTTTTATTTCATATACTTCTTAAACATCTTTTCATAGACATAGTGTTTGTTAGCTACATTGGATGTAAACTAAAGTGTTTATTTCCTTAACCGTGAGATTACTTACTAAAGGCAACATAGAGCTTGTTCTCTAGTTTCTTAGTATTTTTTTAAAGAAGAATTGACGTTACTTGTCAATACTTATTAATCTTGCTAACCATTATAGGTCTAAACTTGTTAAGTATTAGTTCATTTACTGTATAGTTGGAACTTCTTTAATTTGTTAATCATGTATTGATCAAGAATAAAAATGATGGAAAGTAGAGATACTTATAAACTTGAAATGAACATTTCATACTTGAAACTAGATGTAGGTCATTGCCTTGCAATGTTTAGATGGAAAATAGGAACAAAACATAATTGAAAAGAAACTATGCAAAGTAAAGCTTTGAATTCTCTCATTCTTTTTGGCCATTGTAATATACCCCCTTTGATCAAGCACTTCCACTAAAATATTCGCAATTGGACGATTGAGTGCCATATGAATAAATGTGTTGGGATGAGTAGCCTTTCTTTTTTCTCGACATTATATTCTTCATAACACTGATCATCATGTGTTCCAAGTCAATCTTTTGCATTCTTCTTCTTATCACCTTTTTAGTCTCCTTTACTCTAATCGACCTCTCGTTAAGCTTTAATGTTATCTTCTTAGTAGATGTAAGATGTGACCTTAGCTATAAACTCAACAAAAGTTTTTGGCTTATTTTTGGCTAAAGACTTAAAAAAGTCTCCATGAGATTTAACTCCATCAGTCACTGTGTTAAGAGTAATGCTAATGTCCAACTTTGGAATCTGGACCATCTTGGCAATGAATCTAGCCAAATAGTCCCTAATAGATTTATTTGATTTTTGTTTTATGGTGTTAAGGATAGAAGAATCCTTAACCAAAAGCTTACTTACAAAGAAGTGTTGCAAGAAAACTTTTACTAAATCTTCGAAACATGAGATTGTGTTTAGCTTCAAATGGTTAAACCATATATTAGTCGTGTTCCTCAATGTTAAGGGGAAAGCCTGGTAAGCTATGGCATCACTTAAGCCATGAAGCTTAACCAAGATGCGGTAATATTCAAGATGATCATTAGGATCCCTTATTTGATGATGTCTCAAACTATGGCAGCTTGATATGACGTAGTATTACTTCGTTTAGAATTTCGAGGATGAAAGGACTCTTCTTTATTAAGAATTGTTTACTCGTTGAAGTAGAAGTGCTAACACGTAAGGGTCCTACATGGTGTACTTGCTATGGTTGCTTTCCTTTGTCACTTCTCTTAAGAGCAAGGGCTAAAGGTCTAAGTATAACTTTGACCTACTTTTTTGCTAATTCAGGAGAATAAACTGAATCACCACTATTTTTGGCACTGCTATCACCGTGTCCTTGATTTTGATCTAGGGTAAACATTTTTATGGAGAAGGATAAGGATCTTGTTGTGTTTCTTATTGAGTTCTTGGTTTCGTTTGTCTAAGTTAAGGCAAAGTTACTTTAGCTTAGCGAAATGCTGATCATCAATATGCCTACTTCTCCTCGTACAGGGTTAGGGTAAAGATCTAGCACTTGCGCTTTTTGTCATTCGTGTTTTTCCCATGTAGGTAAGTTAAGAAAAAATAGACAGCATAAAATATTGTTGGTTGATTTTGGGGTAAAGCTTTGTTCCTACAAAAGTACAAATAGAGGTTAAGTGGTATTGGGGCTAGTCTAATGCTGCCACTTTAATGCCTAAGTTAATAGTTGTTTCTAGAGAAGAATAAGTGAATGAGTATAAAGTTAAAGGTTGTAAGAGAGTTCTTACAATGCTTTCTTTCCATATTTATAGGCAAACATCAGGTATTTGTAATAGCAATTAATCATTGGTTGTGGGCTACATAGAGATCTTGTAATTAAGCAAATGCCTAAAATATAAGAGTATCAAGTGGTTGTATAATGAGATTATACTAGATGGCAACTGTTCGTGGTTGCTACTCTCCTAAGTTCAAATTAGATCTCATCAAATGGATTGAGCCTTAGTTAGCATTAGTTGGAAGTAGTATTAGTTTTCTTCTTAGCAGCCAAATGGTTGAGCAATATTTTAAGGTGAAATCCAACTATCAATATTACCTACCCTATACTTGCTCACCCCATAATTTTTTTCTATACACTTAACATCACATAAGAAACTCTTGTTTATTTTACATAAAAAGTCAGTACTCAATTAATTGTTAAAAACTTGTTCTAATAATTCACTATCATCATCATGAAACTAAGAGACATCTCAAAGAGGAAAAGGTCCCTTCAACTATATTTCACTTATCATATTTATGAATCGAAATACAGCTCTCAACTTATACAACAAAGTAGTTAACTTTCCATAATACAAAAAATTAATAAAAAAGTTGATAATTATAGTTACTTCTATGCATTAGACATAATATAACATATTTTCATATAGCTATTGCCATTTCTAGAAATAGCAATCTTTCATTAGCACACTAGTTTAGATTGTAATAAAAGTAGGACAAGAAATGGTTATACTAACTTGGTTGTCTTGGGCTTATGCTACTCTATGAAAGTTAGATGCATGGGCAAACATTTATTGTATTTATTTATTTATTTTTCTTTTGTCAACAATGGTTAGACAGGTTTCAAACCTTAGATTGTCCTAATGGGAGACTAGTAGCAATATTATTAAGCTACAACCTCCTTAACTAAAGTATTTATTAGTTGTAAAACTATCCTTTGTGTCTATTTAACTTCTAATAATTTTTTTATATGTTTTTCCATAAGCATAAAAAAAAAAAAGAAACATTATGATACTTATACAATGACGTTGCCCATTTTATCCTTCAGAATTAAAATGAGTTTATGGGTTGAAAGTTGAGATCGCTTCTTTTGCTAATGTTCTTTCTCTTCATCTACCTCTATATTGGGATGTGCTGATAATAGATTTTCATCTCTTCATTTAGATTCTTGGTACAATGCTAACTTATCGAACATGAGACTTAAATCAATTGTAAAGCTAATACTCTTAACTAAGCCTTACTATGGCTCTTACTTAGTTGACACCATTAGATCGGCTCTTGAGCTACCAACCTCTAGTTAGAGCTTCTATAACTCACTACCACTCTTTCGATCAACACTTTCTAAGGCTCACTTACCAAAGCCCAGCCCAAGAAGATTTAAATATTCGAATATCACATTGAAGCTACGAATAGTTCGATAGTTATCTAGATAATAACTATTCAACCACTTACTTCTACTTATAATTTACACATGGCTAAATTTAGAAAATTCCATATGTTACTACTAGTTCAATTGCCTTTCACTATGATTATTAGACAAAATATGAAAACTTACTCTCTATAAGGACTTTCTACACATTCTTGTCACTTAGTTCTTTATTTACTCTGTAAGTACTTAAACACATTCTTAACTTAGGAATGAGAAGGGCTATGTCGAACTAGCCCCAATACCCCTAAAGCTAACTTTTATTCATTCTGTAGACTTCAAAACACTAACCTAAGATTGACAACAACACTTTGGGGCTATTAATGTTTGAATCTGAATCATGGTAGCCAAGACATGATTAGCAAAAAGTGTCGGTAGAACTACCACTTCACACCATCATTCAGGTATATGCACCAAAGGAGGGGATGATAGGGATCATGGAGTAATCATTCACCCTCAAGCTTGAGGACTCCCTCATATGGTTTATTGAGCTATCTAAGGAGAGTTGAACTCTGAAAAACAATCTTATCTCTAATCTAACCTGTCGCATTACTTTGCTCTTTACATCATTGAAGAAATTCCTAAGGAGACTAACCAGATGTCGAGCCGACCCCTTCATAATACGTCAATCTAAGGTTAAGCACCAAACCTACCTATTACCAACTTGATACATTATTGAGGCCGAGCTACCTTAAACCCTAAGCTAACCAACCGAGGCTAACTTGAAAATGGCTACCCTTAGAACTAACCTTTCCTCAATTTGAGGCATCCAAGCTATTGATAATCTAACCTTAGCCTAATCTACTTAGAACTTGTCTTGCTCGAAAAACAACAACATTGGTACCATAAAATGGATAGTTGATATGTACCCCATTTCTAACATCTATACTATCCTTTTGTACTCGAATATCTCTTTTGTTCAATTACAACTCTATCCTTTTAATTTATTTCTTTTTCCTCTGCTAGTAAGATTTTTAATTTGCATATACCTAACACTTACCCTAATTAGGTCATATAAATACTTGTAAGTTGTATCAATCACAACATTTAGTGACAATCTGATTTTCAAACATTCCTTTTCTTGCATGAGCTAAGTGTCCTCTGCTTACTCTCGTTTGCACTTATCTAGTTCACTATAAGCATAGATTAGTAGCGAGTACCCTCTAGCCATACTTGTGCATAATATCAAGTGTGATATGAACTCATGTAAGGCGTTGGTGCATCATATCCATTGTCGATACACGAGGACCTTACTCAGCTAATGACTACCATTTAGTTTTTAGACCATCTTACGGTTCAAACCTATCGTAATATGGGTTCAACGTGGATGAACACACGACATCTTTTATCGCATGAACTAATAGGGTAGGTCCGAACCACGAGATGGTCTGAAGAATAAATGGAATTGAGGGCTAAATAGGGGTCCCCATGCACCGATGTACAATATGACGTACCAATGCTTCATACAAGCTTAGGTTGCACTTGATATGACACATAAATATGGTCAATGGTCAAAGGTCACTCGCCATTAGCTAATGCTCAATTGGCGAGATAAGAGTATTCTTTATATATTGTTACGGCCATTACAATATACAAGTATTTATAAGACCTAATTAAGGTAAATCCTAGGTTAAAGTAAATTACAAAAATAGGATTCCTACTAGTTAAGGAAAAAGGGAATAATTTACAGGGGTATTAATATAATCATGCAAAACGAATATCTAGTGTAAAAAAAAAAAAAAGTACAGATGTCAAAAAAAGGACAATACGGATATTAGAAAAAGACAGCGCACGAGTGGTTTGCTTATTTTGTGGTCCCAATGATACTACAGGCCAAGTAAGGGGCATATCCTAATTAGTTCAGATCGACGTCGATAGTTTAGTAGATCTGACAGTTATGATTAGATAGCGGTTGCTTCAAGGGCAACTTGTTTTTGGGTTGGTCTTGAATGGTTGACTTTTGGTATGTATCGGCTCAACTTTAGCATGGATCAGGTCAACAATACCCTGATTTGATGCTTGGATTAGTATGTAGCAAAGAGGTTAGCTTGATACATTAGCTGGTCACCTCAGTAGCTTCTTAGATGATGTAGAGAGCAAAGTAGCTCGGTAAGTTAGATTAGAGAATGCACTACTCCTCGGTACTCAATTCACCTTAGACAACTTAGTGGGCCATTTGAGCAAGTGTACAAGCTCGAGAGCGTATGATTAGTTCGTGATCCCTATCATTCCCTCTAGGCTATTTGAGATTTGGGATTATATTTGGCTTGACTCTAAGGTGCTCATCCTCAGGAGTGTATAGTTGGAGATCGGCATTGTTCAAGGAGTCCAAGACTCCGTATCCCTCAAGTAGTTCAATCCTGTATACATTAGGATTGATCTTTTCAAGCACTTCGTAGGGTTCGTTGGCTTTGGGAGATAACTTGTTCTTCCTTAAGTTCGAGAATTGTTCCTTGCTAAGGTGGATCCAAACCAAATCACCTGGTTGAAATTCTCTCTTCTTTCATCCTCAACCTCACCTCTTGAGCTTAGTAGTAGTTCAACTTAACTGCTCTACCACCTTTTGGTGCATGGCTCCAATGGCTTCGACTCTCTCTATAGCTGGTGAGTCATCATCAAGCTTCGGTAGGGGTGGTTGGTCTATTAGGAGCTCAAGGTTAAAACCATAGGCGACCTCAAAGGGAGACATGTTTGTCATGCTATAGGCACTCCTATTGTAGGCAAACTCAATAATTGGTAAGCATAGATCTCAATCAGTCATGTTTAACTCAACAGCAACTGGTAGTGAAGTTCCCACTATTCCATTGATAACCTCGATCTATCCATTAGTCTGTAGATGGCAAGACATGTTATACAATAGCTTGGTTCCCATTTACCTCCATACTGTCCTCCAAAAGTAGCTCATAAACTTTAGGTCTCAATCCGAAATAATGGTTATAGGGACCTAATAAAGCTTGGTTACTTCCTAAAGAAAAGAAAAGAGACAATTAAATCGTCATTAGTTTTGGAACAAAGCATGAAATGTGTCATCTTGCTAAATTAATCCACAATCACCATGATGGAGTCCTTCTCTTGGGACATCTCCGATAACCCTAAGATGAAGTCCATACTTAACTTGGACCATGGTTTGGTTGGGATGAGCAAGGGTAGATAGTATCCTTGCTCGGCTTCGCTCTTTGCTTTTTGGCAAGTCACATACCTTTTCAGTACGGATTGGATATCTCCCATCATCCTTAGCAAAAAGAATCTTGAGGAGAGTACCTCATAGGTTTGGCGTTGGCCATAGTATCCTATCTTTCCTCCTCCATTTGCCTCGTGCAGTAGCAATTCTCTCATAGAACGGGTCGAGATACATAGTCTCCTCTTCTTGAATAAGTATCCATGCTCCTTGTAATAATCGTCTAGAGTCCATCCTTCCACACATTTGGCATAGATGGGACCTTGAAGAAACTAAGTGATTTGCTTAAACTATATATATATATATAAATAAATCTTGAATACACTAGTAAGTATACTGAGTCAAAATCAAGTAATATAGAGAAAGTAAGGTTGTCGATCCCTCGAGAACTAAGAAATTACTAATTTTATGTTAGTTCTTATCAATATTTAGGCAATCAAAATTAAATTAATTAATCTAATAATTACTTTAAAACTATTGAAAAGAAAATAACTATGAAAAAGCTGAAATTAAGCAATCAATTGAGAATTGTAGGAAAATAGAATCCACCATAGATTATGCAAATCAAATTGTCATCATATTATATAGAATAGTTGCTATATGGTCATTCAAGTGAAATAATTATATCTTACAACTTAAGAATTTAAACCCCTAATTAATTAGTCAACTTCTACATCTTCCAATTAACAGTAGACTCTAAATTATAATCATATATCTCTTGATACTATGATTGTCTAACGTCTTAAATCAATTATCTCTAATGTCTTAGTGAATAATCAATTGCTAAACATTGCATTAATCTTTTCATAATTTCTAACTAATTCAATTAACTTGCTTCCACATTGATTAATTAAATCAACTAAGAACTTCTAACAAACCCTATATCAACTTCCATAACATTAGGCTTTCTAACAATTATAATTGAAATCAGAGAAATTGCAATCATGAATCATCCATATATCTCTTAATCCTATAACATGAACACAATCATCATCTTAACTATCTAGAGTTTCATTAATTCCCACAAATAATTTTAGTTAGCCGTAGATTTGAAAACAAAAACACAAATATTGATTGAAATTACAAGGACATTCATAATTGAAAGCATAAGTAATTCATAAAATTGCATAAGAATAATTGAAATAAATTTCACCAATTCTGTATTGGAAAGAAATGATCTTCAATTGCAACTTCAATCTTAATCTCCATAGTAAATGCAAAATCCTCACAATGATCAAAGCGTTTCTTCCAAAGAATTCTTCAAAAACTATCTAAAAACTATTTTACGATTCTTAATGTCTAAGGAGAAGAATGTCTAAAAGTCCCTCTAAGGATGAAACATAAGCTATTTATATGAAAAATTAAGGTTGGCTCGTGTAAAGTTTATTTTTTCATGAAGGCTAACGATGTAGGTACAAGTGTAAGGCTAGCGATGTAGCCATTAAAGGTCAGTAGTGTAAGTGTAAGGCCAGCATTTAGGCTGGTGATGTAGCCATCAAAGGCCAGCAATGCAAGCTTATAAGTTATAAGTCGACTGTTAGGTTGGCTACCTTTAATTCCAATTTGCATGCATTGATTCAAACTTTGTTTATTTGCTTAAAATTCTTCTAAATTGTCCGTAATTCTCGTCTTAACTCCTCTAATTCCTAAAATGTCCAAATGAAAATAATTAACCATTAATTCTTAATGATTTCCTTAAAATCTATAATAATTCTATCTTAATTTACACTTTTAAAACATGAAAAATATGCCTTTATCACTAAGTAATTTGGTCTGCAGTTCAGTTAAGAGAGAATATCGTCCTAATAGGGCGTCAGCTACTACATTGTTCTTCCCATTCTTATATTTTACAATATAAGAAAATCCCTCCATGAACTCAACGCACTTAACCTATCTTCGAGACAATTTCGGTTAGCTCTTTAGATATCTCTAGGTCAGGGTTGTACACTAAGATGTCATCAAAATAAACCACAACAAACTACCCTATTAATTCTTAAAGCACATGATTCATCAAGCGCTTAAATGTGCTCAGCGTGTTGGATAATCCAAATGGCATTACAAGCCATTCATATAATTCATGGCGCATTTTGAATGCAATTTTTTACTCATCACCCCCATGCATTCAGATTTGATGGTATCTTGATTTGAGGTTAATCTTGGAGAATACTTTTGCTCTTTTCAACTCATCTAGCATGTCATTAAGCCTTAGTATAGGATACCTATACTTGATGGTAATTCGATTGATTGCTCAACTATCTACACATATTCTCCATGACCTATCTTAGGGACTAATAAGGCTAGTACAGCACAGGGGCTAAGGGATTCTCACAAAAACCCTTTCTTCATCAATACATCCACCTACCTTTATAGCTTGGCGGCTTGTTCAGGATTCAACCTATTAGTGGCCTTGTTTAGTAGTGTGACTCTTCACATCAAATCATTAACATCTAAAATTCCTTGACATAAGCTTTAACAATCGATCTTCCTTGCCTTAACTCCTACAAATAATAGCTCAACAAAAACCTTCTCTCCATAACTCTCTTCATTTCATCCCAACTTCTAATTTCTTGTTCTCCCTTTCTTTTTCAAGTGGCTTATAAGTTTTTCCACTATAAGGAAACATAACTAGCAAACTCTAACACAACAAGTCTAACCTTTGCATTATTTGGTACTTCATGGCATTCAAATTGCTTCTTAATCTTGTTTACCCAATTTAAGTAGTCCTTAGCATCACAATTCCTAGAAAAACTTAGAATATGCATCCTCAACCCTTCAACTCTAGGGGCTCAAACATTCTTCTTTTCAGGCTTGTAGTATTCCTCTACTTCATCATTTCCTTCCTCTCCTTCTTGAATTTCTTCAAGTGTTATCTTACACTTAGCAACCTTACCCACTCCTTCAACTCGGGGTGGTCAAGCTAGGGCACTAACTTAGCTAAACTAACTGTTGCCTCGCTATTGCTACTTATGTCCTTTAGTTAGAGTATTTCTAGCTCATTGTTTGTCTTCTTGGATAATAGTCACCACTCTAGCTTCTAAGTTAATGAGCCAATCTAATTGGTCACCTACTGATTGAGTGTGAAGCTTTCTTCTTACCCTTGGCCATTTCAAGTACCACTTTCTTAGTTTCCTAGAGTTCCTTAAACACTTGAATCTGACGTTGTTGGTTAGTTCACAAAATTGATGTTTAAAATACCACTCAAAGTTCTTTTCATGAATGACAACGATAGAACAATAATATTACTCCCACTACTATGACAATTATACACAGTGAATAAACAAACAACTACACTCTAGTTTTGTGTATAAGAAATAGGGAAAAATAAAGAATAGAATTTTCCTCAACACCTTTCAACAACTAAACTCCTATGTTAACAATAGAACTTCTAACACATTAAACAATAACAAACCACTCAAAGGACAAAGTAACATAATCCAGCTTCAAATGTAGCTAGGCTTGATACCAGGATGATATAGGTTCGACATGGATGAACACATGACGTTCAGTATCACACAAACCAATGGGGTGGGTTCAAACCGTGAGATGGTCCGAAGAGTAAATGGAAGTTGAGGGTTGAGTAGGCGTCCCTATGCATCGACGTAGGATATGATGTACCAATGCCTCATAAGGCCACAAGTTGCACTTGATATGACATACGAGTATGGCTAGAGATCATTCTCCCCTAGTCTATGCTCAATGTGATAGATAAGAGTATTCAAAAGTAAGCAAAGAAACTTAGCTCACGAAAGAGATATTAGGAAAATATCAATGGTATTCTTTGTATATTGTTGCAACCATTACAATATACAAGTATTTATAAGACCTAATTAAGGTAAATCTTAGGTTAAAGTAAATTACAAAAATAGGAATCCTACTATTTAAGGAAAAGGGGAATAATTTATAGGGGTATTAATGTAATCATGAAAAAAGAATATCTAGTGTCAGAAAAAGGATAGTACAAATGTGAAAAAAAGACAGCACATGCATGGTTTGCTTATTTTGTGGTCCTAATGATACTGCTGGCAAAGTAGGATGCATGTCTTGATCAAGTTAAATTGACATCGACAGTTCAGTAGCTCAAACAGTTGAGACTAGACAAGAGTTGATTCAGGGGTGACTTGTTTTTAGGTTGGCCTCGGATGGTCGGCTCTTAGTAGGTGTCATCTTAACTTCGATATGGGTTATTTTAGTAGTACCCTAATTCAATGCTTGGACTGGTGTGTAGCGAAGGGGTTGGCTCGACAAAATAGTTGGTCACCTTAATAGCTTCTTGGATGATATAGAGAGTGAAGTAGCTTGGTAGGTCAAACTGGGGAATGTACTGCTCCTCAGCACTCAATTTACCTTGGACAGCTCAGTAAGCCATCTAAGTAAGCCCATGAGCTTAAGAGTACATGATTGGTTCGTGATCCCTATCATACCCACTTAATGATTCGTATGATACTCGAGGTCATGTGTTCATCCTTGGCATCCCCACCATCTTGATATTAGAACTTGGTTATGTTTAAGTAAGTTCCTATTACTTGTACTCTAAGTGGTTTACTACTGTTGTAGGTGTTTTAGGATCTATTTATTATTGTTGGGAGTGTTTGGAGTTAAGAGATTTAGTGTTCTATTTTCCCCTGTTTATTACTTGCAAAAAGAGTATGAGTGTTCGTTCAATTCATTGTATGTTTGATTGTACTAATTGTTGGTGTTTTTGTTGTTGTTCTAAGAGAGAGAGGAATTTTAGGTTGTAGTTTAACTATTAATACATTGTCATAGACAACAATGTTCTACTCTAATGTTCAAGGAACCTTAGGAAATCAAGAGAATAGTGCTCATAATGGCTAAGTTAAATAGGGAAGTTTCACACCCCAATTTGTTAATAAATGACTTAATAGGCTTAGTAACTAACCTAGTGACTACCACAAACAAAGATACACAACGAGTTCAAAATGACCCCTACAGAAGCCGAGTCAATGAGTTGCTCGAGAGAGGCAATGAGCAATTCGACTAAGCTAATACCCCAATTTGACCACCTTAAGTTGGAGGAATGGATAGAGTTGCTCAACGAAGACTCACGTTAGATGAAATTGAAAAGGAAGATGAGAAAGTAGGTGATGAGGAAGGAGAGTATTATGAACCTAAGGAAAGGAATCCCCAAACTCCTAGAATGGAAGGATTGAGGATGTTATCCCTAGTTTTTCTAAGAGTCGTGATACCAAAGACTACTTAGACTAGGTAGGTAAGATTAAGAAGTAGTTTGAGTGACATGAAGTACTTAGTAATGCCAAGGTCAGACTTGCTGTATTAGAATTTATTAGCTATGCTTCCTTATAATGGAAGAACTTGCAAGTCACCCAAAGAAGAGAAGGAGAATGTAAGGTTAGGAACTATAATGAAATGAGGAGAGTCATAAGAAGAAGATTTGTTTTAAGCTATTACTTGCAGGATATGATCAAAAGGTTACAAGAGTTGAGGCATGGAGAATCAAGTGTTGATACATATGTTAAGGAATTCTAGATATTAATGATCCATTGCAAAGTTGCTAAGCCTGAAGACTAAACCGTATCCTAATTTATTAGTGGGTTGAAGCACGAGATTAGAGATATTTTGGAGACTATGGATGTTGGTTTACTTGATGAAGCCATCTGAGCTACCTAAAGGATTAAGAGATGCCAAACGAGAAGATTATGAGTTCCTATCAACTAACCTACCACTAGCTAACCTATTCTAAGCAAATCTATGCAATAGAAACCCAATAAAGCGGCTGAAGTCTGACCTGC
Organism: Lumnitzera littorea; assembly: GCA_024138015.1. Lineage (NCBI taxonomy): Eukaryota > Viridiplantae > Streptophyta > Magnoliopsida > Myrtales > Combretaceae > Lumnitzera > Lumnitzera littorea. The sequence continues at coordinate 50,596,973 of JAMXBB010000002.1, forward strand.
TCAAGTTACCTATGTAGAGGAGAAGGAAATTTCATGGAAGTTTGAGAAGGGCTAGAGCTCAAATAGGAAGACAAGTGAAATCAAGTGCTTTAAGTGAAGTATTTAGACACATGGCTACCTAATGTCTGAATAGAAGAACCATAGTAATCTAAGGAGAAGTGCCAACTAATGAGATAGATAGTACTGATGAGGAAGTGGAGGAGTAAAAAAAGACTGAAAAAATTGAGCTATTCAAGGAAGAGAAAGTCCTCTACAGTGAGGAAGGTAATTTTATGCTTGCCACTTTAGTATTGAGGAGAACAATGAGTATAAGTCTTGTACCCAAGGATGAACAGCAAGAGAATTTATGCCACATTAGCTAGAAGGTAAATGGGTTGTTATATACCTTAATTGTTGATAGTGGTAGCTACACCAATGCAGTATCTACTTTCATAGTATAACAGTTAAAGTTGCCAACTAAACCCCAACCCAAGCCTTATAAACTATACCGACTCAATGATAAGGGAGCCTTATGAGTAAATAAACAAGTGATTATGCTGATCGATATTAGAAACTATTGGGATGAAGTGCTCTATGATGTGTTACCCATGAGTACATCTCATATCCTTCTTGGATAACCATGGATGTTTGATCCAAATGTAGTATATGATGGAAGGAAGAACATATGTTCTTCAAAGCACAAGGGTAGGAAATGAGTTTGAGTCTTGTGACTGTCGAGCAAGTTAAAAACATGTAGACTCAACTAAGTCAAGGACTAAAAAAAGAGGCTCTACTAATGACTGAACTGAGTTGAAAAGAGAAATGAAGCTTAACTAGCTGACTTATCTATTAGTTAAAAGGTTACTAGAGATGAGGGGATTAGAAGAGGAATAGCTACCTGCTAAGGTAAAAACCTTGTTAGAGGAGTTTGCCAACTTGTTCCTAAGTGAATTGCCAGAAGGACTGCCTCCTATAAGAGGCATTGAACATGAAATTGACTTGAAGCTAAGAGCCAAATTGCCAAACAAGCCTGCTTATAGGTTGAATCCTAAACAAGCTACCAAGTTGTAGAGGTAGGTAGATGAGCTGATGAAGAAAAGGTATGTATGAGAGTCCCTAAGCCCATATGTTATGCCAGCTCTATTGATACCAAAGAAAGATTGGACATGGAGAATGTGTGTAGACAACCAAGTAATTAATTGCATTACCATTTAGTACAAATATCATATACCAAGACTTGATGATATGCATGATGAATTGAATGGGTTAAAGGTATTCTCTAAGATTGATCTCAAATTTGGATACCATCAAATCTAAATACGAGAGAGAGATTAATGGAAGATTGCATTCAAGACCCGTAATAGATTATATGAGTAACTTGTGATGCCTTTCGGATTGTCAAACGTGTTAAGCACATTCATGAGACTAATGAACCATGTGCTCTGACAACTGATAAGAAGTTTGTGGTAGTGTATTTTGATGATATTCTCATCTACAGTCCTGACTTAGAGACTCATAGAGAGCATCTCTAAGCTATTTTCTCAAAACTCCAAGCTAAGAAGCTTTGTGATAATATAAAGAAATGTGACTTCTTCCGATTTGAAGTGATCTTTTTGGGATTTTTTGTGAGTGGTGGTGGAATATAAGTCGATGATGAGAAGGTAAGGGTGATTACTGAGTAGCTTATGCTGACCTATTCAGTCAACTTGTAAAGCTTCTACAGCCTGGCATCATTCTATCGCTGATTTATAAGGAACTTTAATACCATTGTAGCCTACTTACATCTCTATCGAAGAAAAATGTTGAGTTCAAGTGGGGAGAGAAGGAATAGAAGAGTTTTGAAGAGGTGAAAAGGAAGTTGACTATTGACCCTCTCTTAACTCTACCAAGCTTTAGGTGAGTTTATCCTACCGCTCCTCTATGCTATCAGCTAAACTACCCAAGGAACACACCATCTTGCTCCTTTTTTAGGGGAGAAATGTGGCCTCAGTCTCCATTGCTTCAAAAATTGAAAGGATAAGTCAACAAATTACGTTATGAACCATACCTAATTGATTATAAATTCACGAAGTTTGAAGAGTATGAAGTTGAAGAAAAAATATCTAAAGTAAGAGAATGCTTATGAATGCAATTGTAAAGTTTGATTCTGCTATCAAAAAAATCTTAAATACGTTGTTAGAAATGATGTGTTGTTTAGAAGATGGCGTGAATTACTAACTCGTGTTTTGAGACAAAAATCTAATGGTAGTGAAGTCTTTGACAGTTATTAGGCCTACAACATAATGATGACCAAGATGATATATATCATACCTTCTACTTTTTAGTCTATTAACAGGCGAGAAAAATGAAAATTGCGACTTTTCACATAGGATGTGATCCATTGTCCTTCTTACCTTACTCGACATCTAAAAAATTCCCCCCACTTAGCTTCTAGTATATTATATGTTACTCCCTTTGTCAAATCCTCGAATGCGGGAGTTGGGGGCAAATGTTTATAGTTAGTTTTCATTCACTCGGCTTGTCAAATATCGATAGTCAAAGCTGCACTCACTCGTTCATTCGACTACCAATAAGATGAGTTACCTACATTCTCGGCATCTCATTAAGTAACATGGATCCATTCTTAATTTGAATTCAAGGGAAGTGATGCAAACATTTGTCACCGGTACAATTATATTACATAACTGCCTACCTAGGGAATTTGTCTAATCAAGAGGCTTCCACATATTTCGATAGTTATCTTGATAACTACTGCTTTAAATGCAATATTTGCCTATAAACATAGGAAAGAGATACTATAAGAGCATGGGATAACTCTTAACCACTCACTTAACTTTCCCTAATCTCATTTACTGACTTAAGCATCAAAGTGGCTATACCAAACTAGCCTTAGTACTAAAAGCTTTTCCTTTCTTTACAGGATAATTCCAATTACCAAAATCCACCCACAACACTAGTCTTTTAGTGATACTCCCACTTAGTTAGTCAACTTGAAGGAGTACAACCAAGTTTCAATTACAGTTGCTAGTCTTTTAGTGATGCTCCTACTTTAGTTAGTCAGCTTATAGGAGTATGACTAAGCTTCATTTAGGGTTGCTAGTCTTTTAGTGACATTCTTGCTTAAGTTAGCTCAAAAGGGCATTACCAAGTTTCAAATTGATTTTTCATTTAGGGTTACTATTCTTTTAGTGACACTCTTACCTTAGTTAGTCAGCTTAAAGGAGAATGACGAAGTTTCAATTAAGGTTACTAATCTTTTAGTATCTCTCCTACCTTAATTAGTTAGCTCAAAAGAGCATGACCAGGTTTCAAATTGATTTCCCTAACTAGGTCAACGAGCAGTATCTTTTAGGGTTCATGCTAGCCCATAAGGACACTACCCTCCTTTAAGTATCTTATAAAGTTCTTGCTAACCCATAAGGGTGATACCCTTCATTTAGTATCTTTTAGGGTTCTGTTTTCGGTATCTTTTCGAGTTCTTGCTAGCCAATTGGGGTGCTACCCTCTATTCATTATCATTTTTAATGTTCTTGTTAGCCCATTAGGGTGCTACACTGCATTCATAATCATTTTAAGGTTCTTACCAGCCTATAAGGATGTTACCTTCATTCATCATCATTTTAGGGTTCTTACCAACCCTTTAAGGTGCTAACCTCCATACATTATCATTTTAAAGTTCTTCTTAACCCTAAGGTGCTAATCTCCTTTTAGTAGCTTTTAGGGTTATTGCCAACCATTCGAGCATTACCCTTCATTCATAATCATTTTGAGGTTCTTACTAGCCTATAGGAGGGCTACCCTCCATTCATTATCATTTTAGGATTCTTACCAATCCACTAGGGCATTAACCTCAATTCATTATCATTTTAGAGTTTTTGTTAGCCCTTAAGGCATTACTCACCATTCATTTTAGGGTTCTTACCAGCCTATAGAGGCACCACCCTTCATTTAATATCATTTTAAGGTTTTTGCCAACTTTTAGAGTGTTAGCTTTCACTTAATGTCACCTTTAGGGTCTTGCCAACTCTAAAGCGCTTATCTCTCTCTAAGACATTTTATGGTTATGGCTAACTCCTATGGTGTTGTACCCTTTGGAAAAATTCATTTGTATGTTTTAGCTAGCTCTTAGAGCGTCATTTTTCTTTTCAAAATATCTTTCACCAAATCCCCAATAGATCATCTCTAGGATGGCTAGCTAATAGTACCACTTCTTAAGGAGAATTCATCTATAGAGCAAAAACGGTATCTCTTTTTTGTTTTTATTATAAAGTTTGACTTAAATTTTACTACAAAGAGGGATAGTTATAAATACTCCATTTTTTCCCTCATTTACTTTTGAGAATTTCTTTAAAGAAAGAAAAGGGTTCTAATTTAGAGATATACAAAAAAAAAAAATAGGGAAAATACAAAAAATGTAGGGTTTTAGGAAAATAAAGGTCAATGGATCTCATTTCTAATTTTTCAATGTCAAAGGCTTAATTGAAGATTAAATAGGCACGTACGATTTGATAAAATTATAGTTTCTTGGAGAAAATAGGTATTTTATTGAAAATTAATTTTTTACCATGTTCGGATTGCTTATTTTCCAAAATATTTTGAAAATAGACAATTTAAGTTGATCATTATTTCAAACAGTGCCTTAATCAGACTTAAATTAAATATTTTATGAGTAATCAAAGTTTTAAGTAAAACTGAACACTAAACGAAACCGAATGTTATTTTATCAAATTAGTCCATTTTTTAATTTTATTTTTCATATGTCCCTATTACACTTAATAATTGCATCCATGGACAAATAAAACTTTTGGGATTTAAATATCGAAAACATAAAATTCAAGCATTTAAATATAGAGAGATATTAGAAATAAGTTATTTAACTTATAAAAATAATAAATAAAGTTGAATTATATGTAATATACATGTACTAACATAGAATATGCATTATATGTATTAAATACATATATATAATAATAAATTACTATTAAAATAAGGTAAATTAATATAAAATAATGGAAAATTAATAAAAAAAAATAAAAGGGTGAGTCATCTCATGGTGTAGCAGTCTAAGATCAATTGCAATTGATGAGTCAAAAGGAAAAAAAAAAAAAACAAATTGACACCACATATATTGAAAAATCAAGAAAATGACATGTATAAGCCACATGTCCAATTTTTATTAATCCTAATATATTTGAAAAATATAAATAGAGTATGCACACTCCAAAAACAACATTTTTGGAAGTCTTAAAATATAAGAAAAACACTCAATAAAAATATGAAAAAAAAAATTAGAAGAAAATAAGAAAATTAGAGCAAAATCAAGGTACAGATCTAGTTTAAGGCGATTCAATAAGTAGTTAGTCTTCGATTGTGGTGGCCATTTAGGGTCAAAGAAAGCACCACCAAAGGAATTGTTCCGATAAGGTTAGGTAGTCAAATGCGACCAATTTTGGTGAACAAAATTTCTAATTGAAACTTTGTAAATTTTCTAAAAATAGCAAATGATATTATTTAATTATAAAACTTGGTTTTCTTAAGTTATTTTATGTGTAGATTAATTTAGTAATTTTATTTTAGTAAAATAATTATTGAAAATATAAGGTCCTTAAGAGATGACTCTATTGAGACGAAAATTGTACGTAACATTTCTAATATATTGCAATTAAATAGCATCCTTACAAGTTGAAAATTTGTAAGTAACATACCTAATATATATATTTTATTGTAGTAACAAGAATCTTTGAAAATAATCAGATTTACTATTTATTGTAATTATTTTAAATAAAATTGGCAATTTCGCTATCTTATTGAATTAATTAGTTTTTAAAAAAAAAAACAAAGTATGAGCCCTATGTATTATGATTTCTACAAGTTTATAATGACATTTGGAACACTTTATTTTTATCTTGTGATTAAATTCACTTATTTGTTTGATTTTCACTAATTTCAAGTTAAAATTGCTATTTTCATAATAATAAATAATAGCTAGTTTAGTATAATTCATTGTCAATAATTAAACTATATATTTTTATGAGTCTATAAGATTTTTCATGAAATTATTCAAGCCCGTATATTATTTATTATGTGTTTTTATGATATAAACCCATATATTAGCCTAATATATAATATAGTAATTAGTTCTATTGAGATATTTGTTGATTTGTAAAAGAATGATATTTCGAAACACAATAGGTGCTGTTTAGTTTGGGAAATATGGAATTATAAGATTTTTAATTTAGATTTAGGGTTTATTTAAGATAACTACGAAGTTATATTAACATACAGTTGAATCAATAATACGAAAGCATATTTTTGGACATTTGACATTATTGATTAATCATGATTCTTAAGATATCCTAATAGTACCCAAAATAATGATGGTGACAATATAAAATTTATTAAAATTAGATAAGAAATGAATAAAATACAATCGAAATAAGCTTGGAAACATAATGGTGAAAGCGCACAAAAACTTAGTATTAACCCGTAGTTGACTTAAGGTCTATGCATATTTTCCTATGTATGATAAGTAAGGAAGGATCACATCATGAAGCTTAGGATTTTATGCTACTATCAAGCTCGAATATGTGGATATTTTTGTTTCCGTGCAAGTAAACCTATGTTTACTTGACTTGGAGTCAGTTGTGTTGTAAATTGTAATGACGTATTAGATTGACTAGATACATGATTCTATTGAATGTGTGTTGATTAAGTGAAATATTTCCTTATGTATGATTGATTCATCGATATGTATTTCTGTTTGGAAAATTCATGCATAACAGACTACATTTCGGATTTTCAAGCTACAGTAGGTGGTTTTTGTTGGGGGTCCTACTCCCAGGTAGCTACTTGTTACCTTGGGTTCGTAGACATAGTATCTAAATGCTTGGGTATGTCAACTAATCGAATGAAGAATTGGAAAAGTATAGCATATCAATACAAATACATGTCGTATGCATGAGCATAGCACGAATTTTCTACATAAAAAGTTTGTCTTGATAACTTAGGTTATGAGATCAAATGTCATGTAGTATTAATCTTTGTGAATGTGTGATCTATATTTTGTTTTATCCACTCTCACTTAGCTCATAGAGAGCTAAGAGGATACTTGTGTATCCTGAGGTTATGAAGAGAATTGACAAGACAACATTAGTTGAGGGATAAAGTCTTTTAAGAGCAATTAAGATGGAGTTAGCCGCTTTTAAAGAAGCCTTGAAGTATTTTGATAGTAGTTCCATGAAGGATTTGTACATATGAAAAAAAAAATAATACTATATTTTAGGTTTGGATAAGTTTGATACATGTACTCTTTGTATAAATTGGTATAAAGTTGAACTCCGTTGTAATACTCATTTGTTATAAATAGAACTTTTGTTGAGTATATATAGGTATTCTTATATGATGATGCATCATGTGTTATGCCAAGATGCAACATAAAATCATTTCTTTAATCTCTAAGAAAATTTTCAAAACAAAAGAAAAGAGAAGAAAAAAAATTTATTTTATCACCTAGAAAACAATTTTTTTCCAAAAATTAAAATTTAATCAACCCATTTCAAAACTAGGACTTTTTTTAGAATTTTTGAAAAAAAATTATTAAATAAGGACCTTTTATAGAGTTTTCTTTAAATAAAACGGATAAAAAACGTAAACCCAACTGTTTTGTATAATTAAAAGAGATCAACATATTAAAAATTTTATAAAAAATGCACTATAAAAGTTTAATCCTAAATAATAGGTACGTAAGCACCCATATGAAATTATAGAGCGACTTAAAATATGAAAAATATTATTTTTCCCCTTTTGTAAATAATTTTTCAATTCCTTATTTTTTGTAAATAGAGCAATTTCATTTGTTACTTGTGAATAGATATTATTTTTAGAAGGGGACTTCGAAAAATAAGTTTAAATTCAAAAGGTAAAAATAGTATTTGTTAAAGTTTAATAGGATATCTCTTGAATATAAGAATCTTTGGTTTCCAAAAGTTAGTTTTTCATAAAATTGATTTTCTCATGAACTAGTAGCTAGGTTAGAATCAATCGACCTAATTGTTCCTAACCTACCCTTTTCTCAACTCTAGTTAAGTGGTAACTCCAAAAAATTTTCAAATTAAAAGAGCTATATTTTCTTTAATTCTTATTTGATGGTTTATATCGAATGAGTAGAGTGTTCTATATAAATCGAATTAATAAAAATAAATGAAAACTAAAAATTTTAGGCTAAATAGCAACCAATAAAGCAATACTTATGACGCTACCATACCTTGATCTTTTTCTACATACATAGATAGATATAGATATAAGCTTTCATTTAAATCATTTACACTTAGAGTCCAAAGTCCTTGAAATCTAGATTTATAGTAGCGTTATCCCATATACAAGCCCGCTAAGGAAACCTCCCATATAATTAGTAATTAGCACCTAAGGATCTACCAGTGCAAGCCCCTAGGACAAGTAGGTCAAGTACAATTAGTAATCAACAACTTTTAGGTCGAATATAGATTAGTCCAATTTGATTCGGCATTATCCTAACAAGTACAACCATCAAACAATCATCACATACTTGGAAAGCTGAGTAAACAAACTATAAGTCCGAATCTAAATGTTAAAATCCAAAACCATACTCATCTAAGAACCTAAATCAAAAACCTTACAATTAGAACCACAATCTCTTAATCCTCCATTTGAGTCAATCTAATATAAGCTTTAAGTAAATCCTCACTTACTTAGCTTAACACTAACTAAGGTAATCTAAGGTTCAAGTTCATCTAAGCTTCTATAGGTAACTATACTATAAAAGATTGAGTTTTAGTAAGATTAGAGTAGTAAACACCTAAATGAGGAAGATTTAGAAAGAATCTCTCCTTGAAAAAGAAAGCATATACTAAATATTGTATTAGATAGTTAAAATGGGGTAGTAATTCATCAAAATTGGTTAAAATGTCTTTCAAGAATAAAAAGTGTTCAAAAATGTTAAATTAAACTTAATCAAGGGTAAAATGGTAATTTAAGTTGTTAGAAAGCTTTTGGGAATGGTTAGGAAGGTTTTTTAACAAAAACATGTGTTTAGGAGAAAAAGGTTTGAAGCATATGCAAAGAGTTTAAACCATTTTGAAGAAATAGGACATGATTTTGCTTCAGTAGCAGATGGTCTAGTCCAAAGCATTTAAAATGAGTCCACACCTTCTTAAAAAAAGAGTCCGAAACATTTAGAAAGAATGTAGACCTTTTATATGAGAACTACAGAATTAGTAGTTTTAATACCCAAAACCCCAAAAACACCTACTAAACACAAACTCCACTTCCCTAAACATCAAAAATAACCTTCAATACACAAATGTAACTCTAATAATCAATAAATCCTAACTCATATCCCCAACCCAAAACATAACTCCTAATCCTTCACAGTGACTCTTTTAATTACTACCTTTGACAAAATCCATTATAAATAGATGAAAGGTGGGGAACTTACTTAATAGGTTGTTTGGCAGTGTAAAACCTCCAAAAAGTAAGATAACCTAAAAGTTGAAGCTGTAAAACCATGACAAGATTTAGATTTCAACACCTTAGCTTGAAAAACCCATTGAAGTAGAGGTTTTTAGTTTAGAAATGCTTACAATTGGAGTCTAAGGGGCTTAACTTACCTTAGATTCAGGACTAGGACGAATTTCTTCCCAAGTTTTGAGTGCCCTAGACTCCTTTTCAATTAGGTTTTAGAGAGGTTTTAGAGGAAGAAGAGGAAGAGAGAGGTTAGTCATGGACTATCGACCACTGGTCCTTTCACTTACGTGCACATCCGAGGCCTTCAATCACTTACCCAAAGAATTCTCTTTGATTGGGTTGACCGAGATGAGGCAAAGTTTACAAGAGAATGGTAGAAGAACTCCTTAAGTTATCATCTCAGCCATACCTTGCTTTGTAGGGCTCTAAGTGTTGAACATTATCCATTGAATGCTGAGGCTAAGAAGCCGAGTGCTAAGGCTGACCAACCTAGTGTCGAGGCCAAGGACCTTATTCATAAGGCACTGCACCTATCACTCAGACCCCTTTTATGCCGAAGCTAAGGTACCGAGTGCCGTATGTCGAGGCCTACTTACCAAGTGATGAGATCCCCTTTATGTTGGCCCCTTACTTGTCAGCCTACTATCTCTGTTATTTCTACACGATGAAGCTTACATTTGTTGCCAGCATGGAACCAATATCTCACTATCACCTGTCCTTTGCACCTAACACAATACTATTTTTTCCCTTTTGTCATTTGTATTATTTACCCCTTTTTATATGTACTAGGAATCTCTTTCATGAATACGTTTTTTTATAATTTTTTTTATTTGTAATGTTGCCCTAGGGACGGGACTTACTATAAATAGTCCCTTCTCTTTGTAGCTAGAATCATCTTACATTCCTTACAAACATTTTGAATATACTTAGTCCTTATAAGACATTCCTCTCCAAGTCCATTTGTTGAATAGCTCAAGATTAGTGGTAGGTAGACCTTAGCATTAGTTGGTACGTTACATCAAGTAAAGTGCTAACTCGTATTGTGTTCATAGATGAGTCATATCCTCCGAACAGCTTCACGTCAGCTATAACATTCAATTTGTTAACCTTACCATTCTATTTTCTTCGATACTTCAAAGGACTCATTTAGTTTTCATCTCCTACAGTAAGTCCTAGTAATAATTGAGCTCCTAGGCGCATCATATAATTCTTAATATCAGAGCTTAAGGTTGGGACCAAGAGCTGTGCAGCGATAGTTCCTATTAGTCTGTTGTTTGTTATACTCTATTTTCATTTAGAAGAACAAAGCAATTTGCAGTTCACTTTTCGATTGATATTTTCTATGAGTGTGGGAATTCTTATGTGAAGAGTGTCTTCTAAAGCTTTGTATTAGGGATGTCGAATCCTAGTGTACAAAGAGAGATTAACGATGATGAAAGTGATCCACATAGTCGTGGTCATGTTACCTAACAAACACCATGTACTACTGATGAGCAAATACAAGACCTTGCTGCTATTGTAGCCAATTTAGCTGTCTCAATGAAAAGAGTTTTAGAGACTAGGCCACGAGAGAGAGTTGTCATTGAATAGGGTTGAGAAATGAGAGTAGGTTGAGACGACAAATGAATGATTAGCAAGCCCTAGAACCCATTCCTTTGAACCAAGCACCACCCCATCATGCTAATAGAGTTGTGAGAAGGAGACTTAAGCTAGATGAAGTCGAAGAGTTTGATGAGGAGGAACAATACGATGTTGTTGAGGAGCGTAACCTGATGGCACCCTAAGGAGCCGAACATCTCAAAGTACAGATTCCAAGTTTTAATGGATCTGATAGTGTTGATGACTATTTAGATTAGGAGGAAAAGTTAAAAAGATATTTGACTTCTATGACGATGAGGATGTTATTTGTATTAGAGTAGCTGCATTAGAGTTTTCTAGATATGCAGCAATATGGTGGAAAAAGATACAAAACATGTACCAAAGAGCATGTTGTGAGATTCGGACGTAAAATGAAATGAAGAGAGTTCTGAGAAACCAGTTTATTCCAAAGTACTATGAATAAGACACCTTCTAATGCCTCCAAGATTTGAAATAAGGTGGCAAGTCAGTAGATGAGTATGTACGAGAATTCCAATTATTGATGATTCGATGTGATATCGACGAACCCAAAACTTGAACCTTAGCCTAATTCAATTATGGGCTTAGGACTCAGATTGGTCATATTATGGAGCTGCACAAACTTAAGAGATGAGATGAGGCCATTTGAGTAGTATAGAGGATTGAGAAGCAGATGCCGAGCTAGATTAGCCAACCTAGATTGCCAAGTCGAAGTAGCATGCCGAGCCAATCAGACTATAGTTGAACACTGAACAGTTCTGAGGTGAACTGCCATAGGCAAGTATTGAGCTAACTTGAAGAGAACTGAGGTAAAGGCAAGGCTGAGGAACCTAAGTTCTGAAGAGACTAATGGCAAAGCTCAAGAAGGAAGACCCAAGAGATCAAATGCTTTAAATGTCTCGGTTATGGACACATAGCTAGTAAATGTTCGAACTAGCATATCATGATGATCAATGGAGACAAGCCTCAATTTGAAGTGGAGAGTACTAGTAAAGGATAGGAAAAAGTAGAGGTTAGCCTAATGCTAAAGGAGTTTCAAGAAGACCCCAATGCCCTTGCACTACCTAAAGCAGGAGCTGAGTACTATTTTGTTGTGCATTGATCTCTCAACACTTTTATAGTTGACAAGAATGTACAAAGGGAGAATCTCTTCCACACGAATTGTTGAGTGAATGGTAAGCCATGTGCCTTGATCATAGACAGAGGAAGTCATACCGATGTTACAGCATAGGGAATAGTTAAGGCCACAAAGTTGTTGACCCTTTCATACCCTAAGCCGTATAAGATTCATTAGCTAAATGAGAAGGGAGGTTTACCTATTACTAAGTAGGCCAAAGTATTGATTGCCACTGGCAATAGGTATAAGGACGAGATGTTATGTGACATCCTTCTCATGTACACTTCGCACATCTTACTTAACCGACCTTGGTTGTTTCACTTAAGGGTATTATAAGATGGGTAAAGGAAAATTTACATGTTCCAAAAGGACGGGAAGAAGGTTATACTAACCCTTATAACTTCTAAGGAAGTGGAGGAGGCACAAGATAAGGTTGCCACATCACTACAGTAAAAGTCCTTAGTGATTTCCCAAGCTTAATTTACCCAAGAAGTCAACGCTAAGGAGTGTGTGCTCCTTTTAGTCAAGAAACTTTTAGAGTGGAGGGAAGTTGAGGGCTTACCTACCGAAGTGTAGATAATACTACATGAGTTTATTGACCTATTTCCTACTGAGATGCCGAAAGGCTTACTACCTTTAAGAGGCATTAAACATTGCATTGCCCTTTAGCTAAGAACTATGCTACCAAATTAACCTTCCTATAAGCTTAATCCTGAGTAAGCAGCCGAGCTGAAGAAATAGGTGAACAAGTTAGTAGATCGTGGATATGTTCATGAGAGCTTGAACCCTTGTGCCATACCAACTGTACTAGTGTCGAAGAAGGATGGGTTGTAGAGAATGTGCATCAACAGCTAAGCCATCGATAAGATTACTATTAAATACCAATACTCGATCCCACGACTTGATGACATGCTTAATCGGTTACATGGTGCTCACATCTTTTCAAAGATTAACTTGAAAGGTGGCTATCATCATATATGAATGTGGCATGGCAATGAATGTAAAACTATTTTCAAAACAAAGGATGGTCTATTCGAGTGGTTGGTGATGCCGTTTGGTCTGATGAATGTACTAAGTACTTTTATGTAACTCATGAATCATGTATTGAGGTCACTGATTGGTAAATGTGTTATGGTCTATTTCAACGACATTTTGGTCTATAGTATCAACCTCATCTCCCATATTGAGAATTTAAGATTAATATTCGACATTCTCTATGCCGAGAGGTTATTTGGAAACATAAAGAAATATGTGTTCTACTAGAACGAAGTTGTATTCCTCGAATATGTTATATCAGACGAAGGAGTCCGAGTTGATGAAGAGAAAGTTAGAGCTATTCTTGAATGGCTTGTACCAACTAATGCTGCTAAAATTAAGAGCTTCTATGGTCTAGCTTCATTCTATCGAAGATTCATTTTGAACTTCAGTTCCATAATGGCACCATTAATCGAGTTGACTAAGTAGAACTCTGAGTTTAAGTTGTCAGAGAAAGCTTAGAAGAGTTTTAAAGAGATAAAGTCCAAATCAACATCAGCCCCAATACTTGCCCTACCAAATTTCGAGAAAGTTTTTGCGGTAAAATGTGACGCATTTAAAGTTGGCATTAGTGCTACCCTTATGCAAGAATGTTGACTTATTGCCTATTTAGGTAAGAAACTCAAAGGAGTTGTCTTGAATTACTCAACTTATGACAAGGAGTTCTATACTCTTGTTTAAACACTACAGAACTAGCAGTATTACCTATTGCCAAGAGAATTCATCATCTACTCTTATGATGAATCTCTTAAACACCTTTGAGGATAACAAAACCTTTCTTAGCATCATGCCAAATGGGTCAAGTTCTTGGAGCCTTTCTGTTACATCATCTGATATAAGAAGGGCAGTATGAACACTATGGTTGACGCTCTTTCTTGCCATCATACCTTCATTACTATAATGTAAGCAAAGGTACTTGGATTTGGTATCTTACCTAATCAGTATGAACATGATCCATATTTTAGGCCTTTAGTAGCCAAGTGAAATGTTAGAGGAGCTATAGATGGACTCTATATAAGCCATGAATTCCTAATGAAGGGTAAGCAAGTTTGTGTGCCGAATGATTCAGCTAGAGAGCTACTCATTTGAAAAGCTTATGGTGGAGGCTTAGTCGGCTATTTTGGAGAAAGAGGACGGCTGAAATATTGAAAGAATACTTCTACTGGCCTTAGATGATAAAGGATATGTGCCAAATTCTTAAGGGGTGTGAGATGTGTAGATATGAGAAAAGAAAGAGAGAGCCGTATGGAGAATACATACCCCTGCCTACTCCTGAGCACCCATGGACTGACCTAAGTATGGATTTCATGGTCAACCTTCCCTAAATGTCAAGAAGACCTGACTCAATTATGGTGGTTGTCGATCAGTTCAGTAAGATGAGCCACTTCATTCTTTGCCACAAAACTAATGATGTTTTATTTATCGCTAAACCCTTTTTGTAGAAAATCATGCAATTGCATGGAATGCCGAGAAGTATTATGTTTAATCGTAACTCGAATTTCACGAGTTTCTTTTGGAAAACCTTATGGAAGAAACTTGGCACTAAGCTCATATATAATACTTCTCAAACAAACGGCTAGATTGAAGTAGTAAACAGGATAGTCAACAACCTCCTACAAGTAATCGTTGGTAAGAACTGACATAATTGGTACCTATGCCTACCTGTCATTAAGTTCGATTACAATTGATCAGTTTACAACTCAACAAGAAGGTCACCTTTTGAGGTCGTTTATGGACTTAACCCGAACTTACCCCTAAATATGGCTATTAGCCTGGTTGTTCAATGGGAAAGTCAATCAAACCTACAAAACACCGAAGAATTCTAACAGTTGCATCAAAAGATTGCCAAATAACTGGCATAAACTGTAGCCTGGTAGGAGAAAAAAGGAAGTCGAGGAAGGAGATGAGTAGATGATAGCCCCGAAGACCTTATCTAAGTCTACCTTAGCAAGGAGCATTTCCTTTGGAAGAGAACGAACAAGCTTTCACCCAGATCAAATGGACCTTTTAAGATCCTTAAGTGCATCAACGATAATGCATATGAGCTTAAGCTACCCAACGGATATGGTATATCTACTACTTTTAATATAGCTTACTTGATACCCTATGTACTGGATAAAGAAGAGAGCCAAGATTTGAGGGCAAATCTTCAATAACCCCGAGGAAATGATGGACTGCCGACTACTAGTCCTCTCACCGGCTTATACTTCTAAGGCCTTTAGTCACTCACTTGAAGAATTCTCTCCGATTAGGTTACCGATGATGAGGTACAGTTCACAAGAGAATGGTAAAAGAACTCCTTGAGGGCTCATCTCAGCCATACCCTGCCTTGTAAGGCTCCAAGTGTCAAACATTATCCGCTAAATGCCAAGGTCAAGAAGATGAGTACCGAAACCAACCAACTTAATACCAAGGCCAAGGACCTTATTCATATGGTACTACACCTATCACTTAGACCCCTTTTATGCCAAGACCAAGGTGTCGAATACCGAGGCCCACTTGCCAAGTGATGAGATCCCCTTCACATTAACCCCTACTCGTCAGCCTACTATCTCTATTACTTCTATACGACAATGCTTACATTTGTTGCTAGTACGAAACCAATATCTTACTGCCACCTATCCTTTTTGCTTGACACTATACTATTTTTCCCCTTTTGTCATTTGTCCTATTTACCCCTTTTTATATGTACTAGGAATCTCTTTCATGAATAACTTTTTGTAATTTTTTTATTTGTAATGTTTCCTTAGGGACTTATTATAAATAGTCCCTTCTCTTTATAATCGAAATCATCTTACATTCCTTACAAACATTTTAAATATTCTTAGTCCTTGCAAGACATTCCTCTCCAAGTCCATTTCTACACTCTAATATAGTATTGCCAAATAGCTCAAGATTAGTAGTGAGTCAACCTTGGCATTAGCTTATACATTACATCAAGATAGTAGGTAAATGAGCAAGGGCCAACATGAAGGGGATCTTATCACCTAATAAGTGAGCCTCGGCACTCGGCACCTCGGCCTTGGCATAAAAGGAGTTAAAGTGATAGGTGTAGTGTCGTATAGATAAGGTCATCAGCCTCAACACAAGGTTGGTCAAGCCTAGCACTCAACTTCTTAACCTCGACATTTGGTGCATAAAATTTTACACTTAAGCCTTACAAAGTAGGGTATGGCCAAGATGAGCCCTCAAAGAGTTCTTCCATGATTCTCTTATAAACTGCACCTCATCCTTGGCAACCTAATCAAAGAGAATTCTTCAAACAAGTGACTAAAGGCCTCGGAAGCACATGCTAGTGAGAGAACTAGTGGTTGGCAATCCATCAGTTCCCTAGGGTTATTGAAGATTTGCCCTCAAATCTTGGCTCTCTTCTTCATCAAGTACATAAGGTGTCAAGTCAACTACATTAAAGTAGTAGATACACCGTGTCCATCGGATAACTCAAGCTCATATGTATTGTCGTTGATGAGCTTAAGGATCTTAAAAGGTCCATCTGATCTGGGAGAAAGCTTATTCGTTCTCCTCCTAGGGAAACGCTCCTTGCTAAGGTGGACCTAGACAAGATCTCTGAGGCTGTAAACCACTCGTCTCCTTCCTCAACTTCTTTGTTCCTTTTGCCGGGTTACAGTTTATGCCAATTGTTTAGCAACCTTTTGATGTAACTTATGGAATTCCTTAGCGCATTATAGGCCGGATTGACTTTCCCATTGAACAGTAAGGCTAATAGCCATATCTAGGGGTAAGTTCAGGTTAAGTCCATAGATGACCTTAAAAAGTGTATCAAGCAATGAATCGATTAGTTGTAAACAAACTCAATGATAGGTAGGCATAGGTCCCAATCATGTAAGTTCTTCCTAATAACTGCTTGTAGGAGGTTGCCAACTGTCATGTTTATTACTTCGATCTAACCGTCTGTTCAATGGTGGCAAGAAGTGTTGTACATAAACTTAGTACTGAGTTTCTTCCATAGAGTCTTCTAGAAGAAACTCATGAACTTCGAGTCACGATCGAATACAATACTTCTTAACACTCCATGTAATCATATGATTTCCTATAAAAAGATGTTAGTGATAAATAGAGTGTCATTAATTCTATGGCAGGGAATGAAGTGACTCATCTTTTTAAACCAATTGACCACTACCATAATTGAGTCATGTTGTCTTGGGATTCAAGGAAAGCCGACCATGAAATACATGCTTAGGTTGGTCTATAAGCACTCAAGAATGGGCAAGGGTGTGTAATCTCCATATAGCTCTCTCCTTCCTTTCGCATATTTACACACCTTGTACCCCTCAAGAAATTAGTGTACATCCTTCATTATCTTAGGCCAATAGAAATGTTCTTTCAATATTTCAACTGTCTTCTTTACTCAATGGCTAGCTAAGCCTCCTGCATAAGCTTCTTGAACGAGTAGCTCTCTAACTGAACCACTTGGCATACAAACCTGCTTGCCCTTTATTAGGAATCCGTAGCTTATGTAGAACCTATCTACAGCTCCTCCAATGTTGCACGTAGCCACTAAAGGCCTAAAATATGGATAGCGCTCATTTTGATCAGGCAGGGTCCTAAATCCATGTACCTTTGCTTGCATTGTAGTAATGAGGGTATGATGACGAGAAAGAGCATCAGCCATTGTGTTTATGCTCCCCTTCTTATATCAAATGACGTAGCAAAAAGACTCTAAGAATGCGACCCATTTGGCATGACACTAAGAAAGTTTTTATTGCCTTCGAAGGTGTTTGAAAGATTCATGATCTAAGTAGATGATGAATTCTCTTAACAATAGGTAATGCTGCCAGTTTTGCAGTGTTCAAACAAAGGCGTAGAACTCTTTATCATAGGACGAGTAATTCAAGGCAAATCCTTTGAGTTTCTTGTTAAAATAGGCAATGGGTTGACATTCTTGCATAAGGACAACACTAATGCCAACTCTAGATGCATCGCATTCTACCTAAAAAACTTTCTCGAAATCCAGTAGGGCAAGTTCTAAGGCTGATGTCAATTTGGACTTTATCTCTTCAAAACTTTTCTGAGCTTTCTTCAATCACTTAAACTCAGAGTTCTTCCTGGTCAGCTCGATTAATGGTGTCATTATGGAACTACAGTTCCGAATGAATCTTTGATAAATGAAGCTAGACCATGGAAGCTCCTAACTTTGGCAACATTAGTCGGCATAGGCCATTCAAGATTAGCTCTGACTTTCTTGTCATCAACTCAAACCCCTCCCGTTGATAAAACATATATAAGGAATATGACTTCACTCAAGCAAAACACATATTTCTTCATATTTCTAAATAACCTCTCAGCATAAAGAATGTTGAATACTAATCTTAAATGCTCAATATAGGAGATAAGGTCAACACTGTAGACTAAAATGTCATTGGAATAGACCACAACACATTTTCAATCAGTGACCTTAGTGCATAAGTCATGAGCTGCATAAAAGCACTCGGCACATTCGTCAGACCAAACAACATCACCAACCACTTGAACAGACCATCCTTTATGTTGAAAGCATTTTTCCATTCATCGCTAGGCCGCATTCATATCTGATGATAGCCACTTTTCAGGTCAATCTTGGAAAAGATGCAAGAAACATGTAACTCATCAAGCATGTTATCAAGTCGTAGGATTGGGTATCAATATTTAATCGTAATCTTATTAATGGCTCAATTGTCAATGCATATTCTCCGCAACCCATCCTTCTTTGGCACTAGTACAATTGGTACAGCATAGGTGCTCATGCTCTCACAAATATATCCACGATCCACCAATTCGCTCACTTGTTTCTTTAACTTAACTGCTTACTCGAGATTGAGCTTATAGGTAGGTTGGTACGATAGTACAGCTCTTGGCTAAAGGTTAATGTAATGTTCAATGCTTCTTAAAGGTGGTAAGTCTTTTGGTATCTCGGCAAGAAATAGGTTGGCATACTCCTGTATCTACACTTTGACATGTAAGCCCTTGGCTTCCCTCAACTCCAAAAATTTCCTCACTAAAAGGAGCACACACTACTTGACCTTGACTTCTCAAACAAATTGAGCTCGCGAAATCACTAAGGACTTCCACTGTAGTATTCTTGTAACCTTATATTGTGCCTCTTACACTTCCTTAGGACTCATAGGAGTCGGTATAACCTTCTTCCCATCCTTTTGGAACATGTAAGTATTCTTATACCCATCATGTAATACTCTTAAGTCAAACAGCGATGGTCAACCAAGTAAGATGTGCGAAGCACACATGGGAAGGACGTTACACAAAACCTCATCTTTGTACCTATTGCCAATGGCAATCCGTACTCTAACCTACTCGGCAATGGGTAAACCTCCCTTCTTATTTAACTAGTGAATCTTATACAACTTAGGGTGTAGAAGGGTCGACAACTTCATGGCCTTAATTGATGGGTTATCAACCACTGGCCACCTTACTCATACATGCCTCAAGGGCCTTTAATCCCTCACCTGAATAATTCTCTCTCATCAACTTGCCGATGACGAAAAACAAGATATAGAAGGTGGATGGCTGAATTCCCTAAGAGCTCCAAGTTGTTATACTATGCTCTATGCTCTCTCTTGTGCCAAAGCTAACTATCCTCTAGTTGATGGCTCTATGCTGAGTGATCTGAGCTTCAACTACTGAGAGTTCTTACTGAATCTTTAAGACTCTTCATATTGAGACAACTAAATTAGCTACAATAGCAATGAGGTATTATACCTACTTATCAACAATACATGGTGTTTGTTGGGTAACATGACTACAACCATAAGTATCACTCTCAGCATTGTTAATCTCTCATTGCACACTAGGATTCAACATCCTCATTACAAAGCTTCAGAAGACACTCTTCACACAAGAATTCCCATACTAATAGAAAATACCAATTGAACAATGAACTGCAGCTTAGTCTATTCTTCCAAATGAAAACAAAGTATAACAAACAACAAATTAGTAGGAACTATTACAACATAGCTCTCAGTATCAACCTCAAGCTCTAATACCAAGAATTATATAATGTATCTAGGAGCTCAATTATCACTAGGATTTATTATAGGAGATGAAAACCAAATGAGTCCTTCGAAGTATTAAAGAAAATTGAATGGTAAGGTTAGTGAATTGAATGCAATAGTTGACTTGAAGCTACTCAGTGGATATAAGTCACCTACGAACACAATATGACTTGGCACCTCATTTGATGTAATGCATATGTTAATGCTAAGGTCCACCCACCGCTAATCTTGACCTACTTAACAAGACTAGATAAGAGTGTAGAAATGGACTTAGAGAGGAATGTCTCGTAAGGACCAAGTATATTCAAAATATCTGTAAAGAATGCAAGATGATTTGGCTACAAAGAAAAGAGACTATTTATAGTAAGTCCCTAGGGTAATATTAGAAATAAACAAAATTACAAAAAAGTATTCATGAAAGAGATTCTTAGTACATACAAAAAGGGATAAATAGGACAAATAACAAAAGGGGAAAAATAGTATAGTATCAGGCTAAAAGAACAAGTAGTAGTGAGATATTGGTTTCGTATTGGCAACAAATGTAAGCATTGCCTTATAGAGGAAACAAAGATGGTAGGCTAACAAGTAGGGGCCGACGTGAAGTGGATCTCATCACTCAATAAGTAAGCCTTGACACTCAGCATAAAAGGAGTTAGGGTAATAGGTGCATTTTATGAATAAGGTCCTTGCCCTTAGCATTTGACGGATAATGTTCGATACCTAGAGCTTTACAAAGTAGAGTATGGCCGAGATGAGCCTTCAAGGAGTTCTTCCACCATTCTCTTTGAATCTTAAGCTTAATTTTCTTATCCCTATATCTTTTACCTTAAGTTGTTTATTCTTATTGTCTCAAACATTGAATTGTTAAAGTACTACTAATCACCTAATATAAATTATTAAGAGGGTTATTTTTAATTAAACTTGAAAAAAGTTTTTAATTTTTCTAAAGATATCAATTCAACCCCCCTCCCCCACTCTTAATATCTTACACAGGACCTAAATTGTCGTTCTTAATACTTATTTTATTACTTAAGTTCTTCAATTGGTATTATAACATTTGTGTTCTCTATAACTCAACATAACTATATGTATAACAAGACTGATAAATGTCAACACATCATTGACTTGACCTATAACTTAACTCGACTCAGACTGACCAGCAAAACATTACCTTTACTGACTTGTACAAAACCGATACAATACACCATGACATAAAAAGAATGATTCATTTATCTACCCCATTATAGGCATAAGCATGTTAAGCTCCTTAAGCCTTGTAATCTTGTTTTCTTAGATTAGCCTTTTTATTCAATAGCCTATTTCTTAAGTGTCACTACTTACCATACAAGGTTTAGTTAGTAGTCTCGTGTTTAGATCAATCATACATAGGTGTTTTTTTATGTTATTCTAGTAATTATATCTATTTATATAAGTTAAGTAAGCGTAAAGATGCATTTTTAGAATGACTTTTCTTAAGTTTTTCTCTATCTCTTATAATGGTTAGTTCTTTTAATTATGCTTTCTACGAGTACTTTATGCCTATTCATGATTTTGTGAATTCAATTTAGTCATGTCAAGGGGGACATGCTCGACCAACATCATCTTCAATCCCCATATAATGGTTCATTAGTCTCCACAGTCCACACTTAGGCATACTACAACAAAATAGGATAAGGAAGGATCAAAAGGAAACAACACTAAAGAGAAGCAAATAACTAAAACAAGAAAATAAGTAGAGAATCAAGGTAACAAAGAAGAGCAGTAAAATAATTTAGATAGGTAAAGAGAGTAGAAAATGGAGAATAGACCAATAAGTACAACAACTAAGGTGACAACTCACTCTTATATAGGTCAAACCTAAGTTCCACCCCTTTCTCTTAATTACTCACCATCCTATGGACTAATTGCCTAAACATTCTACGATTAATCAGACTAAGTCCATCTATGATCAATCAATCTAAACCTTTCAATGATCAATTAACCTAAGTTCTATGAACCATTACCTAAGCAATCCTATGATCCTTCGATCTAAGAGCTTCTAAGACCCTCCATCTTAACCTTCTTGCATCTATTAAATTAAACTTGCTAGAGATTAATTAACCTAAGCTTTAGTATCACTTAAGCTATAACACCCTAAAACCTAAAGCTACCACAACCCACCACGTATCCCTACTATTCAAGAATATGTCAAGTCACTAAAACCAGCTACAATCTCAAAAATCGCTTATACACTGTCAACAAAACACTGATAACAACTCTCTAAGTTTTCCATAAAATGAATGTCTCATAGGTAAGTCATTCCATCCACAAACATTTATATCAACAAAATTTTCTAACCCTATATTGACAAAACATGCCATCAAAATATACTCCATATCAAAAATCTCATCTCTACATGTTCTCGACATCCTCTGAACAGTATTACTAATGCCTCTCTTTCTAACTTGATGACAGTAGTCTCAAACTCTATATATGCATTTATCTTCATCTTATCAACCTGCAATCTTGTACAAATAAAAGAATAAATTGAAACCTAGTACATAACACACAACCATACACAAATGCCAAACTAAGTCATACAAATGCATATAACGCAAGTTACATCAAGTATAACAACAAATTTAGGCCAACAACCAAAAAAGGGGGTACTCATGACCCCACCACATCATGATCTTTTTCTACATACATAGGTAAATATAAATATAAGTCTTCCTTTAAATCTTTTATGCTTAGAGTCCAAAGTACTTGAAACCTAAATTTCTAACTGTATTGTCCTATATGCAAGTCTACTAAGGAAACCTTACATATGATCAATAGTTACTCTTTAAGGATCTGCCAGTATGAGCTCCTAGGACAAGTAGGTCAAGAATAATCCACAATTAAGAACAATCCACAATCAATAACTTTTAAGTCAAATATATATTAGTCTAGTTTGATTTGTCACTATCTTAACAAGTACAACCATCAAGTAAATATCATGTACCTAGAAAGCCGAGTAAACAAGCTACAAGTCCCATATCTAAACCTCAAAGTCCATAACCATACTCATCTAAGAACTTGAATCAAGAACCTAACAATTAGAACCATAAAATCTCTTAATCCTCCATTTAACTTAATCTAATATAAGCTTTAAGTAGATCCCTACTTGTTTAGCTTAACATTAATAAAGGAAATTTAGGGTTCAAGTCCATCTAAGCTTCTCTAAGCTACTATACTAGGAGAAGATTGAGTTTTTGTAAGATTAGAGTAGTAAAAACTTGAATAAGAAAGATTTAGAAAGAGTCTTACTTGGAAAAAAGAAAACAATAAATATTGTATTAGATTGTCAAAATGGGGTAGTAATTCATTAAAATTGGTTAAAATGTCATTTTAGAATAAAAAGTGTTTAAAACTAGTAAAAAATGTTCAATTAAGCTTAATTAGGGGTAAAATGATAATTTAAATTATTTGAAAGCTTTTTGGAATAGTTGGAAAGGTTTTCAACTAAAAAATGTGTTTAGGAGAAAAAGGTTCAGAGCTTATACAAAAAGTTCAAACCATTTTAAAGAAACAAGACATGATTTTACTTCAAAAAGAGAAGGTTCGAAGCATTTAAAAAGAGTCTGAACCTTCTAGAAAATAGAGTCCAAACCATTTGGAAAGAGTCCAAACCCTTTCTATCAAAACTGTAATTGTTTAGTAACGCTTAGAAATGGAGTCTAGGGGCTTGACTTACATTGGGTTCTGGATTAAAATGATTTTCTTTCCAAGTTTTAAGTGCTTAAGAGTCCCCTTTAGTTAGGTTTTAGAAGGGTTTTGAAGAAAGAAGAGGGAGAGAGAGGTTACGATGGCTAAAAATGAGCTTAAGGTTTAAGAATGGATAAGAGAGATGAATTAGAGTAAGGAGGGTTTAGGCCTCCTTGAGGAAATTAGGAGGATCGCCTTACTTTGAAATGATTTTCCTTTGGAATTTTCTTGAGCATTTCAATAATCAACTAATTGAAGAAAGTAATACAAAATAACTACTGTTTATAGCACTATTTTATGCAAGAAAAAATCTCTACAAAATACTCATACTCTTTATGATGACCAATATACAAAAGTAGTCGGTATATACACAATATACAATTATTAGCTTATTTTACATATAAGAGACAATCAATTGATTAATAAAAACTTATGCTGATAATTAACTATCTTCATTATGAAACTAAGAGACATTTTGCAATGAAAAAGTCCCTTTAGTTAAATTTAACTCACTGTATCTATGGATCATAATATAACTTTAAATTTTTGTCACGTAGTAAGTTACTTTACATAATACAAGAAATTAATAAATGTATACTAATTATAGTTATTTCCCTGTATGGAAGTAATGTAGAATATTTTCATGTTACGATTATCTTTTCTTGAAAGTAGTTGTATTTCATTTTAATATCAATTTAGATTAAATCAGAAGACAAGAATTGGTTGTCCCAACATGGTTATCACAGGCTTGTCCCACTTTATGGAAGTTAAATACGTGGATAGACTTTTGTTGTATTTATTTAATGTGAAAATTATCCTTCATGTTTGTATCTCTCATACTTCTTTCACATTTTTTCCCCAACCACAAGCAAGACGGTATGGTATTTGAGAACGTCTATTTTAAAAACGGTGATCCCTTTTTCGGTTAATGTTCTTTCTCTTCGTGTATCTCTTTATTTGGATGATAATGAACTAACCAAAGGAAGTAATATAAAATGAACTTTTTTCTTATAACACTACTATATTCAAGAAAAAATCTTTTTCAAGTACTTGTACTCTTTATAATGATCAATACAAAAATAATTTCTATATGCGCAATATTACTTGAAACAATTTGTTTATTTTATGTAAAGGATACAATCAATGAACCACTAAAAATATTATAGTAATAATTTATTGTCCTTTTTTATAGAACCAAGAGACATTTCGCAATGGAAAAGGTCCCTTACTCACCGTGTCTATGAATCGCAATACAACTCAAAATTTGTGCCACCTAGAAATTTAATTTAGATACTATAACAAATTAATAAATGTATCCGGAAAATATTTTCATACGTTGATTACCTTTCTTAGATATTGTTGTATTTCATATGAATAGCAGTTTAAATTACAGCAGAAGTAGGATAAGAATTGGTTGTCCTAGCAAGATTTTCCCCAGCTTATCCTACTTTAAGGAAGTTTGACACACAAATACCTCTTATTTTATTTATTTACTGTGAAATTATCCATCATGTTGATTCAATCTCTCACACTTTTTCCATCATTTTCCACAACGACAAGCAAAATGATATTATGCCTACATAATGACTTTTGCTCTTAAGGATTAATGTGAGTCCACTATTTGAAAATTGATTGATTTTTGTTTAAATTGTTGTATTTTGTTTAAGAAATTATCTCTATTAAATATTCATTCTCTTTGTGATGTCTATATGCACAAAATCAAGCAAGACTATTTTTTTTTTTTTTTTACTTTACTTAAAAGAAATAATCAATCGACCAATAAAATATGCGTTGATAACTTACTATCTTCTTTATGAAACTAAGAGACATCTTATAGCGAAAAGGGTCATTAAACTAATCCAATATATGAAGTAGAAAATTGAAAGATTGAAAAAACGGCTTTCAGATACAAAGTATACATAGTTTATATTGTAATAAGGAGATCCATTCATGGGCTCAAAGATAGCAAAAGGGGGAAAAACAATCTTTTAACATTATATTCATTTTGACAAGAAATACCATAGCCTTGACTAATATTTTAAAGAAAGTAACATAAAGGAATTCCAATCTTCCTTTTTATTTTTATCTTTTTTTTTTTAAGGAAAAACTTAATGACACGCTATTAAACGTATTATTCAAGCTATTCACATTCGTTTTGCTATACAGATGACAAAGTTTAAATGCTCCTATTATATAAAGGATAAAACCATTTATCTAACTGTTCGCAAATTAAAATGAAATATATATATATATATATGTATGTATGTATAAATATAGTGACAATAAAATTACATCTAATCAGTAAAATGCCAAAGACACCAAAACAAGAAATTATTATGGCAATGAATGGAGCCGACTCCATCTCCCTCCAGACAACATTAGCATAGTATGTAGTTCTACACATTCCCACGACATATAGAATAGGTACACTGTCGAGCAAAAGTCAAGGAATCTCTATGATTTCTCATTTCAAAGTAAAGCAATGATATACGTCTCAATTTGATATTTAAATCTGTCAAATGTTTAAGCATACACGATTTAGCTTTGTAGCATAATGACTTTTTATAGATCATCTAAATATATATAGTTTCGAAAATCTTTTTTCTTTTTGTCCCCATTATCTGTATCTATTGGTTAAAATCACCTTTTGAGAACCACTAGTTTTTCATTTCTATCACTTAATGAGTTGTGATACACTCTTGACGATTTGCAGTCTTCTTCTTTATTCCTTGTAATTATATATCCATCTAGGCTGTTTTCAATTCTTTTCCTTGTAATTATATATCCATAGACATGTCTTATATGTAAAGCATGCTACTTGTAACCTTTTCCTAACATAATGTGAAATGTGAGAGAATTATTGATGCACGTTGTTGCATTCCCTAGATTTACAAGATTGTAATTCTCATCAACTAATTTAACTTTTTACATTATTTTATAGTTTTCATTATTAGTATTTTTCTCCATTTGAAATTTTTGGTCATTTATACCTTTACATCACTTAGATATATATATATATATATATATATATATATATATATATTGCTTTTAATTCTTAACCATTTTCTTTAAAAGAAATATGTCCTTTATGCACAGAAAGAAATCTAGAAGTTGCAACATTTATATATCACTTATTAAAGGAAAAAAAATGGCTCCTAATACATGATATTGCATTTTTTTCAAGAGTTATAGCTCTTTTCAGATTACACATCATTTCATATACAACATATAATATATATGTATATATGTGTGCAGTACACAAATACAGACACATATCCCCAATTAATCATAGCATTTACTCAATATTTATAATAATCTATAAACATACGTTATTAAAATTGTTAAAATATTTGGTAGAAGCTGTTATTATAGCTAAGTTATCTCAACTCAATATGAGCAAACACATATCTTTTAGGAAATAAAGGTGCTAATGTGATTGATACATCTCACTAAGAGAAGGTAGAAGTTGGTAACAACAATAAAATTTACTATGCTAATGACTAATGAAAAAGAGGAGCGAAAATTGTAAATATTATAGTTATATCAGATATGTAGCTGTCTACTGGCGCATTCATAATGTAAATATAATATATCAATGAAATAATATTTTTACCATCAATATAATATGGAGCTTTCAAGGTTCCAAATGGAAAAACATTGTCAACACGATAACTAAAACAATAGAATCTAATGACTGATTGCTTCTCATGAGCAAAATTTTTTATTCTTTCAATTTGTATCCTCATCTATGTTCTAACAAATCCCCTATTTCCCCACTTGATGACTAGAAAAGTATAAGGTTGAGATGATATTAAATATTAATCATAAAAGGCTATATTTGATCGAACAAGAGATGGACAGAGATGCCGACATTGGAGATAAGAAAATCCTATTCATCTTTAGCTATAGTATTTTTCGTCACTACACTCTCTAAGGTTCCCCAATTGCTAAGTTTGAGAAAAACTTTTCTTGGATCAACATGTCCTTGTAGATTAAAAGATACAGAAAATGGCCCAGCTGGAGAAACATCCTGTGATATCATCTTGAATGTTTTAGAGAATCTGTTCATTCCCTTTTTGCTTCCTGTGGTAACTCCTTCGATAAAAACTTTTCAATCAGCTTGGATTTGACATTTCACTGCATATTTTTACAATTTTAAAGAAAAGAAATAAAGTTATGCAGTGAATATATAAAACTTTTGTTTGATAGCAAATATCTTACTGTTCGAGAATATTCAAGACTAAATATACTTCAATTAATGAAAGATTCTTTCAGCTATATGCAACATCGAGGTACTTCCTTTGCTTTATTTACTAAAATGAACAAATATCTACTGCCAATAATGGTTCATAAAATGAATGTAGTATTATTAAATATAAAAACTCCTTAAAGGATTAAAAAAATGTTATCACCGTATAAAATAGACATTCTTCTAAAAACGCACCTAAGATAACTATTTTATATTCTAAAAGGGCATGTACAAAACATGACATAAAAAGGTTAAGCAAATCTATACACCTTATTTGAAAATGCCTTATTCTCTTTATACTTTGTTGCTCCTAATAACAAATTATGTTACAAATTGACATCCTTAATTATTAATTAGCACCTTCTACAACAATTTAGATGTTTTACAATTGCTATTTAGTGAATGAAGATGCATTTTATGTAAATGTTAATTTACTAAAGGAATAAAACATTATTCCAGACCATAACTTGATAAGAACCAGCAAGACATTTAACAATAACTCAAAAGTAATAGAAAAAAAAAAAAAAGGAATTTATAGCAAAACAAGTAAGAATAAGAACTCACACTTATTTCTTTTCACTCCAGGAATTGAGACTCGAAAAAGGTATGAATCCTTTGATTCACCAATATCAACTAATCCTAAAGCAGCAAGTCCAATAGTTTTACTTGTTGTGATGATGTTATCTATTCTGATTTCTTTGTGACCTGATGAAAATAACACTGTGGAAGGAAGACCTTCTTTTTCGATTTCTATGCCTTCATGATAAAGCACAATTTCAAGCCCCTTAGAGGTGTTTTCTGTATCATAATTTTGTCCTACAAGACCTTGGTTTTGCCTTGGTAGAGCTTTGCCGCTATGATTGTCACTCGCCATCTTCAAATTAAAGTGTCGTGCATTAGATCCTATAAAACCTAACTACTTTATGAAGAAATAACTTTACAAAATAAGTAATATAAATAAACAAAGAGATAGTAAAAGCATATCTATTTGGGTCTTCTTCCTTTGTATGACAGCATAAAGTATCTTTTTATACGTGACGACAAATAAAGATGTCGTTATAGATCGAGCTAGGTCATAATAACTTAAAAAATTAGTTCAATTTTGTTATACATCTTCATTATCTACCAATGGAAAAAGATAAGGGTAAAATGCGTTCTTATGTCATGAACGATGCAATTCGCAATGTTACTCAAACAGCAAAGAAACAATCAAACAAACAACCATAGAGCATGTGGACTTAACATAACTACCTATTAAAAAAGTGAATATACCCTACAGATGATATTATTTTTTAAATTCTTCATGATTGTTTTGAGATGTAGATTCTTCTTCTAATGAAGGATAATGCATACATCACAACTGGAGAGATGAGAGATCTACCTTATCTAATCTGACAATTGGGAAAATGTTGATACTCTAATTAAAACAAATATTTTATGATGAATACTTAACTACATTACGATAAGTGTGATGCTTTTTCAAACCACATGAAGATACCATGCTTTACAAAGATTTACACGAACTTCATGTAAAACTTTGTAAAATCTTCAAAATTGCCGTTATACAAAATATTTGATTAAAAATGTTGAACGATTTGACCTAATACTTACCTAAGGTATAACTTGGTTTATAATATGTTGAAACGAGTAGAGAGATAAATATTCAGATTGCACAATTGAATGGAGATAACAATTAGCCTTTTATTGAAATTACGACGGCAAGTTCATTAATGTGTCTCAAAACACTTGTCAAAAAAAATTAACAAAAAAAATAGTGGATAAGTTTCATTTGCATCTTTTGCAAATTTCCATGTATGTGAAATTTTTTGCGACGATTGTTAGCAAATTAAATAAAAAAGACACTAATTTTCTTTATATAATTCTCAATAAGTGTCTACATTGTTCATGAATGTAAACACCAATAAAAATTACTTTCCATTTTTTCTTAAAAGTAAATTGCACTAATTTGGTTATCCTTAAGGAAGAAAATCCAATATTTTAACAAGCTTTTATTTTTTTCCTTTCGATAAAATATATGTATTTTTTTCTCTTTCCTAAGTGATAGTTGACATATTTATTCATGAAGAAAATGTATCAATTACATAAAGCAACTTTTAAACTTATCTTGTATAATTTTTGAGTTTCTATTTCTTAGAGCAACTTCATTCCTAAAAACCACTATGAGGTCCTTAGAGTATCATGTGAACATTTTAAAAACTCTCTATTAATGATCTCTTCATTTTATCTATAGTCTTTTGAGTTTAACGGCATTATTTTAAAGTTTTTGCAGTACTATGTTATTATTATATTTAAACCACTGCTTTATGTTTTTCTCTAGATTATTATAATGACAACAATAATGAATTAAATAAAAATGAACAAGAAAAATTATGTACATGTATTAATGATTTGACTTTATTACAAAAGTCTAATTTTTATTTAAAATTTGACATTAAAAAATTTACATTTTTTTTATTATGAAAGTCTAATTTGTATTAAAAATTTGAAATGAAAAAGGATATGTTTTTTTATTACAAGATTTTAATTTGTATTAAGATTTTGAAAAGAAAAAGGATAAATTTTTTGACTTATTTACAAATGAAAAAGCTAAAGTAAAGGAAAAAAACATAAAGAGTTGTTGCAAGCTGCTTAAAAAGTACAACAACTGAGAGTTGATGAATGTTGCACAAAGCAACAGTTAAGTTATGTATTGTTGCATTAAAAGTCAATGGTTAAAAGCTCTAAAAAGATAAAGTCATGAGAAAAAAAGTAAAAGGGTTAAGGAGGAGTCCTTTGATTAGGACCATTTCCTAAGGAATGACTAGAATTTAAAACCTTAGCGCTTCCATGTAGTGAATCTAAGGGAAGAAGATGTGACAACTTCCCTAAAGTGACTATGGAACAAACTCTCATGGAGTTAGTAGAGAGCATATCAAACATCGATATTTGAATGGAAGCAATAGAGGCACAATTAGTCGATGTACATAGGCATGCGTATAAAGCTATTTAGAACATTTAATCACAAGTTTTAGGTACCTTTCCTGGCTATTGTTTGACATTCACAATTGATATTGATGACAAAAAAAAAAAAAAAGATAGTTTATAGGAGCAAATAAAATTAAAAGAGTTAAAGAACTAAAGCATGAAGAATGAATGCCCTTAAATTATTGACAGATAATTCATACCACTCGGTCAATGTATTACTTATAAACACCCCTAGCTTATTCATAAATTTTAAGTTGCTATGATAGTTGATTGTTGTAGTTTGTTGTCCACCTATAGTGCTTCTATGGAAAAAATAAGGAGAAAATGTAAATAATCCTTCTAAACTTTAAGTTAGGCATAAATTGACTCTTAAAACTTTCAAAGTATATTTTAGGACTCTTTACACTTTCAAAGTATACTTTAAAATCTTCTAAACTTTGATAAATCAATAAATAACTCCCATAGGTTGAAAATAACCCTTTTAAACTTTGATTTTAGTATATAAATATCTCCTAAACTTATTAAAATGTAGTTTAAGACTCCTTAATTATAGTGTGACTTTTTCTAGCTAAAGAAGAGAATATCTTTTTTATTGTCAATTTATTAAAGTTTAGGAGATCTTATAACACATTTTAAAAGTTCAAGGAGTCAATTTATACCTAAGTCAAAATTTAAAGAGATTATTTGTAATTCCCCCAATCGTAGATATTAGCATAGATTGATACACATCATCATTTAAGAATTTTAGTTTTACTTATAATTATTACCACTCATTTGTTGATTGAAAATAGCGAGATGGAGCTATATGTTGAGTATGGCACTCTTAACAACCATTGTTTCCCCAGTTGTTGTTGTTTAATGAGCATGCACTTATCCTTTTTGTTAAAGTCATCGTTACATGTAAAGGCTAACAAAAATCANAAAAGAGAAAAAACAATCAAGTATATACATATATATATACACAAATATATAAGTGTAAATGAATAAATCAGCCTAAATTAGATGCACGTATCTTCATACATATACATAAATACAATTATATATATATATGTATGTACACACTACAATAAATTTAATTTAAAGGGCCATACCATTTAAGGTAATCAAGTTAAATAATGCCAAAATCTAATTATAGCTTATTATGGTGTGTGAGCATATTTTGTAGGTAAGACATTTTTCAATGAAGATAGAAAATAATTTTAGTTAAAAAGACACCCTACTTATTCACCAATAAAAAAAAAAAATTGAAAATGTTAATGTCATCCATCCTCTGTCAAGAAATGTACCCTAACTCGAAAAAAATTCTCAAAAGGGAGGCTTTGAAAAGATATTACATTGTGTGTTGTGGATGGCCAACTACACCAATCTAAGAAGGAGCATCACCTTGAGTACTCACAAGCCTTCTTTTTTGAGAAGTTGGTAGTGTAAGGAGAAGATCATGCCAAATCTCCATAAGTAAAGTCTCAAGTGAGCTTAAAGAAGGGTTCGACATGTTGCTTACATTTGAATGAGTAAAAGAGCTTAGGGAATAAGGTAGCCCTAAAGTGTCATCATCCACTTACCCCATCACTGTCATCATGCAAGTCTCCCCATCCTAGTGTAACTACTACACCTAGGGGTGTCTAAATCATCATAAGCTACCTTATATCTCCTTCTCCTTGTACTCCCTAACTAAATGTGGACAGTACAGAGTCACTAGAGTGTGTTCATGTAACAAAATGTAGAGGGTATAGAGTTACTAAAGTGTGGTCATGTAACAAATGTATAGCTTAATCAACAAATACTAATCATTTATATCTATCCTAACTAGTAAAGATTGATCTATCGATAGGTTTAGACTCCATCTAGTCTAACAAAGCAAACATGAGAGGTTTGTATATGACACATATTAATCTAAATTAAGTAACAACAGTAAAGAAACAAAATGTATGTGTATTCTCAAATCCATGTTAATTAGCCCATTGATTCCTTTCTAAGCATATTGTCCTATTATGCCCTTCCCTTCTACATAAACTACATGATGTTCTATCTAAACACTTTCTAACGACCATCTTCACGTAATGTTGCTTTCTCTCAGGTTTGCTTTTTTTAAGCTTTAGATCTAAATTAAGGCAAATAGTTGGAACTAGCTTGTTTAGCTCATCTCTAATTGTGAAGATGTGGTGGATTTGATGTGTATACCTATACTAATGTCAAATAGATGACACAATCTTGATACGTAAGTAAGCCACCACAGCAAATGTATGTAAGGAAGGGATCCTATGTATTTTCCATTTATTGTAGGTATACATGTCAGTAGTAAAGTCAATCATATGATTTTTCCTACCTCACTTCATCTTATTCACTAAATGTACATTACAAACTACAAACTCAAAGATCCTGTTATGCCTATTCAAATGCACCACATGATGAGAACTCTCTCATTTTGTCTACTTCTCTATCATTTGGGTAGCATATTTTGTGAAGGGTCGATTCTTAGCTATCAGTTGCAACATATCCCCATGTCTCTCATCCCATTAGTGTACATAGTTACAAAAGATCTTTCTTACAAAGGATATCACTAATAATCCTTAGGCATATTTCAAATAGAATTAAAACTCTCTATAATGTTTGAGGTCTTGTATTGAAAGTAGTAATAACCATCATGTGCAACAGTTGATTATTCAAGTGGTAATCCATTGAACCAACTTACATCTTCCATTACGTCATTTTATGCTTAAGGCAACAATTTGCAAGATAACAATTTGAAAATTGTTAGCATAAATTTAAGGGAAAAAATGCAAAAAACCCCTCCTAAACTTTAATTTAAGTACGAATTCACCTTCTAAACTTTTAAAGTGAGGTTTTTGACATCCTAAACTTTGATAAATTAGTAAAACAATCCCCATAACTTTAAACTTTAATTTTAATGCATAAATACCCATCTAAACTATGAAGTGTTTAGGAGATATTTATCCCCCAAAATCAAAATTTACGAGGTATTTAAACACCAAAATCAAAGTTTGTAAAGTATTTACACATTAAAATTAAAATTTAAAGGGGTTATGGAAATTATTTATCATTTTATGTAAGTTTATGGGATTAAACTTCTCATTTTGAAAATTTATGGAATCAATCCATATCGTAGTCAAAATTTAGGAAGGTTTTTTTGCAATTTCTCCAAAATTTAATATGCAACAATAAGTTAATGGCTTGTAATTGATGCACTAGATATCTAAATTAAGCAATGATTCATACAGCAACGGATATTTGGAGGCATAACTTTATTTAAATAAAAGGCAATGAAAAGTCACTAAAAAATTGGCGCTAAGAAAATAAGAGAAGAAATGCTTGCCTTTTGAAAAAACACTCTCGCAAGTTGCTCTCTTTCATAAACCCTGATTTTTCATTCCCTTTCTCTCATTATCAGGTTCTCTCACCAACAAAGGAAAGAAGAGGAATAAGTCAAGTCACACCTCTCTCTCTCTTTCATTCTTTTTTCCCTTGCTCTCTCTCTCTCTTTCTTTTATCGTATCTTTCAGAGTGCGGTGTATCGAAGATTAGTTTTGGTTATTTTCTTAAGGTTAGGAAAATTTGGTTATTATTCTTTAACGCTCTAACAGATAGCAGGGTACTGGTAGGAGTACTTTCTTCAATTCAATCACTTTGGTTTGTAATCACCTTAAACAAGTCCATCGTCTAAAATATCTTTAGGTTGTGATGATATAAATTTTGGGTTTATTTTAAAGTTTAGGATTTGAACGATGTATAGTATTTAGATACCTAGGATCAGAGAGAGAGGAGTATCTACGTATAACACTGTATGATTTTGTATAACCAAAATTCTAAGAATTAGATTGATTGTGCAAGGAGAGTGAATTTCATGATTCTAATTAAGGTCCACCCCCCTTACTTCTCTATGGTCATGGATTGTGTTGTTTCTAATTTAAGACCAACAAGAAAGTAATCATCCCAAAAGGTTAGTTGGTCAAATTGTTAGCTAAGTAATGCTTTATTGGAGACATCTAAGTGTTGTTGTCCTCCACGTTCTAGGAAATGATCCTGTGATCTATGAAGCTCTTCTCGATAGGGTTGTTTGTCTACTGCTTGGGTGAATTTGATAGAGAATATAACGATAGAAAGGTTGTTTATCGGATGCCTTATCTCAGTAAGAGCCCGAATAAGAATGATTTGAGATATCGATGATAATTTGTATTAGAAAGAAATGATAAATGATGAAAAAGGAAATTAGAAGAGTTCACAGAGAATTACTTGTTTTGATAATTATTTGGATTATTTATTGGTATATTATTCCTGTGAAAGTCTAAAAGATGATTGGTTACTATATCTATTTACGTAATTCCTAATGAAGTTTTACTACCTTTTTTTTTTTTTTCTCTCCACTATTTGTGATCTCTCTTTGCCTTCCTGCTCTTCAAAGCTTAAAGATCGTAGAAATGTTTACAAACCTAAATGACAGATGAAAACTCCTTTTCAACTTGAAAACCTGGAGAAAGCTTATGCAAGTATGTAATTCATGTTTCCTTCTCGGTTTTGATTAGGGTTTGTTCGTCCTTTGTTGATTTTTTATCTGTTCTTATTACTGGTGATTGCTTCAATTTATGGTTCTGGTAATCTTTTACACCAATTGTTTCTTATTGTTGCTTGGTGATATTCGATTGAAGTTGTGGTTCTGATTGTTGTTGATTTTGGTGTTATAATGGAGGCGTGTCCATTCGAGCCTATGTGAGCCGAGCTGTCCAAGACATTATGGCTTTCGGATCAGCAATTACAGATGTGGTTCTATCATAAGAGATTGAAGCTTAAGAACAATGCATCATCTGTTAAGAAACCATGTAAATCTGCAGTTGTTGCAACCCCCGAGTATCCAAAATATAGTGTTTGTGCAGATGAACTTTTGGCATTGTTAATCTTGCATTTGTGTTTATGTTAGGGTGTACATTGTTAGATTTCATATATTGCATAGATAAATTCAACCTATAAATCCAATACTCTTCAGACAAAAAAAAAAAAAAAAAAAGAAGAAGAAAGCATGACAATTAATTTTCGCAGTCAGACATTTCTCGAGCATGAGGGTCCAAAATAAAGGCTTTTAAGATTATAGAGTTGCATGTTGTTTAGGGTAAAATCCGTCCTTTGAATTGTAGAGGGTCTGACTATTGTCTACATGTTGTTTTTACTAGTGAAATTACTAAAAATTCTATCTTGATATGCTCAATGCTAATTATTTAAATAATTCGTTTTGCTTTTGTTAATTCGTCTTTTTTCTTTCTCCAGTTTCAAATCGGACTTTTAACGTTGAGTTCTCTTTCTCAGTTGCTTGTTCATTCCTTCTCAGATTCTCTGCTTGCTGGTGTAAGCATAAAAGGGAATGGTGACGGAGTTTTATGTAGGGCCAAATGAAAATTTCCTAGGACAGGTTCATTGGAACTAGGAAGCTCTTTTGTTGACTCCTGGCATATGACTGGAGGTCGCAAGCAAAAGCATTTTCACTTATGGCTGATCGAAGTTCGAGGAATCGACAAAAGGATCGAGGCCTTCTTGTTGTTATCGAGTTAGGTGCACAGTATGAGGATGGATTACATGATGTGCAACTAGTAAGTTTGTCACTGATGAGCATAATTTTACTCTTTATCTCTTATGTTATTTTTTTTATTATTTTGAGTTATTTTGACTATTGATTTAAGTTCTTTTTTATTTCAAAGCTCAAATAAAGTAATAAGATGAAAAGCAGAGAATTTAAACAATTTTTGAAGAAAATTTTACATATTTTGAAGAAGGACTTAAGAATAGCAAGTATAAGAAAGGATTTGTATAAGAATTAAGAGAAGAGAAAGACTACAGGTGCTCTTTCTGGTCGTGTTTCTTAGCCGTGAAGCCCATATCCTCAATTTCCAACCAAAGCTTAATGAATTTTTGGCCAAGTGTAAGATCACGGCCCTAACTTGATGGTCATAATCTATGGCTATAATCTTCACGTAAATTGATTCAAGTCAATTTCTCAAAAGAATATTACAATTAATAGTCCATACCTAAACTCCATAGCGATGTTCTAACCCATGGACTTGCCATTTGAAGTTTATTTTGTTCAAATTATATAAATATACATCAAACACATATGCAAAGAAGAAGAGCTACCATAGTGATAGACTAAGAGAGTTCTTTAGGTTTATATTTATTTTTATCATGAAAATTCTTGTTTTTATCATGTCTTCAACACAGATTTGTAGATATCTAGACTTATAACCTTAAGATAACATGTAGCATTCTTAATTTGCAATTATTTTAATGAATTTCTCTTATTCTTATTAATTCAATTACATGTTTTGTATTGATTAAGTTGTTATTTTTAGGGCTACAACTTAAATATTAGATTTTATGATTGAAGTTACAAGGTCAACATATAGATAGATCTACCATAATTAAAGGCATTTATTATAAGCTTAAAAATAAATTATAGATTTCTTTCAGACTAATATTAATATCTTGTCTGTTCGTTCGTTCATTCGTTGGTAGAATTTCTACTCTTAATGTTGTTCTAATTTATATTACAAAAACGATTCATATAGAATGTAATTAGAATTATAAATTAATAGAGAAGTGATTCTTATTAATTGAGCAATTGATTTCCTCTAATTATAAGAATAAGGAATACGTTAGAAACCTTAGGCTACTACATGTTAGTCTTTTGCTGATTAGAATCTAAATATCACTTTTTATAGTTAATTAGGGTTTTTATTTTAGTTGCGTTGTTAGTTGTTAATTATTAATTAGTTTTTGTTATTTAAAATCCCTTTAATTCTTTAATTCATCATTACCATTGCTGCTCAATTTTAAATAGAGTAACTTATGACAAGTGAGTAAGTATTCAGTCCTCGTAAGATTGACAACCTTAAACTTTAGTGTCCTCTATACTATTATTTAATAGATACACTTATTTAGGCAACTTAGTAAATCACAAATCAATCATGTTGGCATGTATATATTTAGTTGTTTTTATGTTCCTTCTTCGTAGGAGTTCTTCAATAGGATTTTGTCCATGTCTTTCTTACTTTGATGTTTCATATGCCATGTCTTGACTTATCAATAAAAAGATTAGTCCTTAGATTTTGTATGATGTCATTGATAAATTTTTATGTATGGAAGATAATGCTTAGACAAGACAAAACCACATATGCACCAATAGAAGTTTGAAGCGGCTCAAATTTGCAATAGACTTGAGGGATATGTCGAGCAGCTTATTTACAGAAATATGCCATGTCTTAATTTATCAATAAAAAGATTAGTCCTTAGATTTAGTATTGGTAGCTTTAATGAAAAATATATCTTTACAAAGCCACATCCATCTATATACATACACACACATATATACATAATTATGTATATTGTAATGTCCCACCTTTCAAGTGTCAGTTTTATCTAATTAATGACCCATAATCTTTAAGCACAGTACTAAAAGGCGAATTGTTACACCATCCTTGAAATAAAGATAAGGTTAGACTAAAATCTTAACTTGAACCTACTCTCTTCAATATGTAATATCACATCACCATAAGGAAAATACCTATGATATCATTCAAAAGGCATATGTAGAGCGCTCAACCTGAAATTAAAATCTCATAAGCTAACCATCTTAGAAAGTGTACTAAGACTATTATTCATGATTCCCATAGAATATGTCTTATACTATTGAGGTTACCTAGCCACCACAATTTGTCCATACTTAGTTAAATGTAAGTTTGCAAGACTACTGAATCTTATATTAATTTTACATCACAATTGGAAATGAACTACATATAAGTTCTACTTCTCGACTTAAGTACATACTATAATATAATGGTCAACATATTTACATCATGAGCACAATACCATGTCTTCTAAAAGCTAACTAAGCACTCTCGAAGCATTTGAGATCCCATTGCAATAGCTTCAACTTCAATACCCGACCTTAAGGTAGTAAACACGAAACCTTTAGTTCCTTATAGAGCAAAGTGAGTACAAACACAAAACAATAAGGAGAACAATCAAATTCAATGCATTCACAAAGATCAAGTCTATGCAATAAGTAATGTAATGCAAGTGGAATACAGCTGTAACTAATGAAACATCATCACTCATTTGGCTACCTTACTAAAGAAATCTCATATAAACTTTCCCATATAACATGAAATCTCTCAGGATTAATCTACTTTGACTTTAGCTTAAACCACTAAGCTAATCTCCTTAAAAAATATTGCTTTCTTAACTAAACAATTAAGCTTTACAAATCAAGAGTTAGTATTTAATCCTTTCCTTGCCTATCATAAGCTACAAACAGCTTTAGGGGATCAATCCTAATCAAGAGCCAATATTCAAAGATCGTACCACAAACTTACCTGGTTGACTCAAATATCATACCACAAACTTATTGATTCTTTACATTACCTTTCATCAGCCACAAATAACTTTGGGAATACCAATAGGTCACCAATTCAAGTCGGTTCAAAAATCACTACTGGGTCTATTCAAAAATTGTACCACAAACTTACCAGGCAATGAACAAGACTTGATTCATTAAGGTAGCTTCAAATTAGCACTCATAGCCTTGTTAATTTTATTCCATGACAATGGAGCAAATGATACTTATGCTTATGCCAAAAGGTTATGTTATACAATACATCCATAGACTCAATGCAAATAACAGACTAACACAGATGCTTAAGTATTATGAACTATAGCATGCCAATTATCAAGGTACTACAAAGAGGCAACCGTATATTCATAATTTGTGAATCAGCTAATGCAAAAAGCCAAGCAATTAGTTTAATTATCCTTAGCATTTATCTATTAAGCTAAACATAGGCAGTCAATTACACATACCCATTTCACACAATAGGAATACTGTTGTGTTTGCCAATTCAGTATTTAGATGTCACTCTATCATTAAATATTTTAACTCAACCAATAACTGAATGGTCTACATTATCAACCACCACACAATGCAATCAATCAAATTAGAAAATGTATTCACCTGGCCTTAGCAATCTTTTTAAATCAGCACACTTAAAACACTTATTTAATTTCCTAAGGCTTCATATAACTTCAGAGAAGTTCATGTCTCTCCTTCAAGTTCTAACAAACAATACTACTGTCTCTAGCACAAGAGTATTAAGAGCATCATGAAACAGTTGCCTTTTCCCAATTTGCCATAAGGTCCCCTATTTGCTCAACTTGTATGATTCCATCAAGTGTCCAATGTTTAGAATTTTATCACAAGCTTACTTCTCCAATATGTTTCCTCATCCCTTTGTTAACAGCAACCAATAGCAAATAGTAGCTGGTCCAACAAAATAAAGCAAGTCATAGCTTAAGCATCTTTTAAGTGTTCAATACCAACAATGTCCAACGAACGCAACATAAGGTATGTCATTATCTTAGCTTTGCTTAATTTTAATGAAATTTCCATCTCAAGTTTGATGCAAGTTCATTTACACCTATAGCAAATCAGTGGGAAAATTATGTTTCCATCTTACTCTTCTACAAATCGGTCTACTTAACGCTACAACAGATGAGATCTTAAGTGTTATATTCTTAAATTGCCTAATGATGTTTAGGCTAGGTGTTTTACACTTATTTTTCTCCTTAATTCCCTTCTTCAAGTTCCTATACAATCCAACTACAAAGAAGAAGATCAAAGAAGCAAGTGTCTAATCCCCACAATTCTTTTCTTAATACTAATTAGGTGTCTTATTAAAGATGTGCCAACACAAGTAACAAAATAGGTATTAAATTCTGGATATGACCAGCATGCTTCATTAACTTTAGACTAATTCCATTAAGTATGCAGCTTCAGTCGGTCAAATCATACTGAGATAAATAAACCCATTAGCTAAACCCGTTGTTAGTTGTCATACTTGACAATTTCCATGAGATGTACAAAAGTCTACTTTCAAATGAAGTCATTTTCCTTGTAAAACCTATGTACGCTTTTATATATATACTAAAACCATATACCCTTTTATATATAGTGTGCCTTGTTACCCATTCTAAAAGCATATTTTTAGCAAATAATTTAAACCTTAAACTGATGAAAAAATGAATATAAAATGCAACAATCTTTATCCTTTTTTTTTTCTTTTACTATTATTGCATCCTAAGCGTATAAAAGGAATTAAGAAGATATTTATATAATATTTCCATAACGATTACTTTTACATCCTAAGATTACTACGTTTATCAAAATTGACTAATAAAGAACAAAATCACCTTTATTATATCATGTTAAAAACATAAAGCAAAACCACCTATGTAAGATTTACCTCTTACCTGGAGATTGTAAGCTAACAGATATTAATTCCAAAACCTTACATGATGTGGCTTCTAACATTAGCATAAAAAAACATTCGCAAGAGGTACTCCACTTGCCATCTTTGTTTTTTTTTTTTTTTCCTCCCTCCATGTACTATCCCCCAAGAAAGGAAAATGACCAAAGGAAGAGAAGATGACTAGTAAAACTACTTTTTCCGAGTTGAGGACGGAAATTTCAAGGTTTGAGAAAGTTCACTCATTTCTTTACTTATTTATCTTTTTTAACTTTTTTTTTTTTCTTCTTGACATTATCAACTTCTATTTTCCCTTCCTGGACATTATATTTCAAAATTTATTGGGTCAAGTGTATTACGTGGCCTTAAAATGAAATGTTACCGTACAGTCTTAGTATAGTGACAAAGTGATATACATCAAATTACATTGGCTAGTCTAATTAAGAATCGTTCCAGTCAAAGTGAAACAAATAAACTCCTATATGTTGAAGTTTTAAGTTTACACATTACTCGTTTTCTTTATTGCTTAATAGTTGTCCTTCAACCATAGATCTCAATGTTCAACAATGTTAAGGTCCAACATTATTCCATCAGGCAAGGTTTCGAATGAAATTTACCCATTTAATATGTTATTGCGTTGATACGTATAGCAAATTTTAGAAGTAACTTTGCTTATATTTAGTAACCATACTAATATAGGTAGTACGGATGTTGTTTCCTATATTATCTTAGCAAGTTGCTATATTTTTAAGGTACACTTTTATTCCAAAGAAGCATATATACATCTATATGAATATATATATCTATAAATTCATGTATTCTCATTATTATTGGTTTTATAAGTGAATTAGTCCATCACCATAGTTTCATTATGTATTGGAGCATATTAGTTGAGTTTCTAGTAAACAATGAACGAAAGTGTTACATTATAATAAAATCATGTCACTTATACTCCTTATTTTATAAAATCAATCTTTACAAGGTCATTTTGACTTACTTTTGTGTTCTCATTATGAAGTTTGGATTAAAA
Organism: Lumnitzera littorea; assembly: GCA_024138015.1. NCBI lineage: Eukaryota > Viridiplantae > Streptophyta > Magnoliopsida > Myrtales > Combretaceae > Lumnitzera > Lumnitzera littorea. Next base: position 50,639,520 of record JAMXBB010000002.1, read on the forward strand.
TGATTAACATACTTCAAAGCCCTAATTAGTAGCTTGGAATTTTGGAAACTTGAAGTATCACACACATACATACAAATATATATATATATATATATATATATATTGTTTTGATTCACAAGTATTCATCACTTATTACGTCAATGTTACATAGTATAGCATTCGAGTTCATATCCTATATCTTTCTTTAGCAACTATCTTCTTTTACTTCTCTTAAGGGTAACAAATCCATTTCAAATATGAAGTTTGTCATTCAATTGGATTTTCATCGATTATCTTCTAGGTTACATTCCTACTAAGAACTATTTATTTATTTATTGTGAGAGAATAGAAAAAGGTTTGATAAAAAATAGTGTTGATTATATAGTGAAAAAATGTCACTTATAGCTTTTGATTTCCTAGAATTGGAATCCTCCCTACCATATAATGTTGATTATATAGTAAAAGAAGGAACTATTCCCTTACTCAAGTAACTATAGATATGACATGAGTTTCTACCTTTAGTAGCCTTATGTATAATTTGTGTATTTTAAGAAATATTGGTTCTCATATATTATATTAATTACATTTAGTATAGAATTGTGACTAATTTTTATTATTCTTTGTTTAGGAAGATAGTATTGAAGGCATAAATGCTTGAATACATATCAATGTCTACCAAAAACTAGGATGTTTGGGATATCATTGAATTTCTTTATATTACTTTTTGATTATTTGTTGAATTGTTTACATCTTATTAGAACTTAGTTATTTTGTTCACTATTTTGTGTATTTTGAAACTATTGATACTTATGAACCTTTTGGATGTTAGTTAAATGTGAACTTATGAGTTGCAAGTGGTTATTAATGTTAATTATGTAATATTATCATTTATAATGTCTATAGATTTTCCACTATCAAAGTTTAAAATGTTACATATAAGAAAAAATTATCGCCTTTAATTATTATTGAACCATTGCTTTTGATGTGTGTGCTAAATGTTGCCTTTATATAATGAAACAATTGCTTATTAGAGGTGCAAATGGTTGCTTTTATCTAATTATTTGTTATAAAACTTCACATAAAATATTAGCTTTATTGTAAACCATTGCATTTTATTGAGGAACATAACAAAAAAATTCTTAAGAAGGGGTAAGGGCAAAACTAATTACATCTAGAGGCAAGGAAGGCGTCTTTTTGAAAGATGCCTTCTTCTTTTCTATATTTCAAGAAGATAATGGCTAGGGAGTTTCTAAATGTTAATAGAGAAGAACCAAATACAAAAATTTCTCAATTACGCTATATTATTCGTAAACAATTTAGGTACATGGTTACTAATAGAAGGGTATAGGCCGATAAGATAAAGGCTATTAAAGCAATCTATGGTAACTAGGAGAGATTATACGATAATCTTCTAAAACTTCTAAACACAATCCAAATAAGTAACCCCAAGACAAAGGTTTGATGGAGGTAGAGTGCTTCAAAAGAGCTAAGGTAATAAAGTTTAAGTAGGTTTGGTGATCTTTTGGCCCATACATAGAGGTATAGAAGTTCTACATGCCTGTCATTGTTATTGATGGTACATTTCTATATAAAAAGCACTGCCATAAGTTATTGATTGCTACTAGTATGGATGGCGCAAACCATATAGTCGCATTGACCTTTGCATTAGTAGATGAGGAGACAATGAAAGCATAAGGTTAGTTTCTTAAGAATTCGAGACAATATGTGTATGGTGAGCAAGAAGGCTAGGAAACTATATGCTTGATATTGAGTAGAGGGATGGGCATTCAATTAGCATTGGATGGAGACAAAAATGGGTAGAAACCCCCTTTTATAGTATGGCGGTGGTATATACACCATCTTGCAAGAAATTTCAATAAGGTACATAAGAACCAACAGTGCAAGAAGTGGGTAACTTTCGACATAGTACAAGCTTAGCCTTGAAAGTTTGAGAAATGCTTGGAGAAGGATTTGAGTGTCAAGGTTGATACCTTGGGTTGATTTGCCCCTTTACCAATGCAGTTGTGGACACTTACATACAAAGGGGGCTATTGGTTCGGTTATATGACATCAAACCTTATTGAAAGTTGAAACTTGGTATTGAAACATACTTAGGGACTATCAGTGACATCGCTTGTTAAGAAGATCTTCTATAACTACTTATTAACTTAGGATAAGAGACATAAGGAGATACTTGAGTGGGTCATTAGGAATCAACCATACACCAAATAAGTTGCAGACATGTTAGAGGAATGGGTCAAGTGAGTGAGTTCGCATTGGGTGTTGCATTTCAATAAGTATAACAGGCTTTATGATATTGAGACTAAAAGGAAGCATGTTAGCATCAGGACGAAGGGAGGCAAGCATGTGCAAATAGTCGACTTCAATAATCATTTGTACACTTGCAACGAATAGCAAATATACAAGATCTCTTGCCCACATGCAATTACTATGGTCGATTCAAGTGGCTGGATATCATGTCATCAATCAAGGATTGATATAGGTCCATTCATCAGGTGTAATATTAAAGAGCCCACTTCTTCTTGATTGGGGATGATCGAGCTAGCTAGTGATTTTACGCCTTTAGAAAGCATATCTTAATCCATGGCTTGAGCATAACAAGAGTAAGCCTAAGACAAAGCAATTCCACATGGAGATGTACGTTAGAGGACGTTCAGATAAGACAACTTGCACTTTATGTAGGAGGGAGGGGCATAATAGAAGAATGTGTCCATATAGGATACAACAGGCTAATTGATCCTAAGACTAACAACTACATACGTGCTTGACTCTATTTATTTAATGACTAATGTCGAACTAATATGAAATGATATGTATTTTACCAATCACTCACCCTTTTCTTTTTGCTTTTGCAGGCTAAGTGAAGCTCTGACCTACAGATAGATCAATTATGACTAGCCAAGATAGGCATAGATCATAATGCATTTAAGCAAGACATGTAAACCTACTGACCCGTCATTTTATTACAAACTACCTTATTTACCTAAATTCTAAGGTGCTCATGTGTGGTTGTTTTTTTCTTTAGAAGACATGGAGGCTTTACATGGATAATGTCATGAGTGGGAACTTAGATACAATCAACAGGTTCATGAGATCCCTTTAGACCCTCACATGGTGCCTTACCTATAGTAAGCTAAGTTTACAAAACTAAGTCGTCTCCCATATATCCAGCTTAACCACTACTTGATCACAACACTTGTTAAAAGATGTAAATGGGAGACTCACACTTTCTACATGGCCTATGGAGACATTACCATGACCTTTAGGATGTAAAGGTATAATTAGGTTTCTAAGTCGATGGTATGCTAGTGACTAAGAGCACTTACAAAGAGTAGCCTCATATATGTGTCAAATACCTTGGAGTTGTTCCCAAAGTTTCCAATGGTAAAGAAACGCGTGTGAAGTTAAGCTAACTGGCTAACCATTTCAGCTCCCTATTTGTTGGGGCAGATAAGGAGTAGCTTAGACAACATACGAGAGTGTATAACCTATAGATGTTAGGAGGGTTCGTATTTGCTGATAAAATCTAGCAACCTAAAGCATTCCCTGTTTCTCCTTCTATTAGAGGACTTCAGTTGAGTTAGACAGTATAATTGGCATTCTGCATGCAACCAGTCACTTAAGGCTTCGATCGATTGAAAGATCCGATCGAACCTAAATTATAAGTAAAGCTAGAAATATTAGTAAAATGATCCCGTAAGTTTGAATATAAGAAAATAAGTAATAAAATAGGATACTATAAAATTTTCAAATTTTAAATATAATACTTGTTAATCATCAAAAAGGCGAAAAGTGTAATTTAATAACTAATAAATTACTAGAGATAGATTATATGTATACGAAAAATCATAAAATGACCTAAATAATAATTATGAATATTCACATGTACCCCACATGTATTTACGTGTAAATAAAAATACGCGAAATTACTTAAATTGGCCAAAAACTTAGTAAATAATTAAATAAAATTATTAAATTAATAAAGAAAAATAAAAAAAAAAATCAGAAGGGTGTGGATTAATGCAAATATGGTCATGGCAGGTCAGAATCTAAAAAAGAAAAATTATCTAATTAGAATTAAGCAACACAAAAGCCAAAAATCAAAGAAATAGGGCAATGTCATGTCTAATTAATGCATATTAGTTACCACAAAGCCCTATAAATAGCAAGAAAAATTAAGAAGCTCATTTGGATAGTTAGAAATCAGAGAAAATTAGGGAGAGGTGAAAATTGAGAGAAAAACCAAAGAAAAAAAAAAAAGAAAAGGAAAACTGTGCAGTTAGGGCCACAAAGGAGAACCCAGATCCGACAGGCAGTTGAGAATGGACAGCCACCACCACCACACGGTGGTAGCAGCGCCAAGTGGGCCGACACACCCATGGCCACCAACGGTGGCCGGAGCCACCCAAATTGGTGAGTTCGATTTCCAGCTTGATTTTGTGTAATTTTGTAAAAATAGTAAATATTATTAGAAAATTATGAAACTTATTATTCTGAGGTTTTATTGTATGTAGATTTAGGGAAAATTAGTGATTTAGTTTAATCACGTCTGAAAATATAAGGTTCTTAACAAATTGAGCAAAACCGAGCATGATTAGAACGAGAAATAAATAGGCATAGGAGCGTAGTTTGGAACTCAATTTTTTTCTGTAGAATGCTTATGTGATATAGATCAGTGCTATGAAGCCATTTTTCTAAAATTAATTTTTGAAATTTTTAAGTTAATTTTTAGCCCTAAAATGATAGGAAAATTGGGTAATTTTTGGGTTAATTAGGTGATTAAGATACTAATTACTGATTTAGACAGTAATTAGATATTTAGGGATGTTAATCTCTGATGTGGAAACCTAATCCTAGCCTTTGGAGTATTAAGTATAATTAATTTAGGAAATTAGGTAGTTATTGTAAGAAATTAGTAATATGTGGAATTGAAAATTAATAAATCTAAAAAAATTAGGATTATTTAGATAATATTATAATAAAAATCAGAATAATACTAAATCTAAAATAAGATTTAATTTTAGATAATTATATAAAAATGTAAGATTTTTACACATCGAGGATAAATCCGATACCTTAATTAAGAATAGCGTATACCGAATAGTTTAGAATACTAAATTAAGATCCAATAGGATATTTGAATTCTCAAGCTTAATGTGATTAATTTCACATTAGGATTCAAGCATATTTAGGACTTAGAAATCAAACTAAAACCTAATTTAGAAATCAATGCGGAAACTAAACCCGAACCTAACCCCAAACCTAGAATAATTGTAAAAGACTTAAGACCTAGATAATTAGGCATATTAAACCCTAAACAAAACATAACAATAAGCGTTATAGGATAAAATGTACCTATAATAGTTATATGAGAAACTGAAACCATGTTTATGTTATAGGGATGATCGGCGATGGCCTGAGTAAATTAGACCTCGAGTAAGTGAGTGAGGAGTCGAGGTAAGTTGGGATTAATACGTTGTTGTATTTTGGAGGCTTAAGATTATGCTTAGTTGTGCTTGTTAGATAGTTGAATGTGTACATGTGCTTGATTATGAATGATGCTATGATTCTGTCTATTGTCTTGATTTGTATTGTATGGTTTGTATGAAATGATTGATCACCCTAAACTGGACCTAATCAAATATATGACCTATAATCATAATCGGACCTACATGGCAACCCATTAAGGGAACTTAGGACTCTTCGGCCAAATACTGACCCCTTCGAAAGGGATAGCGCAGGATTGCAATTGGTCTCTTCTTCATCCTCAGTCGAACTAAGTGACAGGAGAGGAGGTCGTGGCGAGGGTAAAGTTAATGGTTCGAAGGTAGTTGAGGGAGGAGCGAGGTCTCCATTGCACAAGCCTGGGTTTAGTCCTGAGCTACTGCATTAATGGTAACTCCTCAACCCGGATTAGAGCGAGCACAATTTCTCTAATCTCACGACAGGCCGGACAACATCGTGTGATGGAATTTGCTTGCACATGCATTGTACCTAATAAGTTGATTAAAAACCTTGTTGTGTTTATGATATAGTTTTAAGTCCTCCATCCTAACTTACTGAGCTATGGTTGCTCACATCCCTATAGACGTCATGCAGGTGTTGGCTAAGAAGTGGCAAACAACTACTCTGAAGCTAGCAACTGCTGGATCCTAGAGAGTGAGGAAAAATATTTGAAGAACAAACATATATTCTTAAGGTCTAAGTTTTGTTTTATTTAAAATTTTTCATTTTTTGAATAATGTAATAACTAAATTATAGTGTATATATATAAATTTTCTTACTTTCTTAAGTAAATGATTTATTTAAACTACAAACTGTTTACTTCAAATCGGGTTAGTCGTGGACGAATTGTGTAGATCAGGTCTAAGATAGCGGTTGTAAGGCCAACTTCTATCTTAGGATGGTTTACATGGCGGGGCTGTTACGACTCTACTGCTTCGTGGCGTGACACATGTCTCACTGGGCTATGTAAACAACTATGCATCTTGTCATTAAAATGACTCATGAGATGGGAGGTGTTGGGATTCTTCTTCAAGTATGGGCTTAGGATATGATAGGAATCAAGCTATTAAGCTTTTGAATCGTAGGCGAGCGTAAGGACTAGAGGGGCTAGTAAGGTAAATCCTTCTACTCCAGCCGAATCTTGTAAAAGCCAAATATCTCTTTGTCGAGCCACTTTGCATGTCAAGCTGAATGACTACCCATCTCTCGGAGATTATGTGCCAAATAGTAGAATGTCGAGACATCTTCCAAATCTCATGCACTTACTCACCCATGCCCAAGTCGACCACTTGTTTATTGTCACCCTTACTAAAAGGTCGAGAGAGAGAGACCCCGAACTAATCCTCAATTACCCCTACTCGAACAAGCAATCTGCTCGTACTCTTTTATCTACATCCTCCAATAACATCGCTAATGTATCTCTACTATGTATACAGGACTACGTGTAAAATCTACTATACTAAGAATTTCTTTTTTTGAATATTCATTTTTACCCTTTTGTATTCTTATACATTACTTATTTAAGACAATGCCCTTTTTGTCCTTTCCTTTTTAGGTAAGTTACCCTGACTTATCGAGTATAAATACTCCTTATACTTATAGCTATAATAAGTAGATTGTCATTAATATACTTGATATTTTCTTTCACGAATGCTATTTGTTTACTCTCATTTCACTCTTATCCTAACCCTTAAGCAAGGTTAGTTGACGAGTAACCTCATCAAACTAATTTGTATGTCATATTGAGTTATGCTGTGAGTTCTCTAAAGTTCCATTGATGCTCTTAAGTTCTGTCTATACTCTGTATCAGTATAGTTGTTATCCTTACTGGTTGTTAAGCTTTTGGTTTGTGGAAGTGTTAGTTGTAATGCCTAACCGAAAAGTTTGAAAACTAAAATCTATCAGAAAAAATGTCAAACCTGAGTATTAATGTTGATGTTAGAGATGATAACAGTAGTGTTGTCCACTATAGTCAACAATCTCGGGGTACTTTGAGAAATACTGAGGAGAGACTTGATAAGGTGGCTAACCTTTTAATGGATTTAACTTGAGTTGTTCACATGTTGGCTTATTAACCTGCTGAAGCCACAGCAAACACCCCACAAGTTACTCGACCTGCTAGAGGTCAAAACCTAGCTCAATAAGTTCGAGGTGAAGGAATAAGTGGATAAGTGAGGAGAAGGATTAACTTGGGAGATTTGAGAGAAGAGGATGAGGGAGAGTATTATGAAGAAGAAGAGCAAGCTCGAGCACCCTAAGCATCTAACCATGTGAAGCTTCGACGAGCTTCAATAGGTCTGGAAGTACGGATGAATACTTGGATTGGGAGGAAAAAGTGGAACGTGTTTTTTATTATTATCAATATGAAGATTACAAGAAAGTGAGAACTATTGCTATTAAGTTATCCAGATATGCTACCATGTGGTGGAAGAATTTCCAGGCTATGAGGAGACGAAAAAGATATAGAGAGATTAATACATGGCTTGAGATGAAAAGAATACTCATAAACAGATTTGTGTCGAATACTTATCTATAAGATACTTTTACTTGGTTTCAAGAGCTAAAGTAAGGAGGCCGAACTTTTGATAAGTGTATCCAAGAATTCCAAATGCTTATGATCCACTGTGAAGTGGAGGAACCATTAGCACGAATACTCTATAGGTTTCGTACTGAATTAAAAGGTAACATTCATAATATTGTGGAACTCCAACAATTCATCGCAATGGATGAAGCTATTAGAATAGCTCAACGAATGGAGAGGCAAAAAGAAGTTGAGTACTGACCAAACTACCGACTAGTCAACCAAGACAAGGAAGTCACCAAGCTCAGTTAAGTATCAAACCGATCCAAAAGATGGATGTCTGATCTAAACAAAAGGGTCAACTTGATAGTGACATGTTGACCCAAACTTATGAGAAAGGGTAAGGTTCTAGTAAAAAGATAAGCTAGATCAAGTGCTTTAAGTGCCTAAGGTTTGGAAATATGGTTGCTTAATGCCCGAATCGAAGAACTATGGTCATCAAGGGAGATGTCCTGAAGCTAGAAGTAGAGAGTATTGATGAGAAACCTGAAGAGGAGAGCCTTGTTAAGAAAGAAGTTTCTCATGATAATGAACTGATTGAGGAGGACATGTTGCCGAGGACTTGGATTGGTTGATCTTAATTGTTTGATGCGCAATGAACTTGAAACCCTTACGCAAAGAAGAGTAGAGGGAGAACTTGTTTCATACCACCTATAGGGTAAATGATCAAGTGAGTGCACTAGTTGTGGATGGTGGAAGTTGTACCAATGTGGCATCAACAGATATGATCACAAGGTTGAAGTTGCTGACAATCACACACTGGAGGTCGTACAAGTTGCATTGGATGAGTGAGAAGGGAGCAATACATATCACTTGGCAAGTACTGCTGACGGTCACAATTGAAAATTACTCTAACGAGATTCTTTACGAAGTGTTGCCCATATGCACCTCACACATATTGCTTAGTCGACAATAGCTATTCAATAAAAGAGTTATCTACGACTGATATCAAAACATGTATGTATTCGAGAAGGATAGCCAAAAGATTACATTGAACCCAATGTCACCGAGTGAAGTTAGCAACTGCAGGTTAAACTTGCTCACAAATCAAAGAAGACTCTAATGATGAGTAGAGCTAAGCTCTAAGAGGCCATCAATGCCGATGAGCTAACCCTCATGTTAGTCAAACATCTGTTAGAATTAAAGGAGCAGGGTAAACTACCCTAAGAAGTGAGAACATTGCTGGATGAACATGCTGATCTATTCCTAAAACAATTACTTAAGGGGTTGCCCGTAATTTGAGGCATAAAACACTGCATTGACTTAATACTTGGTGCTACACTGCTAAATAAGCTAGCCCAAAGGATGAGTCCCAAACAATCTTCTAAGCTCTAACGATAAGTTAATGAACTAATAGAGAGAAGTTATGTTAGGAAAAGTCCCAACCCTTATGTTGTTCTAGTGCTTTTAGTATCAAAAAAGGATGGAACTTGGCAAATGTGTATTGATAGCCGAGCCATGAACAAGATCACAGTCAAATATAGGTATCCTATCCTAAGATTGGAAGATATGTTAAATGAATTGAGTGGAGCTAAGATCTTTAGCAAGATTAATCTAAAACTAACTACCATCAAATCCATATGAGGTTAGGAGATGAGTAAAAGACTACGTTCAAAACTCAGCATGGACTCCATGAGTAGATGGTCATGCCATTTGGCCTGTCAAATGCTTTGAACACTTTCATGTGATTAATGAACGACATGCTAAGAAACCTAACAAGGAAGTGTATCATAGTGTACTTTAACGACATTCTAATATACAGTGCCAACATACCAAGTCACTACAAGTATCTCCAAGTTGTATTAAATATCCTCTATGCTAAGAGATTATTCAGTAATCTCAAGAAGTGTTGCTTTTGCTAGGAGGAAGTGGTATTCTTAGGCTACATGGTAAGTAGAGGAGGCTTACGAATGGATGACGAGAAGATCTAAGCAATTATCGAGTGGCCAACTCCTATTAGCTGTATCAAAGTAAAAAGTTTTCATGGACTGACTTCCTTCTACAAAAGATTCATTAAGAATTTTAGCACCTTTGTTACACCCCTTACTAAGCTAATGAAAAAGACAATCGACTTTCGATGGGGAGGAAAGGAGAAGAGAAGTTTTGCTAAGATAAGGGAAAGGTTTACCTCCACCCCTATACTAGTTCCACCTAACTTCGAGAAAATATTTAAGCTAAAGTGTGACGAGTCAAACATTGGGATAAGTGTTGTCCTAATGTAAGAAGGCCAGCCAATTACCTAACATACTGAGAAGCTTAGAGGTCCTCAGCTAAACTACTCTATGTATGATAAGGAACTCTTAGTGCTAATTTGAACACTACAAGTATGACAGTATTATCTATGCTAAGAGAATTTGTCATCTATACTAACTATAAATCTCTAATGTACCTCCAAAGTCAGACAAAGTTTTCATAGTGGTAGGTGAGATAGATCAAATTCCTTAAAAGATTTAATTTTGTAATAAAATATAAACAAGGAAAGTGCAATGTAATTAAAGATGCTCTTTCGAGAAAACATGTACTCCTTACCAAGTTGTAGACAAGATTGTTTAGGTTTGCAAGCATTAAGGAATAGTACGTTAAGGATCTACACTTTGGACCCATACGTGTTGTGTCGAGGGGAGGATAGTAAACGAGTATCACATGGAGGAAGGGTATTTGTCTCGAAGAGGGAAATTGTGTGTACCGACCTATTTACTAAAGGGATTATTGATCAGGTAAGCCTATAATAGAGGACTCTCCAGACATTTTAGAGAGAGAAGGACCTATAAATTGGTCGTTTCTTCTAGTTAAGAATGAAGCGAGATGTGCACCAAGTTGTTGAAAGCTGTACAATGTACAAGAGGGCTAAATGCTGAGCCAAGCAAGGGAAAGCAGTGCCTTTACCTGTTCCGACGAAACCATAGATTGAGTTGAGCATAGACTTTGTTCTCAGACTACCACAAACTGCTCGAGGCAAAGATTCTATAATGGTTGTCGTTGATAGGTTTAGTAAGATGGCACACTTTGTGCTCTACTCTAAGACTAACGATGCTTTGGCTATTACTTCTCTATTCTTGCAGGAAATTGTTAAGCTACACGACGTGTCGAGAAGCGTAGTATCAGATAGAGACTCGAAGTTCTTGGGCTATTTTTGGAGAACTCTATGGTGATGGATGGAGACCAAACTGCTATTTAGTACTTCCTATCACCCCCAAACAAGTAGCCAAACAAAGATAGTCAATCATACTTTGAGATCACTACTCCGAGCTATAGTGAGCAAGAACTTGGCTGATTGGCACGTTTAGTTACTAGTGGTCAAATTCGCTGACAACCGAACAATACATGACACTAAGCAAATCCCCTTTAAGGTTATCTGTAGTTTCAATCCCGAGTTGCCCTTCGATCAAACCTCTGTACCTAAATCTGATCAAGAAGACCCTAATGTAAGAGCCCGAGCATAGTCCCTTCAACACATCTACAACAAATTCACTCAGCATATAGACCAAGTTGCTAGAACAATGCAAGAGAAGAGCAAGGGTAAGATGGCTAAACAATTCCAACCAAGAGACTTGGTGTGACTACACCTTAGTAAGGAGAGGTTTCCCAATAAGAAGAGGAACAAACTATCTATACGAGTTGAAGGACCCTTTAGAATCCTCTAGAAGATCAACAATAATGCCTATAGGTTGGACATACCTAAAGACTATAGAGTTTCTAATACATTCAACATTACCGACCTTAGTCCATATCACCTTGACGAAGAGCAAATCGAAGACTACTTGGATTTGATCTCAAATTTAAATCAACTATCTACACGAATTGAAGGACCCTTCAGAATCCTCTAAAAGATCAACAATAATGCCTATAAGTTGGAGTTACCTAAAGACTATGGAGTTTCTAATACATTCAACATTACCAACCTTAGTCCACATCACCCTAATGGAGAGCTGATCTCAAACTATTCAGATTTAATCTCAAATTTAAATCAACCCTAAGGGACTGATAGGAATCAAGACTGGGCCTTTGACCCGCAGTCGATGTCATACCCCAAACAAGAAGAGTTATAACAGTCCCGCCGTGTAAACTAATCTAAGATAGAAGCTAACCTCATAGTTACTATCGTAGATGCAGTTCACATAAAGTGCACAACTTAACCAGCTTGAAACGTCTGTTCTGACACCTATTAATAACCAAACCTGTGGTAGAGCTTTCACAAATACTTGTTCTATACAACCTGCTGTTTAGTACCACAACAGTATTTAAACAAACATTTCACATCCAAAGGTAAAGTTTACAATCAAAGTTTATTAAAAACTATAGGGTTTTGCGGCCCATATACAATAAGTTAGAAAACTAGTGAGCTCCCAAGGAATTCCCATTTAGTTTTCCTCAAAACTTAAAGACAAACTCAAGAGCTCAGGTTCAGTTAATTCCTCGATCCTCATTTTCCCACACAACAACACATTAACTTAGGAACGGTGGTACTTGAACATCTTGTCTTTACTCAACACCTGCAAAAGAGTCTATAGGGATGTGAGCACAACTAGCTCAGTAAGTGGGATGAAGTCAAAAGAGTACTGCACAATCACAAATAAGGTTAAATAATTATGATGAAATGCAATGCAATCACTTAAATGAAACATCACACAGTGTTATCCAGTCCACTATGAGGTTAGAGAAATTGCATCCACTCCAACCTGGATTAAAGAGTTTCGTCGCGACTCAAGTCAGACCAAACCCAGGCTTATGCAATGGAGAACACCCTCCTCCCATGACCGCCTTCAAACTACGACACCCAACCTTACCGCAATCTCCTCGCCTGTTACTTAATTCGACTAAGAATGGGGAAAGGACCATTTCAGCTATCCTCATCAAAGGAAGTCGGTATTTGGCCTAACACTCTTAATCGTTTCCCCTAACAGGTGATTATGCATGTCCAATTTCATTTTAATCGAATAACTTTTAGTTTTAATCAGGGGTAACCAACAAGTTCACACAATATAGAATCCATACAAATATGTAGAACTGCACACCAAAGAGTTGAACTCTTGTCACAACCAAGTAGCATTCATACACACAGCATGTGCATAATCATCTAACTACAAACACAACCAGAAGTACTCTTGGGTCTCCGAATACTTTAAATAGCACCCAAACAAGCGATGAAGCCACAATCCCAACTTACTTGTTTAGACATTCGCTATTGTTGACTTGAATTGTCAACTGTCTTTGTATTAGAAGGTCCTAATTACATAAAAAACCCAAATTCAGTTTTCGTAATAATTATGAAAACATTAGGGTTTAATCTAAAATGGTTATATATATATATATATATTATTTCCATAATATACAGTCATGTTGTTACTATATATCGAATTAAATTATTAATTATTGATATTGTACATCATTTATACTATTACGTATTATATATCATTTCGATCGTATCGAAATGTACATTTTATTTGTTAATTCACGTTTTAATTCCGGTAAGGTTACCGAAATATGTATATTCTTGAATATGATATAGTCATAAGCTAAATTACTTAAGGTTGTCCGATTTCAACAAAATTAGTATCATTGAGTTCGTATAGACCTAACGATACATTTTACAAGTCATGTTTCTAGAAATGGCTTTTAATGGGTAGTTTGAGTTTTTAATACAATTATACATAATTATATAAAAATGATCGTATTATACGTAATTTACATTATTAAATTATATTTTATCTAATTTTTCCTTATATTGTAACAATATAAGTATTATTCAATTCTAATACACCTAAAGTGTATCTCGATCAGAAAATATTAATAAATATAATAAAAATCTCCATTTAATCCAATCTGATCAGTAATCCTATAAATAGTTTTTATTTAACTTTTTAATTCATTTTAGCCTATTAATATTATAAATACACCCCGACTTGTAATTTAAGCTATTTTACTTAATAAATTTGTAATAAATAGTTCGGGTTACCAAATAATCCCCCTAAAATTTCTATAAACTTCTAAAAATATAGGGAATTCAGTTATCACTTGGTTTCAAGTTTCCGACCTATTGCCTATATTTTCATATTGACGATTTTAGCCCTAAATTATGATAAATTATCCAATTATAATTCTTTTAGCACCAAATTAATTTCAATCTAACTCAATACTGTTACTATTTATTATAGATCATTACATGTCCATTTCATCAATTAATTTCATAATTTCCTATTAAATTCATAATTTCAGCCTATTTTCGAGCTAATTTCAGGCCTAAAAATTCAATAAATATTAAAATTATTCAAATCAAAATTCAGGCTACATAGCAATTACCTATATATCATACACATCCTACACAAAAATTTTTAGCTAGAGACGACATTATTTAGTACATTTACTTTACAATTATACATTCGGGTGAACAGTAGATTTCTTAATAAAGTATATTAAATATTACGAATTTTTCAAAAATAAAAATATCACATGAAATCATGTTTAAAATAACCTAAGTACAATTTTCTTTCACAATTTTCTAGGCGGATTTACTAATTTTTAAAAATTATTGAAAAACAAGGCAAGAAATTGACCTTGGTGTTCTTGGGTATTCTGGTGGCCGGCAGCGGTTGAGTGGTTGTCGAACGATCTACACGGTGGGTGGACCGTGTAAGGTTAGCTGGGTTTCATAGTAGAACCACTCTAAGTTATGGTTCTTCACTTTCACGAAATTTCTCCTGTTTTTTCTAAATTTCTTTTTATTTTCTTCGATTTTTTCTAATTTTTCTTTTTCTCTATTCTTGGTTCCTAATTGCTAAAATGTTGCCAATCTGCTAATAGGGTAGTATTTATAGAATTCTTTCACTGCCTATGAATTTTTCTTTTTTTTTTCTTTTGTTTTCTCCATTAATAAAGCATGATGTGTCATTTTTTCTCTCCTTACACTTTTGATTCAGCAATTCTCTACTTCTGTAGCAGCCACGTAAATTTCCAGCAAGCTTCAATGTATTTAGGATAAGTATTGTTAATTATTTACTTAAATATGAATAGTATATGTTACAATTTAATTATTTAATTAGTATATAAGTATATACCCTATGTAAATAACATGTGAAATATATAACTTTACTCATATAATTAAGTTTCTAACATATCTTTTATTTTTAGGATATGTTCTAAAGTTAATTTCATGAATTCAACACAATGAATATATAATTACATAATTTGGGGTTAATTTACGAGTATAATTATTATTTATACCGAGTATACTCATAAAATTACGTGTATTTTTATATAGTAAATTATACTATATTATCTCATTTTATAGCTCAATTAACTTATCTCTAAGTTCTCGTTACAATTTAAATTTGATTTTAGGAGTTCCGAACATTTTAATACTATATTAAATATTCTAATTTCTAAGGGCAAAATTGGGATTTTGCGTCATTGTTACTAAAATCTAACTTCACTGTAATATCTCAACTAACTTTTTTATTCTAGTCGTAAAGTTTGAGCTTAATTGAATAAGTTTCCCTAAAAGCCCTAAATCTAAGCTCGGTTGTCCTAAACTCAATTTTGGGAGCTTACAGTCGAGCCCAAGAATTAGAGGAGTTAGCAAGGCAAATCCTCTTACTCCAACTGATCCTTATCAAAACTAAGTATCTCTTTAACAAGCCACTCTGCATGCCGAGCCGAATGACTACTCATCTTGTAGAGATTATGTGCTGAATAGTAGAATGCTGAGACATCTTCCAAATATCATATGCTTACTTACCCATGCCTAAGTCGACCACTTTTTTGGCATCGCCCTTACCGAGAGGTTGAGAGCGAGAGACCCCAAACTAATCCTCAATCATCCCTACTCTAACAAGTAATCTGCTCTTACTCCAACGGCATCCCTAATGTATCTCTATCATATGTACAAGACCATATGTAGAATCTGTTACACTAATAATTGATTTTCTTGAATATTCATTTTTAACTTTTTATATTCTTGTACACTATTTCTTTAAGACAATATCCTTTTCATCTTTTCCCTTTTAGGCAAGTTGGCCTGACTTGATAAGGATCAACAACAACAGATCGGACGAATAGAAATGGGTATTTGTGGATTCGAGTAGGCATGAAGAACAGGAAGCAAAAACAAAGGTTTTGATAGTGAATATGAATGGATATAACTCACTAAGACACAAACACAATTAAGGGTCTGAGCTCAAAATAGGGTTTGATACAACTTACCACTCAAGATTCAAATGAAAGTTAAATGCAATTAACTAATCAGTTCAAATGAAGGGTTCACTACAATTTTAGAGTTAAGATTGATAAGAACACGAGAGAGATTAAAGAGCTTAACAACACTCAATAATTCGGCAAACGCAAGGTTTTACTAGCTTAACTATAGCCTTGCTCAAAAGAAGAAAGTTTCACTCTCTGTATAAGGGAATATTATTCACTATCTATCTCCTTTCTTTTTGTATGTTAGTATAAATGTTGCTATTTATAGCAAGTCCTAAACCTTAATGGCAAAACTATAAATAATGTATAAGGTCCTAAATCCTAAAGAATTGTGCTTATAAATAAAATGAAGGAAAACATGTACAAAAATACAAAACTATGCGTTTTATAGAGGAAGTCGGCATGCAATCACTCAACATGTCTTGGAAAGAGTAATATCTAAACCGGACGAAGTCAGCAATTGGATGTACAGGTTTGAGAAGGAGTCCCTGAAGTCTCGTATGGCTTAGCCAAGACACCAGAAAGGTTGGAACATAATTTTCGAGCTCTAAAATTAGTCATAACAAGTCTCTCAATACTGTAGCAAGTGGTTCTTTGGTCTCGAGTACTCGGACTTACGATTTCTCAACACCTCACTTAACGACAAAATTGATGCCGACTATTTAATTTCTTTCCTTTCATCCTTCTAGCTGCAACTTAGTCTCAGTAAGCATTGATAGGCCTCATTGTGGATTTGGTCGGAGGCTGATTCCTATCATTACTATAGGTTTGAAAGGAAGTTGCCCTTAATGTTAAGTATTGAGCATAGGCCAAGATGCTGAATAAGCTCCTTCTTCCTTTTCGTTTTACCACGAGGGCTAAGTGTCTTCAAATTTCTTTAATGTTCATCGGGGTTAAGAGATAGCTCTTCACATCCTTTCGAACAATGTAAGTGTTGAGGAATCCATCATAGATCACTTTCTAATCAAACTCCTTTGGTCGGCCAAGAAGTAAGTTCCCGGCATTCATCCTCATACTATCTTGCCTTGAATGTGATTCGTACTCTTTTATGCACATGAACCATATCCTTGTCATTAAACCATTTTAATCCATAAGGTTAGGGATGCAGGTAGGTCGGCAATTTAATCTTTCCTACTAACTCGACAGAGATGATGTTGGTACATCTACCTCCATCGATAACCAAGGAACAAGTCGTCTTATTCAATAGGTACTGCATGTGAAATAAATTTTCCTTTTATCTAGGATCTACCTTCAAGTTGGCTCATTAACTTGTCAAGGATAAGAGTTCATCCAGATTTTCAGCATAGACATCTTTTTTTATCAATCCACCTTCCGAGCTCTTATCACTCTAACTCTCTACTTGAGCGTTAGGTCCTTCACCTTTCAAAACCATAATCCTCTTATTTAGACACAAAGAAGCAATGTATCCATAGCCTAAACACTTGAAGTATTTCACTTTTCGAGCCTTGTTGTCGAGTGCCTTTTGTTTCTCAACATAGATAGGTCGGCAAAGCTCTCCTTTCTCCATCCTCTTCTCTACCCCTTTTCTCTCAGCATACCTTTGAGGCTCAAGGCTACCTTATTGAGGTTGGTTACTCGGCTTCTGATGCCTTCTCCTCCTCTATCTCTCAACTCTCAATACCAAATTGATTAGCTCGTCCAAAGAGTTGAACAGTTACAATTCAACTTTATTGGCAATATAATCTCGGAGTCCACTCAAGAATCTAGCAATGGTATGGTCCTATGGCTCAGCAATCTCACATCTCATCATCAAGATCTCAAACTCTTGCAAATACTTCTCAACAATATTTCAACCTTATCTCGGGTGCTAGAAAGCATAGAGCATCTCTTACTTGGAATAAGTCAACACAAAGCATTGGTTCATTAATCTTTTCATGAGCCTCTAAGTTCTAATCGGCTCCTCTCCTTCGATATCTCACTTAACAACTAGTTTATCCCACCAAAGGCTTGCATATTCAACAAGGGATAAGGAATCCAGCTTAACCTTTGTTCGTTCATCACACTCGTAACACTCAAACAACTTCTCAACTCAGGGAACCCAGTCAAGGAACTCTTCAAGTCAGCTACTTCCATAGAAGGTTAGCATTTTCAGCTTAACATTATCAATTCCTCAGCCAGATGTTCGGGGTTCATCCCTTGCATTCTGAGCCGGTCGATTCACCTTCGTTTGGCCACTTCTGTTAGAGCTTTGCTTGGCCACATCTCTTCTCAGCCTTGGTTTTCTTCTTTGGGCTCCTTGGTTCAACTCAAAGTCAACACTCCTATCATTACCTCTTCTCGGCATAGGATGGCATTCTCTTATCAGCTCGATAGCTCTTTTCGGCTATCGCCCATCATTATCAAGCTCATTAGAACTACTTCCACTTATAAGTGTATGCTCCCTTTTTTCTACCTGGCCATTACATCTGCAGCCTTTGACCAAACTAGTAAGTTCCTGGATAGAATTAGTGAGATTCTAAATCTGATATTCCAAGCAATTAAAACATCATCTCAAACTTTCGTGAAGACTATCACCAATATTGTTGACACAATCCTCAGACATTCTTATTCATACAATAATTTATCAGAGAATTGAATAAACAACAAAACACAATAACAGTAACCTAGAAACAACTACTACTCAGTTTCTGTAGCTACCACTACTAATAAACAACTACTACAAACAGCATACTACACTACACTACAAAACAATGATTAACAGAAATGTTAGAACCACAAATCTACTTCGAAGAACACTAGCACATGTGTCTCCCCAAAGCTCTGATACCAAGATGATAAGGATCAACGGTAGCAGGTCGGATAAAGAGAAATGCGTATTTGTGGATTCAAGTGGGTATGAAGAATAGGAAGCAAAAACAAGGGTTTTGATAGTGAATGTGAATAGATATAACTCACTTAGAAACAAACACAATCAAGGGTTTAAGCTCGAAATGGGGTTCGATACAACTCACGAACACTAAATGTCGCTCGGGATTCACATAAGGGTTACATGCAACTTAGTAACCGATTCAAATGAAGGGCTCACCACAATCTTGGGGTTAAGATTGATAAGAACATGGGAGAGATTAAAGAAATTAATCAACACTCAATAATCTAGCAAACACAAGCTTTTACTAGCTCAAGTATATCCTTGCTCGAAAGAGGAAAGTTTCACTTTCTTTATAGGGGAATATTATTCACTATCTGTCTCCTTTCTTTTTGTATGTTAGTATGAATGTTGCTATTTATAGCAAGTTTTAAACCCTAATGACAAAACTGTAAATAACGTACAAGGCTTTAAACCCTAAAGAATTGGACCCATAAAAAAAATGAAGAAAAACATGTACAATAATACAAAACTTTAAATAATGTCCTGAAAGGAGTAGTATCTGAACTGGACGAGGTCGGCAATTGGATGTGTAGGTTTGGAAAGGAGTCCCTAAAGTGTCACATGCCTTGCCCGAGATATAAGAAAGGTTGGCCCATAATTGCCGAGCTCTAGAATCAATTAGCATGAGTCTCTTGGTGCTGTATTGAGTGGTTCTTTGGTCTCAAGTACTCGGCCTTGCAATTTCTTAGCACCTCGGCTAATGACAAAGTTGATGTCGAGTGTTTAATTTCCTTCTTCTCCTCCTTCTAGTTGCAGCTTGGCCTCGGTCAGCATTGATAGGCCTCGATTTGGATTTGGTCGGAGGCTGATTCCCATCATTATTTATCGAATATAAATATCTCTTATACTTATAGCCATAATAAGCAGATTATCATTAATACATTTGATATTTCCTTTCATAAACACTGTTTATTTACTATCATTTCACTCTTATCCTAACCCTTAAGTAAGGTTAGGTAGCGAGTAACTTTATCGGACTAATTTGTACGTCATATTAAGTTGTGTCGTAAGTGTGAACCCCTAAATTTTTCGACCTAACATCTAAAGTAGACTCAAGTATGTTAAATATTCCTAAAAGTTGACAAAACTAATGAAAGTGAAAACCCTAAAATAACTAATCAATTGCATATAAAATTTTTATACCCTGAATGTATGTAAATACTAAAGATTTCATCTGAAAGTGATAAAAACCCTAAAACTATAACTTTAAGGATATAAAAGTATTAATTCATCATAACTTACTATAAAACTCTAATTGATAATATATCTTTAATATTTTGCCAAATCATTAGTAAAAGATCAAAGATAACTTTCAATCATTTATAGATACATATAATACCAAAGTAATCCTTTAGGAACTAGGATATCGTATTATAGATCACATCCATCTTCTAATTATATAACTAGGTTAGTATTATATAGAGTTAAGAGCATAGTTGATAATTATACTACATATAGTAAGTATTAGTACCCTAAATGACATTATTCATGATGATTACATTAAGTAGCCTACCAAATGATATATATAAGATATAAATACTTAAAAAAAGATCTCGTTAACTATTTTTACTAATCATTTCAATAAACTTCATATTTCCCTTCAATTCCTTAATTTTTCTCCTAAATTTTCCTTAATTACCCCATTATGTACACACAAATTTCACTTAATTTGAAAGAGTTGACTAAGTCAACATATTAAAAAGTCAACAAAATGTCATTGTCATCAAGAGAATTCTTTCCTTTTCTTTAACTTTCTACATTTTTTTTTTCCAATTCCACCCCTCCTTTGCCATCCACTTCCTCCCACCATAGACCCCACTTGTCTTCATTTTTTTTAAACACAACAACAACACAAACAAAGCTCTTTTCTCCTCATACCAAACCATAACCCCATTGCTCCTTATTCCCATACTTTTTCAACACTTCACTTTCATATTTCCAACTACTAAACCAAACTAATATCTCATATATACTTGTCTTTCTATTCATATTATAAGGAGAAAAATGTATGTTATTATGTATTTTTTCATGTTATTTAATAGTTAGATGTATAGGCTAGGTTAGTGTAGAAACTTAGAGTAATATATACATATATGTTGTTGAAGGAAGAAAATTCCATTTTTTATACTTAAAAGTGTAGGAAATCCTTAGTTAAATGAAAGGATATATGTACATATGCTTAAGTATGTGTATATAAGAATACACTTGATAAACATATGTATGGGTACTCTTGTACATGAATATCCTTTATGTACATAACAAAAAAGGAAAAGTATACTAACTATACATACATATACCTCGCTAAATAAGCCCTTAAAGTATAAAAATATGAAATTTGTGAAGCTTTCTTA
The DNA here is from genome assembly GCA_024138015.1 of Lumnitzera littorea. Taxonomy (NCBI): domain Eukaryota; kingdom Viridiplantae; phylum Streptophyta; class Magnoliopsida; order Myrtales; family Combretaceae; genus Lumnitzera; species Lumnitzera littorea. The sequence goes on from JAMXBB010000002.1 coordinate 50,661,043, forward strand.
AGTGAGTATACTAGACATACAAAAATACGTATAAAAATACGTATGTAACCATATGTATATGTAGGTATATGTATTAGTATACATATAAGTACACAAGTATATATACTAGTATATTAGAAGTATAAGTATATATATAATATATGTATAAGGTACATAAATACATAAGGATGAGTATACATTTTTACTTAAGCAATAACATAAGTAATTGATGATTTAAGTGATGATTTAAGCAATTGATGACATAAGCGATGACATAAGCGATAACATAAACCATTGATGACATAAGCCTCTAAAATAATAAATTATAAGATCATTTAAGTGTAAGAATTTAATAGCTAATGAAATCATTAACTACTAAAATAAAACATAAAACTAGCCAATAAGAATATTTAAGCTTCAATAGTTAACATTTTAATAAACTTAGTCTATATCGTAAAACACGGGTTTTAACGTCTAAAATGGATATCACCGTATGAACGTGCATTCAAAAATGATAAAAAAATGACTATAAGTTCGTAAATATCAGAAATAAAATTAAAAAGTTACATACAATTAGCAATAAAGTCTAGTCAGATAAAAATTGATAGTAATCTAAGTAAAATTAGGTAAATAGATATCTAAAACCATTAGTTAAATCAATTGCTTACTATCCTTATTATATCGTAATGATCAGGTGATCTCCACGCGGGCGAGGATCTTCCGATTGATTATTACGACTAGAGTGAGTTGTCATAACGAAATGAGTATTTACCCTATGATTCCATGCTTGTATGTGATTGTAGATAATGAACTTAAGTAATATTATTAATTGATTGTTGTGTGGGGTCGAGAAATGCTTATATATATTATTATGTGCTAAATTGTGAATTTACCTTAAGTACGAATAATAATTTGTTTATTGCATGGTAATATAGATAATAATTGTGTATGATATTGGTTGGTCGCATCATGATTGGACTTAACTATACTTGGCTCATAAGAAGAAACTGATACATACATCAACATGCATTATATAGACATAATTCCGACCATTACATCACACGAAGATAGAAAAAGGCCATTTAGGGGTTGTTATTACAAATTTATTGGTTTTGTACGGTATACTCGTACAAAATGACCTTACCTTAGCTCACGGGAATACTAGGTTTTGGAGGCACCAACCATCAGGCTAGCGAGTCTAAAAGCCTCCATTTGGGGGTGAGTGTGGACTATAGGAGCCCATTCACAATTATACTAGAACTTCGTTTTTATGAAAATAAAAGACTTGTTTAATTTAACTACAAAATGTGGAGTTCCATAGTAAAGTAAGTTTTAATATAATACTTAGATCTGACTGGTGCCATATATACTCTAACCCTGATTTTGGAAGGCGTTAAATCTGAGTTGCATATATTGACTAGTTAACTATACATATTGTTTAGTATTCTATTTTATCATTCATTCATATGCGTGAATGTAATGTATTGATAACTTGCTTGTGATGTGGTTGAAGGTTTTGCTTACTAAGTTTAGGCTTACAACCCTTTAGACTTTTGCTATAAGATAGCTTATTCGTTGAGGCTAGCCAGGGAATACCAGAGGTTAGCTTAGGGACCTAAGCAAGAGTAGGCCATTCAGTGTGTTGAGAGAACTAATTATGTAGATTTTTACTTATGTACTTTTATTTTATCAATAATATAGATCTAGATGTACTAAAGTACTGTTTACTGTAAACTTTACAGTTTAAATGTTATATAAATATGTTATGTGATAATATCCTTTGAATTTGTATGTTTCTAGGAAGCTAGTATGTTGTGGAGTCTTGTATATTGTATGAAGAGTTCTTGATTGGAAGGGTAACCAATCAAGGGTTCTTCATACAGTATACGACATCTACCACAACTAGACCGTCATCATTTCATGATAGTGAGTCCTCGAAAGTTCCATTGGTGTATCATATGCTTTAGAGTTGTTTGTGGGTTTTTTTCTTACTTTTCACTCACATCTTCATTCTTTCGTACATTCCCCATCATCTCTTCAAGCTTTCAGAAAGCTTAAACCCATTCTTGCTACCAACCTTATTTGTTCTTAGTCATGGTACACATTAAGATACATTCTTATACATTGCTCCTCTCAGCAAACATGGGATAATCATTTGATAGTGAAAGCCCTCTAGTTAGCAGGTAGATGATTAGATGAGACACAAAGATGCACCCAACCTATGTAATCACAGCGTCCTGGAATGCATTTGATAGGCAGACTCTAAAGAAGGTATGTATTCTAACTTTACAAAGACACTAACTTTGATAACATGGTTTTTTAGGTTGTATGGCACCCATACCCCACGTGATACTTGAGATTTTACTTGATTTTTGCCATCATAGTCATAACATTTAGACAACGCGAGTGCCACTCATGTATTTTTACATAGTTAAGTGGAACTTACCAGAGCATATTGTTCAGCAGCTTGGTGGTTCATAGAGGATTCCACCAGCATGTAATACGGAGGAGGCCTTTCACCGTATCAACCTACAAAGCTAAATAGATGTTGATTGGATCACACAACATCTATTGCATATCATTACTTGGAATGATAAGTACTCTCGAGTAATTCAAATTGGCAGTCCCAAAGGCATGAAGCATGAGTATCAATAGTGGTATAAGAGCATCACACACCGATATATCATCTAGTCTAAAGCATTGCTTAGGCAATTGGTGAGACCGCTCCTAACAACTACTATTTTTTTTACTTACATTGTTCTAGCTTATACTAATCCTCTTCTTTCTACTTGCTAAAAAGTTTCAACAAATAAGAATCTCTCTCATTAAGGTTGATTACCAAGCAACTTAAGCCTATACTAACCATGGGATACAGTTGTTGCATGACCATCTTACAATTACTTTGTATCCTCCACATTTGGCTCGAGATTAGGTTCAGGGACCGAATGATGACATCCAAATGGATCACAATGCTCTTGATCTCGCTAGGTAAGGCAAACATATAAGGATGAGGGGAGGTAGATGACATCAAAGACAAGGTCAACCTAACTATAATACTATAGATCCATCTCATAAGGTGAGGTCATACGAGGGTCTGGGTGTAAGCAGCATGTTTAAGACCCAATTATGGAGATGTAGCTGATTCTTCCTTTATACCACTAGCTCCACATAAGAGAGGAAGAGGTTTGTTAGTTATCGAGGAGCGAGTTCTTCCCAATTAGCTATAGTTGATCTACTACAATTCTCTAAGCCACCCTAGTAGCAGATAAACACATAAGAGTTACAAGCTCCAACAATTCTAGAAGAGAGGAGGTCTAAGGATAGTTTAGCATCTAAAGTATCACAAGTAGTCACCAAAACTAGGAGAAGATGAGATTATATGTATTCTTTTGCTAAACCTATATGAACAATTGCACTAACTATTTCTATTTATGTAGAATTTAATATCAACTTAATTCTTCATACTTCTTTTTATGTCCTGGTTATCACTTCACCGTTTGCTTTAAAGTAGTAATACTCAAGTTTAAAGTTAGGGATATGAGCTGTAGATGTTTTACTTGGATTTTTTATATAAGTAGTTATAGTCAAGGTTAGAGTTAGGGTTGGCAATGTGAGTTGGATATGGAGTTTTGGGTTTTTGATTGGATTGCTATTGATTTGAGCTTGTCCTTATGTTAATGCTTCATATTTTATTTGGGTTAGTCAGCTACACTACTGATCTTCATGTTGCAAGTGTTTATAAAGAAGGCGCCTTCTTTTTTGTATTTTCAAAGAAGAAGACGCTTTTTAAGAATGCGACTTCTTGTTACTTTATTAAAGAAAAAGGCATTTTCCAGATTACTAAAATAACAAGGCACCTTCCTGAAAGGTGCTTTCCTTAATAAAAATGGAAAAAGTGAAGGCATATTTCAAAATAGTGCCTTCATTACCTACTAAATGGAATATGTTTTCCCTTAGCCCCATTTTACTCTCTTTTTTCTTTTTTTTCAAGGAACATTGCTTTAGTGATTGTAACTATTATCAAATATTCATGCATAGCCATTGTGTTATCTTTCATAACTATTGCTTATTCAAAAAGACAAAACATTGCATATTTATAGAAAAATTGTTGTAGTTAATGTGTACCAACCATTGCCTTTGTGTTCTAAACTTTTTACCTTTTTAAGAATTCAAAATCATTACTTTAACGAGGCGACAATTACCCCTATCGTTGTAGGAACTGTTGCCTTTTATCTAAGGCAATAGTGATCAAATGTAATGGACATAAAACTATAGCCTTAGATCAAAGACCACGATTTTAAGGCCATGATTATGGTTTGGTGCCATTGTCAAAAGCCTAAAACGTTGTAGTATTCCTTGATTTGTATGACCTTCTCTATGCAAGTTTCAAATTTACGAGCCTAAGCTTGCATCGTGGCATATGTAACCCATTTCTTGCATTTTATGTTCTTATGTACCATATTTAAGCTAGTAGTAATGTGACATATGAAGCACCACCACACTATAAAGGGAGATTTTCACCTAGTTTTCATCTTGTCTAGTGTTAATTAAATACCTATTCCTCTATCTAATATTACGCATATAGGTTGTTAGCCTTTACGCTTCCCTACTACATATTACTTCAACTTCCTAAGAAACTAACCTCAAGTCTCATGCGACTCCATGTCTACAAGGTAAAAGCTAATGAGATTATATGGTTCGCTTTATTCATGCTATAAGCAATCAATAACTTATGAGGTTACTTCTCATATAGGAACATGCTATCAATACTTACACTAGTGTTGCAAAACCTTTATAACCAAAAAAATCTACTTCAAGTGTAACACTATTGATTCTCTAGATTTATTCCAACCCTACTTAAACTAAACACTAGGGTAGCTAATCTAGATTATATTAAGCAGTCTCATAAGATCATCATATGATTTCTCCCAATTACCGAGCACAGTTTCAATAGACTTCATCTAACCCGACCATATCTTTATATTGGTTACCATGTAATCCAAATTCTTGGTTAATAAGATTATGTAGCTAAGAAATATTTGCAACATAGTAATCTCTGATGATATCTAAAAAAACAATAGCCATTGTATCACAATCCAATTGCAGATTATCTTAATGTATCATCAAATTTACACACTTATAAGGTCCCTTTAGTATGGTTATGACAAATAAACCCTCTAACATCTTCTTGAAGCCTAAAGCCTTTACATTTTATTTGTTGATCTTCTTAGCATAGAAACGAATCATTAACCCTTCTTGGATTCGTCTACAATAAAGTTATGGTGATGCTTGATTTGGTACATCTTCACAACTCTTACAAGATCTTCCTTAGTTTTGACCTCATACCTATGCTAAGATCTTTACTGATTGGTAGGCTATTGCACTCACCATTCATAATTTCCCCAAAATTTATGTAACTAGTCTCCACCAATTTGAAAAAGGGGAGAAGATCCCTGACCGTTAAGTCATCCATATGAACCTCTAAGTGATGTACCGAGACTTGAGTCAACTTCATTGACCTTGCACGTAAAGTGTAGGGATATGCTACAAGCATTTCAATCATACTATTCTTGTTTCATGAGTTCACCCTCCTCTTCATCCATAACATCATCTTCATCATTCTCACCAACATCATCATCATCATACTCACCCATTCCCATGTGTTCAACCATAAGGTCATATGATGCTTCCTATTGTAGAAGTAATCCAACTACTACATCAATGGTGTTTTCATCAATCACACATAGGCACATAATCCTATTACATAAGTAATTTGTGATTTGATTAATTTACAGCTGGGGTTTCTTCCTCTCCATTTCATAAATATTATTATATTTACATTTTTTTAATTTTATTTTTCCATAGTTGGTGGCAAGACTTTAGAAAAAAGAGATGCATGGTCTTACTTATATAGAAAAAATTTAGGGCCAATGCAAAGATAAACAGTTACTGTACCACTAAATGATCATAGCTAACCTAATGACAACATAAGTGTAAATGATTTAGCTTATCTTTTAGGAACTCTAACAAGAGAAATTTCTTTCAAGTATACTAATAAGAGATAAGTTCTTAAAGATTGTAAAAGGCAAATGATAGAGATTGTAAAGGTAGGTGATCCAATGTTCACACTAAATTTTTCAAAATATTATTGTTTAGCGATAAATCTTGGTAATGATTTACTTTTATTGTTTTCTTGTAGTTAAAATTTTGACATCCCAAGTAAAGGTGAAAATATATTTTAGATTCTATAAGAAAAAAGTGAAGGGGCTAGAAGTGTTCTTTGAAAGCTAACTATTATGATCCAAACATGCTTAATGAGTTGTTGAAACCACTTGATGATAAACAAGTGACTAAAGGATAATGAAAATATTTTATTGATTATTAGTTGAAAGAAAAAACCATGGTACTAATCTCATGACTTCAATTACATAATTATTGTTTCCCACATGGTCAATTGATTAAATTTTTTCTTTCAAATGTAGGAAGCAAGTAATTAGAACAAAAAGAAATAAGCACAACAAAAGATGATTCATCATAGAGGAAAAAGAAGTTTTGCAGTAATTAAAGAAAAGGAGGTAAGTATTAGTGTATTGCAGTTCACCATGATTTCTCATTAATTTTTTATTAGGATTCTTTTTATGATTTATCTTAGTAATTCAACTTAATATGATTGGACTAATAACTCTATCTATTCTTATATTTAAACCATTTTCTCTTATACTCTATTTGTATAAAGAAAAGTTTGGTCATCCACCATCGCTTAAGAACATGTTCATCACTCAGTATATAAAGGCAAATGGAACTCCAGTAAATGCAACAGCAGCTAAAGTCACTTTAAGTTATTAGTTGTTCAATATGTTAGGATAATTAATATCTAAATTAACATTTATCTATTTCTAATTCAACTATATTTACTTATAGGGTTATATGAAGGAATTAACGTTTAATGATTTAGAAAACAATGATTCATGAAACAATGGAAATACCGTTAAGGATGATATCTTCTCTAAAGTGATGGGAAAAGAAAAATCTGAGCATGTTTGTGTATGTGGCTATGGTGTCTCTCCTAGTAATATCTATAGTACACTAGCTAATTAAGCTACTTGCTATAAGATGACAATGGAATATAAATTAAAAGTTGATAAAATATGACAAGAAATGCATGAGTTGAAATTGCTTTTAAGGCAACTTCTAAACCAAGACAATAATTCATCTCAAACTTTAGAAAGTCCTTTGATCCCCTCATTAATTCCAAGTTCATATGATATACCATCTATGCTAAGTGTTCGTCATGAACCCTCATCTTTAAGCTTAAAGCATAAGCCACCAGTACAGAGTGTCAAATATACACCCCTAAAATCAAATTCCAAATGACAACAGGTGTGGGTATGTGAATTGGATAGTAGTTCCATTAGCACTTTTTTTTCCTTTTAATTTGTTATCCATGTATTTAAATTATATCTAGCCTTTGCCTTACTAAAAATGTATGTTCTATCTTTCCTTGAATAATGTAAAACAATGCATGTTTAATCAAAGAATGAGTAAAACATTTTGAAATAAAAATTGCTTATGAAATTCTTGCAAATACAAAATTTCCATGGTGAAGAAGACATTGTAGACTAAGTCCCCGATATCCATGGTATGTTTGTTTAGGGCGAAGGTAACCAAATCATAGAGGTTTGTTTGGACGTTTGTGCTTTACACATCATAGGTTGTCTTACTTTGATTGTTATATTATAATAATTGTCTATTATAGCTTCAAAATATCTAAAATGACAAACAATTGTAGGCACACCATACTTAGGCTTTGTAGTTAAAATGTTTAAGCTAATGGTGTTTAAATTTGTTACTTCCAAGCATTTTCATGATATTATATAAGAAAAACAAGGTTTTGGGTCTATTATATACATACATACACACACACACACACACACACACACACACACACACACACACACACATATATATGTATGTGTATGTATCATGATTTGTATTCTGAAGGGAAGTAGGGGTGTTTAACTTAGAGCTTAATATGAAGTAAGTGGCGTCAACTGGTGGTTTATTCATGAGGTTAGATAGTCTCTCAAGACAGGGTTGGCCTCTCGTAGGCAAACTAATCAAGAGTTGATGTTGCTCTCCTAATAATGGTTATGGCAAGCTGAAACCAGTCAAGAAGTTAGACATCCCTATTAGATTGAGGACAGTGACAATGCTAGTCAGCACTCCTAAAAATAGAAGGGCTTAAAAAAATCCTAGGAAGACAAGAAGGAAAAAGGTTAGGTTGCCTTAAGTAAAATGATAAAAATACACGAGGCAAATAACGATCAAATGCCTATGGGCACCAGTGGAGGGGGCAAATCTCTCAACCCATAATAAGCGGTATTTTGAAGAGAAGTGGGGGTATCCAACTTGGGGCCCAAGATGAAATGAGTGGCATCAACAGACAGTTTGTTCATAGGGTTGGGTAGTCTCTCAAAGTGGAGTTGGCCTCCTATGAGCAAATTAGTTGAGAGTTGATGTCACTCTCTTGATGATGGCTATGGTAGGGTAAAAATAGTTGAGAAGTTATGTAAGCCCCAAAGTTCAGCCAAGTAACCGTAGGATTGAACTTAGAACTCAAGGTTTAGGGCGATTGGTTAAAAGATTCGATCAAACCCAAATTATAAACTATTGAGAAGAATATTAGTAAAAATGACTCCGTAAACTTAAATTTAAGAAAATAAGTAATAAAATAAGAGACTATAAAATTTTCAAATTTTAAGTATAATAATTACTAATTACTGAAAAAGGCAAAAAAATGTAACCTAATAACTAATAAATTACTAGAGATAGATATATGTATACTAAAAATAATAGAATGACTTAAATAATATTTAAAGATATTTATTTGTACTATATATGAATTTACATGTAAGTATAAATACGCGTAATTACTTAAAATACGCGAAATGTGCTAAAATAATACTAAATGCTTAAAGAAAATTCATAATTAATTAAGGAAAAATCAAGAAAAATCAGGAAAAATCATGAATCATCTAGAATTGGCTCGTGGCAGTTGAGAAAAATAAGAAAAAATTCGGCCAATTAGAATAAGCCAACATAAAAGCCAAAAATCAAGGGATAAGGTAATTGTCTTATCCCATTTAATGCACAATAAATTCCACAAAGCTCTATAAATAGCAAGAAAAATTACAGAGCTCATTTGGACAGATAAAAATCATAGAAAATTAGAGAGAGTTGAAAATTCGAGAGAAAATCCAGAAAATAAAAAAAATAAGAAAAACTGTGCAGTTAAAGATTTTAAAGGGAACCCACACCAAACGAGGAGCTGGGAGTGGACGGCCACCACCACCACACGGTGGTGGTAGCGCCCAGGCCGGCCAACAAGGCCTCGGCGGCCCGCGGTGGCCGGAGCCACCCAAAATGGTGAGTCCGATTTCTAGCCCGAATCTTGTGTAATTTTGTAAAAATAGTAAATATAATTAGAAAATTATGAATTTTGTTATTCTGAGATATTTTTGTATGCAGTTTGTAGGAAAAATATTATTTTGATGAAATTATGTCCTTTAATATATGGCCCCTAAGAAATCATGCAAAACCGAGCACATTTCGGTTTAGAAATAAATGACCTTAGGAGTGTAGTTTCGAGCCCAAAATTTTTCTGTAGATTACTTAGATGATATAGAATAGCACTATGAAGCCCGTTTTCAAAAATTAATTTTCGAAATTTTTAGATAATTTTTAGGCCCTAAAATGAGACATAAAATGGGTAATTTGGAGTTAATTAGGTGATTAGGAGATTAATTACTGACTTAATGAATAAGTAGATGTTTTAGGATGTTAAAATCTGATGGAGTATGATACTTATAGCAATTAGAGTGTTAGATATAATTATTAGGTTAATTATGTAATAAATAAGTAATATGGAAAAATATTACATTTTAAGATAATTTTGTAAATTAGGGTAATTAGGAGTAAAATCTTATTTAGGATGAATTTATACATATAATTGATGTTAGAGATGGTAATTAGGGTGATAGAAATATTAGAAGTGCGTTAAGTACATAAAAGGTAACAATATATTATATGTGATTTTTAGAAATATAATAAATAGAAAATATTATGATAAAAATTGATATTTTGAGAATAATAAAAATGCACAATAAATCTGATAGGAAACTTGAATTTATGGAATTATATGAAAAATGTAAAAATTTATCACATTAAGAGTGAATTCGGTACACTAATATGGATTTAAGTGTACCGAGTCAAATAAACACTGACTAAGGGTAATGATGGTCTTTAGGAGATCGGGAAGTAATGTGATTAATTTCACATTATGGATTGAAACGGATTTCTAGGGTTGGAATCTAAAGCATTACCTAGAAATCGATGCGAAAACCGAACCTGAACCTGAACCTGAACCTAACCCCAAACTTAGAATAATTGTAAAAGACTTAATACCTAGATAATTAGGCATATTAAACCTTAAACAAAACCTAACAATAAGCATTATAGAATAAAACGAACCTATAATAGTTATATGAAAAGCTGAAACCACGTTTGTGTTATAGGGATGATTGGCGACGGCCTAAGCAAATCGGACCTCGAGTGAGTGAGCGAGGAGTCGAGGTAAGTTGGGATTAATACGATGCTGTATTTTAGAGGCTTAAGATTATGCTTGGTTGTGCTTGTTAAATAGTTGAATGTGTGCATGTACTTGATTATGGGTGATGCTATAATTCTATTTGTTGTTCTGGCATATACTGTATGATTTGTATGAAAGGATTGATCACCCTAAACTAGACTTAATCAAATATCCGACTAGTAATCATAATCGGACATGCATGGCAACCCGTTAGAGGAATTTAGGACTCTCCGGCCAAATACTAACCCCTTCGGAAGGGATAGCGCAGGATTGCAAAATGGTCCCTTCTTCATCCTCAGTCGAACTAAGTGACAAGAGAGGAGGTCGCGACGGGGGTGAAGACAGTGGTTCGAAGGTAGTTGCGGGAGGAGCAAGGTCTCCATTACACAAGTCTGGGTTTGGTCGTGAGCTGTTGCATTAACGGTAACTCCTCAATCTGGATTAAAGCGGGCGCAATTTCTCTAATCTCACGACGGGCCGGACAACGTCGTGCAATGGCATTTGCTTGTACATGCATTGCACCTAATAAGTGATTGAAAACCTTGTTGTGTGTATGGTATAGTTTTAAGTCCTCTGTCCTAACTTACTGAGCTGTGGTTGCTCACATCCCTATAGACGTCGTGCAGGTGCTGGCCAAGAAGCGGCAACAACTACCCTAAAGGTAACAACTGCTGGATCCTGGGGAGTGAGGAAAAACATGTGAAGAATAAACATATATTTTTAAGGTTTAAGCTTTTACTTTAGAACTTTTCATTTTTTGAATAATGTAATAACTAGAAAATATATTACGGAGAAATATTGTAAACCTTAATTGCAATAATTGTATTATAATATATATATATCTTTCCTCACTTTCTTAGATAAATGATTTATTTAAATTACAAACTGTTTCCTTCAAAGCGGGTTAGTCGTGGACGCCTTGTGTAGATCAGGTCTAAGATAGCGATTGTAAGGCCAACTTCTATCTTAGGATGGTTTACACGGCGGGAGCTATTACGACTCTGCCGCTTCGGGACGTGACAAGTTAGATGTCCTATTATAAGGAGGATGGTGACAATACCGATTAGGACTCCAAAAGTAAGAGGGGCTTAAAACATTCTTAGGAAAACAAGAAGGGAAAAGGCTAGCTTTCCCTCTATAATAAAAGAAAATTCATGAAGTAAAGGAGGGTAGAGCACTGTATAAGGACATAAGGAGGAGGTGAACATCCTATCCCATGAGAAGTGGTACCAAATTGAAGAAATTCCAGCCTAGTTAAGCCACCTAAATATCATCTGTTGTGCTTAATGGAAAAAGGTAGTTCTTGTTGATAACTAAGCTCATATGGGTAAAGCTTGAGGGAAAGAGCAACCACCAAGTAGAGGGCATCATTACTAGAAGGGGTAGTTATGTCGAAAGTAACATGGTAACAGGACTCTGCTTGAATCTTAAGAAAATGAAAAGGTAAACTTTAAAGGGCAGACCCTACCATTAGGCTACTCGATAAGAGGTAATCTTACAGTATGAGAGAAGAGGGTAAGGGTGAGGGTAAGGGGATGCCTGTAGAAGCCCTAAAGTCCTAGTGGAAATAATCTTGATGCAGAGTTGGGCAATAGATGAATAGAGTTAGTAATCTTAAAGGGAAGGGTAGTAGCGAAGAGTTGGCCCCATGACAAGAGCATCGTGGATTTAGATGAGGGAAAATGTTACAGTCCGTATTTTGAAGGGAAATAGGGGTGTTCAACTTAGGGCTTAATGTAAAACGAGTAGCATTAGCTAGCAGTTTGTTTGTAGGGTCAAGTAGTCTCTCAAGGCAAAGTTGGCCTCCCATTAGCAAACTGATTGAAGCTAATATCACTCTCCTGATGATGGCCATGGCAGGCCAAAACCAATTAGGAAGTTGGATGTCCCCTTTTATATGGAGGACAATGACAATACCAGTTGGCACTCTTAAAGATAGAAGGGTCAAGAACAATCCTAAGAAAACAAAAAGGAAAAAGGTTGACTCGCACTCCATAAAATGATAAAATATATGAGGCAAAGGAAGGTTGAACACTGTATAAGTACTTGTAGAGGGGGCGAACCTCCCGTCCCATAACATGTGTGTGTGTTACATTAAGGCTTTAGTTTTAAGATTTTAACATTTGATCTTCGATGTATATTTGTATATTTCTTTAACTTGTTGGTGTTGGTTTTTTATGAATAGTAGGATTCACTAGTGTACTGCACTTTTTTTTTGTCTTTTTTCTTTGGTAGCAAGGGTCTTTTGTTGATTTGAAAACCATATTTAATGAAGAAAAAGAAGTGTAAAGGAGAAGTCCAAAAATACGATTCATTATAGCAAATAGGACGAGAAACATTATGTCCTAGTTGGTGTGAAGTTCTTCTTCATATTTCTACAAAAAATCGATGAATATCTTCTTAGACCATACAATTGGATAAAAACTATTGGACATTCTATTCGTATACCAATTGCTTGGCTACTACCTTTTGTAAGGAACATTTTTTTTTCAAATGTAAAATTGGTAATATAACATTTTTTTAATAATATATGTTCTTGCTTTTTGTTTGTAGGTTAAGGAAGATGATAATATTTAAAAGATAGTCATGCAAAGGATAAGGGAAGATTAAAGATTTTAGAGCTAATGTTTTTTTATTCGTGTTTGAGATTTTTTGAATTGTGGAAAAGGAAATTTTAAAGTACTATATATTGATAATATAATGTTGTTTTGATGACAACAATGGAAGATGATCTAAATTTGTTTCATTAGTGTGAGATCATCTTCCATTTGATTTAGTTATTTTAGTTTATAACAGGATTCAAATAGGTATTATGTGATGATTTTAATATTTTGTACAAGTTCCTAATTATCTTTATGTATATTGAATATTAAAATTTGGCTGAAAAAAAAAAAAAAAAAAGAACAACTCTTAGAGGGCAACCTACTGTACCCTAACAAAAAGGATAGGTAAAAGAACCATAAGTTTTTATTAATAACATCTTCTTAGGGTGCCTAAGGTGAATATAGAGAGTTTTTAGGGTGGCCACACGTGCCTTGATATTTGCAATGAGGGAACACATTTTAGAAGGTTTTTAAGGTAGCTCTAATGGGAATCAACTAATAAGACCGATCACCCGCTGCCGAGCTAAAAGGTTAGCTAGCATAGTCTATTGTGTCCTTAACCATTGCCTCACTTCAAAAGAAGTCAATATATTAAGCTACCCTGATATGGTCATGCTCATGTACCAACATGAATTCAACCTCATCTCCATATATGAGCAAGGTCATACTAAGCTATTTTAAAGCTCAACATCATTCTCATCGACCTATCCTGAAGACCACTTTCTACCTAAGTTTACACTAATATAAGTGTCAACCTTATCTTCTCAAAGCTTATTAAGCACCGAATCTTCAAACCCTCCATCAGGTACCACATACCCTACTACCTGCAGCATGCCTCCTAATAACTCAACATTCTCTCCCTGACCAAATTACAAATTTTTCCTTTGTCATTTGTACTATTTCATATATATAGTTTTTATCCTTTTTAGTAAATTTGAATGTTTATGTAACCTTAGAACGTGTGGATATAAAAATCCCTTAATAAGACATTGCAAAAGATTTTACCATTATTTTTTGTTGCTATCTAATAAATTTTTTGAGTTTTCTCTTGTTGTTAAGAACACTTTGTGTGGCAAGCAACCTTTAAGCAAGGTTGTGTAGCAAGCAACCTACTATCTTAGACTAATAAGTTACATTCGACATGGCATGGCTATGAGAGTTCTAGTGGTGCATTACATCTATTAAGCAACTTATTGATTTTCTTACTTACTACCTAAATCCATCTATTTTTCTTCGATTCTTCCTAAATAACATATCCATACTATGGTAAGACCTCCTTCAAGGCATGCCTTTGATTCCCATGTCATATTAAGTTCTAACCCACTTAACAATGTTATATGAGGGCAATCATCTATCAAGGCAATTATCTTTCAGGGCAATTACAACCACCCTTATGGCTTGTAGCATCTCCCTACCTATACGGCATGTATGTTGCTAACTCTAATATTTTGACCACCTCACCAAGTATTCTATGAGGGATATTTTGACTACCCTAAAAGTATGAAAATTACAACACCCTTACAACCTATAGCAATACCCCACCCATAAGGCGTGTCTATTGCCAACTCTAATTTTCTAACCACCCACCAAGTACTTTATAAGGGTAGTTTTGACTACCTTGAAAGGCCTAAATTGTTGTAGTGATATATATATATATATATGCTATTACTAAGGAGCATTTATTTTTCACAAGTCTAAGCAATATGTGTAATTAAGTAGTTTTACAAGCTCACATACTATAAAAAAGAAAATGGGAAATATTTTTCCAACACTAATACTTAATTCATAAATTATGACTCACCAACATATAAAGTTGTCAATTATGTCAACATGCTTAGTCGCAACATAGTTATTCTATAAAACACATGCATGAAGCAGAGCTCTAACTATTAGAAGAATATATCCAATGCCCAACCCCCTTTGAATTCAATTGAAGGGCTCTAATCGATGAGACAAAATGTAAAGGGTTAAAATGGATTTTAGGCTCTAAACCTAATAGCAACTTAAACTTGACTCTTTAGGTTATATAATAGAGTTTAAGGAGTTAACTCAATAGACTAAGGATGATTTGAGGAGATTTTGCTTGGCAAACATAAAACAAGGCCCATTGTCTAGCAGATTTTAAGCCATCTACTTGTTCCTTAAGGAGTAGTATAACTAAGGATTATAAGTCTTTCTTTACTTAGTATTCTACAACTATTTTTTGCCTTCTAGTATCTTTTCCTTGAGTAGTTTAGAGAAAGGAGCCACACACAATTCATTTCTTTTACTAACTCTCCCTAGTCAAAAGATGCTTCACACATATTCTTTTAAAGAGAATAAAAAAGAGCAGTTATCACTTATAGCTAGTGGATGTTCATTCAACTAAACCAAATAGAAATGAAAACAAAACTAAAACGAATAGCAAAATATGGTTCTTTGATATTTCAATTCAATTAATAACTTCATTTAGAGAGGATCCAAATAGCTTATGGTTTAGTTTGGGGGATAAACCAAACCAAACCAAACCGCTTTAATCTAAATCAAATTTTTTCGTACGTAAAAAAGAAAAAGAAATTGAAGTAAGAAAAAAGGAGGTATATTTTGATTTTTGAATGCCGATAAACTGTCCTAACATAGTAATATTTATAACCAAAGAGAAAAGAAGGAATCTAACCCTAACCTTAAGACATGAAATCCCAGTCTAGCAATCCTTAATGCCTCTAATCTTCCTCTTATTTCACTCTTATGTAGACTAACCTTCATGCTATAATAGACTCATACCCTCATTTCATGCCTTCACTAAATTCACTTTTGTCTCTTGTTTCACTCTTAATGATACATATTCTCATAGTCTCACCCTAATCTCTTGGTCTTCATCCAAGATCGACAATCCTTGGAAATCTATGAGTATACAGTCTTTTATCAACTTGCTTATTATGTAACGTAAATGATTATGCAGAAAATTTACATGATGAATTTAAATAACAAGTTGAGCTTATTGTTGGAGTATTATCTTTTTTTTTTTAATGCATATATGTAGTTATAGTATATTTATTAAATTTTCTTAACTTGAAGTCATACAATCAATTATGCGAGTAAAAATTATAGTGGTAAATGTGCATCATAAATGATGAAACATGATTAGAACAATTAAATACTTTTGAAAGCTGCTTAAGTCCATTTACATCAAATACATCTAACTACATTGAAAGCAGCTTAATTCAAAACCCTAAACCATTAACAGCAATTTGCTTCAATGGGTGTATGAATTGAACCAAACTAACCCATGAAAACTCTTAGTAACATTATTTCCCTTTCACATTTGCTATAGGAAAATATTTTTTTGACGAAGTAGGTAAATTGCAATATGCTCTTTTATCTTTGAAGTTAAGTTTTTTCAATTTTGGCCAAAAGAGAAAAAAAGAAAGTTTTTGCGATCCACAAATCCTACCTGATTTTTTAACCTTGATTTTATACAATTTTTAAAAATTTTAATATCTTTTTATTACTATATCCAATGGCAAAATAATGAAAAGATAAAGGGTTTAAAAGTAAATCTTTTAATGATTTAAAAATCAAAACACTCAATTTTAATGATGGAAAACGAAACACATTAAGTGCTTTTAGAATTTTCCCCTAAATATTCACAACCCTTTCGTTGATCCTTCCACTCCCACCCTAAGACACACATATCACTAAAGGGGAAGGTGCTAGAAATCACTTTGTCTCAACATGGCCTTCAATTGAACTTTTTGATACATGATACCTATTTTTCACACTTCCGGTAATTATAAAGTTATGTGTTTGGCTCGTGCTCTAATAAATTTCCCAGTAACTAGAGAAAAAAGTCATGTTTTATGAACTTCACCTCTACACGGAAACTAAAAGCATATAAGGAGATTTTCCAAAAGTTTGGACAGGGTAGCTCCAAAATTGGTGAAACTTTGCCAACTGGCAAGCCATTAGGTAGGTGGTGACCATGAAGTGGTTGGCCAATTTCACATGCTCATTGCTTATCAAAGGGCTTTAACTTCACAGAATTAGGACTTAAAAAAGTACATATACATCACCGTAGATCAATATAATGCTTACTGATATATAAATTAAGAGGCAAGAAGAATAGCTAGCCTGATACCGTAGATCAATATAATGCTTAAAGGGGGTTACCGAATGGTTACAACATATTTCCATGAATCTGCGAAGAATAACATCCAAAGAAAATCAGGATAAAATTAATATTTCCTCATTATAAGCAGCCTCTTAATGAGAATCACAAAGTTGGTCAGAAGCTCCATAGAAGCCTCCCTGCCCAATCAATTTTGCAAGTCCGTCTTGCAAACAGACTCTGTAGCAGATAATGAGCAGACAATCATGCTCTGCTCGATACATATATTGGGTATAAAACCCTTCTTTATATCCAGGTAAAGAGATCTCATAATCTTAGGCAGAAACCACCATTTGGAGATCAAATAATAGAGTTGCTCTTGAGATTCAAGCAATTAGAATTGCATAAGGGCCCTGTTAAAGCTGTGCAAATGAAGCTACTTGTTCATAGTTGAGGACAAGCAGAAGTTCCAGAAGATAGAGCCTGAGGACATAAAAGCTACACGAGCTTGAAGAGGGATCACCCTGTTGACATGTCATATGCATTAAGAAAGTTATTGACCTCTGCTAAATCAGTACTTGTTCATACTACCACATGGAAGACTACAGCAAAAGTAGCATCATTTGCCCTAAGAGATATCTTGTCAAAAAAGCAACAGGGAAAAAGGTTATTTTCTATGCCACACGGTGTTAATGCAACAACCTGAGGGGCTGAAATTCATTCAAAATCAGATTCCATTCATTAAATGTATGATTGAATTCCAATAAGGACAAGCTAGTTCCCACCAAAGAATTGACCAACCACTTTTTTTTTTCTTTTTTAAATTATAACAAGGGATGGCTTATAACTTTACAAAAACTAATATCAAAATATAGTCTAGAGAACCAAGACTGTCAAGTTTTATCAGGAAGACAAACTTGCATATTAAAAATGGAAGGAGGATGTACCAAAAGTTCAGCAAACTGACAGGGATCCAGAACCGAAAGCCTGCACAAAAGAATGTGAAGAACATAATTTGTGTGTCACAAGGTCATTGGACCAAAATAAAGTTTCTTTAAGGTTCTTTCACCATAGAGTAGTGTAGGAAGCGCATCTTTCCGGTACTTCTTTGGAAGCTCAGAGAGCTTTCCTTGCCACAAATTGTTCCATGCAAAGACAACTGCTATGACAGCAGGGCCTAGCACAATTTGATTTAACAAGACCTGCATAAAGGAGGCATGAATATCTTCTAAAGGAATATGTACCATTGCAGCATCATCCCCTTCATAAAATATATAAAGGCCAACAATAGATATAGTTAAGTAATTGGAAAAAACAAACAAATAAAAAAATATTTTTGACATGAAAATCAATAACTATACCTTAAGCATTAGGTTCTGAACTGTTTGTTTGGGCATAGTTCTATCAAGGCATTGATACCAAGCATAAGAACCTGGACCGTACAGCAAAAAACCGTACGAAGTCATTCGAAGAGCACGCAGCCAGTCATGGTTTGAAAGTAGAACTTGAATTGTGTCCTATAGAAAGCTTTGATCATAAATCCAACCAACAAAATTGATACAGGAAGCTTGTGAAGAGGCACGCATTACAAGGAGGCTCGATCATTAACACACAGAGACAAGAACCAGAATAAGCATGACTTAAAGCAAAAAAAAGTATGCAAGCTGCAGATGAATATGAAGCTAAACAATGAAGCTAAAACACCAAAAAAAAAAACCAGAAGGAAGCGGGAGGTGCCAGTCGAAGTATTGAATTTTTTCAAGTAGATAATTCTTCAAAATAGCTTAGCCATCTATGTTACGTAATACGCATTTTTCTTTTTGCCAGAGTCTCTCTGCATACTGTTCAACTTTAGGACTCACACCCAATAAACCTGCCAGGGAAAGCCAGGTAAGAAAGTACACTGGGGTAGTTCTAAAATTAAATTATAAAAGGTGAATAAATTAAAGTGGGCAGCATATGAAGAATCAACAAGTGCAATTAAAATATGTTGCATTGCATATAATACTACATGTGTTTATCAACAAGGAGCAGAAGATTGGTTCTACTTTGGCAGACACCCAATCCTCCTCCCCCCCTTGTTGGCTGAAGGCAGACTCTGCAGTCTCACATATATACCATGAATCAGCATCTTAATTTTAAGCCCATCAACATGATACCACAGCTTCTGCCAATATTGAGTCTTTCTTTATTTAGATCAACAATCAGCACACCCTTATATCAGTAATCACTTCAAAACAGATTCTTTCAAAGCTCTTTCCCTGTATACAGGTTTATAATCTTGACTGGAAAAAGCCAGCAATGGGATGTCTCCAGTTACTAACAACTGATGACTAGACTCCATAACTAAAGGCCCCTACCTTGTTTCTTAAGCTGCATCTACTAATTCCAAGTTCCAACCTTTTTGCGGGAGAGGTGAAGAGCCACAGAAGCAGTGGTTAGAATGAATTGATTACAGTTTTCTGCATAGGATGATCTTCCATATGCAGTTGTGAAATCTCAGGGCCGTCTGCATGCTTTACCAAAGCTAGGATGTAGCTCTCTTAGCCCTTATTCTATATGGAGTACAATGAGTTTTCAACTTCAACACTAGAGTTACCGATTCAAGGCACCTTTCTTCAGGTTTCAACTACAGAAGGTTATTCTGTATCTTTCATAAGCTTGGGCATGAGAGAACTAGAAGGTTGATGGAGTAAACACGATAGAGTTTAAAACAACCACATTTTAGTTTTCTTCCTATTAATAACCATTGTGTCTGTACATGATCAAACTTGTTAATTTTGCCACACAACTTGACAAATTAAATAGATAGTGCTTACCGACACACCCACACATTCATATGCAGACATGGAGTTGGATAATTCACATGGGAAGTACGTGTAAGCTGCATCAAAGAAAAGTATTCTTAAAGAACTGGGAAATAATTTTCTTCAAACCCGTTCTTGAGCATTTAAAAAATCATAGATTGAATTTCATCATTATTGACTTTCCACTAATCTCAAATATTCACAGAAAATAATTTGGATTATCTCCAATGCTCCCCTTAAATATTCACTATCATCAGAACCGCATATGGTGACTATATAGTGTTAAGGCCATTTTGCAATCTGTAAACAACATGCTGAGAAGCAGCCTCGACAACATGCTAGTCCATTATTCTCCAATTACTTTATGCCCAGATACATCCAATTTGTCAACTATAGAATCATTAATACAGGAAAATTTTCCACGACAGATACTAACTAATTGTTTCAGCTGGTTTTCTTTGTGTCAGGAAAAATGGGATATCATCATCCCCTTTATGCAGCAAAAAGGGACTGGGTTCAAAATTAATTTCCTTAACCATAGAAACCAACTAACACGGCTATAATATCAATCACCAAGAAAGAAGACAAAATATTTGAATTTATTTTTTCAACATATGATAAGCTAAAAAGCTGCCACCATATAGCCAAACCAGCGCAACTAGTTACACACTGCAGTATATTAACTCTACTATCTACAGGTATAAAAAATCCAGCTTCCAACAAGCACGTGCGAATCAAATACACAAATACCATACAGTTTTCATCACATATATTCCGTACATCTGCACGATTGCGAGAGGTAATCTCAACGGATATATACTTAGATAGCTGCCATATTTCACATCCAAACAGAGCCGATAGAAAATAAAATGAATTCGATATTTTTAGAGATTATAAAACTATCTGAACTAAAATTGCACCTATTACAAAATTACATGAAAATGCCACTCAAACCCTAACTCCTATAAGTTCAACACTGACCTCAGTTCCGTTATTATCAGATCCACTTAGTGTATTGTTCGTCAAATTGTTTCTCTTTCTCCAACGTTCAGCGAGCTGAGCAATTGTGTCGCCGGCGAGAGCCAGCGAACCGGCAGTCACCGCTTGTTTGAAGGGGAACCAGTAACCGATATTTTTGGTAATCTCAATAGAATCCGAGGGTTTTGAATTCCGGTTTTGGCGGTTGGATGATTTTTTACTGCCCGATGGTTGGTGGTGAGTCCACCACCAAAACCCGCCGGTGCCACCGCCTCCAGTTAATGCACCCATTACTAAGTGAACCGTTATCAAGTTTTTCTGTTTGACATAACAAGAATAACAATAGGGTTATGGATAGACGTTATCCTTTAGGCATTTTTGGAGGATTTTTGTACTTGTATGGTACAAATTTTTAAAAAATATATTCAAAAATTTTACAAAATTAATATGGCGTGTATCTTTAATATTCATTATTTTTGTTTTAACTAAAGACGTAAATGTATTAAAGGTACAAAAATAGCGTACGCTTTTGGTTTATGCCTTCAATTAAAAGAAAAGCAAACTTCATATGCACACCTTTAACTGAAATTTTTCGATGATAATTTATTTATTTTTAAATTTTTTTTATTTTAATCGTCAAGTTATTATATAAATACGTATTCCTTTTGTAGGCCTTCAATATCCAATAGTGCATGTCTTCAATATCACAAATATGTACATTTAGTTAATACCTAACATTATTTCTAGTTAAATACTTTGAAAATGACAAGTTAATAACAATTCTAACCTTAAGTTAAATTTACGTTTTACATTAACTCTCGTTAAGTATACTCCCTACTAGAAGTATTAATGAAGCAGGTCGACTTAAATGATTTACTAATTTAACTAACTAAACCTATTAAAAGTAGCTATAATATAAAAAATAAGTATGTATGTATATATATATATAATAAGTATTAAAGGAATAGCAATATAATATGAAAAATAATTTATAAAAACCATATACATGGTGAGTAATAAATGTCGATAATACATAACAATCAAACTTAATAATACAAATATAGTTATTTACAACTACTTTTTCTTAGATCTAGTTAATTGTTTTCTGAAACAAGCTAATTATAATAGTCTACGAGTGAATGGGCCCTTAGATGGTTAAGGTTCAAATGGTTGTAGAAGAGTATCAGCGAAATCTACATGAAGAACCAGAGTAGGCGGTAATAGAGGTAATTGGGTGTCGGCCTCCTCTATGTATACTGTTTGAGGTTATCCTGTATGACGTTTACGAAAAGCTGGCAGTATCGATTGCGGATACATCCACACATGAGCATTAAGAGTCTCGAATGAGGTATGGCTCGAACTAGAGGCATATGCAGGTGGTATACTGCTACCAATTTCGCCCAAGTCGATGGAATGACAAGATCCCAATGACATAGAATTAACATCGTATCCCTGACCACATGCCTGTGTTGGTCGATAGCCTCTCGTGCGAACTCTAGATTCTACATGCAGTGGAGGAGCAAGTACAAGAGCTAGGTTACCTGGCTAGTCAAGAAATAATATCAAACCGCCGTGCTCCTCGATATGGTAAAGCTCACCATCGATGATATGATGAGCAGCATGAACATCATCTACTAACCTCACTTAACGTAGAATATCCACCTACAATTAATGAAACAGTTCGAGTTATATTCATATAGATTGCTTTAGGAAAAAATAAAATAAGATAAATGGAAGGAAACCTTACCAAGTATCCCATCATAGCCCTATGATAGATAATATATCAACATGTATGATCCTTATACCAATCATAGTAAGCTGAATCAACACCCCTTAGTCCCTAAATATCAATAACCCACACATGGCGGTTTACCCAGATCGATATGTATCCTTGATGGGCAATCAACCAATTTATGTATGTCCTACCTCTAAGGTCGATATGATGTAGCTCGTCATTCGTATGAACGTCGACCAATATCGTTTGAAATCCTCCAAATTGTCGTATAACACGGTCAAGGAAATAGAACTCCATAATGTGGAAACATATCAATGGAACCCTAATTGCCTAGACAGGTCGACCAGCACTGCAAAAGGATGGTAGGAGATTAATAAAATCATTCGAGTACAGCTCTCACACGACTTACAATGCATTTGGAAAGAAAGTGTATTAATAATACTTAATTTTACAATAAAGATCAACAACATAAACAAAATTGAAGAAGTACATACCTGTCTACTCGTCTATGGATCAAATGCTATCCAGTACGCATCCATAACATACGTAGCATGATGTATAGTGTCTCATGATATGGCCCACCTAGCAGCTAGTGGTAGGCCCTTTAATATGGTGAAGTCGGACCTGGTCTATAGTACAATGTGGGAGAAATGATCCCATACCCATATCTATAGTAGTATAGCAGTGCCCCCAACTTCTTGTACTCCTAATCATGCTACCCTATATAGCTAAGCCAAATAAGCTAATCCCCAACTAAACGTCACTGTATATGGGAAATATTCCAAGATAGATAGGAACATCATATGAATGAGGGACGAAGATTTATTTGCAAATAAAAATCCACTAAACAACTATAGAATGTATGTACAGTTGTACCGACGAATGGTCTCCTCATCTGCACTTATAGAAAGAACGCTAAATCTATCTCGTAACTAATACAAACTAACGTATCCCCCTCTACTATTACTATCGATGAGCTAGTCTCTTAGTAGTCTCCTAACTATCTAAAGCCATACTAACTGCATAAGCCCAATCACTGCAACCCTATCCATATGGAGACCAAACAAAACCTTTATATCCTATAACGTAATCATCATCTCCCCGTATGCCATATTAAAGGTATAGGTCTTGGGTCTTCACCTCTCGACTAATGCCGTGATGAGGTGATGATCAATCTGAATAAATGGCAGCTGTACGACCCCCAAGAAACCAGCATCGATAAGGTAGGTCTTAAAGTGATTGTCCAATGGTATTTGGGGCGTGCCCTTCTGCAAGTTAGACTCCACTTAATAAACTGTAATATGCTCGCCTCTCTGTAATATTAAATTCAATTTCAATACAACACTATAAAATTATTGAACTATATAGATTAATAGATAATTTAATGTTAAAACATACCCAATGGTCCCATACATCCTACAATCGATGTCGTCCCTGTCCATGCAGTATCGATGGGTCACTCGGTCCTAGATCTATCTAACATACAAAACAATAAAAAAGTATGTTGTGTCATTGACTTATAAAAGCATAACATTATATGATATGTAATTTAATGTAAGAAAACAACACTTGTATGTCTGTTTATACCATTTCTATTAAGTTGAGGATACCTTCTTCTATTGTGTCCTTCCATTCTTCAAATGCTACATCTACTCTTATCGGTAAGCTCCCTTAAGTTCATCTTCGTATGGAATCTCTTCTTCCTTAGTTTACTTAAACCACGTTTTAGTTTCTCATTGGGTATGAGAAACGGGTAATTGAGATGGGGTCAATTCAACTCATCACCTATTAGTATGAAGTATCTAGCATAAACATCCAACTAATGAGACCACGTATACCATACGCTAGTGTACCGACTAATAGTTATTCGAATAAAATTAAATACCCTTATCGCATGTGAGCATGTGATTCTATAGATTTGCTATTTCCTATAAGAACACGTCTTTTTATTTGTGTCTACAATATGAATTCGTCCACCTCATTTCATTACTCCATCTGCTTTGTGCCTTCAGCCTGTCTTCACCTCCCATATCTTATTGTCATGGTTGTATTACTTAATAGAATGTGCTGGAGCTCACTTAGCCCATGCTTTTTGCTTTTTTGCAGCATACTTCGTATTGACTTATCCCGTGTTCATTCCTTCCCTTGCTTATTCGACTCTTCTTTCTCAATAATGAATACAGTTATAAAAAATTTTCTTCATGAGCGAAGTTAGAGGCAATCCTCTACAACCTTTCAAAACGACATTATAGCTCTCAACGATGTTGGATGTCATATATCCGAACCAATAAAAATCATCATAAGACAATGTCAATTTGCTTGTCAAACTGTGAAAACCACGATGGAGTGTTCTCCTTAACTTATACTATCTGATCCATTAAGTATTTCAATTTCCTAGGTTGTGCCTATATAGTAGCAATGGTAGTAATCTTCTTGCACAATTGGTTCTTATGTGTCTTGTTGAAATTGTTGGAAACATGCCATATGCACTATCTCCAAACCGCAAATGGTTCCTTCTAACCAACTTCCGCTTTATCAAACGCATTCTCGATACCTAAGTGCCTATCCGTAATTAGGCAAATTGTCTTCTTTCAACCATTCACAACAAATTGCTTCAATCTTTTGAGAAACCAACCCCAAGTCTCTACGGACTCCTTATCAACAAGCGCAAATGCTAAAGGGACAATATAGTTATTTCCATCTATAGAACAAGCGATCAATAGTACACAACCATACTTCTCATGTAGAAATGTGCCATCAATACAAACCACTAGTCTACAATACCTAAATGGGTGTACGTACGAACTAAATGTCCAGAAGACCTACTTCTTTATCGAAACTCCAGGCACAAGGGATCCCCTCCGTCTCCATACCACCTTAGTTCCAGGATTTGATATCTTGATTGCATTTAACAAAATAGGAAGCTCGTTGTATGCTTTCTCCCAATTGCCATATACCATCTCTATGGCCTTTCTCTTTGCATTCTAAACTCTCTTTCAAGTCACATTATAGCCAAACATGTTTAAAATGTTTGCTTGTAAGTCTGCAATCTTTATATCAGGATTTTCTTTAACATTAGTGATAAAGCAATTAGCCATAAGTCTACTATCTATCTGTCTGTGGTCTTACATCACATCGGGCTTGACACAAGTGTGTGGACCTTCAAGAATTGTTATGATGAATAACTCCATTAAACTTTTATACGTTGTCCTTAGCCTCCACTTACATCCACTATCCTTCGCTCTATAATAAATGACTCATAGGTTCGGTTTTGATTTATCGATGTGGTAGTCATAATAGTTGCTAATGTAATATCTTTTGATGGTGTCACTAAGCTCATTTTCATATTGAAGTGTTGTCCGACAAATAAATTCACGCCCTTAACTTAATTATTACTCTCCATCTCCTCTTCGAATTCCATGTAACTACTATCACCATCAATATTCATATACGAAATTAAATCTCTAACCTGAGATGTCGGCATCCTAGACAGATAATATTAGGGAGCAATCCCAATCCCCTAGCTAACAGTAAACTAAGGTATGGATGGAATGCTACTCGATATATACTCTGATGTGGCCAGATAATCTATAATGTTTTCAAGCTCCACAATTTCATCATCTACTTCACATTCAACCCCTACATGGTCCCCTTCAACCTCAATTCCAAGTCCCATTAGAATCATATCTTCATCAGGGTCGTAGCCTAGGTCATCTTGTAAAATTGACCTTATTTCTGTATCAATTGCCTCTTCATCCACACCACCCTTACCAAAAGTAGGGTCTTCAACTAGATAAGTTTTTGGTTCATCATACATAAGGTTATCTTCATTAGTTTGCTGCACATGAGTTTGAGAAAAACTGAAAGACCCAACCCATAAAGTTCTATTGGTAATAATCCTCCTAGGCTAATTAGAAACCCTAAAATATATCTCTTGTATACGATTTTCTCCAAATGCATCAGTCATTTCTATAAAGTTTTCTACATCATTATCATCTGTAATGGCCAATAGAATATACAAAATACCTCCCTCATAATAATAAAGATATCAATGAATAAGCTCAACCCCACAAGGACTAACTTGGATACTTGTACAGATCCATTGGAGAAAATGATTATAGTTGAAATCCTTCCTCATCTTTAACTTTTTTACTAAGTCCTTATCATATTGTGGATTGTTACTTTCATTTACAATATTCCTACCCATATACATAATTATCTTCACATAATCAACCATTAACAACCTGTTGAATCATGAATGACAAAAGCAGTAAAGTCCATACGATTTTGTACGGTTCATAATACCTATACAATATCGTTTCTCGGTAGGGCATCATAACTTCATACTATAACTGTAAGCTCATACGCAACTTCATTTCTTGGTGGGCATGTTATTGTACCTATACAATTTTACTTATTGGTAAGGTATCTTATCATACTCTATAAATTTACAATATAACTATAAACTCCTATACGACTGTATTTTCGACAAGGTGTCTCATTACACCCATACAATTTTTCTTCTCAGTGGGGCATTTTATCATACTTTATAAATTCACATTATAATTATAAGCTCTCACACAACTTCGTTTTTCAGTGATATGTCTTATCGTACCTACACAATTTTGTTTTTCGATAGGGTATCTTATCATTCCTATGTAATTTCATCTCAGTGAGGCATGTTATCATACCCATACAATTTCATCTTGGCAGGGTATCTCATCGTACCCACACAATTTTACTTTTCAGTGGGGCATCTTATCAAACCCTATAACTTCACAGTATAATTTGTGCACTCCTACACGACATCATTTTTGAGTAGGACGTCTCGTCGCACACACACAATTTCATCTCGGTGGGGTATCTCATTACATCCACGCAATTACACTTCTATGTGGACTAGTTTATCTCATACTATAATTATAATATTCTATACAATTTTATTTCTTAGTGTACCGTAACTAATATATCGGTAAAATCACATACCATATACGAGTCGCATATATACATTTCTACGTAACCACCATAACTTATATAACTACAAAAATTATAAACACTACAAAAATTATAAATAACACAAAATTAAGAATAATAAACAAAATTAAACATGCATACATGCACAACATAAATATAGCTGTAAATATAACGTAATTAATAATTTTAAAAAAATTATTACGAAACAAAGATGGTAGATAGTTACATACAATGTTGCTAAGAACACTACTGCTCGAAGAGAGAAAATAAGGCTAAGTTATCATTTCAAGGCAAAATATCAGAGGTTTTTGGGGTTGTCAATGTTTGGAAGTGGTGTAAATGAAAAGGAAATGCGGAAGAAGGGTATATATAGTGAATGAAAAGCATGTAGGAGGATTACACCTTCCTAACAACACTGAAGGCGCATTCTTTCCTTATGCCTTCTTGTTGTAGGGAAGACGCGATCCTTCTATGCGCCTTTTTTATAATACAAAAAGGTGCGATCCTCCTATGCACCTTCTTTAAAAAAAATGATGAATAGTAGTTTCGTAAAATTTTTCGAGAATGCACCATTTTGATATATTTTTTCAAAATTTATACTATAGAAGTACAAAACTCTTTTTGGAGTGAAACATAGATAATAATTGGGAAAAGTTAAGGTAGAAGCATTTGAGACAAAAAGTCATTCCAATTTTTTTTTTTTTTCAATCTTTAGAGGACAACGATATTGTAGATCTCAATTTTACCAATTTTTTACAATCATATACTTAGAAATTTTAAATTATTTAATCATATATCTAATTAAAACTTTAGTTATTATTATTTACACCTTAATTAACTTTAACTTACACTATTGCTTTAGTCACACAATGGAGTACTACTTATAATCTTAGGGAATCACACAATTCACTAGAGCCGTAAGTGATTGCCTATAGTCATCACTAGATCTTACAAGTCATAATTTTTTTTATGAAGGTCACAACCCATTCTTTTGCAAATGTTGGCCAACAATCATCTATCAAGGATTGTGTGTCCTCCTTAGGCGATGTGATCATTCCATTAACTGATTATATTGATTGAATTAACGGTATAAATTGAAATTAGCTGATATATAAATGGTAACAATTAAATCTTTAATTTTGTTTTATAATTAGATAAATTGAAATTTTAAGTATATAATTGTAAAAAATAGTAAAGTTAAAGTGTATATTGTGATATTGGCCAAATCTTTTTTTTATACTAAAATTGAATTGAGTGTTTTATATTTTAAAGAATTAATTAAGTTTTCTCATGTTTATATTATTAAATCAAATAACTTATTTTAATTTTTCTTAATCATAAATATAAAAGCCTATAAAAGTACCTCATAAAAAATGGCAATTAATAATGACTCACAATAATTTTAAGGGCAAAAAGTTTATTATGGTTAGTTAACATAAATAGCCACTCTTATGTTGAATATGTTATTAGGTCAATTTGGTAAAATTGAAATAAAAATGTTTATTAATGAAAGTAAAACACTAAATAGCTTATTAGCTTTAATTATAGAAAAATCCTATAAAACTTAATTTCATAATCATCAATTTAAACCAACTTGGTTTCAATTGCGTCTAAATACAATGGATTTGACACAATGAGATAGGCTTATAGTAAGCTAATAAGGAAGAAAATAAATCCATGTATCAATATCTCATCCTCAAATCCATCCTTCCCTAAAGTTAGTATTTGAATGAGTAAGTAATTGTTGAAATGAAATATTGAGATAATTTCAATTTTAAAAAGCAAGGAACATGCCCCCACTTCAAGAAAAGTACATATATATAATATTTTTATAAGATAACACAACATTATTTACAAATAAATGCACCATAGCTATAACTATTTGTAAGTTATTGTTAGTATTTTCATGAAAGATAGACTAAGTAGTAAAGTACCTCATAGTTTTCCTTTTACCTTGGGCTTTCTTGCAATACCTTCTACAACTTAAACCGATACCTTTTATAGCTTAACCCATAGCAATACCTTGATCAACTCTACGTCTAATAGAACCTAGGCCAATACCTACCTTAGGAGTAAACACAACCCTTCCATCATTAATAGGAAAGGCCTCTTGAGTTAGCTTACCTCAATCCCTTCCTGGTTTTAAAAAACCTTTCCCTATAATTTTTTTTTTTTTTCAGAAGTAATTTGTTGACATTTGGGGCAAAGGGTAGGGTCATAACTAGTAAGCCCTAAGAAAGTCCAATTAAAATAAGCAAGGAATAAGGAAGACCTAGGAGTAAAGGAAGGTAGCTGCCAACTGGCAGTCAAAGGCGTATAGAGATAAGAGCTTCAATTACGTACAATAAAATAGTTGCATCTTGGTTAAGGTTATAACTAGTAGATCTTATAATAATAGAAAGGGTAAAAATTAACAAATTCATGATAAGTTCCCTAAAAAAAAAAAAGGCTATTGATACAATCTATCAACAAATTGTAAATTAACTATTCCATAAATAAGATTCTTCAATAAGAACTTTGAATTGAAATAATGGAAGAATCTTATGAATCAACTTAACTCCTTTACCTCTATTTCTTTATTTTTATCAATTCCTTATAGATTTAATTTTTGATTCCTAAAGATAGGATATTTATGAAATCTTACAAATTTCGTTCTTACATTTCTTTATTTGAATCATTAGTTGAATACATTATTCTTCTTTTCTTTTGATTTCATCTTTTATCCATTAGATTCATAGTACATATTATAAAGACTTGTATTGGAATATCTATTTCAATTCATAATAGTAGGGCAAATTATATATATATATATATACATGAACACATATGTCTTTGTAGTTATTGGATATATCATTAATTGTCTTCACTATATAACTCATGAATATCTAATCTCATATGTATGTTGTTACGCCCTAAAGCGGTGAAATTATAACAGTGTTGCTATGTAAACCAATATATGATAGTAACCGACCTTATAGTCCCCATCATAGATACGATTTATATAAGGCGTTCATGATTCCTCGCTTTAAAGTAAACAAACCATTCATAAATATAAACAAAATTTATTAATATAACTAACAACTTTAAGTCATATTTACATAAAGATACTTATATTATCTTATAAACCCAGGAAATATTTACATGATACAGTAGTTTGATCAGTAGGGTATTACAAGACTAGCACATAAACCTAAGAGTGCTAATAAAACACTAAGGACTCGTTTGTTCAACTAGTTGATTTTCGCTCTCCCATAACACATAAAAGAGAAACTAACCTCAGGATAGTTATATCATGGGATCTCAATTGGAACCTGGAAGAAAATCTATTAAGGTATGAGTAACCAACAGCTTAATAAGTCAAGATGGAAACTTAAGAATGCATAACAAACACAAACAAGGTTTTCAAACAATTAATCATGTGCAATGCAACACACAAATGCAATCACACAATGTAGTCCGGTCTATTATGAAATCAAAGTAATTTCACCCGCTATAATCCGGGTTGAGGAGTTTTCATGTTTATGTAATACCCTTATAAACAAACTTAGGCTTATGCAATAGAGACATCGCTTCCCTCATAACTATCCTTCGAACCATCATCCTCATCCTTACTGCAACCTCTTCTCTTATCACTTAGTTCGACTAAGGATAAAGAAAAAACCATTATACTGTCCAACACTATCTTTTTCAAATATGGTAATATTTGGTTGGAGAATCCTAACTATCCCCTAAAGGGTTGAAATAGATGTCTAATTGAGGTATGTAGGTCATTCATAATTAAGTTCGATTTAGGGTAATCAAATAATTTTACATCACTCAATTCACAACAAACCACCAAACACAACATCAAATTTTTAGTAAGTAATCAAAGATACATAAGCATATGCATGTATAATTACTTACAAGCACAATCATATACAACCCGAGGCCTCTAAGTACTTTAACATAGTACTCTAAAACATAGCGAAGTATTAAACCTAATTTACCTGAAATTCTTAGTTCACTTACTTGACTTAACGCAGATTACTCGTCTTTACGTGTCTTATAATATAAGTACTATTTTAGTATTTATATCTTTATGCTATATAAACTTTAAATTATAACTTGACTCAATTTTTCAAATATATATATATATATGTATATATTACTTATTATTGATATATTTTAAGTTAGTTTTTAAATCGGTTTCCAAATTCGGTTTTGATTTAGATTCTAATTCAATTTTTTATTACAGGTGTGATATGTAAATCCTAAGAACGTATTCCGAATCCTAATATAAAATTAATCACATTATATCCGACAATCCTAAATATCACATTTGGCCCCTAACTAGTATTTTAGTTTGTGCGGTACATCCTAATCCTAATTTAACTACCAAATTTATTGTTAATGTGAGAAAAATTTATATTTTTCATATAATTACTTAAATTTAAGTTTCATACCATATTTATTATATATTACTATTATTATTATATTATCAATTTTAATCTAATATTTTCTATTTATTACATTTCTAGCTTCACATATTATTAATTTACACATATTTACTACATAATACACATAATAATTACGTCTAATACCCTAAATACTACAAATTTCATACTACATTAGATATTAACATCCTAAAACACTTAATTATACACTAAATTATAATTATCCATTGAATTACTAAATTAGCCTAAAATCACCCATTTTATACATTATTTTAAGGCCTAAAATTTTTTAAAAAAATTCATTTATGAAAAATCTTTTCATAGCTTTTCATAGCACTACTCTATATCTTCTAAATAGCCTACACAAAAAAATTAAGCTCAAAACTATACTATTAAAACTATTTGTTTTTAAATCGAAATAAACTCGAGTTTATAAAATTTCTTAAGCACTGTATATTTTTAGACATAATTTTATTAAACCAACATTTTTCCCTAAATCTACATACATAAAAAACCTTATAATACCAAATTTCATACTTTTCTAAATGAATTTAATAATTTAAATAAATTAAACAAGATTCAGGTTGAAATCGAACTCACCTATCTGATTGATTTTTAGCCACTAGTAGTGGTCCTAAGTGTATCGACAGTAATGGGCGGTAGGGGTAGTGAGTGGTGGTGGTAATGGTTCAATTCTAGGTGGTCATGAGTCATGAGTTTACCTCACAAGCCTTACATGCACACAATTTTTCATATTTTTTTCTAAGTATACTAAACTCTCACTTTCTAGTTTTTATCTAATTTTCTTGGATGTGTAACTGACTAAAATGAATTGTGATGGATGATTTCTCATTTTATAGAGGTGTTTAGGGTTTGCTTTTGATTTTTAGGTATCATTTATCCCTTATCCTCTTCCAATTTGCTTTCTATTTGCCCTAATTTCATTAGTTAATATTTTTCTTCTTAACCTCAGCATGCCATGACTTGAATCTAGACAATTCCTTACTTTTTCTTATTTTAACTTCTTCTTTTTTTAATTTTCTTTAATTATTAGCATTAATTTAGTATATTTTGAGCATTTTAAGTAATTTTAAGTATTTTTACCTATACAAAAATACACATAGAGTACAAGTAAATACTCTTAAATATTATTTATGTTATTTTATGATTTGTAGTATGCATATAATTTATTTCTATCGACTCGTTAGTTATCAAAACTCATTTTATACATTTCTAATAAGTAACAGTTAATATGTTTATAATTCATTATTATGATATTTTATTATTTACTTTCCAAATTCAAACTTACTATGTAAACCCCGTGAATTTAGCTAATTGTGAGTATAATTGAACTTTAGTACTATAGGTAATTTCATGAGCCGTTAAGGCTAAAAAAGATAAAAAATTTTATTAAATTATGAAATCGAATATATTATCGGTAATAAAACCCTAAAAATTCTATCAAAATCTAAATTGCGTACAAAAACCCTAAATCCTATATATGCGTAAATACTTGAAATCGAATTCAAATTTGACAAAAACCCTAAAACTAAAATTTTAAGCTTATAAAATGAATAATTACATTCTAATAATAATAAAACCTTAATCGAGTATAATTATTGATTAATACGTGTAATCATGTAAAATTGATCATGAATGCATTAAGATAACTCGTAAATATTGTAAACGCAATAGGTAATAATTTAATTAATAAATTTTATAAAATTTCAAAATATTATTTCATAATTATTATTAAAAATATAATTTTATAAATTTGTATTTGAAATTTTGATTTTTAATTTTTTTTTTCCTTTTTCTTTTCTTTCCTTCCTTTTTTTCCCCTTCTTCTCTATGTGATTTTCCCATGTGTTAAATGTTTATATGAAATAAAGATATGGATAACGATCTTATCAAATCTCTTCATTATCTTATTTTACTTTTTCTTTTTCGTTTCTTTTATCCATTTCATTTTTCTTCTTTTCCTTTTGATGTTGTGCCGGCTGTAAGTATGTGCATGTATTTCATTTTACTCTCTATCATTTTCAAAGTTTTAAAACACAAAACAACACACACAAATTCCCCCTCTCTAAAACCAAAACTTTCCCATCTTCTTTTCACTTCCATCTTTTATTTTTCTTTTAATTCTTTCAACAACAATTAAAGCAAGAAGAAGAAGAAGAAGAAGAAGAATCCTTGGATTATATATATATATATATATTCAAGACACCAAAGTAAGACTATTTAGTATGTATATGATATTTATTTTAAAATAATCATTTATATGTATTATTTTATATATATATCTATATTGTAGTATCTTATGTATATTAAGAGTATGTACAAATTTTTCAAAGAAAAACCTATGTATATGTATTAGGATTTTATGAAAATGGGTATTATGCCATGTACATGCATTTGTAGGTATAAATACATAGGTATATTCAAGTTTACATATATGTCATATTTGATTCTACACATATTTAGTATAAGGATTTGTGTATATGTATATATATATATGTATACTATGTATTTTCATTATATATATATGTTGTATATGTAAGTATGAAGTACAAAAACATAAGCATAATATATATAAATATCATATATGTATGTGTGTATAATATATGTGTATGTGTATAATAGGTATTTTTATTATATGAGTATATGTACCAATAAGTAGCCGACAATACATGTATAGATATATATGTATAAAATACAAAAAGTACTAGTATAGTATATGTATGTATAAGTGTATAGAACATATAGTATATTTAAGGTTATCTTTACATAAGTATTATAGTAAATAAGCAAGGGAAACTATTTTCATAAGTGTATATATATATATATATATATATACGTATAAAAATACGTATATTGAAAGAATAATATATATAAGTATATGAGTATACTTAAAAAGTACATATGTAATATACTATAATATTAAATTATTAAGTAAAGTACAAAATAGAAAAAATTTGAAAAATATACTAAATACACATGGCATCTTCTCATGTTGCCATGTCATCATTTAATAAAATTTAATTAAATTCATAATAATAATAAAATAATTAATTAACTAGAAAATTATTAAAATAGTAAAAATGAATCAAATAAGTCTTAAACCTTAAAAATAGCCAAATACGTAAATTTTGATAAAATAAGCTTAAAAATAAGAAAATATAAAAAACAGAAAATTTAAATATTTATTAAATCATAAAGAGAAACTTAAAATAATAAATTATAATTATTTAAGTCAAAATAATAAAATTCGTAATATTTTTAGATTATAATAAAAATTGTGGGTCACAATGTTTAAAATGAATCTCGCTACGAGAAAATACATCTGAAAACAATAAAAATGAACTATAAGTTCATAAAAATCAGAGTTAAATTGAAAAAGTTATATGCAATTAACGAAAAAGCTCAAACTGAGCATTTCATAAAAATAGATAACTAACTTAAGTAGTTAGTGCCAAATATAAGAATAGCTTAGTTATTTATCTTAAACACTTATTACTTTCTTATTCCCTAAATGTTAGGTGATCCCGATATGGATCTCAATATGGATACTGACTTACCAAGTGGACTATTATGACAATTGATAAACTTAATGATTAAGTGAGTACTTTCGATGACTCTATACTTATTTTGTGCTTGTAATTAGTGCTCATAAATTAAATATTAATAACTTAATACATGGAGGTTTAGGTTATGCATGTGTCTGATATTAATTGATTACTGTGCAAAATACTATTAATTGTGATAACTAAAAACTTAGTTATATGATTGATTGTTGCACAATTTGAATGGTTTGTTAATAATGGTTGATCACTTGATAAATTGAATTAATCATACTTGACTTAATTTAAAATTAAATGGATTATGCATAAGCACAAACATTGCATATAATATTTCGGCCATTACCTCAAGCAGATGGTAATGAAGGGCCTTGGAGGGATAGATTCCCACATGATTCAATTAGTACAGTATAAGAGCATTAGTATAATAAGACCTTACCCTTAGCTCGTATGTTTACTTGGTGCCAGAGACACTAATCGTGGATGGTTGAAGGTCGTGTCCAAAGGCCACCGCTGTAGGGTATGAGTGTGAATTGCAAAAGCTACCTTACCGCTAAACTTAGGATTTTGTGTATTATTGAATTTCTTTGAAATGAAAATATGTTTCATGAAATACTGAATTTAAATTTATGGTTTAAAACTTTAGGTGTTAGAGCTCGGTTATGATTGGTGCCGATATATCTGCAACCTTTACTTGAGAGAGCATTAAATCCGATGTTGTATGCAGCATCGGTCAATTGCATATATATTATTTGGCAAATTGCTTGTTCATACATTTATATAGTTGTTAATAAATTATTTGATAACTTAATTACTAGTGTGGTATAAGAGATAACTCATTAAGCTATTATATTTTACTCTCCAATAGTTTTCTTTTGCACGTTGATAGATAAGCGAGCATGGGTTAAGAGTCGAGCATTGAGTGCAAGTATTAAGATGTTTAGAGGTTAGAGTTAGAAATAGATTGTACAACTTGTTTGAAACATTAAATGTAAATATTATCCTTGTATTTAGATTTTGTAACTTTGGTAAGTATGAGTTTTAGATCTTACTACCCAATCTTATTGTTTGATAGGGGATACTGATTCTTTACTGTTTTAAGAAACTGTAGATCATTGAATATCTATAATTATTTATATTTTACAATATGTTAATAAATTAAAATCGAAAACTCTAGTGATTAATTATTTATAATCTTACAGTCTCTTATTTGCAAGATGGTTTTCGTATCATAGGTGTATACGTGATACGAAAAATTCAGGCTATCCTATTAGACCCCTCTTATGGTCATGACATAAAGGGTTACTTTTATTAATACTCCTAGTTTCATTGTATAATTTAGGCTTGAATGGACATTTCATTCTATCACCCTAAACTTCATGTATCAATTTCGAACTCCTAATTGTAGGGCTTACATATGTGTCTTTCTTCCATAACGTAAACTAATCACCCATATCTTAGATTTAATCATATTATAAAATAATTTTTAAAATACCTAAGAGTTTAAGTTTAGACATTAGATTCCATATAGGTAATTTTTAATTGTCCTTACTTACCATTGTTGTTTATCAATTTCACTTCTTCTTCATCTTATTTTCCATTACTCTGTATGTACATAATCTCTATGAACAAATTTGATAGACCAAATCATTCTATCACTATTAAGTAATTTGAACTTTTTTTATTTATATCATACTTTTATTAAATCAAATTAAAAAATGAAATTGAATAATTAAATAAAATGAAAATAAAAATAAAGAAAAAAATTCTATTTCATTTTTAATCCAATTTATTTTTTCTTTTAATTCATCTTCTTTGTTATATATGTTTGTTTTATTATAATTATATTTATTTATTAGATCTTACCTAATTTTTTTTATTTTTTTATTTTATTTCCATCCATTTATTCCATTTTTCTATTTATTATTTCCTATTATTAGTTTATTATTAATTTTATTTATTAATTAATATAATTGTTAATTATTTTTTATGTTGATTGATTTTTCTATTCTATTTTATTAATTCTTGTATTCTAGTTTATCTTTTTTGGGGTGTACATATGATATAATAATATAAACTAATATATTCATACATTAATTAAATAATATTTCAATTTGATTTTGGCCTTTGAGGAAAAAAGATCTTTTAGATCTCTTTCCTTTTCTCTTAATTCCATAAATATTTGTATATTTCCTAAAAATATATTTGTATATTTTGATATTCCTAATAAGATTATTATGAATCATACCTAGGTTACTTTGGCATGAGATAAGTTACAAAAAAGACCATTTAAAAAAAAAAATCAACAATGACTCGATGGATTCTCTTATTTGTTGTTAATCATTAGAAGAAAAGTTATACATATAGATTTTTTAGGAGTTGACTAACGATGTTAAGGGTTGAATCAAAGACTTTTTTTAGTATCCTGTGAACTATCCCCCCTTCCCCCCTAACTTAAACGTCAATTAATACCAAAATTGTGTTATATAAAAAATTAATTTTGTAAATATAGTGTGAACCATATTTATTATGTAATACAATTAATTGAAATATGTTTTTCTTTAATTTATACTTTTGCTTAACATTCAACTTACAATAGACTTAGTTCTACTTAGCCTACCACCTATGGATTCCATAGGGTGATTGTAGAACCCCATTGTTCAATCCAAATATACACGAAAATAGAGATTGCAAGGTAGAGGAATTATTTAATCAATGCCATAATGGCTAGGATAAAGAGAAAGTGATTGCAGAGTTTGACATAAAGATTGCTAATGATATTCTAAAGATTCGAATTGGAGCTGTTGGCAATGAGGACAAAATAATATGGCCTCTCAATAGAAATGGAGTTATTCTATCCATAGTAGGTACAAAAGGTTACTATAGGAGCACATTGGTAATGTAAGTATGATTTCTCAACTATATGATCATCATAACTCTTCATTATAGAAACTCATATGGCCTTTAGATTTTATCCCAAAGCATAGACATTTGATATGGAGAAGTTGCACCAACACATTAAGTACTAATGGTAATCTTTATAAAAGAAAGATTATGCATTTTCCTTCTTACAATTTCTACATGAATGAAGAGACGGTTAGCATTTATTCATGTAATGTGAGTGGATCAGACCCATATCATTTGATATTTTATGGGTAGAATGAATAAGTAGGCAATACAAGTTAGAATGGATGGATATTGTACTTGTGGTGCAATCATTAGCTACAATAGGCTAATATGAAGAGTTTGATAAACAAAGTTGCAGTAAGCACTTGGTTCATAAGGAAGTTTAGATGCCTAGGAGTTTCTAATGATTAAGTACTAGAACCATGTGCAACTTCTACTATAGCTGGTTCTATTCATTTGAAAGTCTTTGCTATGGAACAACTTTAGAAAGCATCTGTTGATGGTTTTGTTAATGTTAGGTCTCCCTCATGAATTTTTATGATAACAAAAAAAGAGCAATACCAATATACTAACAAGTGTGTACATATTCGAACAATTCATCAGAATGTTTAAATTGTAAATTTAGTTTCATTTAGAGACTTAATCAAAAGGT
Source organism: Lumnitzera littorea (assembly GCA_024138015.1). Taxonomy (NCBI): domain Eukaryota; kingdom Viridiplantae; phylum Streptophyta; class Magnoliopsida; order Myrtales; family Combretaceae; genus Lumnitzera; species Lumnitzera littorea. The sequence continues at coordinate 50,700,424 of JAMXBB010000002.1, forward strand.
CTAAATCTATTGAAAAAGAAACAAATTTGGAAAGTATTCTCAAAGTTTTTTAGAAGCTCAAATAAGAAGAGTTATATAGTACTTAAGAGAATTTGAAGATAAGTAAACTAAAACATTTTCAAAAGCTTATTCAGATGATTAAATTGGAAGAATAACATTTGAAAGAAAAATAAGACATTAGGTTCAAAGTGAACAAGACTTAGCTCTATTAGATTGAGTGTATTAGGAAAATACACTTAATCTCATTTCACTAAATTGGTATTAAGATCTACAAGGGGTTTTAAGCGAATTAATTTTTTGAGATATTCAAATAACAAGAAAATATCTAATATCAGATAAGGATGAAGTTGATTTCGAAAGGTAGGGGATATTAGTTTCAAATATTAATATTACTAGAGTTGTTAATCAAAATATATCCATTAAGAAGAAATGACTGAGATAAGATCATATTCAAATTCCAAGATTTTGTCAAAATACCTAAGTATCATCTTTGCATGTTAGGATAAGATAAACATGAGGCAAATATAATCATCGGCAATTTAGTTGTTAAAGGACTCAAGTATAAAAGAGGAAATGTTTCAAAATATTCAAAAATTCTGAGAAGAAAAAAATATTATACACTGATCGAGATCATTGCCTATTACCTAAAAAAGCATAGAGCAGTTCTTTAAGACTACTTTAGAGAGTTGAATTGAAGCTATATATTCAACAATCGTCATTTTTGTTTACATATCAAATTATCTTAGAATAATATTGTTCTTCTTACTTCTATTTTGTAAACATTATCTATTGTTTGAGTATTGTTTAAGAGAAGTTTAATTGTACTATATAGATTTGTAATTAGCCTAGACTATAAAAAGTTTAGATAGGTAGAGTAGAGAATTGTGAAGGCTAAGTATGGCATAAACTTGTAAACTTCTCTTGATTTGGTTTTAAAATAGTGGATTAAGTAGAACGACACCGATGACGAAGACCGGTTTTTCAACAATAGAGCTAGAAGAGAGCAGTAGGCATAAGGTTGAAGCTCTTTAAATCTTAAGTTTGATTTTCTCATCCTTATCACTTTTACTTTAAGTTATTTATTAGTGATTATTATCTATATATTGAATTATTAAAGTATCATTATTCACCAAGATAATTATTTAGAGGGGTATTTTTAAACTATCTTGAAAAAGTTTTTAAATTTTCTAAAGATATTAATTCACCTCCCCCCTCCCCCGATCTCTCTTGATATCTTTTATGAGACCAACAATTAGTATCGGAGTCAAGCTATAATATCATCTAGAATTTAAGATCATAGGTAAATCAAAGTGTTATTTTAATAGTTTAGCCTAGTAAGGCTCCTTTTTTTTTTCCTTTTTTTTTTTTTGTTATGGAAGTAGCTTTCCTTATTAGAAATTCAGGATGAAGACTTATGTGAAGGCATCTAACTATTAAGCCTGTTAAACCATTTCATCTGGAGATCTTAAAGTCCCTACAATTATCACATCAAATGAGGATATCACCAAAGCCAAACACAACTCAAAGGCTAAGAATTTACTTTCAAGTACTATTACATGCTTAGAATTTTATCTAATTGCTTTTTATGCTATAGCTAAAGATATTTGAGACACCTTAGTGCTAACTTATGAAGGTACTGAGATAATTAAGGATATGAGAATCAACTCGCCAGTTCAGTAATATGAAACCTTTTGAATTCTTCCTAATGAAAAAATCAAGAATTCCTTTCGTAGATTCATTACTATAACTAATGAATTATCTTTTCTTAACAAGATAATTAGTGATGTAAATATGGTACACAAGATGCTAAGAATTCTTCCCAAAGTCTAGAACGCCAAGAAAACTACTGTAGAAGAGGCTTGTAATCTAAAGAGACTAACATTGAGCCGATTGCATATCAAACTTATAGCATATGGAATTGATTTTCTTGAGTCAAAGAGTACTTTAGAGGATACAAAGAATAAGGCCATAGCTTTCAAGGCCAAAGAAATAGACATTGATTTTGAAGATGAAGATTCATCTAAAGAAGAGGACAAGGATGCGACACTTATGGTTAGGAAAATCAATAAATGGCTAAAAAAGAAAGATAAGAAAACCATTACTAAAAGATTTTCTTCTAATAAAAGCCGGTCTAATGATGTAAGTAAGGCGATTAGGGAAAATGACGAGAAAAAGTTTAAACAAGAGATTGTATACTATGAATCCAAAAAGTTAGGACATATCAAGTATGAATGTCCAGTGTTAACCAAAAAGATAGGAAAATATGAGAAGAAACAAAAATCTCTAATGGCTACATGGAGTGATTTGGAAGATTCAAAGATTGAGTCAAAGAATTTAGAAGAATTTAAAGAAGCAAATCTATGTCTTATGACAATATCTGAGGTAGACCTTGAAACTAATTTTGACTCTAACATAGAAGTACCTGATAATATATGTATTGAAATCAATAAATTGCTTAAAGCTCTTTTTAAGGAAAATGACAAGATCTTTAAGCTTGAATCATAAGTGAAGGCATTAAAAAATGAAAAACAAGTTCTTAATCAAACAAATCAATTATTGGAAGATGAAAATGGTTTCTTGAAAAATGATTTTGAAGGATTGCATGTTGCTTGAGAAGCTTTAGTCAATGAGAATCTTATCTTCAAGGAAGAAACAAAAATTTTGAAAAATTGTGTGTAAGATTTATCTAAGTCAATCAAAAACACATTTTAAAAATTTGATGAAAGTAATAAGAAGTTACAAATGCTAATCTCTAGTCAAAGAATGGATAATTCAAAATTTGGACTTGGTTTCGAATTTAGAGAAACATCTAAAACAAAGAGAGAGATAGTATTTGTCAAATCTAAAAATGAAAATCAAGAAACAGTTAAAGAAAAGGATAAAGTTAAAGCGATTAAACCTATTAGAAGGTACAACGGATTATATTCTCAGAACAACAATAAGTATCCTTTTAGAGGGTACAATAGAAAGTTGAACAAAAGGTATGTTAGAAAAAACTTGAATAAAAGGAAAATGTAAGTGATAGGTATAAAAAGCAAAAATCTTATGCTTGTTTTTTTTGTAATAGATTAGGATACGTAAAGAAATATTGTTTTCTAAAAAAATCCAAGCTCAACAAAAGTTAAGGTACAATTCAAAAGTCGAGCTTGAAATTTCATGAACCCAAGCTTCTCTAGGTTTATAAATAGATTTGATTGTGTTGTAACGTATGTAGGAATACGAAGCTAAGTTAAAAGGAACATGACACCTTAATAGTAGATGCTCAAGACAAATGATTGGTGATGCTTCGTTGTCCATAAGCTTGGAATAGAAGGAAGATGGGTGTGTGAAATTTGATGGCAATGGTAAAGATAAAATAATTATTGTAGGTACAATTGGTTTGACACCACATACAATTAAAAATGTGTCATTGGTTAAAGGATTGAAACATAACTTGTTAAGCATAAGCCAGTTATGTAACAAAGGGTATAGAATAACATTTAAACATAACAAATGTACTGGATATAATAAAGATACATTAAAGTTGTTTGAAGGCTTCAGAAGGAAGAATATTTATTTAATTAAACCATCTAAAAGTTGCTTTATCTTTGTCAATGACAATACTACACTTTGGCATAAAAGGTTAGAACATGTAAATCTTGCTCAACATGAGAAATTATCTAAAAAGAACTTAATTGAATGTTTACCAAAATTGCATATTCATGAAAATATTCGTTGTACTATTTATCTAAAAAATAAGATGAGTTTCTCACCACACAAAAGTAAGAAAACTATATCCACTCAAAGACCTTTACAGTTGTTACATTTAGATTTATTTAGTTTATCTCGTACTCTAAGTCTTGAAGGAAATAAGTATGGACTTGTTATAGTAGATGACTTCTTAAGATTTACTTGGATCTTGTTCTTGTATCATAAAAGTGATACTTTTAAAAATTTTGAAATATTTTTAGAAGAGTTCAAAATGAGAAAGGCCTCTTCATCATTAGTTTACAAACTGATCATGGAAAGGAATTTAAAAATTCTGATTTTATTTCCCTTTGCAAAGAAAAGGGCATCACTTGTAACTTTTTTGTACCTTATACTTGATAACAAAATGGAGTAATAGAACTCAAAAACAAGAATATTCAAGAAATGATTAGAAAACTACTTAATGAAAGTAGTATAATAGATCATTTTTGGGCTAAGGCAGCATCAACAACTTGCTATATTATAAATTAAGTATATTTTAGACCTTTAACAAATAAAACTACTTATGAGATTTATAAAAGAAGAAAACTTACTATTTCATATTTTCACGCATTTGGTTATAAGTGTTTTGTAAAGAAAATGGGAAAGGTATTAGGAAAATTTGAAGAGAGAGATGATGAAGCAGTTTTTCTATGCTACTCTCTAAACTCTAAGGCAAATCAAGTATACAATAAAGCAACAAAAGTAGTAGAAGAATCAATAAATATCAAGTTTGTTGAGGAAACAAATAATGAAGAATCACATGATGGACTTCTAATTGCCATAAATAAAAAGAATTCTACATGATATGATTCCGAAGGTAAGAAAAAACCTCCAACAGAAGGGACAATAAAAACTTCAAGAATGCCTTATATATCTAAAACAAAACCAGGATCAAAAGGTTCTTTAAAGACTAACAACATGTTTGTTGAAACTTGTTTAAATGGTAAGTTAAAAGGTTCTAAATACTTTCATACACCACCATCGATACTTAGATTTAAAGCAAATCATCCTCCTGAACTTGTGATTGGTAATGTTAGATCTAAGATAAGAACAAGATCGAGCTTACAAAATTTTGAAAATCATTTTGCTTTAATATGTCAAATTGAACCTAATTCAGTTGATGAGGCCTTAAATGACAATAATTGGATCTTAGCTATATAAGAGGAACTTGGTCAATTTCAGAGAATCAAGTATGAAACCTAGTCCCAAGACCTAAGGATAAATCAGTTATAGGCACTAAATGGGTTTTCACGAATAAATTGGATGGAAAAGGTAAAAAAGTAAGAAATAAAGTTTGTTTAGCTACTAAAGGATATTCTCAATAAGAAGGAATACACTATGATAAAATTTATACTTCTATGGCTAGACTAGAAGTTATAAGATTACTTCTTGTATTTACTTGTTTGAAAAATTTCAAATTATATCAGATGGATGTCAAAAGTGTTTTTTTGAATGGTTTTACAAAAGAAGTATATATTAAGCAACCCCCTAAGTTTAAAGATCCTTTTAAAATTAGATCATATATATAAGCTAAAAAGGCTTTATATGGTCTCAAACAACCTCCTCATGCTTGACATGAGGGATTAAGTGAATTTTTAATCAAAAATGGTTTTCAAAGAGGAAAAGTTGATACTACATTGTCTATGAAACATTATAGAGAAGATATGTTAGTTGTACAAATTTATGTTGATAATATTATTTTTTGTGTAGCTAATGAAAAATATTGCTAAGAATTGTCAAGCTTAATGCATGTTGAATTTGAGATGTTACCCAGGAGTAAATTAAATTTCTTCTTAGGATTACGAATCAAACAAATAGAGAATGGTATGTTTATTCACTAAGATAAGTACACCAAGTAAATATTGAAGAAGTTTGGCTTTAAAAATACTAAGGATTCTTCAATTCTTATGAGCACCTCAATAAAGCTAGATATCATAGGTAATGGTACAAAGTAAATGAAAAATTATATCGAAGCTTAATTGGATATTTACTTTATTTACTAGCTTCTCATCCTAATATTCTATTTAGTACTTATGTTATGCTAGATTTCAGAGTTTACCAACAAAAACATACTTAACTACAGTTAAAAAGATCTTTAAATATATAAAAAGTACTATAAAATTAGGAATTTGATATCCTAAGATTTAAAATTTTGATCTCATAGGACATTTAGATGCTGATTATGTAAATTGCAAAGTGGACAGAAAAAGTACTTTAGGTACTTGCCAATTGTTAGGAGATAAGCTAGTTTCTTAGTTATCTAAGAAACAAAACTCTATTGCCCGTTCAACTACAAAAGCAAAATGTCTTTCTATTGGAAACTGCTGTGCTTAGATACTTTGGTTAAAACAACAATTGAATGAGTATGGAATGAATTATAAAAATATACCCACAAAGTGTGATAATACTAGTACAATAAATTTAACAAAAAATCCAATTCATCATTCAAGGTCAAAACATATAAAAATAAGGCATCATTTTATTCGTGATTATGTTGCAAATAATGATGTGTGTTGAATTATTAAAGTATCATTGTTTACCAAGATAAGTTATTAAGAGGGTTATTTTCAAACTATCTTAGAAAAGTTTTTAAATTTTCTAAAGATATTAATTCACTTTCCCCTGCCCCCCTAAAACCTTTTTTGATATCTTTTACAAGACCAACAATTAAAAATAAACACATATGGAGGCTTCAAAGGATAAGCTGGTATTAGGGTAGTGATGTACAATCATCAAAGAGTAATTGTGGCTGGTTTGAGTAGCTAAATAAAGGCTTCTAATGTAGAGATGGCTAAGGCTAAAGTGCCTTTATAGGGTTTGAAGTTAGCTAGGAATTTAGGACTTAAAAATGTCATTTTAAAAGTAAACTCTTTGTTAGTTAATTGACCTTTAAGATCATACTTCTATTAAAGTTGTCAAACTCATGGTTCTATCTAAAATCACTAGAGATCTATAAAATTGAAAAGTAGAAACATAAGTTTCCATAATCTATGTAAAATAGCTTTTAAAAACTTAGTTACAAAAAACTTAAAATACATGACGGAAATTAAAAAAAGAAATTGAAGAAGTTAAGTTCTTTTTTCCATAAGAAATTTTTTAACCTATAATATAATATTTATGAGAGAAAGACAAGTAGAGTCAAACTCACTTTTTTCTCCATTATATTATTTGAGAAAAGTGGTAAATTGAAAAGAACTAAATGTTTCAATTCGTTATGAGTTATTAGTGGTATAAACTCAAATATATAGTCGTTAATGATATAAACTTAAATATATAGTTTTTCTTATAAACTTTTTTATTGGAGTTGAAACATGAATGAAGGCTATGGATATCAAACAAGAGACTGGGACAAAGATAAATAGGGAAAAAAAATTAGAATAGGATAGGTAATAATTAACGAGTTAGATGAAGCATAGTTGTGTGATTATTTTTTTAAAAAGAATTTTTGCCCATTTCACTCATATATGTAGAATTGATAAACTTAGTTAAAAATATAAGTTTCTACTTATATTGACGTGTAAAATCGATTAGAAACATAAGTTTTTACATGAAAAACAATTTTATAACCCAAATTAACTTGGAAGAACTTCCTAAGATTGTAAACTTATAGAATTACATGGGTTAAATTGTGATTTCGACAACTATAACTCCTACTACAAGGTTATTAAGCAAATTATCATAGAAGCTCATCTTTTTTGTTCTTTTTTTGTATTATGTTTCTTATTCTCTAATGAAAATAAAGGCGAATTATTGTGCCAACTGGGCGACTAGCTAAGGTAAGAAGGGACTAAAAGCTTGCTTTTGGAGATGTAACCCCTCTCCATCTCTAAAATCTTAGTTGTACTTTGCTTTAAGTCTCCTTGAGTTATGTTTAAGGTAGCTTTAAGCTTTTTATAATAGAGTTTCATCTTTGATGTAAGAAAAAGGATATGATATTAATATGAACTATTATATTTATTATATAACACAATTAATCGAATTATGTTTTTTCTTCAAATTGTGCTTTTGCTTAACATTTAACATACCTAGACTTAGTTTATAAATCAACCTTACCTAGCCTACCACCCCATATAATGAATCCTATTGAAAATGTAAAGTTAGAAGGACTTAAAATTAATATAAATGTTGTGTTAGGCTTACCTATGATACTTAGGAAATACGATTTAGTCTTTGTGATAATAACACATTTTATACTATGCAATCAAATTATAATGCCTTTTATATGGCCAAATTGTTCTTTTATGAGGGCGCTAAGTTTCATAAGTTATGTAAAACCATGGTGTTAGGTAGGATGTTAGTTGATTTGTAGAGAATGTTTGTAAAATATTGAATTACAGCTTTTGCATTTCACACCTATATTGATGGTTAAATCGAAGTAGTTAATAGGAGTTAGATGATCTATTGAGATATCTAGTTGGTGATCATGTATCTATATGAGATCATATCTTTCCCATGGTAAAGTTTGCTTACAATAGTTTGGTAAACAGGTCTAGTCCCTTTAAAGTAATATTAGGTTATTTATCAAAAATCTTTACCATTCTCACTTATATATAGACTTTCTAAACTTGTTGAATTATTTTCCAACCTATCTTATATCTAGACTTTCTAAACTTGCTGAATCATTTTTCCACCCATATTTGTGACTTATATGTACAAATTCAAAAGAAAATTATCTTAAACAATGAATTAGATAAGTTTGTTATAGATGCAGATGACAGGTTTAGGGTATTTGGTAGAGAGATTTAGTGACTAGTTGGAAAATTTTAGTGATTACTTAGATTAAAGCAAATAGAACTCCATAAGGTTCTTAGAAGAAATTACATGGTAAAAGCATCGAACCTTTTAAATTTTTAAGAAGACCAGAAAAAGCTTGTACTTTGGAACTTCCACCATACATAATTTCACTTATTCTACTCTTGAGAGGAAAGAAAAAAGAGGTAGAGCATGTTAGTAATGATTGGATCATGAAAGATGATAGTTGATATATATATGCAAGATATATCAATTTTAATTCATCTAAGGTAAAACTTCTAAAGCTATGGAGAAATGATGAAGATCATCGACACATGCGTAGAAGTTAACGTCATCACTAATCCATATGGCATAAAGATTTTTTATACATAGTTATTTTATTTGCTCTATTATTTTATTTTGTATTATTTAGACTAGATAAAGTTTTATTATTTTTTTAGTCTATAAGATTTGATAAGATTAAATTAGATTGATTAACTTCTTTTTCTTTGTTTTCTTAAGTGGCCTATTAGACCATTGTTCTTTATTTTATTTGAATGATAAAATTTAAAAAGTATTATTATTTTTCTATAGCCGTGTAAATTAGGGATGAACATGTACAAGATGAGTAAGGGATGATACCTTACTTGTACCTACTCTATAGATATAGGTTCTAAAATATTTGTATTTAGAACCTACCTTATACTACTTAGAAGCCATCATATACCCTGTATCTTATAAATTTATAAGGCACAAGGTATCTCATGAAACTTTTATTTTTATTTTTATTTTCTTTTGAAATATATTATAGACACATAATTAATATTAAACTTGTAATTATCCTAATGGACCAAATAATAATAATTTGAAGGGTTCTTATATTTACAACACAATCAACTGTAACAATATGAAACTTTGGTGAGTAAAATAGATAATATTCTTACAATTGGAAACATTCAACCCTTGGTTGGGTCATGCCTTCAGTAGACTACCTATATATACCTCAATCCGCATGGTCAAACTCTATTATCACCCTAATCAATTTTTGAAATTTCTAAAATACAGAGAAATTAAAAAGAAATCTATAGTTGAAGTACCGAACCATTTTTTAGCACCAATGTACGTCTAAAATAGGTAATAATCTATAAGTTGTAGCTATGATTTTTTTTTTAATCTTAGTAATAATCTACATTATGTAATATTTTTTTATTAGAAAAAAATTGTTACTTTATTACATATATTTCGTAGTCATAGATGTACTGTAAGTTGTGTAAATTATTGATATTTCATGAAAATTAATTATATTTTGCCTAAATTAAGTCATTTTTTGTATTTCAGTAGATAAGTTCTATGAATGTGAGTATGAAAAATCTTGGAATGTAAGTGGAAACTGTTGTGTATATGTGTGTGTGTATGTGTGTGTGTGTGTGTATATATACATATATTGGCTTTTGTAATGTGTTAAGTCAAATTAATAAGTTAAAGTTATATGGTATGCAACGTAACTTAACGAGATGACTTAGTGCATTTTGTAAAATTGTTGCTCGATGTATAGATGGAGTTTTTAATATCATCTAAATATTTGGTTCATCATGGTATTATTAAGGTGAAAATAGAAAATTACGTGAAAGTTATTATCTATGCAAAAGGAAATATTTTGATGGGTAGTTGAGGGCTAGAGTATGATAGGGAGCCCGTTAAGAAGTTGAAGACTAGGAGGAATTCGAACTTCTCTTATTTCAGTTGGAGAATTTTTAGATGTGCCAAAGTTGACCTAAGTAGTGTTGAACTCGTTCACAAGCATCCCTTTTTCCATGATGTTGGAGTTACCTACAAGTTGATGGTCATTAGAGACAATGAGGATACTAAGAATTTCATTGAGATCGCCGAGTCTTTTGGGGAATGGAACATTTAGGAATTGTACATAAGACACATTGGAGAATTAAGTGCTTGGGATGAGCATAAAATATATGAGCTAGACAATCCGATCCTTCCAAATAGACATGGATCAATCAAATGAACTATACATAGATTTCTTTGAGTACGAGCACATGAATATCACAGAAGAGCAGCTTAATGAAGCATTGGGTCTTATTATCGAACATGAAGAGTCTTATGATCTGTACGTAAAGAGAATGCACATGGACATAAATTTTGATGATAATGAGGAGGATGAGACAGATGTGAATGGTGATGAGGATGACATTGGCCTTAAAGATGACCACGCTAAGGATTTGGGAGAGGACTAAGTAAGACCATATGTTGTTGGGAGCAGTGTACTGGTTTGACAATTTCACTGAGACAGCTTAAGCAGGCCCCATCATCGTACTGTTAAAGTATTGTCTAGCAGGCAGTTTTAGGACTTTCCATAAATAAATGAATCAGTGGACAGACTTGTGAGAGATTCTACCCCATTTTACAATAGCTAGTACGATGGTAGAGGCTACATAATATTTAAGAGAGATGTTAATGAAATATGCAACAACATCAGTAGTTTCAATAACTTGAGTGTTGATATGCATTTCAACATGAAAAAAAGATCTCATAGATGTAGTGAAGTTGTTTCACCTAAGGAACCACTATAATTTTCATGTAGATATTTCGAAACTGAATGTATACATGGTCTGCTGTAACAAGAAAGAACAGGGTTGTAAGTGGAGGTTATGGGCTTGTTTGAAGAAAGTAGTGGGTTTTTTCAAAATAACAATTTTATAAGGTCCATACACTTATGTGAACCTGATGATGAACCAGAATTATCCTTAGCTCAATAGTAATGTAATGGCTAAGCTATTCATCAATAGTATATAGAAAAACCCTTAGTCAATATGAGCTTGTTATTGATAGGGATAGGCCATTAGCGGCCAAATGAAGGGTAGTGTGGGATATTACTCAACATTCGATGCATGTAGTAGATACGTATCGTATAGCATTTGACATACAGATGATGTAGTAAGTATTATATGATAAGTTATCCCCTTTGTTGTCCTTCTTTTAGAAGTAAGTACTAACCTTCATTATTTCACTGATTGTTTCTTCTTTTTTGTGCCCATTAGGTTATTTGGGAGCCTTATATGGAAGAGTTGTTGTAGTTGTTGCTTCACTTTTGCATTTTTAGGAAACACATTTAGACCGCTCGACTACTACTCATATGTTTCTACATCATTGAGTGGTGCTTTCCAAACCATGTCGTCTAGCAGTTTGGTGGATATTAGTACATACTATAGGACATCGACACCTCTGAACAACTCCATCAGCTGGACCTCTAAGGTAGGGCGAATGTTGATTGGATCAATAGGCACTTTACATACATCCAAGCTTAGGGATAGAGACATGGATTCTTAGTATACATCTAGGGTCCCCAAGGGGTCGATGAGAGTTACTGCCCATGGTACGGATAGATCACCTAGTGTTACATTATATACTAAGGAGCTATCATCGATTGGCTAGTAAGTACATCTAAAACCGTCCATTGGTTTTTTGCACTCATACATACTTTTTATTATATATACCGCAACTATTTTTCTACTTATTTCAGGTGGACTCGCTCAAGAGTATACAATTGGTATCTGACTATCCTATAGCACGAGGTATTATAGATGGGGCACTTCATTTTGTTGAGCAGTACAGTGACCTCATCCTTTACCCAAAATAGGAGGGTGTACATAAGCCACCCCATGTAGACTACTATGGGGATTAGGGACCATTTGTAGATGAGGATATACTAGCTCTTCGTGCATCACCTAGGGGTAGAGCCAGAGTTCATGAGGCAAAGCTCAATTGGGACATTGTTGGGCAGACTTCGGTCACAATATCCCACTACATAGGCATCATTCCATTGACTTAAGGCAGATTAGTGGGGGATATAGCACAATGCCTTGGTCAGGAGTTGCCTTTACTTCAGGTGTCGAATCTAGCTTTATGGCTGGATTTTGCTCTTACATGACTCTTAAGTTCCAACAACATCTTAATCTTGTTACTCCACCAGCACCTCAAAAGTAACGTTTCATCTCCACATAGTTATCTATGGGTGAAGGCATCATTCAGCTACATCTGACCCTTTCAGCCTACCCTGTTCCTCCTAGGGAACTTGATCTTGATAATCTACCACCTCATCCTATGCAGTCATAGGATAGACAGGGACATTTACTTCTTTCCTATACTATGCGGACCTTCATATGGCGTAAGCAATAGTAGATATGTTTTGTCTATTTTTTTCTTTTTCCTTTTTTGGCCATTATATTGACATTTTGTGCATATACTGATTATTCCAAATACAATTTACTTTTCATTAGAGATTACAGTTCAATGCATTGTCTATTTCCCTAAGCATTACAATTCCCAATTATTTTTTCCTGTAATCGACTCATATGATCATTCCGTATGTCGACTTCTTTACTTGCTATATTTGTTGAGGCATTCTATTAATTGTGATTTTATGTAATCAATTTCTGTATCAAACTTTCCATTCAGTTTACAATTTGTGATTGGAAGTACATTACTTAATAAATATGTGGTTTGCTGAAGGCGCTTAGACTGCATGCATTTTCAATTATTTTGAAATACTATACATGAGCCTTCAGTTTAATTCTTTATAATTGAAGGCACATGTAGTCCATGCACCTTCAATTTAATTCTCCATAACTGAAGGCATATATAGTGCATACACCTTTAATTGAAAAAACATAAGTAAGTGAAGGCGCATACATTGCATGCACCTTTACTATACAATATTAGTAATATTTTTCAAAAGAGACCCTTTTCTGTTATATTTTTTGGAAAAGGACCCATATTTATATAAAACTTTAGAGAAGAAGAAGTAATAGCTATCCTTAGATGCTTCAAGTAGATAAGAGGGGAATTTTAAGTAAGTAACGACAGATTCATGAGTTTTTCATTAGCAAAACAAGTCTAGGAACAACACCATTGTGAATGGTGGTGTTTTTAGTGGTTTTGCGATTCAGTAATGATTATGGTTGCACGCGGTATGTGTAATGGTGGTTGTTTGAAGGGATTAGATGGTATGGCTAGGGGTTTTGAAGGTTGGGGAAGTTAATGGCAGGGTTAGTTTGATCCAAGTGTGATGAAGGTGGTGGTTTGTTTGGTAGGTTGCAATGGCTAAAATTAAAGACTTTGGTTGGAACAAATGAAGGAAAATTGAAATAAAAGATTAGAACTTTAGGAAACTAGATTTAGTTAGAAAGTCATTAGTACCATTCTTATAATTTAGGATGGGTTATGTAAGGGGAAAAACTAGAGAGAAGATAGGTGTTCACATATTAGGGTTCTAAGGTAAGAAAGTGGAATTTAAACTTGAATGAGAGTGATTCGATTGTTACTTAATGCTACAAACAATTCTCACAATTCCTATTTATACTTTTTCATAAAAGATTTCAAGTAGGAAAATCCAATTTCAACCAAAATCGAAGCTTTTCTCTAATGGGTTTTCTAAACTAATTGAATTTGATTAACCTTGAAAATATCATTTTTCAATTGAAATTACTTGTCAAAGTGAATTAATCCATATTTGAAAAGTTATATTTTATAAGTCTCTTGCATTGATTTTCATTAAAACACTCTGAGATTGAAGAAATGTTGATTGGCCACAAATGAAGTAATCAAACTTTTTCAATATTTTGAATCCAATTTTAACCCACTTTCCATTGTTGATTCAAGAAGTTAATGGGTCAAAATGATAATATGCTAAGTTTATTATGCGATTTCATCATTAATTTGATCAAATCACAATAAAGGATTAGTAAAAAATGGAGGAAAATTGGGGCTTATAGGTGTGCTAAACTGCTAGCCTTTGTGATAACAGAAGGAAAATGGAAGAGATGAAGTCAATTGTGTTGACTTTTGTACCAATTGTGTTGTGCCACGTCACATGAGAAAAAAGAAAAAGAAAGCACAATTCTTGCACGTCTTGTAGTTTGTACCTATAGCTAATAGCTAATCCATGCATGCCTTTACCAACTCACTTGTACCCAATGGCAAACTTGAACTAATATAAAGCAGTTGGCCTAAAGTATTTCTAAGCAAGAATTCAGTTCTTTTTCTTTTTTGCTTTAACCGATTCCCTTAAAATTGAAAATGGAAAGACCTTTATGAGCAAGTCTCATGTGCATATATTAAAATTAAATTCCAAATTAAGTCCAATATAACAATTTTATGAACTATTGATTGTATAGCTAAATTTTGAAATTGTTTTTATTGTAAATCAACTAATTTAAGTCCAATTGATGTGTCATTTGAAGCCATAATTAACTTAAATTAATCTTATTTTTACAAAAAAATTCTTAGAAAAAGAAAAAAAAAAACTATAGCTTGAAACTGTTAAATCATATATATGTAATTTATTTGACCCTAAAAACAACATGACCCTCTTAAAGCGACTTAAACAGCCTGAGGCCCTAAAAAAAAAAAAAAATCCTAATGTTCCTAAATTTTTTCATACTTTTTCAATTTTCCAATTTTTTTGTATTTTTCTAAATTTTCTAGTTTTTTTTTCTAATTTATATATATATATTTTCTATATTTTTGAATTAGAACACCTTTTCTCTTTCTTTTTGTTTTTTTGAGAAATATTAGAACTACAAGAGAGCAAAAATTGAGTATCTACATATCCCAAAAATAAAAGGAGTAAGAGAGAGAGAGACAAAACAATAGATACAGGAGTGCGTAGCCTTAAGATTTTATTATAGGTAGGGCTTCTATTATTATTTTTTTAGGTTAAAAAAATGCCATAGTCTTAATTTTTTATTTATTAATATTATTCAATTAATATTACAAAGTTGGTATAGAATACCTTAAAATCTATACCTTATATACATTAGAATATATGTTCTAAGATGAGTACTAGATACCTAAACGTCATATATATACTCTACTTTGTGGAAGTAAGTTTTGGAAAATTGTTACATGAAACCTACCCAGTAACCATCTTTACTCTCTTGGAACCTGCCTAATGGAGTATGGTATGAATGAGTATCCTATATAGTAGGATTACCAACTCACCCTTAAAATAAATCTTGATAGAGTTTTACTATATGTGTAATATATATAAAATAAAAGAGAAGGTAACACAACTTGTAATAGTCATAAGCTGATCGGTAAGAAAAGTACTACGAAAAGTTGCTATTAAGTATGACTTCACATGCCTACTTGTATCTAGACTTAAGTAATAGTTGGTTCTAAACTGTGAACCGGCCTCAGCTCGCCTTAGGTGGGCATAAACCAACCGAGCAATTCAACCATGGCAACCTACCCGATTGCCCTTTGAACCGGTGGTTTGGTTCGACGATTTGAGATAAGGCCAATCTTGAAAATTAAAAAAACTTTATAAATAATATATAATATACTAACTTCACATGCCTACTTGTATCTAGACTTAAGTAATAGTTGGTTCTAAACTGTGAACCGGCCTCAGCTCGCCTTAGGTGGGCATAAACCAACCGAGCAATTCAACCATGGCAACCTACCCGATTGCCCTTTGAACCGGTGGTTTGGTTCGACGATTTGAGATAAGGCCAATCTTGAAAATTAAAAAAACTTTATAAATAATATATAATATACTAACTTCACATGCCTACTTGTATCTAGACTTAAGTAATAGTTGGTTCTAAACTGTGAACCGGCCTCAGCTCGCCTTAGGTGGGCATAAACCAACCGAGCAATTCAACCATGGCAACCTACCGGATTGCCCTTTGAACCAGTGGTTTGGTTCGACGATTTGAGATAAGGCCAATCTTGAAAATTAAAAAAACTTTATAAATAATATATAATATACTATATAGAATATATATAGTATAATATATATATGACGCAAACATGTATATCGTATATATAATAAACAATAATTAATATACTATATATATATATTATAATATACATATATACTATATATTATACTATATGTAATATACTATGTAATATTATATATAAATATATAACATAATATCATGCATTTAGGCTCTTATAGTCTACATGAATTATTTTGGGATTGAAAAAATTGAACCGAAAATAAAATTTTCAACTTATGAGAAACGACATAAAGTTTGAGATTTAGTAGGAAAAAAAAAATAGTTTACAAATTATTTATAATAATTAAGAGAAATTCAAATAAAGCAAAAAAAAAAAAAAAAAAAATCCATAGTTCAAGGGTCATTGAACCGGCCCTTGAACTACCTATTCAAGTGAACTAGCTCGAGCTCCATTTACTTCCTTACCGACCTGTGAATCGGTGGTTCAACGTCGATTTCAAACTAGGTTGAACTAGTGTATAGGTTTACTTATATCATTATTTTGTTGGACAAAACATATGGATTTAAGAAATATGTGGTAGCCAACCATCTTGTGAAGGTGGAGTATCGAAACATAAATGCGTCTTGGAGAATTGTTGCCTTATTAGAAATTAGAATTCATTAAGATGTGACAAATATCAACAATCAATGATGTAAATGTCTTCTTCAATCATAGGATCTTTTGATCAAGTATTTGATAATTTAACAAGAAAACCATACTTTAGAACTAAATGGGAGTACACTAGAAAAATAGTAAAGATTCTAAACTATGAGAAATCTATTTTATTACAATACTATGTACTTTCAAAAAATTTTCGTGACAATGCCTTTTTAGTTTTAATGCTCCCTCTTTAGAAGTTGTCATTAGTTTTTTTATTTTTTCCTTAAAAAAATGGTACTCCTTTGAGAATAAGTATTACTTAAAAAAACAAAAAAAAAATAATGCCATTTGAAAACAAATAATGTTTCTTACGTTGTGGGCTTACTTCTTTTCATACAATCCTAAGCAACCATCACCTTTTCTAAAATGGTGACCCTTAGTGGGAAAAAGTCATTATTTAATCTTTAGACGTACATATTTTCATGTAAAACTATACAACATATTTATTTTGGGGAAAAATAAACTACTTTTCTTAATCATCATTTCTAAAGTTTTCTTTACTTTTGATACTTGAAGACTATTCGTTCCTATTATCCTTGAGTTAGGGATAAAGCAAAACTTGTGATTCAACTATCATATAACTATATGGATCTCCTGTTCTTAAAACACTTCTCATTTGATTTAATGAACAACAGAAGAAACCTTTACAACAGTGGGTCAAATCTAAAGTATCACAACTATTATATCTTTTACAATACATAGCTTTATCAAAAAGTCTATACAATACATTTACAATTCTATATTGAAACCTTCACATAGCAATCAAATAATCTCTTAAGAGAGCTTTTTCTTGGAATTTGAACCTAGATCTACAACTATTTATCTCATAAGAAAAACTATAGTCACTTAACTTTCTTCAATCTTTTTGCTTCTATAATGTGAGATATCCTGCTTAACTTATTCCTAACCAAGGATAAGAAAACTTATCCCCTCAGCTTGTTGCAAGTTGAGGGAGAGTGGATAGACAAGCAACAATAGAACACAGTATCTCATAAATACATATCAAACTATAAAGTCTAATCACAACACATTTCTTTCCAACCAAGCAATGCAAATGTAACACGAGCATACCATACCTACATAGGTAACATGCATCAGTGCCGATATCTTAGCCTAACCTTAGTTTTAAACCTATACATCTAGGTAGTTGACATTATTGGGCATTTGAATTATCAAATTTAGGAACCTAGATTAAAGTTTAGCAAACTCTACCTAACCTAAGTTATGCAATTCTATTTGCTTGAAAACTAGTTTTTATTAACTAAGATGTTTACATTATAAAACCAAGCTTTTAGGAACTAAATTGTTTGCTTAACAAGAACCTAGTTTTTAAAATAAAGTGTAACTAAGCAAAATCCCAGTGTTAGAACACTTAACCCATGACTCTTTTTTGTGCCATGCCATAAATACATCAACTGCATTCCCAGAAAGCTTAAGCAATTCTAAACAACACAAGCAAGCTTGTTCATCAATTTATTACCTAAGCCTTTATTCCTTTTACGTTCCATCCCTAAAACCTCAGTATCAGGTTTATTTAAGTAAACACCTCAGAAGGTCGTATTAGTAGTTAGTACTTAGATTCTTATTCAAGTTAATGTAGATCTTAACCAACAATTATATCCAATACTATACAAATCCATAGCATCAAGTACAACCAAGAAATACATAATTAAAGTCAATATAGTTAATAGCTAAGCTCAACTTAACCCACAAAGTGTACAAAAGAGTTCAAAAAGCATTTCATAACTCAACATTTAATACATTACATTCATATGTACAAGATCAATCACTTACACTACAGTTAGATAAGTTAAGAGTAGATAAAATCTACTATAGAGCATAAGCAATCCACTTATGAAGGCCACTTTGTAACTTTCTTAACCACTATAAAATAATATAATTTCACTCTCATCATTGTGCTTCCATTATGTAATTCTAATTTTCACATCACATTACAATCATCAAATTCTACTAAAGTTGTAACTTTAACACGTTTACACCCAATCATGTTCTTAGACTTTCTAATGCTAATTCACATAGTCATCGCTTCTATCTCTATTCTATTTGCCATCTTATAGCTTTATTGCCAAACACATCCTTCGTTGAAGTTACATTTAGAATCCTTAACAAGATGAATTGTAACATATTTTATATGCTATCAATTCCTATGATTTACTTAATGTCTTTAATATTAAGATAAGATACGAAGGTACAATAGATTCGGTTATTATTATACATATTATTTCTAGGGGATAATTTATTAAAGTCCTAAATCATTTCATATTCAATCCTTACTTCTTGTACCCTCTAATGTAAGTTCCAACCTAGGTTTTGAGTTCATACATTCTTTCATTTTTAGGCTATAGTACCTTTAGAGGCAGGTTTTGAGTCTTACGAAGTTTAAGTTGTTGTAATGGAACACATTTTGACTTATTTTCTAACCCTTAATTTAGAAAGGATTCAACCTTCAAATACCTTTTAACTCAATTCCTACCTCATAGTACATATCTCATTTCTTACCTTACTTAGGTTCAATCATGACAATGTTGTTATGAAGTGCAATACATAACTAATTCATTTCCTTATGTATACTTTTATATCTCTTCAAGTATCACAACTACATTATAGCCAAGGGCTTGAATACTTCATATAGTTGGCATATATATAGTATCAAATTTGAGTACGACAAATATGAGCTTTTAGTTGACTTAGACTCACATGAGACAAAGAATGACTCATTCCAACTAAATTTGATTTGAATTAAATAAGACTTATACAACTCTTGAACTAATAAGATATGTAAAGGAATCGACCAATTGCTCGTCTTATGACCGATATTACATGATTGGATCAACAATAAAGACAGAAAACTTAACATAGGAGATGTAAGAGTCATGAAAGTCAAAGACTAAACAAAAGAAGTGCCACATTTGTAGATTTTCCATTCCCTTCCAAGCTTACTCATGTATACCAAAGTGTATATGAAGAATGTCATTTCACACCAGTTTAACTATATCTCATGCTAGGTCTATTTACTTTACTTCTCACAATGGTAATTAGTGGGAATGTTCAACTTTTCTACTCCTTCTTTAACCTATTATTGCTATATAAAGATACTATCCTTTTGCCTTCTTAAGTTAATATAACTACTCTAGATAGCCTTATAAATACACTCTTATTGCTACATTTTCATCTTTACAAAGTTTCCCCAAGCTCACAATGTAACTTGATCCATTTCTTTCCTAAACTCAATTGATATATGCTTGTAAATCTTTTACTCTATTCCTTCAATATACTAATTTATTATGAACTTACCAAGATTTCCTCCTCAATATCCATTCAAGTCCATCAATTTCTCAACAACTTTCTTAGGACTTTTACACACAACTTACTTTAGTCTATGCTAATCTTCATACTTTTGATCTCTTCTTCGTAAATAATTTGGATCCTTACTCCTTAACGTGCCTTTAAGCTCATTTCCATCCTTACTTTAATTCTTTAGATTCATACAAATGCCTTCACTTTTCAATCCATTACACTTCTAATCACATTCCTTAAGCAAGTTGTAATACTCCAAGGCCCATTATACCAACCATGCTCTGATGTTACCCTATAATGCCTTATCTTTTAGGTGTTAATTTTAAATTTTTTTCTTCACTTTTAGTACCTGGAGATGGTTCGTTACTCCTATCCCTGAGCTAAGGATAAGGTAGAACTCATAATTCACCTACCATATAACTATATGGAACTCCTATTCTCAAAACACTTCTTATTTGATTTAACAAACAATAGCGAAAACCTTTACAATAGTAGGCCAAACCCAGAGTATCATAATTGTAAAATATTTTATAATACATAGCTTCATAAAAAATTCTATATAATACATCAACAATTTCTATATTAAAACCTTCACATAGTAATCAAATAATCTTCCAAGAGAGCTTCTTCTTGGAATTTGAACCTAGACTTGAAACTATTTATCTCATAAGAGAAACTGTAGTCACTTGGCTTTCTCTAGCCTTTAGTCACTTCCATAATGTGAGATCCTGCTTAACTTTTACCTAACTTAAGGATAAGAAAACTTATCCCTCCAACTTATTGTAAGTTGACTGAGAGTGGATAGACAAGTAGTAATATAACACAGTATCTTATAAATACATATCAAACTATTAATTCCAATCACAATACACTTCTTTCCAATTGAACAATGCAAATGTAACACACACATGCCATACTCATGCACATAACATGCATTAGAGTCGATATCCTAGCCTAGCATGAGCCTTAGACCTCGACATCTGAGTAGTTGACATTATTGGGCATCTAAATGATCAAATTTAGGAACCTAGATTAAAGTTTGGCAAACTCTACCTAGCCTAAGCTATGCAACTTTATATGCTCGGAAACTAGTCTTTTATTAACAAAGATGTTTGAATTATAAAATTAAGCTTCTAGAAACTAAATTATTTGCTTAACAAGAACTTAGTTTTTAAAATAAAGTGTAACCAAGTAAAATCACAGTTTTAGAAAACTTGACATGTAGTTCCTTTTCGTACTATGCCATAAATGCATCAACTACATACCTAGATAGACCAGGAAAATCCAAACAACACAAGCAACCTTGTTTATCAATTTATTACCTAAGCCATTACTTTATTCCTTTTACATTCCATCCCTAAAACCTTGGTATTAGGTTCACTTAAGTGAACACCTTAAGAGGTGGAGTTAGTAGTTAGTATCTAGATTCTTATCCAAGTTAATATAGATCTCAACCTACAATTAGATCTAATAATATATAGATCCACAACATCAAGTAGTATAAAGAAATACATAATTAAAGTCAATCCAGTCAATAACTAAGCTTAACTCAATCTATAAAGTGTATAAAAGAGTTTAGAAAGCATTTCATAACTCAACATTCAACACATTACATTCATATACACAAGTTCAATCACGTGCACTATGGTTAAAAAAGTTAAGAGTAGATAAAATCTCTTTTAGAACATAAGAAATCCACTTATTAGGGCCATTTTGCAGCATTCTTAACCACTCAAGCATTATGTCGCTGCTCCTCCTTCCATATCTCACCTAAACATAAAGGATACGACCTCCAATTAATTATATGTTGATTATAAGTTAAATTAAGAACTTACTTGATTATATAGTTTAGGGTTTAAGGTCTTTCTCTAATACAAATCCCCTTTCCAGGGTAATTCCTAACTAAGGTTCTAACCAAGTTTTTGATCCACTTTGACTACATAGGGGTTTCCTTTAGAACACTTTCTAACCTATATTTTGACTGACTTTCTTCCTTACAATTAACCTAAAGATACTAAAAATCACTTAACATGCATAATGTAGTTTTTGACTTACTTTCTAACTAACTCCAATTTATACGCTTTATTATAACCAACCGTTTGACTTAGTATTTTACACGCCTAAGAGCTTAGTTAATCACTAAGGCTGACTGTAGAAGGTTGTAGTCATGTGGGTCCTTCGAGGTATCAAAGAAAGAGAAAGTGGGTCTGCAACAAAGTAGCTTTTGTGAAGCTACTCTCCGGATATGACTCATTAAGGAACATTAGATGACTTAACATTTTACTTGATATGATGTATAAACTAATACTAAAGTCTACTCCTTACTAATCTTGAACTATGGATAAGATTAGATAAGAGTGTAGAAGGATGTGCTCAGAGAATGGTATCTTGCAAGAACAACAAGAGGAATATCATTAAATGTTTGGGATAAGATGATTACAGCTATAGTAGAAATGATTATTTATTGTAAGTCCCTTAGGGCTACTCGAATACCAACTAAGTCTTCATTATTGTAGAAGTCAAATATCTTTTCAATCTTCTCCTCCTAATTTAAGCAATCATCATCGCTTTTAGACCCATTAAAGTTCGGAATCTACACTTTAAGATGTTTAGCTCCTTGAAAGCGCAGAGCTTGTGTTCTTCGAATCCATCATACTACTCTTCCTCCCCCCTTATACTCTTTAACTTCATCTAACTCAAGTCTCCTCCTTGTAAACCTCCTTACATGTCGAAGTGGAGCTGGGCTCATGTTAATAGCTTTTGGTGCCCTATGCTTAGCTAATTGTCTTCTCGATTTGTCTCTCATATCTCAACCTAGCTCATTAACTCTCTCTTAAGGCCTAGTCTTTATTACCTTTTGTAAACATGTAGCCAATAGCAGCAAGGTCTTGTAATTGCTCGTTAGTAGTTTATGGAGTCTATTGGATAATACAGCCATGACCATGAGCATCACTCTTAGCATCATTAATCTCTCATTAAACATTAAGGTTCAACATTCTTATAGTAAAGCTCAACAAATGCTTTCGTCAATATAAAAACCCACTCACTTTACTAAACAATATGCAATACAGTAGTTTAAAGACTTGCTTTATTTTTGAAATGGGAAAACAGAGTATAATAGAGTACAAGAACTAAAAGAGCCACTACAATTCTTAACTATCAATCGTAACCTCAAGCTCCGATACCAAGATTATATAATGTGTTGAGGAGCTCAGTTAATTATTAAGGCTTACTACAAGAGGTTATAACCAAGTGGGTTTTTTCAAGGTATTAAAAAAAGAGGAAGTGGGTTGGCAACACAATAGTTTCCATAAAGTTGCTCCTTAGATTTTACTTATCGAGGAACACTACATGACCTAGCACTTCACTTAATAAGACGTACAAGCTAATATTAAGGTCCATTGGCCACTAATCTTGAGCTACTGACAAGATTAGATAAGAATATAGAAGGATATGCTTGGAGATTGGTATCTCGTAAGAGCAACAAGAGGAATATTCATTAAATGTCTAGAATAAGATGATTATGGCTACAGTAAAAAAAAAGGACTATTTACAATCAGTCCTTTAGGGCAACAATACAATAAAGGAAATTACATAAACAGTAATGTATGAAGAAGATTCCTAGTACCAAGAAAAAAAAAAAAAGGTGAACATGAGAAAAGACAAAAAGAAATATAGTACATATGTAAGAAAAATAGGGGATAAGTAGCAGCTTGCTAATGGGTTTGCGTTTTGGAATCTTAGGTCATGGTGGCTAAACAAAGTTAGTGTTGGGGCTACTATTGCCGAGTTGTACTGAAGGCTGCCGGTTAATTGAATGAGATCATAGCTCTATAGGGTGGGATAGGAGAGCTTGGTATACAGGGATCTCAACCTTGACACTTGGCAAGTTGGCATTTGGATAGTGGATCGAGTAAAGCAGAGTACATCAGAGTTAGGTGCTTGAAGAGTTCAGCAGATGGCGGTCCTTATACTGAAGCTCATCAAAGGCTAAGCTAAGATGCTTGAATCCTCTTAATAAGTCCTTATAAACCTCCTAGTTGGGCTCGGGTGATAGGTCTTGAGGTCAGTAATCCATTAGTTTCTAACTATCTTAGCTTAACACATTTAACTTTCTGGCTCCTCAGTTTTGCTTCATAAAATCATACCAACACGACTCCAATCCTCCACTAATTCATTTGGATAGAATACAATATCAGCCAAAGTCATCTTAAATATTTACGCATGTCATTTTAAATCATCAAAACACTTTTGAATAAAATTATATATGGGTTTGGTTGCAAGACATGTAGATTTTTCCTTATACGTCCATTTTTGCCTTGACAATCAATTTTTTTTCAAAATTTATACTCTACCTCTTTTGTACATCATAAAAAATTACCATATTTGTAGTTTACAATCGAAATTATACTAAGTACATGTAAGATCTTTTAGAAAAAACATGGTTTTAGCTACTGTTTTTTCAAAGATCAAAAGTTCTCAAAAACCCAACTTAAAGGTTTTGAAAAAAAAAAAAAAAATTATGTAGCATGAAAATACAACATCTAAGCAACTTATCTAAAAAAATTTAGGCCAAAACTATGTTGTTAGGATTTTCCAAAACGCAATGAAAAACTAGTCAATGAGATGTTTTTCTTAAGGAGTATATAAGAACAACCAAAATTTTGAAGATCTGATTTTAGATTTAGATTTGAAATGCAAAAATATTTAGGAAAACTAAGTTTTATAATTTTTAGATGTTGGGTGATTTTTTAGTAAATTTTTGAAAAATAGAAAGATTTTTTAACTCATCGTCGTGAGATGCTCCTACCACCGTTGGGGGTAGAGGGTATTCAACCCACCTTAGTATCACCCCTTCCTTCAAACCACGATGGTGGTTCACTTATAGATTGAGCCTGAACAAAGGTTCCCGCAAATCCCTTATTTTGGCCTATTTTCTTCTATATTTTTCCTAATTTTATCCTAAGCTCCTCTTACCTTGTTCTAAATTTTGTAGGGTATCAAAGGACCAAACTTTTCATTGGAATTGATCTTCCTAATTTATGGAGGGTTATTGATTGGTTGGGAATTTCTCCCCTTGTCAAATATCCCTTTTCCCTAATTTTTTTTTTAAGGTATCATGTGTCCTATGCTTAAGTTAAATGTTATATTAGGTTTATATAGGTTTGCCACACTCTATCCAGCTCAAAACCAATTGCTAAAGCTATACTTTTCAATTATTTATTCATTGTGTATAGTTATAATGTTAATTTATATATATTTGTATACTAAATATTAATTTTTCCCTATTTTACTATCGACATGTATATATAATATATATATATATATACATGACATTTATATTACTTATTTTACTTTCATTAAATCTAATTTAATATTTTTATAAAGTGAATAATTTATTTCTAATATCTCACTACGTTTTGGGACTCATATTATAGGTTTATAATACAAATTTTCATTACCAGGTAAAATTATATTTTTATTAAATTCAATAGTTTAATACTTTATTTTATTAGATATACTTTGCCAAGGTCTTCTTTTAACTTCCATCACCTGTATTAAAGTTTTACTGAATTTCGGGAAAAGTTCCCTAAAGCCCTAAATTTACCAATTCTAAGCAACTACGATTATTTTATGTAGTTGTACTTGTGATTTTGTACTTTTTGTAAGTATTTTATTTCTTCACTTTCTAAGTTACATTTTCTAAGTTACATATTTATTAGAATTGTGCTATCATTTCAATTCCTCGATAGTTGATTGAAAACCAATGTCTCACATTCCACCCTCCAAATAAAAAGTTTCATCATCAAAACTGTGACACTTTATAACAAACAATTGTTTTGTAACTTTTTTTTTTTTTCAATCAATCTTCATGTATTTCAACAATTTTTTTGTGCTTTATTCTTTTTTATCTTATTTCTATGTCAATTATTAAGATTAAGTTGAGTGAGTTTTATATAAAATTTTATATTTAGAAACTTTCTTTTTCTAAATTGTTATTTTCTCATATGTTTTTAAATTAAAAGTCTAACCTTGGTATTCTTTACATGTCTCATATCTTTTTGTAGTTTTTGGTACATCTCTTTTGTCTTCTTTGTATTTTTTTTAATAGATAGCTCTACTTCTCCATTCTTGTTGTATTCATTGGAATAGAATCTCTTATTCTTATCTAATTAAGTTGGCTTTATTAAGATATTGTATAACGTTTTGCTAGACATCATTAAATATGGTAAATGTATAAAAAATTACCTGAAAATATATGAAAGTTTAAATAGAAAGAAAAATATATTATTGAAAATAACAATGTTTAATAAAAATTTAATATAAATCAAACCATTATGTAGAATTCATTTTACTAAAGAGAGATAAATAGTATTGAATCCAACTATTCCAAAATGGAAATACCGGTAGCCCCAACAGTAGTCCTTTATGCCACGGTTAGTGTAAACTTCCGAACAAACAATGTTTACAATGGCATATTTGTAGCCATTCTCATTAAAAGATCTGCCAGGAAAAATGCTATGCTTAAATCGCACAAAATATAAGCTGGAATTTAAACTTCTACCGTCAGGCATGTAAACCCGGGGAGGGAACAGTAAAGAATTTAGCAAACGTCAATCTAGTTTATGGTCACATAAATAGCAAACAAAATGACATAATAAATTTTCAGTTCACATTGTCCAATTTCTTTTCAACTTTTATTTATTGATTTATTTTTGTTACTAAAACTTTGAAATGATTGGATCATAAGACCTTGATTATTTACTAATGCTGAATTCACATAAAAAAATTTGTGTTTATTATTCTTTGTGGACGTATTTATTCTAATTCTTTTTTAAAGACCAGAAAAAGAATTTTGAGAGAATTATCAACCAATCATGTGCAATATGACATCTCCTCCATTTATCACAAGTTAGTGTCTAATTGAAAATTTTGATCTAGCTTAATTCTTTGTATGGTTGAGCTTTTGCATCTATTTTATCACTTTGTGAAAGTAATACAAAATACCCCAAGCATTGTTATTATGCAGTAATAAGAATATTATCTCGTCTTTGTCTTTTTTATTCCCCTTAGATCTTTACATCTTATTTGGTAATTTGAAAATTATCAAAAATAAAAAAATAAAAAAAAGAAACAAAGTCTTATTAAAAATCAACTAATAAAAAAATATATGGGGAAATCCATTAAACTCTTACTAAAAGAAAAAAAAAAATCTAGACATTGGAATATTAATATGATTCATAAAATATTGAAAATTTAATGGATCATTTATGGAACATTGTTACTCCAAACCAGAGAATTATTTTTCCAAAGACTTCAAGTATAAAAGTGAGTCGAAGTGATAACCCATATGAATGAAATATCTACATTTTATGTGTACATTTTGAATTCATATTCAAGAATTCATAATTATCAATAAATATTGAAGAATTCCTATTCCATTTTATGTTTTAATTAGAGTAAATATGTAAGTTTTACTTTATTTGAACTTAAAATTTAATGTTATTTCATATATATTTTTTAAATTATAACCTATATTTTTATTTTCTTATTGACTATAGTTTGACTTTCGATTAAACTCGGTTCAACTCTTAGATCGTTAACTCTCTAATATGTTTGGATTAATCATTTGAATTGGGGTCTCATAATATTGCTTGTCTTCATTGCGATTGCATTCATCCTTAGGATTGAGAGGATACCTAGAAAATTATATTATTTTGAAGAAATTTAAAGCCAATCTTTTACTTATTTTATAGAGCTATTGGCACATATATAGGTTGATTCAACTCTACCTTCAAAATCTTATTTTCTTATTTATGTTGTACTTAGTAAACATATTATTTAGTTAACTCCAGCAATTGAATTGTAATCGAATGAGATGTTTATATTTTGCTTCTGAATTTCATGTTTAATACTGTTAACAATATCCCCAAGACATTTATTCGTCGAAAGCGTAAGAAAAGGAAAGTTGAACATCCATTTGAAAGTGCAACACTAAATTCTAAAGAAAATAGAGATTCAACACTAAATTGTTAAAAGTTGAGATTACAGATACTATAATGAATTTATTCCCATATTTTGTTGCTTTTACCAAAAAAAAGAAAAAAAAAATTAAAACCATAATTCAAATATTTATCCACTTGTATTGTATAAGCTATCTAGTTTTATTGTTTACAAAATAAACGAAAAGGATTTGAATCATTTTTATTTATAATTTTCTTAATTTATAAATTAATAGTTAAGATTGTTTAGTTTTTTTAAATATCAAGTGATATCATTATATTTTTTATAATCTCAATCATTAATTACACATAATAATAGCTTAAATTTTTATATCATAAGAGTATGTTAGGGTAGGAAATTATTAAGGCTAAGGAAATTATGTATTTGTTATTATTCTTAAATCCTTTTAAGAAACGCAGCAACAAAGAGTCTTCTGACATTGACGGATCCAGAATAAGAAATCTTGAATGTTACTAAAAAAAGTTTAAATAAATAAATTCGAAAAAACTTTTAAAATTTAATTTAAAAGAATTTCAAAGTTGGCGTGGCGCCGTCACGGGGACGCGTTTTCTCTGTCCTGTCCGCTAGTGCCTCCAGACCTACTGCTGGTTTTCTTAATTATGGCTAGCTCAACTTGTCCCTGCATACGTGTAAGCCATCTGAATTTACATTTGTGATAGTATTTACTCATATATCACTTCGGAATGGAGCGTTGACTTCAATGTTAAATGCTACGTCCAAACTACGGTTATATATCAACTTCAATGGTTATTGTATTTGTCTTCTTTTTTCTTTTTATTGATCCTACTATAATCCCTGTATATTAAACAGACAATCGCCATGCTCGCAAATGCTGTTCTAAGTTTGGCCTCTCTGTTTCTCATCACTGTCCTTGCAGTTTACCACTCACGCTTGATTAATGCCCAATCTTATGATTATCCAACTGCAAATCTCTCTACTTTGTGGACCAACAGCATGTCTGCTCAACATTCAGTAAATTTTACAGATGGATCAATAGTGAGAGCCATCCTTCTTAGAGGAACATTTGGTCCAAGGTATGCTTGTGGCTTTTATTGTAATGGAATAAATTGTGCTACCTATCTTTTCGGTGTTTTTATTGCTCAGACGAATAGTGGTGGAGGCATCGTTCTTCCTGCTTTGGGATTCCCACAATTGGTGTGGTCTGCAAATAGGAACAAGCCGGTTCAAATTAATTCAACATTAGAGTTGACATCACGAGGTGATTTGGTATTGAAGGATGCTGATGGAACTATTGCTTGGAATTCAAATACTAGTGGCAAGAACGTTGTAGGATTGAACTTAACTGAAATAGGCAATCTGGTGCTTTTTGATGAGAAGAATGCAACAGTCTGGCAATCTTTTGATCACCCGACCGATAGTGTAGTAGTATCTGGACAGAAATTAAGGGTTGGTCAGAAGCTTGTTGCTAATGTTTCTGCAACAAATTCATCAGAAAGTCTGACCTCTTTTTCCTTGTCAAATGAGGGATTGTTTGCTCGTATTGAGTCTAATCATCCACAGACATATCAATCATATTCTTTTGATGCTGCAAATGCCACTGATGATTCTATTTATGTTGAGTATCTGAATGGAAGCATCGGTTTGTTTGTAAATGCTATGCATATTAAGGATTTGATAAAAATTCCGGAGTTTTCTTCGGCACAATTCATCAAGTTAAGTTCCGATGGGCATTTGAAGGCATATGAATGGAAAGCTACAGGCTGGGAAGAAGTAGCTGATATCTTGACTGGGTATTATGGGGTATGCGCTTATCCACAAGCATGTGGGGATTATGGGATTTGTTCCAATGGTCAATGTAGTTGTCCAACATCAAGTAATGGGACAAGTTATTTCAAGCAAATAAATGATAGGCAACCTACTCGTGGATGTTACGAAGTAACCCCTTTGTCATGTGAAGATTCGAGAAATCAAGGTTTCATGGAACTTGTAAATGTTACCTACTTCTATTTCAATTCAGACCTTGAGAATGTAGATTCACAAACATGTAGAGAGGCATGTGCTAATAATTGTTCTTGCAAAGTTGCTTTCTTTCAACATTCATTGGGTTCTTCTATAGGAGATTGCTACTTACCATCTCAGGTGTTTTCGTTAATGAATAATGACGTTCAAGTTACACACTATGGTTCCACTGCTTACATTAAAGTTCAAGAAAGCCCCACATCGGTTCCTTCTATTGCTAATAGCAAGACAAAGAGGCGTCCACTTATATTAGGTTCAGCCTTTGGATCAGTCTTTGCATTGATTGTCTTGGTTGGAGCAGTTGCTTTCTACATTTATATGAAACGGCATAACAAAGAAGAAGAGGAGGATTATTTAGATCAAATTCCAGGTATGCCTACAAGATTCTCCTACACAGAAATGAAAATTGCGACTGAAGACTTCATTACAAAGCTCGGCCAGGGTGGATTTGGTTCTGTTTTTAAAGGTACTCTAGCCGATGGAATAGAAGTTGCAGTGAAGTGCCTTGATGGAATAGGACAGGTCAAGAAATCATTCCTAGCTGAAGTAGAGACCATTGGAAGCATCCATCATGTCAACTTGGTAAGACTAGTAGGATTTTGTGCCGAAAAATCTCATAGGCTACTGGTATATGAGTACATGCCTAACGGGTCTTTGGATAAGTGGATTTTTAACAAAAATGATGAATATGCACTTGACTGGGAACAAAGAAAGAAGATCATTTTTGACATTGCAAAGGGGTTGAATTATCTCCACGAGGATTGCAGGCAAAGGATAATTCACTTGGACATTAAACCGCAAAATATCCTCCTAGATGAGAGCTTTAATGCAAAGGTTTCTGACTTTGGATTATCAAAGTTGATTGATAGAGATCAGAGCCAAGTTGTAACAACCATGAGGGGCACTCCTGGGTATTTAGCTCCCGAATGGTTGAGTTCTGTGATAACTGAAAAGGTGGACGTTTATAGTTTTGGTGTGGTTATCCTAGAGGTAGTGTGTGGAAGGAAAATTTTTGATCGCTCCCAAAAAGAAGAGGATATGTATCTTCTAAGTCTTTTCCAAAGGAAGGCAGAGGCGGGAGAGTTGTTAGACATGGTTGATAGGACTAATGAGGATATGCAATTACATGGAGCAGAAGTTGTGAGTACCATGAAGGTTGCTGCATGGTGTCTGCAAGGTGGTTTTGCAAAGAGGCCTTCCATGTCTACAGTAGTCAAGGTATTAGATGGGACAATGGAGGTTGAAGATGGCATAAGCTATGACTTCTCGAGACTACCCTTAATGAATAACACTGGTATTGTAGGTAACAAGGTTATCAAGTTGGGTGGTGCTAGCACTCCATTGTTACCCTCTGTATTATCAGGTCCACGATGAGCATGTTTGATTGTTTCCTCGCCACAGATGAGCAACCATTTTTTAAGCCTCGATTCATTCTTCTTCCACATCTTTCACATGTCGAATTTGATTCCCAACGGGGATTCTTTTTAGTTTAAGTTATGGAGAAGAAGAATTCAATTTGATGTAAATAGCTCCATATGAACTTAATCTGTGAACTTTTTGAATGCGATTAGAATTTCTATGTGAAAGTACCATCTGTTTTATGAATATTTTCGGGGGTTAAGAATAGGGGTATTTGCATAATAAATTTCAAGACGTGGCAGAGTAATATGTTTTATGAATATTTTTCTCTTTTCTTCCTCTAGGCATTATTCATGTTCTTAGGCCCTTTTATATGGGGAAAAGATGTTAAAATTCTGTTCAAATAAAAGGTTAATCGGGCTGCAATAATTTGATTGGAAGATTCTCAATTCCTTTCGATCTAAATAACTACCGGACAAGAAGAAATAACTTTGAGGATATGAGAGGTCTGGAGGTACATCCATGTTTCTTCACCCTTATTCCTCACAAAGATTTAATGAAATGTAGGCCTCGTCTAGTAAATTCCAAAGAAAGAGTATTCTATGTGATCCATTTTGTTAGGAAGGATGTAAAAAATGTGGGAAAAAGTATAATTCCAAGTCAAGTCTTCCATTTCCATGGTATTTAATTCTTTAGTCTCACTAGCAATCAGGAAGAATTGAAAACAGTGAATTGCTACTCCATGCTTTTACCTATTTACCAAGTTCTCCTTTAAAAACTAAGTACAAACTAACCAATCCTATTCCATGAATTTGAGAAAACGAGGTTGAGAGGAAATTGAAATCAGTTGAATCGAGTTTGAAGCAAATAATTAAACAAGGCAATAGAAAACTTGACTGAAACTGACATAGTA
This sequence comes from Lumnitzera littorea, assembly GCA_024138015.1. Classification (NCBI taxonomy): domain Eukaryota; kingdom Viridiplantae; phylum Streptophyta; class Magnoliopsida; order Myrtales; family Combretaceae; genus Lumnitzera; species Lumnitzera littorea. The sequence goes on from JAMXBB010000002.1 coordinate 50,732,939, forward strand.
GCTTGACTGATAGTTCAAGCATGTCCAGATGAAGGCTGAACAGGTAAGTGTTAGCGTCCCTTAAGGCATCTTGGTAGAGTAACAGAATAATTTGGTATGAAAAATCCTATTAAGAAAACTAAAATGTAGTATTATGTTAAAAATGCTAAGTTTTGCTTTCACTAAAAAGATCAATACTTTATGGAATAGACCATAAGGATCATAATTCAAGGTCTCCATGAAATGAGAGAGAAAACGACAGCTTTGCATCATCTTTTGATGGTAGAGACTAGAAACAGTGATCATATGTATATAGCAATATATTTCTTATTCACAATGAACTAAGTTGATAATTCTTTTCCAGTAAGCGACAGAAATTTTATCAGAGGTATTTGAAGAAGCAGAACTGTTCCATAATTTCTAACTTGATTACCTTGGAGCGGATAAAACTGATGCCAATAATGGAGTGCTTGCACCACACTCGCTGCTCCCTCTTGCAGTGGCTCTTACTGAAGGTGGCAGTGAAAAGTCATAAACCAGGTCCTTTTCAACTTCCATCGATCCATCTAATACTTTAATCACAGCTGATGTAGATGGTCTCTTTGTATGGTCACTCTGTAGACACCAAGCAGCTAGAAGCAGCAATTTCATAGCTTCTAGCCGATGCATCAATTTCATGCCTGCATTATATGTATCCAATATGTCCAACAACCGTCCCTCTTCTGACTTCCTCTGGAAAAGGCTGAGCAAATGCCTATCTTCCTCTTTCTCTGACAGATCAAAATTTTTTCTTAAACACACTATCTCCATGATCACCACACCAAAGCTATAAATATCTACTTTTTCACTAATAATTGAGCTTAACCATTCAGGGGCTAAATAGCCAGGAGTCCCTCTCATGGCTATTACAACTTCGCTCTGGTTCCTATCAATCAATTTGGACAAGCCAAAATCAGAAACTTTTGCGTTGAAATTTTCATCCAAGAGTATATTTTGGGGTTTAATATCCAAGTGGATTATTTTCTGCCTACATTCTTCATGGAGATAATTCAGGCCCTTTGCTATGTCAAACATGATCCTCTTCCTATGTTGCCAACTTAGCTTGAATGGACTTGTTCTGTTGAAAATCCATTTATCCAAAGAGCCATTAGGCATGTACTCATAAACAAGCAACCTATGATGTTTCTCAGCACAAAATCCGACCAATCTTACCAAATTAATGTGATGGATGCTTCCTATTGTTTCAACCTCGGCTAGAAATGAATTCTTGATGTGGCCTACACCATGCAACTGCTTTACTGCAACTTTTGTGCCATCATTCAGAGTACCTACATATACCGAGCTAAACCCACCTTCACCAAGCTTGGTGACAAAATTTTCTGTGGCAGTTATAAGGTCCTCGTAGGAGAACCGAGTGGGCAACCCTGAAAGTGGATTTAGAGAATCTTCCTCTATCTCCTCAGGATCATTTTTATTCCTGAGGAAGAAAATCAGTGCTCCTGTCAGAGAAACCAAAGTCAAGAGTGCTCCAAGAGATGGCCACATGATTCGGAGGAACCTGTTTGTCTTCTTGCCACCACTTGGAGGAGCTTGGACTTTAAGGAAAGCAGTACTCTTATAGTTAGACGGTTCACTTGCAAAGTAGTTCAATGAGAAAACTTGAGAGGTAAAGTAACAATACCCTACAGAAGAATTAAATTTCTGATTGAAGAAAGCTGCTTTGCATGAACAATTTTTTGCACATTTTTCTTTACACATACGTGATTCAACATTTTCAAGACCATTATTGAGGCTAAAATAAGTAGTATTCTCAAGTTCCATGAAACTTTGATGTTCTGCGGCCCCACAGGACAATGGAGTAGCTTCTGAACATCCAAAACCCTGCTGCATATTTCTTGATTGCTTGAAATATGTTCCTCCACTGCCTGGCTGCGGACAGCTGCAGTTGACATCTTTGCCATCTAAAATGGAACAAACACCATATTCTCCGCATACTTTTGGGTAACCACACTCATCAAGTCCTAAGAAAGGGAAGACATCGGCCACAACTTTCAATTCTGTTTCCCAATCATATATCCTTAAATGGCCATCATAGTCTAACCGCATGTATTGTGCTGGCGATGCTCTTGGCAGGTCAACTAAGGTAAAAGATACATTACCAATTAAGGTCTGAAATAACTTTAACTCTCCATTAACAAACTTAATATAAGTTGATTTACTCGCTGGAATACTGTTGTTGAAATAGACTTGTGGAGGATTAGAATTGGACTCTATTAGAGCAAGCAAACCATCATCTGCTATGACAAGTGAGAATATCCCTTCTGAAGAATACATGGAGGAAACATTAGCAGTCAGTTTTTGACCAAATTTTAACTTCTGCTCGAGGACCAATGTGTCCGTGGGGTAATCAAAAGATTGCCAAACTATCTCCCCATGTTCATTATAGAGCACCAAATTACCTTTCTCTGTTAGGTTCATGCATGCAACTGACTTCCCAGCAGTGTGTGCAGACCAGACCAAGCTTCCATCTGCATCTTTCAATACCAAATCCCCTACTGATGTTAGCTCCAGGGTGGCGTTATATTTAATTGGGTCATTCCTGTTAGCAGACCACACCATTTGTGGAATTGCAGAATAGGTAATGCCCTCAAGAACACTGATATGGACCATGAAAATGCCAAAGTTACAGCTTTCCCCTCTGCAATAGAAACCGCAAGCATAACTTGGACCAGAGGTTCCTTGAAGGAGGACAGTTCTCAGAATGCTTTGATCTCTGAATGTCGAAATACGATTTACAGTGTTGCTGTTATTCCACAATTGTGGGAGAGTTGCCGAATCTGAAGGCTCGGCATTAACTAAATAGGGACAATGATTTACGAGAGCAAGACATATGTAGAAAAGAATTAAGGTAAGAATGCTTCCATGGCTCATGTTTTTTGATTTACAAAGAGCAATTCCAGTAGGAAAAGGAAAAGAAAAACTAACAGAAAACCACAGTAATCACCATTTGTCATAATATATTTATTTCCCAGAACTATGCCCCACTCAATGTTGTTTTGGTAAAAAATGACGATGACTTTTCTAGCCCAGTCTGAACGGCATGATATGATGTCGCTGTCAAAAAGAAGATTCTGCGCACCGGGTCCTATGCCCCACTCAATGTTGTTTTGGTAAAAAATGACGATGACTTTTCTAGCCCAGTCGGAACGGCATGATATGATGTTGCTGTCAAAAAGAAGATTCTGCGCACCGGGTCCTATGCCCCACTCAATGTTGTTTTGGTAAAAAATGACGATGACTTTTCTAGCCCAGTCGGAACGGCATGATATGATGTTGCTGTCAAAAAGAAGATTCTGCGCACCGGGTCCTATGCCCCACTCAATGTTGTTTTGGTAAAAAATGACGATGACTTTTCTAGCCCAGTCGGAACGGCATGATATGATGTTGCTGTCAAAAAGAAGATTCTGCGCACCGGGTCCTATGCCCCACTCAATGTTGTTTTGGTAAAAAATGACGATGACTTTTCTAGCCCAGTCGGAACGGCATGATATGATGTTGCTGTCAAAAAGAAGATTCTGCGCACCGGGTCCTATGCCCCACTCAATGTTGTTTTGGTAAAAAATGACGATGACTTTTCTAGCCCAGTCGGAACGGCATGATATGTTGTTGCTGTCAAAAAGAAGATTCTTCGCACCGGGTCCAAACAAGCAACAACAGCCTTAACCCAACAATTTTCCTCGGAAAAAATCAATAGAAGTTGCGTATTAGAATGTTCAACTGAAAGGAAACTCCAAGTGATGGTTTTTGCAATTTTGTGATTTTCAAACTCGGAGCAAGTTCCGCGATATGGAGGATTTGATAACTAAAACAGAATCGAGAAAATTAGGGACTATTTTGAAGTTTCATATCATTGTCAACGTGGAAGAATTCTAACATTTTCGCACGGGTAGAATATCACTTCTGTAAGACTGAAAGTAGACTAAAATATATTGGTGTAGACTCTCACTTGGAACAAAGAAAATGCAATTATGTTTCTCATCCAGCCCTTAATCAAGTCAGTTAGCTGTAACCCAGAAGGCACATGAACAGTCATAAGAAAAATTGTTTTCTTATTTTATCTGTAGTAAAACGAAGATCAACATTGATGTGCTTTTCTCACCCATGCAGATAAGCATTGGATGCAATCAACTAAGCCAATTTTTCGTCGCTATATTGAACATAAGAAATTCACATAAATTCTTTCTTTCGTAGTTGTGGCCATGCTCCTCTACTATGCCTCAGCAGAAGCAGTAAGCACCGTCTTCTGCTTCATTGTTTTATAAGAGACGACATGAAAATGCTGATTGTTTTCTTTTCAAAACCACTTTAAAGGGACAAGTGCACCAGATGACGCATGTAGAGCTTAAACTGGAGAATGATAAGTTGTGGTCATTCCCATAAGATTGATGTACTAGCTCTCGACCATATCGTACTAGTTGTCATTATAAGTAATTGAAAATCGAGTTTCTTTGAATCTACTTCCAAAATCTAATCAAAACAAGAGTTAGAGTATGCATTAACATCTAATTGATAAATATACCATATTTAACTATTTAGCTCTTAACAAGTTTAAATTTTGTACTTGGCTTTCTATCAGAGCTGTCATAGTAGCTTAGTAATTATCCATTCGATGTGTAAAATACTTTATGTAATCATTAAGCCTTTTTCTTTCTGGACAAGATTTTTAACATTGAATAGTTGATACAAATGAGGTGAATATCCAATATATGGATTGTTTCGGTTGTAAAAATCCAAACAAACTTGATATTTAGTCTTGGGATTGGTTAAAATTGATGAGCCATGGCTTTGATGTTTTGCATGTTTTCCAAAGCTGAATATGTGTGTTTCCTAGCGTCCCTAATTGTTAAAGATTTTTGCACATTTAGAATAGTTATTTTGCTTCGATTAAAAAAAAAGAAGAAGTTATTTTGCTGTTTCTTTTTCTATTTTGTGATGCTCCTTGTTATGTTTAGGGTTACTAGGGTCTACGCTTATAAAACCCTATGTAATAGTCGTTGAAGTTTCAGAATCAATACATTCGTATTTTTACTCTATCAAGCAGTTCGTATTATTTACTATACCCTGCTTCAGTAATTCATTTATGTTATATACTCTAATCTAATTACAATGCATATTTCTATGTCCCACCTTTAATTGGATTAGATTAGCGTGGAGTTGGTTAAATTTTCTTCCAAATCTAACTTGATCTATATTTACAAAACACGATGTGCAATGACTAAGAAATCAAGAATAGTAGTTTCCAAATGCTTAGAATTAAAATAACATGGTCACAACAGGTCCAATAGCCCAAAAATGTCCAATTCATCCTTGAGCGAATAAACTCGAAATATAATAGTGCTGTTGCTCTTACAAGTCTTACAACTGTTTTATAAAAAAACTTGAGTAAAATATGTGTCTACTAATATTTATAAAAAAAATTACACAACTATAAATTATATGAAAAAAATTATAAAAATTAAAAAAATACTAATCCTATATCGTATTTTTAAAATGCGATACTCATAACAATATGAATTTCACATTGTTGCATTCGAAAAATGTGATGATGCCAAAGTATTGCATTTCTATAATGCGATATAGGTTTGGTCTAACTTAAAAAAAAAATAGAGGGGGGCGAGTTTTAAGACTCCTTACACATTTGATGCATCAATAATTTCTTAAAAACATAAAAAATTGGAACAGAAAAATCTTATTTACAAAAGATAAAACACAGATAAGATGATACTAAAGCTATAATGACTTATAAGGGGAATATAGATCATATGAATCCTTTTGAACCTCAATCTTATGCTTGGATGAGAGTAGTGAATATATAAATTGTTGAATGTGACAAGAAAATATTGAGGTATTATCTTATTGCAGTATAGCTTATGAGTCATCTTCTATCTATATATAATATTAAAGCACAAAAGAATAGTTTGGTGTCACACTTTAAAAATTAATGTTTTATTGATAAATTACTTTATAAACTCTTCAAATTGTATGTTGCTAACATGACAAATAATTGAATGTTAATTTTGGTAAATTAATAATTTTTCTCTATTTTCGCAATTTTTACTTTTCCTTACATTACGATGGTCATTTTAGATGAAGAGATTAAATCCCAATTAATTAAGGTATGAAAATGGGGAAAATTTATTGCTCTTGTTATAGTTTCTATTTTTTACATTATGGTTAAATTTTCTATTAAAGGCACATGCATAGCATGTGTGTGTCAAATAAGTGTATACATAATTACCACAACTTAATAGCAACATTTTAATAAATCAAGATACAATATCAACAAATATGTATCTTTATATTATAAAATATAGTTTTGAAAATTTTTAACTTTTCATATGCTACATCTTTGTTTATTACATTTGTTTATGTTTTCATTATATTTGTTATCAACGATATGTTTCACTTCTCATAAATAATTTAAATTTTAAATCAAAAGCAAATGTCTATTAGCATCAATGCTAATAAATCATGATAATAAGTCATTTGTTTCATCATTTATAAATCATGATAATATATCATACATTTCAAAAACTTTAAATTGCTTTAATAATTTTTCCATGTATTTGATCTCTTTTATGAAATTTTTTTAGCCTCAAATCTCCTTAAATGCAGAGTCATTATACTATTTAGAAATTATGATAAATAATAACCAAATTAATAAGAGATTATGAATCCATTTTTTTTTGGAAAATTAAATTGCTTTATTGAGTTAGGTTAATATTGATAAAATTGTATGACAATTTGTCTTTAATAATATGTCTAAATTTACATAACTTAAAATTTGATCATAAATAAATCTTTGTTGGTATCAATCTTGATTGCTTTTATTTTAAGTACATTAGAGTAATTTTTTTGCCATTAATAAAATAAAGAATATAGAGTCAGTCATTTTTAAGATCATAAGTTGCCTAAATAAATTATTATCAACATATTTTATCATTTTCATAGATGTTTTATGTTGATTAGGCCCTTTAAATCCAAGGCTAACCCGAATTGCTCAGGTTTATTTCTACAAGCATGGCCTCTCTCAATCTAAGCCTAAAGTTCAGCTTACCTAGTAGAAATGGCTCTCCAATGATTATAAGTCTACGCATAAGGCTAAAGGACTAGGTCAACAATCACTTCTTAACTTTCCAGACCACATTGGCTGTTATACACCCAATCTCCCATACTTGTAGGAGTAAATTCTTTCCACTTACTACTCTCTAACTGCTGGAACCACTCCTCTATAAATACAAGGCCACCATCTAATGATAAGATACTTTACACTTTGCGCACTTGAGCTTTATAGTATTGGAACTCTTACTCTTCTAAACATGTTGCTAACTTAAGTATTAGAGTAGCCATGCTGGATAATCTCTTAGCATCCTCTCACCTTTTATTGTTTTGTAGGCTCACTCATTTGCACAAAGCCCAACCTTTTCCTAATTGATATTAGTAAGAATTAGAGGCAACATTTAACGCTATCTGTAGGAAACTGAATTCCTACTTGAAAAACCTAAACACATTAAACACATTCCTTGAAGATCATCTTTATACATCATGTCTCATATCAACGAACAAGAGAACTGTCAGTTGGTGAACAACCAACCTACAAAAAACCAACCCCTTCAAAGGGAAATGCTGGAAGATTGCTTGGTTGAGGAATTTACTGTTGAAAACAGGCTGCTCCGCGCTTGCCTTGAAGAAGTCGAGAGGCATAATGTACAAAGCCACCCCCCTGAAGCTTCTAATGCTTGCACTAGGCAAAACAACTACTAGGAGCAACCGAGAAATGTTAGGGATCAATACCTTGATCCCCTATTGCAACAACAGCTAGCAAGGTTTGTGGTTACTCGCAACTGAGCTTTGGCTGGCAATGAGCAAGTGGCTGACTTGTAGGGAGTACCAACTCACTTAGCAGTGTACTAAGCTCATTTGGTAAACAATGCTAACCTTAATGAGCTTTGCGCAATTGTGAGGAGGCTCTCTGAGTATTAAGGGAGTAAGGTAATTAGTGATGCTGGGCTGGTCGCTAGCAACAAAACCCTCTTTACTTGGGGCATCGAAGATGATGTATTGCCCCCTAATAGGAAGCTTTCGACCTTAGATCAATATGATAGTACAGGAGACCCTGATGACCACATCCTCCACTTCTACACCCTCATGAACCTCCATGATCATAAGGATGCCATAATGTGCAAGTCTTTCTCAAGTAGCTTGAGGAAAGCAGCTTGGATGTAGTTCAACTACCTGTTCTAAAACTCCATCAGCTCCTTTGATGAGTTGGCGCATAAGTTCAGCCTCCATTTCAAGGCTAGTAAGCCCTCGTCTAAAGACACATCATCCTTATACCTGATAAGGTAAAGTGAAGGTGGATCTCTACATGATTACATAGCCTGGTTCAATAATGTCATAGTCAAGATCCTTCAATTGCATGAGAGAGTTACTATCTACAACTTAGCTTGGCATTCGACCTTCAGGAGACTTCTTTTGATTGCTTGTAAAGAGTAAGCAAAAGACCCTAGTCAACTTTTGGAATAAGGCCCATAAGTACATCGATTGGGAGGATAATATACATGCTAGGTGTGATGCCGACTAAGAGAGGTAAAGTGGAAAGCAAGATAGGGAAAGATTTTTCTTAAAAGATCACTTTAGTAAAAGGGTGTCGAGTAGGTTAGAGGGGGAAGGTTCAAGAAAGAAGAAGCCTTAAGCCGAGCGGGACCTACTCCCTCCTCCAATCTACACGTAGTATACCCTTCTAAATAGACCCATAGCCTAGGTCTATTTTAAGGTGAAGCACAGGAACTTACTGTAGAAACCCCTAAAGATGAAAGGGAACCTTAGCAGTTGGAACTAGGGTAAGTACTACCAGTTCCATAGTAACCATGGCTATACTACTAGTGAATGCTTCCAGTTGAAGAACGCAATTGAATACGTTATTCAGCAGGGCTTTTTTAAGGAGTATGTAGCTTAACCGAGGAATGATGGCCGTTCTGATGACGATGAAGATCTAGTACCCTAGAGGCAATGGATCGAAGGTGCCCTAGCAGAATAGAACGTGATCATCACAACAATCATGTTCTCAATGGCATCATCAATATAATCATTGAGGGGCCGCACCCTAGGAGTCGGTCGAGCACTAGTAGCTTAGTTAACGCTTCGTTTGATGTATTGGTACTAAGGGAGAAAAGATAAAAGTTAGATACTGCAATCTCCTTCTCCGATGAAGATTTGGAGGGGTAGATACCCCTTATCAAGACACGTTGGTCATAGTGGCGTGGATCGTGAATTTTGAGGTCTTGAAAATAATGGTGGACACTAATAGCTCTACTGATATCCTCTTTCTCTATACATATGAGAGGATAAGGAAGAAGCTATCGGTCAAGACGAAGTTGTACCACTATAACCTAACTGGCTTCAATGGAAGTGTTGTTTGAGCCAAGGGGACGATCACTTTAGACATAGAGCTTAGCGATGATGATTACGTGGCACAATGACCAATGGGTTCGTCATGATCAACTGCCCCTCTCCTTATAATGCTCTCTTGGGAAGACTAAGTTTGAATGCATTAGGAGTCATCACATCCTCCCTTTACCTAATGGTTAAATTCTCGACACCAACTAAGGTAAGAAAATGTAGGTTTATGATAGCCTCTAAAATAAAGCTTTCAAGTTTTCAAATTTATAAACCTATATTCTATTTTTAACACGGTTCAAAAGGTAAGTATACCTATCATTTTATAGCATGGATGGGTATAGGGTCGTCTCTACTAGGAATGGATACAAACACTAGTACTAATTAACCTTCCTATTATCTAGCAATCCAATTTATTAAGTAATTAATTATTAAAACTCTAAATTATTAACTAAACTACACTAATCCACAAGCTAATACCAACTAACACAATGACTTATGAAAATGATTAATAATATAACACTTAACATGTAGACTTGCTTCACCATATAGCATAATATCACCATTAATGTTATCTTAATGATTGTTATCTATAGGGAATCATTAGTATGTAAGCATTCTTTTCAAAATTACTTACTTCTAATTTTAATTGCACCTATTAGAATCTCTTTTGAATTAACAGCTAACATAGATTGCATTAATAATATGTTAATTTGTCAATTTCCCTATGAATACAACAACTTTCCTAATAAAATCTCTACTATCAAAAGTAAAGTGTTTTAATGAATTAGATCTATTTAATATAATTTTTCTTGATATATTCTATTGAAATTTAGCCTAAGTTAGTATCGTGCATTATACTATATTTAGATTAATTAAGTTCAATTTATCAAGAATAGCAACATCAGGAAACTATCATTCCATACACTTCATTATACTAAGTGGATGTAATAAGTCATAAACTATTACTTATATATGACGAAGAAACAAAAGGTATCAACAAAATGCAAAATTAATGAAGAAATTAACATAAGACAAGTAGAAGAATACAACCCCATTTTGAATTCCACTGTAGAAATCTTTACAATATATGAACAATGAATTCCCATCACCTCTCTTGAGTAATTCTGAGAAAAGTACAGTATAACACTTAGAAACTATTTGAAAATGGAAACATAATGGGTATAAAGATAGATGAATAGACGTGTTGTGGGTTAGTAATGTGATGTGTTATGGTGTTATGTTCTTGATGATGTTGATTATGATCAATATATCCCTTTATTTGAAAATTGTGGTATATTTATATTCTTTTCGTCAAAGGGCTTAAAATATACCACTTCAAGACACCCCTCTGGTGTTAAGACCTGTTCTATGCATTGATTCTATGATAAAGTTAAAGAAGAAGAATTATGTTCACTCCCATTATGCCCATGACTCGACAATGATCTTCTTGTCACAAACATTCCACCTCATCACACCTATGATTGAAGGCGTAATCATCTTTTTGAGGTAGAGTTATGGTTGTGATGAACAATTGGAAAAATAGTTTATCCTTGATCACTCCCTTGATCATGACTGTGATGGAAGGAGTAATGAGTGCTGAGTATTCAAATCTTCTTTTATTATGCTCGTGATTACTCTAAAACTCCTTATTCGTGTGTAATTTCATCTCTTCCTCACTTTGTTTTGAATAAATATCATCTCTTTGCCCTTGAATTATCTGAAATTAATATATTACACAATTAAGTACCAAGAGCATAAGAAATAAACACAATTATGGTCAATTTATGACTAAATGTGCGTAAAAAGGGTAGAGTAATTTATACTTATCAGTGTGATCAGAAGCTTTCATGAGAGTTATATGTTAAGGCCACTAGAGGTGATGGGGTCTTCACACTAGAGTTTCAGTCCATAGGAGAAGCCGGTAGAGAGGGGCGAGCCAAGTGAAAAAATCAAAGAAGTCCAAATAGGTCCCTCTCTCGACTAGACCATAAAGGTCAGGATCGAGATTCCTCCCAAGGTGAAGTATGAAACGATTACTTTCTTACGGGCTAACTCATATAGGTTCACCTAGTTAGCATTAGAGATGTTCGGGGATCTTGCTCGACCTGGCAACCTATAGCCTTAACATTGAATCTACTGCATAACTTGTCAAGTGGAAGAAGAAGCACTTCACTTTGGAGAGGTAAGCTGCCATTAAGGAAGAAGTGTAGAAGCTACTTAAGGCTAGCTTTGTGAAGGAAGAGAAGTACCCAACCTAGCTGGCAAATGTGTTGTATGGCTTCGTATTGACTAGCCCACACAACATCATGGTCTGCTACGTCCTAAAATTTGAAATTCGATAGTAGCAACAACAAGTCTGAATATAAGGCCTTAGCTGCCAATCTCAAGTTGGTCAAGGAGATTGGTATGGAGTGCCTAAACATTTTCTAGGACTTTATGCTAGTTATCTAGCAAGTTTAAGATGAATATGAGGCCAGGAATGATACCATGGTAAGGTACCTAGAGAAGGTGAAGAGCCTTCTAGCTAAATTCCCTTCATAGACCATCACAAAGATCCCCCGACTCAAGAATTCAGCAACGGATTGGCTATCCAAACTCGCCTCTACGGGGATACAAGAGCCCAAGGTGAGGGATAGGAAGATCTACATAAAGTACCTTCCAAAGAAGAGTATGGCTTCAAGCTTGGTGGAGGTGTTAAAACTAACAGCGGTAACATTAGAGCCAAGCTAGATAGATCTCATTCAGAGTTATTTGGAGTAGAATATGCTCTTAGAAGATAGGAAGGAGGCAAAGAAGCTCAAATATCATGCCACCAATTACATGTTGGTCGACGGCATCCTTTATCGTAGGGAGTCAGCCTCCCCCTACTCAAATGCCTCCAAGAAACCGAAGGCCTACGTATCATGAAAGAGTTGCACGTTGAAGTGTACAGCAATTACATTCAGTCTTAAGCCCTCTACATTTAGGCACAACAACTTAAATACTATTGGTCGACTATGAGGCAGGATGCTAAATTTGTAGCCTAGAAGTGTCCTAAGTGCCATAAGCACGCCCTTATTAGCAATATGCCTAGTAGCACTCTTTAGCCTTTAACAAGCCTGTAGCCATTCACCTAGTGGGGAATCAACATCCTTAGCCCCTTCCCGAAGGCTTTTAGAGGTTGGCAGTTCATTATTGTCATTGTCGACTACTTTACCAAGTAGGTTAAAGCCAAAGCTATGGTAAAGATCATGGAGAGAGTGTTGAGTCCTTTGTCCGAAACAATATCCTCTCCCGATTTGGGGGCCCATATGCCCTCATCATAGATAATGGGCATCAGTTCGACAACCTCAAGTTCAAGGAGTTCTGTACCAAGCACCATATCATGTCGCACTTCACCTCAGTCACCCATCCCTAGTCAAATAGCTAAGTGGAAGCCATTAATTGGGTTATCCTCGATAGCTTGAAGAAGAGAGTCAACCGAACCCATGGTGCTTTAGTAGACGAGTTGCCCAACATTTTGTAGGGATATAGGACTACCCATTAGACCTCCATGGGCAAAACCCCTTTTTGCTTGGTGTTTGATTCAGAGGTGGTCCTCTCCATCAAACTTGAGCTTCCTAACATTTGAACTCAATTCTTCAACGCTCTTTTTAACAAGTCCTTACTTCAAGCAACATCAATACTATAGAGGAAATCAAAGACCTTGCTATTTATAGGGTGGTTGCCTACCAACATCGAGTAGTTCAATACTATGATTAGAAGATCAAACATAAGGAGTTTAAGGTCAGCAACTTGGTTTATAGGAGGTTAGAGGCTACAGGTTCACATAAAAGACAAGGCAAGTTAGCCCCCAATTAGGAAGACTCAGTCAAAGTAAGAGAGAGCTTGGGTAATGGAGCATACAGATTAGAAAGGTTTGATGGAGAACTCATCCCTCGCCCATGGAACGCCGATAACCTTTGGCTACACTTTAAATAGTGTATTACTTTGTAAAATTTTTAATGAAAAAGCTTCAATTTGCATTCATCTCTCTCTCTCTCTCTCTCTTGTACTAGTCCCAATGCTCAGAAGGTGAATGGACCCACCTATTGGCTAAGTCAAAACTCTACCAGCTTGAACCTCTTAGGTAATCTCAATAAGGAGAAACACCCCTTGTATGGAGGAACTCCCACTTACTGAGTAAGTTGAAATGCTACTAGCTCGACCCCCTTGAGTAACCTCAATAAGGGGAAACACCCCTTTTACAAAGGAACTTCCACTTACTAGGCAAGATGGAGTACCATTAGCTTGACCCCTTTTAGGCAACCTTGACAAAGGGAAACACCCCTTATACAGAGAAACTCCCATTGACTGGGCAAGTTGAAATGTAACCAACCTAACCCCCTCGGGTAATCTCAATAAAAGGAAACACCCCTTAACAAGAGGAATACTCATTTACCGGATAGCTTGGAATGCTACCAACTTGTTCCCCTCGGGTAACCTCAATAAGGGGAAACACCCCTTAATTAGAGGAACTCCCATTTGCTAAGCAAGATGGAATGCTACCGACCTGACTATGAGCCCTTGTTACGGTGGACCAAGCATATACAAAAAAAAAAAAAAAGGAAAGAAAGTTTTGATACTGAATCAATAAATTTCATAAAGTTCAAATATTGAATAGATAAATTTCATTCATGAGATTAAGTACAAGATTCTTAGCTTAACATCCTCGCTAGAGGTATAAGTAGAAGAAAAAAAAAAGGAATAACTATCACTTTGGATTAGCTAACTTTGATAAGTCTGAAAAATCCAAAGCTTCTATTTGCTCAAAGGGCCGATCTATTGATGGCCCTTAGAAAGCAAGGCTTTAAGCTAAGGTAAGGGTCGAAGGCAGCTAACTAAGGTTAGTAAGAGGATCACCTCGATCCTAATCACCTTGAGAAGCACCATCAAGGGTGACCTCTTGTTGAGTTGTTGAGATAAAAGTGGATGTGGAAGCATCGTGTCCAGACTCGGTTGTAGAAGGGGCAATTGGGACTTTTGTAGTTGATGTGCCTAGGAGCTCTATTCACTAGGGCTTATTATAGGAGGTGGAGACTAGTAGTTACTTCAAGATATTAGAGAAAATAGAATGGATAGGTTGGCGAAGTGAATGTACTAGCTTACGTAAGGTTGCTCCGAGGATATAACTCACCAATGAACATAACACAACATGATACTTTACTTGATGTGACGCATAAGCTAATGCCAAGGTCCACCCACTGCTAATCTTGAGTAACTTGGCAAGATTAGATAAAAGTATATGAAAAAGGACTTAAAGAGGAATATCTCATAAGAACAAAAGTATTCAATATCTATAAGGAAAGTAAGATATTCTAGCTACAAAGGGAAAGGACTATTTATAATAAGTCCCTAGGACAACATTACAAATAAGGAGAATTATAAAAAGGCATACAGGAAAAGAGATTCTTAGTAATTATAAGAAAGGGTAAATAGGAAAAATGATAAAAAAGGAAAAATAGTACAATGTTAGAAAAATAGATTGGTAGTAACTCGTTAGTAAGTTTGTACTAGGGAATCTTCGATATAGCTACTAAGTTAAGTCATGACGTAGCAGCATCAGGGGTTCTTGAGACCAATAAGGAATGTTGGAAGTATTAATAGTTGGTTAAAAGAAAAGTACTCGTCCATTAGGGGCTTAGGTTTTGATACTTAACAGGTGGCTCTCGATATCTGAAGGTCCAGGTAATTGGAGCAGGACTTGATGTGTAGAGCCTTGGTCCTCATCACTTGGCAGATAGGTCTTGGCAAGTGAGTGGTCGATATCGGCATAATGGATAGAGCAAAGCTGGGTGTATATACCCTGAGCTCTCAAGGAGTTCAGCCACCATTCTTTTGTTACTATTTCTTATTCTCGAGAGGTTAACGAGAGAGAATTCTTTTGGTAAAGGACTAGAGGCCACTTAGGCGTATGCGAGTAAGTTAGCCAGAGGTTGCTAACCTATTAACTCTCCGGGGTTGTTGAAGATTTGCTCTCAAATCTTGGTCTTCTTCTTTGTTAAGCATATAGGGCATTAGGTTGGTGACGTTAAAGGTAGCAGATACATTGTACCTCTTGAGCAATTCAATCTTGTAGGCATTGTCATTGATATACCTAAGGATCCTATAAGGTTTGTTTTCTCTAAAAGATAGTTTGTTCGTCCTCTTTCTAGGGAAATGTTCTTTACTAAGGTGGATCCAAACAAGGTCTCTAGGAGTATAAATGACTCACCTCCTTCATCGACTTTCTTGCTCCTTCTATCGAGCTATTGTCCTGGCTAGTTGTTCGGTAACCTTTTCATGCAACTTGTGGAACTCCTCGGCATGCTGTAGGCTAGATCAGCTTTCCCCTTGAGTGGTTGGGCTGATAATTAGATCTAAAGGTAAATTTAAGTTAAGTCCATAAATGATCTCTAACGGGAACCTTCTTGTCAAGTTGTAAGTTGAGCGATTGTAATTGAACTCAGTGACATGTAGGCATAGATCCTAGTCATGTAAATTCTTCCCAACAATAGCTCGTAGGAGGTTATTGACTATCCTGTTCACAACTTTGGTTTGGCTGTCTGTTTAGCGGTGGCAAGAAGTACTAAACATGAGCTTAGTGTTGAGCTTCTTCTATGGGGTCCCCCAAAAGAAGCTCATAAACTTTGAGTTATGATTGAACACAATACTTCTCGACACTCCATACAGTCGTACGATTTGCTATTAAAAAAGGTTAGCGACAAATAAAACATTATTGGTTTTGGGGTAGGGAATGAAGTAGCACATGTTGCTGAATCGATCAACCACTATCATGATAGAGTCATGTCTTCTTGGCATTCGAGGTAGGCCAAGTATGAAATCTATGATTAGGTTAGTCTACAGCCGTTTAGGTATAGGTAGGGGTATGTACTCTTCATATGGGTCTTTCCTTCCTTTTACATGCTTACAAACTTAGCACCTCTCAAGAAGTCGGTGTACATATTTCATTATCCTAAGTTAGTAGAAATGTTCTCTTACTATTTCGGCCATTCTCTTTTCTCCAAAATGACTAGCTAAACCTCCAGCATAAGCTTCTCAGACAAGTGGTTCCCTAACTGAGCTACTCGGTACGTAAATCTATTTTCCCTTCATAAAAAACCCTTGGCTTAAGTAGAATCCATCTACAACTCCTCCAATGTTGCACTTAGCCACTAAGGGCTTAAAATATGGATCATATGCATATTGATTGGGTAGGGTACCAAATCCAAATATCTTGGCTTGCATTGTTGTAATGAGTATATGATGATGAGAAAGAGTGTTGGCTACAGTGTTAGTGCTTCCTCTCTTGTACCAGATGACGTAGCAAAAGGACTCTAAGAACTCAACTCATTTGGCATGATGCCAAGAAAGTTTTTGTTGCCTTTAGTGTTGTTTGAGAGATTCATGATTTTAATAGATGATGAATTCTTTCAGTAGCAAGTAATGTTGCCAGTTCTATAGAGTTTAAATAAGGGCATAGAATTTCTTATCACAAGTCGAATAATTTAGGGTAGCTCCTCTAAGTTTGATAACTCTTATTTTAAATACGTTTCACATGGTGATTTTATAGTATTTCCCTTACATCTTTGGTTTTCTTTAAAGAAATTGATACTTAATTGAGTGAAATTTTGATTTTAAGGTTTGAACGTGTTCTTGGATTGAAAATGAAGAAAAGAAATCAAGTTTCACTCAATTTGGAGTTCAAATGAATGAGTTATGAAGTTACATAAATAATAGGAATTTTGGTCAGAAAGTTACACAGTCTAGGATACAACTGTATCCTCAGGCTGTGTCTATCTAGGAAGATTTGCCAAGGTTAGAAAGTTGCACGTCTTGGGGACACAACTGTATCGCAGGCTGTATCTGGTGACGAAGAAGGAAACCTTATAATACATTATAAAAGGACATACTAGGGTTTCGCAAAAAAATAATTAGATATTCAAAAGAGAAGAGACTTGAAGAGAAGGAGAAGAAAAAGGCGAAGGCAATACCTAACTTCAAGATTGAAGAGATTTTTCATCAACAAAAGGGGTTTTTCATGTTCTATTTCTTGATTTTATTGCAAGTCGTTTTTAGTTTCATTATAATAGCTTAAGATTCTTGTATTTAAGATTATGGAACCTAGCGTTTCATGTAACTATTAGATTTATTGATAATTCTCAATAAAGTTTCTATCTTTTCTTGATTCAATTATGTTATTTAATTATTAATTGATATTTCTAGGATATCAATCTATGATATTATGCATGATGATTGAGAAATCATATGTGTAATGAGATCTTGACATAATTGGAGAGAATTACATGTATACTTAGAGATAAGATACATGTTTCTTCCGAAAAGTTGTTCTTTTGTGTGGGAATTCATTATACATTAATGCGATTCTAAATTATATTACTAAGTGAAGAGATTCCGATAAATAATTTAGGATGGGTTAATATGCTTGAGAAAGGTGTTAACTTTAATTGTGAATCCCTCCGGTAAAAAATAATAGAGATTGAATTGGATACATTTTAAGCGGTCATATGTTAAACACTAGGGGAAATAATTCCTAAATATGTTATTTGCTTTCTTGAAGTTGTTCTTAATTTTATTGCTTTCTAAATTGCTTAATCAAGTCTCATAATTAAGTTAGTTTGTTAATTTTACTATTTTTAATTCATTTAACTCATCACAATTTTCTGATTAGATAATAGAGCTAAGGTTAATATTAGTAATCGAAGTCTCTAAGGGATCGACTCGAACTCACATCTACTATATTAAAACTAATAGGTGCACTTGCTTGATATCAAATTTTTGGCGCCATTGCGGGGGACTTTTGATATTAAGAACACTAGTTGCTTTATTACTTTGACCATTTTTTTTCTTTATTTTTTTTTTCTGTTTTCATTGTTTATTTTTATTACCTAGAGCTGCAATTGATTCTATATTTCTTGCCCTTATAGTGCATGACCCGAAGTAATCCGGAAGATTTGGTAGAACTTGATCCTGAAATTGAGAGGACTATCTTTTAAAATTTGAGATTGCGACCTAGACAAACTATGGCTACCATAGAAGACGAGTCAATCGTTGAGATTAAGGAAGAAGGTGAAGAGGCCAACATTCAATTCATCAATCAAGAAGATCTACTGCACGTGGCTAACAATGGTAATGAAGCAAATTCGACTATGTCCGACTATTCAAGGCCTACACTTATTGGAGCTAACTCTAGTATCACAAGGCCAACCGTCGCGGCTAATAACTTCCAAATTGCACCTAATATCATATAAATGGTGCAACAATATGTTCAGTTTGACGGTCTCCAAGATGAAGATCCTAATGCCCACATCTCTAGCTTTCTAGAGATTTGTGATACATTTAAAATCAACGGAGCCACGGATGATGCCATCCGACTGTGGCTATTTCCTTTTTCCTTGAGGGGTAGAGCAAAGCAGTGGTTGAACTCTCTACCACGAAATTCAATCACAACTTGGAATGAATTGGTAGAGAAATTTTTAGAGAAGTATTTGTCACCTACGAAGACCACTAAACTTTGGAATGACATTTCTTGTTTTGCCCAATTGGAAGCGAAGACTTTATATGACACTTGGGAGTGATTCAAAGACTTGCTCAGGAGGTGCCCACATTATGGCCTCCCACTATGGATGCAGATTCAAATCTTCTATAATGGTTTCAATTTATCTACGAGACAGATGATTGATGCATCCGTAGGAGGTACTTTGAACACAAAGACACCCGAGCAAGCACAAAACCTAATTGAAGGAATAACAATGAACAATTATCAGTGGAAAAGCACTAAAGCCAAGCAAAAGGTTATGGGAATTTATGATTTGGACTTGACCACTGCTCTGGCAGCTAAGGTGGATCTATTAAGTAAGAAGATTGATGCACTCTCTATTGGCCCTCAACAAGTACAATTGGATGTAAGTGACTTTGGCATGCAGGGTTATAGAGCACAAGAACAACTGGAATAGGTAGATTATCTAAGAAATCTACCCAGGCAACAAAATAACCCCTACAGCAATACTTATAATCCCGGATGGAAGAATCACCCCAATTTCTCATGGAGAAATCAAAACCAAGGCTAGCAGAAGACCAACTTTGGCCTACCTGGATTTCAAAGATCATTACCACCTCTTCTTCCTCAAGAAAAGAAGTCTAGTGTGGAAAAACTTCTCATAAAATATATTCAAGGCTATAAGGCTTACTTATCCAACATTGAATCATCATTTAGGAATCAAGAGGCTTCCAATCGTAACCTTGAGAACCAAATTGGTCAACTTGCGAAGCTAATCTCTGAAAGACCGCAGGGAACACTACCGAGAAATACAAAAACCAATCCAAAGGAACATGTCAAGGCAGTGACACTTGGAAGTGGGAAGGAGTTGCATGCTAAGAGGAAGGTTAGCGAGGAGACTAGTAAAAGCAATGAGAGGACAAAAGAAAAGGAAGACGTAGAGTCATCTAAGGCGAAGGAATATCAACCACCCATCCTATATCCCCAAAGACTCAAGCAAAATCGCAATGACCAACAATTCAGTAAGTTCCTTGACTTCTTTAAACAATTGCATATTAACTTACCTCTCGTTGATGCCTTGTCTTAGATGCCGAAGTACGCTAAGTTCTTGAAAGATTTGTTATCCAACAAGGGGAAGCTTGAGGAGCTTTCTACAGTCATATTGGGTAAAGAATGTTTAGCGATCATGCAAAACAAGTTGCCCAAGAAGCTAAAAGACCCAGGAAGTTTTACAATTCCTTGTCATATTGGTAACTTGTTAGTTGACAAAGCTTTAGCTGATTTGGGTGCTAGCATCAATTTAATGCCTTATAAATTTTTCAAGAAGCTAGGATTAGGGGAACCTAAACCCAGACGCATGAGCTTGTAATTAGCTGATAGATCTATGACGTATCCTAGAGGTATTATTGAGGATGTATTAGTCTAAGTGGGCAAATTTATTTTTCTAGTTGACTTTGTGATATTGGACATGGATGAAGATTTTGAGTTGCCCCTTATCCTAGGTAGACCATTCTTAGCTACCGCTAGGGCTATCATTGATGTTAGTGATGGCAAGCTCATTCTTAGAATAGGAGATGAAGAGATCATGTTTAAAATTTCGGAGGCTATGAAAAAGTCTATTGATTAGGATGATACTTGCTACCTTTTGGATGTTACTGACACTTTTGTTTCAAGTTATATGTAGGAAGTTCTTTTTAAGGATCCATTGGAGAGTTGCTTGCAATTAGGCATGGAAGAAGCTTCAGAAGATCCTATCAAATCCGAGGTGGTAGCCCAATTAGAGGCAAATAAACCTACCTCTATTGAGAAAGGGTTTGAAAAGATGAAGGAAGCACAGTTAAAACCTTCGATTGAGGAGCCACCAATATTGGAGTTAAAGCAATTACCCGACTACTTGGAATATGCCTTCTTAGAGAAGGACTCTAAATTACTGGTAATTATAGCATCCAATTTAGAAGAAGAATAGACAGAAAGGTTGCTGAAAGTACTCAAGGAGCATAAGAAGGCCATTACTTGGAAAATATCCGATATTTGAGGTATTAATCCCTCCTTTTATACTCATAAGATTTTAATGGAAGAAGACCACAAGCAGGTTGTACAGCCCTAGAGACGCTTGAATCCAAACATGAAAGAAGTAATCAAAAAGGAAGTTATGAAACTGTTTGATGCAGGTATGATATATCCTATTTTTGATAGCTCATGGATGAGTCCAGTGTAAGTAGTTAAAAAAAAAAAGTGAGATGACAGTAGTTCCTAATGAAAAGAATGAATTGATCCCAATGAGAACGGTAACAAGTTAGCATGTATGTATCAATTATAGAAAGTTAAATGATGCCACACGTAAGGACTATTTCCCCTTATCTTTTGTTGATCAAATGATAAAACGACTAGCTAGACATATGTTTTATTGTTTTCTAGATGGCTTATTTGGTTATTTTCAAATACCTATTGTACCGGAAGATCAAGAGAAGACCACTTTCACTTGTCCTTATGGCATCTTTGCTTACCGCAGAATGCCTTTTGGTCTTTGCAATGCACCCGCTACATTCTAGCGATGCATGTTAGCTGTTTTTGATGATTTGATTGAAGACATAATGGAGGTATTTACGGATGATTTTTCAGTTTTTGGCAACTCATTTGACCATTGTTTGAATAATTTGGATAGGGTACTTACCAGGTGTAAAGAGACCAATCTTGTACTCAATTGGGAGAAGTGCTACTTCATGGTACAAGAGGGTATTGTGCTAAGCCATAAGATCTCATATCGAGGAATTGAGGTTGATATTGCTAAAGTGGACACTATTGTAAGACTCTTAGCTCCAACTTCGGTTAAGGCCATAAGAAGCTTTTTAGGGCATGCAGGTTTTTATAGGCAATTTATTAAAGACTTCTAAAAAATTGCCTACCCTTTGACTAAGTTATTAGAGAAGGATGTACCTTATGTTTTCTCTCAAGATTGTTTGAAAGCTTTCAATATCCTTAAAGAGAAACTTACCAATGCCCCAATCATGGTAGTACCTGATTGGGCACTTCCCTTTGAACTTATGTGTGACATAAGTGATCACGCAGTAGGGGCAGTGCTGGGGCAAAGACGGGACAAGCACTTTCAACCAATTCACTATGTTAGCAAAACTCTTAATAATGCTCAAGAGAACTACACTACTATAGAAAAAGGATTGCTAGCAATTGTTTTTGCCTTTGATAAGTTTTGCTCTTATTTGCTTCTATCTAAAGTGATTGTTTACACTGATCATTCTACCTTAGGTACTTGTTAGCAAAACCAGATGTAAAGCCAAGACTGTTCTTGTTGCTACAAGAGTTTAATGTAGAGATCAAAGACAAAAAGGGCGTTGAGAATTTAGCAACAGATCACCTATCTCAATTGGAGAATCCAAACTTGGAAATGCTCGACGAGAATGAGATCAAAGATGAGTTCCCTAAGGAGCGACTTTATATCATCAACCAAGTAAGTGATATGGAAATTCCTTGGTTTACGGATATTGCTAATTTTTTAGCTGCCAAGATTATACCAAAAGGATTTCCACACCAGCAAAAGAAGAAATTTTTTTCTAATGTAAAACATTATATTTAGGATGATCCTTACCTGTTTAAAGTATGTACAGATCATGTTATTCAAAGGTATGTAACATACCTTGAAGGATGGAGAATTTTAAGCCACTGTCATTTGGGGCCTATGGGTGGGCATCACAATGCCAATAGGACAACCCATAAGGTCTTAGAGGTTGGATTTTATTAGCCTACCTTATTCAAAGATGCCTAAAAATATGTTGAGATTTGTGATCGTTGTCAATGAGTGGGGAATATATCTTGTAGGGATGAAATGCCACAAAACCCCATCATTGAGGTCGAAGTATTCAATGTGTGGGGCATCGATTTTTTGGGCCCTTTCCCGAACTCTAATGGAAATAAATATATCTTAATAGCTATTGACTATGTCTCTAAGTGGGTAAAAGCTAAATCCCTACCTACTAATGATGCTAGGGTAGTAAAAAAATTCTTAAAAGGCCTATTTTCTCGATTTGGCACCCCTAGGACAATTATAAGTAATAGGGGAACACACTTTTGTAATGCCCAACTCGACCAAGTGTTGAAACGTTATGGCATCATACATAGAATAGTCACCCCATACCACCCCCAAAGTAGTGGCTAAGTGGAAGTCACTAATCGCGATCTTAAGCAAATTCTTGAAAAAACCGTAGAGTATTATAGGAGAGATTGTTCAGAAAAGTTGGAAGATGCTCTATGGGCACATAGAACCGCGTACAAAACCCCATTAGGGACCATACCCTACCGACTTGTATATGGGAAGGCTTGTCATTTACTAGTAGAGATAGAACATAAGGCTTATTGGGCAATTAAAAGTGCTAATGTTGATTTTGAGTGTGCAGGTTCTCATAAGAAGCTTCAATTGAATGAGCTAGAGGAATGGCGAGCAAAAGCATATGAGAACTCCAAATTATACAAAGAAAGGGCCAAAAAGTGCCACAATCAGCAAATCAAACAAGGTCGACAATTTAAAGAAGGCGATCATGTCCTTTTGTATAATTCTCGCCTTCGTTTATTCCTAGGTAAGTTGAAATCTAGGTGGTCTGGACCATTTACAATTACACAAGTTTTCCCGCATGGAACTGTCGAAGCTACACACCCGGAGAAAGGCATATTTAAGGTAAATGGGCAATGATTGAAGTTATACTTGAGTGAAAATTTAGAGCATGTTGGATGAGAGGAATTCTACCTCCACCCGACAGAACAATCATGAGCTACAATCGTATCCCGTCGAGCTATCGACATTAACTATAGCGCTTCATGGGAGACAACCCATGTCGAACTCTTCTTTTATTTATGTTTTGCTTTCATATTCTTTGATTGCATTCTAGTTCATTTAGTCCATTCTATTCTATTTTATTTATTATTTTATAACTTAGCATTCCTTCTTTAATCTATTCAATTTAATTTAATTTTTTTTTCTTTCTTTCTTTTCTTAGTTTTTAGTTTTTATTTAAATTCATGAATTTAGGTTAAGCAAACAAAATATATATATATATAAAGTTACACGGGCATAGGACACGACTGTATCCCAACCCGTGTCCATCCAAGCCCCTTCAATGGATCGTCACCACAAACAATTACACGGGCGTAAGACACGGCTATATCCCAGCTCGTGTGTGCCCAACCTTATGCACCCCCCCACAGAAATTATACGGGTGAGGGATACGGTTGTGTCCCAGCCCATGTACGCCTAACAACATACATCCCCCGACAGAAAGTTACACTGGCGTGGGACACAGTTGTGTCCCAGCCCGTGTGCGCCCAGCAACACACATTCACTATAAATAGTTATACGAGCGTAGGACACGGTTGTGTCCCAGCCCGTGTTCGCCCAGGTAAGGCACCCAAAACAGAAAGTTACACGGGCATGGGACACGGTCGTATCCTAGCCCGTGTTTGCCCAGCATCCACACGACCTTAATACACATCTTGCATAATATTATCAAAGCATAAATACACACAACTTCATTTCACATTTCATTTTTTTCCACCTTCTCCTCACGTTTTACTTTTCATCAACACATTTCTTCATCAAATCTAACCCGATCCAAGTAGTCAATGGCAAATCGCACAAAGCTTACTGTTCAGAGAAAATCCAAGTATGTAACATCATCTTCAACGCAAGAAGGTGCCATTGTTGAACCATTGGCCACTCTCTCTCCAATAAAGCACCTAATGCTTCAATTCAAAGAGGAATACCAGTCGACTCACTATAATTTACTTAACAAGCCATTCAGCGACACCCTTCATTTGGATTGGGATATTCTCGCCCAATTGGAGCTAACGATGAAAATGAAGGAACTATTGGAAGGAACCATTTGGGAGCGATTCTTATCTTTTGAAGCTCCAGTTTATAAGGAGCTGACATTGGAGTTCTTATGTACATATAAACTCGATAAAGAGAGTATTAGTGGCATGGGCCCCAAATGCAAACTCCATTTCACTTTGAATGGCTAGCCTTTTCACATGACAATAACTCAATTGAGCAAATATCTTGGTCATTATGAGGATAAATTTACACAGACAGAAGAGTTCTAACGTTTAACATGTCGTTTTCTACGTGGAGTAACACTAGGGAAGTTTTGGAATGAAATTACTGATGGTGATGCTTATGACCCAGCAAAGAGTAAGGCTTCTCAATTAGTTAAACCTGAATATCGTGTTCTTCATTAGCTCTTTGCACATACATTGACCGGCTAAGGCCAAAGCACCAGTGTGGTTTCCAATAAAGATTGCCTCTACTTATATAGTGTTATTCATAAACACCCAATCAATCTGGCCATTGAGCTAACTGAACCTTTCAGCCACCAAGCAACCACTATAAGGAAGAAAGGGCATATTTGTTGTAACCCCTACATCACCTTACTAGTATAGGCTATGCAGACTAAGGTTGTAGTTTGGCCCTCACTTACCTTTGTTACTCAAGTCACTCCTATGCGACTTAACTCATTTCGACTCATTAACCTTTTACCAACGGGACGTCAAGGTCGACACTCACAAACCACCTCTAGAGAATAGACGTCTTCAGTAAGCTTTGAGGACAAATATGATAGCTTGATGATTGAGATTCGTTATATCCAAGAAAGTGTGGATAAACTTCATATCCGCCAAGACAACTTGGAAAAATTTCTCAAGATGAAAGAGTCCGATGCAAATGATGAGGACAGTAAGAGTGAGGAAGAGGACGATGAGGGTAATGAAGAGGATGCTAAGGGTAGTGAAGAAGACGATGATGAAACCATGGCGGATGCACCATCTGATGAGGATGATGGAGAGACGAATTTCGATCCCTCTTCTTAGTTCATTTTTTTTTTTTTTTTGTTTTTAGTTGGCCAAGGCATGTGCAATCAGACATGTAATGACGATGGCTTCTTAGTTATGAACTTCTTCACATTATTTTCAATTGGTAGGGAAGTATTAGTTTCTTTTTCAATACATGTATTTTCTTTTTCTCTATGATTTTTTTTATTGTTTCATATCTTGTTGTTGTGCTTTCTTAGTCGTACATTAAGGACAATGTACGTTATTAAGTATGGGAAAAGGATATATATGAATTTGTTATTATTTAGGAGATCAATTATTTACTTTTAACCCAATTAATTTTTAAGTTAACTTGCAATAGGTGATTAATAAGTGTTGGGCTAAATCAACTATGTCATCTTGATCATTATTGATCTTATTATACTTTACTAGAATTGATTAGTCAAATCTGTGGAAGGCAAAGTTACGAGTTATTTAACTTGGAACTCTAAGACTTGAGATTGGAACAACATCACTAGTTGAGAGTTAGTTAAGGTTATTTTTAAATTTACTTTTATGTATACCTTTCTCTTAGAAATTTTTAGAGCTCTATAATTTTTAGCAAACAAACAAATGAAATTCTTCTTTTGAGAACCCTTGAAAAATCACAATGATTGGAGGTAAAAAGTAATAATAAGTGTATGAATAGAAAAAATTGGTAAGGATTCGTTTTAGTCCATTAGAAGAGCGAGATTGAGTCCCAATGCCAATACTAATGAAAAAATTGGTATGGATTGACCTTGGTCCATCAGAAGAGTAAGATTTTTTTCCTCTACCAACACAATTGTGCTTAAATAAAGTAAATTTGAAAAACCTCCTAACAAAAGCATGAACTAAGGGGATGATCAGACGATAAGTGGATGTAAAATGTGTTTGTTTTAGATTATGGAGCTTGGTGAGACTGAAGAGAGAATTGTATACATTTTAGTCAAATGGATAAAATTTTTATGACTTTTTCCCAGTTGACGAAATGTTAAATTTAGTTTCTAGTTTAAGAATCCTTGGTTAAATGACTCGAGTAAACTTTGACTTCCATAAATTAACTAATGAACTTTAGTATTAAGTATTATTGGAGCATTCAAATATGGTCAGGTGAAATTATGACATTGTTAAGGGTGAAATTGATTGACTTTGTTATTGTAAGTTAATTGAAAATGATTTTCTTACCTTTCTTCTAATCAAGTGTATTCGTTCATTGGTTTCCTAAATAGTGATAAATTTTGTTTAGCGTTTCTTGTCCCAAAATTTTTGTTTTGATATATTTGCTTGAGGACAAGCAAATGCTCAAGTGTGGGGAAGTTTGATAACTCTTATTTTAAATACATTTCACATGGTGATTTGATAGTATTTCCGTCACATCTTTGGTTTTCTTTAAAGAAATTGATACTTAATTGAGTAAATTTTTTATTTCAAGGTTTAAACGCATTCTTAGATTGAAAACGAAGAAAAGGAATCAAGTTTCACTCAATTTCGAATTCAAATGAATGAGTTATGAAGTTTTGAAGTTACATAAACAATAAGAATTTTGGTCAGAAAGTTACACAATCTGGGACACAACTGTGTCCCCAGGCTATGTCCATCTAGCAAGATTTGCTAAGGTAAAAAAGTTACACAACCTAGGGACACAACTGTATCCCAAGCTGTGTCTGGTGACGAAAAAAGAAACCTTACAATATATTATAAAAGGACATACTAGGGTTTCACAAAAAAAGGATTGGACATTCAAAAGAGAAGAGACTTGAAGAGAAGGAGAAGAAAAAGGCGAAGGCAACACCTAACTTCATGATTGAAGAGATTTTTCATCAACAAAAGGGGTTTTTCATAATCTATTTCTTGATTTTGTTGCAAGTCATTTTTAGTTTCATTATGATAGCTTAAGATTCTTGTATTTAAGATTATGGAACCTAGGTTTCATGTGACTATTAGATTTATTGATAATTCTCAATAAAGTTTTTATCTTTTCTTGATTCAATTATGTTATTTAATTGTTAATTGATATTTCTAGGGTATCAATCTATGATGTTATGCATGATGATTGAGAAATCATATGTGTAATGAGATCTTAGCATAATTGAAGAGAATTACATGTGTACTTAGAGATAAGATACATGTTTCTTCCGGAAAGTTGTTCTTTTGTGTGGGAATTCATTATATATTAATGCGATTCTAAATTATATTACTAAGTGAAGAGATTCCGGTAAATAATTTAGAATTAGGATTAATATTCTTGAGAAAGGTGTTAACTTTAATTGTGAATCCCTCCGGTCAAGAATAATAGAGATTGAATTGGATACATTTTAAGCGATCACATGTTAAACATTAAGGGAAATAATTCCTAAATACGTTATTTGCTTTTTTGAAGTTGTTCTTAATTTTATTGCTTTCTAAATTGCTTAATTAAGTCTCATAATTAGGTTAGTTTGTTAATTTTAGTATTTTTAATTCATTCGACTCATCACAATTTTCTAGTTAGATAATAGAGGTAAGGTTAATATTAGTACTCAAAGTCTCTGAGGGATCGACTCGGACTCACATCCACTATATTAAAATTGATAGGTACACTTGCCTGATATTAGAGTTTCTCATTAAAATAGGCTATTGGTTGGTGCTCTTACATAAGAACAGCACCAATGCCAACTACAAATGCATTACATTCTACTTCAAAAACCTTCTTGAAATTTTGTAGGGTAAGTATTAGGGTTGATGTCAATTTAGACTTTATATCTTTAAAGATTTTTTGAGCTTTGTTAGACCACTTAAACTTAGAGTTCTTCCTGGTTAGTAGTTATGGAACTAAAGTTCCAAATGAATCTTCAATAGAATGAAGCTAGACCATGAAAACTTCTAACTTTGGCAGCATTAGTCGGCATTGGCCACTCAAAAATAGCTCTGACTTTCTCATCATCGACTTAGATTCCTCCTTATGAAACAACATATCTAAGGAATATAACCTTGCTTTGGCAAAACATACATTTCTTCAAGTTACCGAATAATCTCTTAGCTCGTAGAATGTCAAACATTGATCTTAAATGCTCAACATGAGAAATGAGGTCAATACTGTAGACAAGAATGTCATCAAAGTATACCACAATGCAATTACCAACCAAAGTTCTTAGGACTTGATTCATGAGTCGCATAAAAGTACTTGGTGCATTTGTTAGACCAAATGGCATCACCATCCACTTAAATAGACCATCCCTTATTTTGAAGGCCATCTTTTGTTCATCTCTAAGTCTCATTCGTATTTGATCATAACTACTCTTTAAATCAATTTTTGAAAAGATGCGGGCTCCATGCAACTCATCAAGTATATCATCCAACCGTGAGATCGGATATGGTATTTAATAGTAATTTTGTTGATGGTATGGCTACTAATGTACATTCTCCATGACCCATCTTTCTTTGACACTAGTATAGTTGGTACAACATAAGGGATCATGCTCTCTCGAACATATCCATGATCCACTAACTCATGTACTTGTTTCTTTAGCTCAGTTGTTGGCTTAGGGTTAAGCTTGTAAGTAGGTTTATAGCTTACCTGCCGAGGTATAGACATTACTCGACACCTACTTTAGGTAGCGTTATGGCATCGGGGTCTTCCTGAAACTCTCTAAGAATCTAATCAACTCCTATTTCTTCCTCCCTTCTACTAGCACTCACCAATCTCAGTCCTTAGCATAGAAACAAATGTGCTATAGTTTGTGTCTTAGGCTTGTCAACATCACATCAGATCATAAGCAACTGAAACTCTTGGATATACATGTCCACTGATCTATTACCGTATCTCAAGTCTTAGAGACTTTGGAAAGTGTCTTGTCTATAGTGCTCAAGAATGAACCTACTTCTCAAGACTCTTTTCATCTCATTCCATGTTTGGACTTCATGTCAAGATCTTAAGCATACATTCTACAACTTCTTCTAACACATTGTTGCATACCTAGAAAATTCCAATGTAGCTACTCGAATACAAACAACGTCTTCATAATCATAAAAGTCGAATATCTTTTCGATCTTCTCCTCCCAATTGAAGTAGTTATTAGCACTACTAGACCCATTAAAGCTCGGGATCTACACTTTAAGGTGTTCAGCTCCCCTAAGAGCTCTAAGATTACGCTTGTCAACTCTATCATACTCTTCCTTTTTATCTAACTCTAGTCTCCTTCTCGTAACTCTATTGGCACATCGATGTAGAGCTTAGTTCATTTGAATGGGCTCTGGGTCCCATTGTTCATCAATAACAACTCTTTCTTGCGGCCTAGTCTCTAGGACCCCTTGTATAGAAATAGCTAGATTGGCCACAATAATAGCAAGGTCTTGTATCTGCTTATCAATAGTTCATAGGGTTCGTTAGGTAACATGACTATAACCATGAGAGTCACTCTAGGCATTGTTAATCTCTCCTTGAATGTTAGGATTCGACATTCTCAAAATAAAGCTTCAGAAAACACTCTTCACATAAGAAATTCCTACATAAACATAAAAAAATACAAATTAAGCAGTGAACTAAGAATTTGATTTGTTCTTTCAAAGGAAAACAAAGTATAACAAAATAGTAGACTAGTAGGAAGTATTTCAACACAGCCTTCGGTCACAACCTCATGCTCTGATACTAGGAATATATGATGTGCCTAGGACTTCAGTAATCATTAGGACTTACCATAAGAGGTAGACACAAGTAGGACCTTTGAGATATCAAAGAAAATAGAATAGTAAATCAATTAACTGAATGTAGTAGCTTACATGAGGCTGCTTGGAGGATATGACTCACCAATAAACATAACATGACTTAACACTTCACTTGATGTGATGCATAAGCGAATACCAGGGTCCACCCGCTACTAATCTTAAGCTACTCGGCAAGATTAGATAAGTATGTATAAAAAAGGACTTGAAGAGGAATATCTTACAAGAACAAAAGTATTCAATATCTGAAAGGAATGTAAGACATTTTGGCTATAAAGAGAATGAGCTATTTATAATAAGTCCTTAGGGCAACATTACAAATAAGGATAATTACAAAAAGGCATACAGGAAAAGATATTCCTAATACATACGAGAAAAGGTAAATAGGACAAATGACAAAAAGGGAAATATAGTACAATGTCAAGAAAATGGACAGGTGACAGCTCGTCAATAGGTCTGTATTAAGGAATCTTTAGTGCAGCTACTGAGCTGGGTTATGAAGTGGTAGCATCAAGTGTTGCTGAGACTAATAAGGAATGCTAGAAGTATTAGTAGTTGGTTGAAAGAGAAGTACTCATCCAACAGGGGTCTAGGTCTTTGTATTTGGCGGGTAGCTCTTGGCATTTGAAGGTCTAGGTAATTAGAGTAGGACTTGATGTTGATGGAGCAAGACTTGATGTTCAGAGCCTTAGTCCTCATCACTTGGCAAGTGAATGGTCGGTATCGGCACAAAGGGCAAAGTAAAGTTAGGTGTACCCACCCTAAGCTCTCAAGGAGTTTAACCACCATTCTTCTATGTACTATTTCTCCTCCTTAGTAGGTTGACAAGAGAGAATTCTTTTAGTAAAGGACTGGAGGCCACTTAGGTGTATGCGAGTAAGTGGGCTAAAGGTCAGTAACCTATCAACTCCCTAGGTTTATTGAAGATTTGCCCTAAAATCTCGGCCTTCTTCTTCATTAGGCATATAGGGCATTAGGTCGGTGATGTTGAAGGTAGCAAATATGCCATACCTCTTAAGTAGCTTAATGTCATAGGCATTGTCATTGATATGCCTAAGGATCCTATAAGGTCCATTTGCTCTAGAGGATAGTTTGTTC
Source organism: Lumnitzera littorea (assembly GCA_024138015.1). NCBI lineage: Eukaryota > Viridiplantae > Streptophyta > Magnoliopsida > Myrtales > Combretaceae > Lumnitzera > Lumnitzera littorea. The sequence goes on from JAMXBB010000002.1 coordinate 50,764,548, forward strand.
ATCCCCTTTTTAAGGAAATGTTCTTTGCTAAGGTAGATCTAGACAAGGTCCTTGAGAGTATAAATGACTCGCCTCCTTCCTTGGCTTCCTTGCTCCTTTTGTCAGGCTATAGTCTTGGCTAATTGATCGGCAACCTTTTGATGTAACTTATGGAACTCCTTAGTACGCTACAAGTTGGATTAGCTTTCCCCTTGAGTGGTCAAGCTAATAATCAGATCTTAAGGTAAATTTGGGTTGAGCTCATAAATGACCTTAAACGGAGACCTTCCTATCGAGTTATGAGCTAAGCAGTTATAAGAGAACTCAATGACAAGTAGGCATAGATCCCAGTTATGTAAATTCTTCTCAACAGCAGTTCATAGGAGGTTACCGACTGTCCTGTTCATAACTTTGATATCATCATTTATTTGGGGGTAGCAAAAAGTACTGAACATAAGCTTAGTATCGAGCTTCTTCTATAGGGTCCTCCAGAAGAAGCTTGTGAACTTTGAGTCATGGTTGAACACAATACCTCTTAGCACTCCATATAGTCGTACAATTTCCTACAAAAAGAGGTTAATGACAAATAAAGCATCAATGGTTTTGTAGCAAGGATTGAAGTAGCACATCTTGCTTAACCGATTAACCATCACCATAATAGAGTTATGTCTTCTTGGCATTTAGGTTAAGCTGAACATGGTTGATCTACAGCTGCTTAGGTATAGGCAGAGGTGTATACTCTCCATACGACTCTTTCCTTCCTTTTGCATGGCTGCATACCTTATACCTCTTAAGAAGTCAGCACACATCCTTCATTATCCCATGCTAGTAGAAATGTTCTCTTACTACTTCAGCAGTTCTCTTTTCTCCAAAATGTTTGGCTAAACCTCTAGCATGAGCTTCTTGGACGAGTAGTTCCTTAGTCGAACCATTTGGCACATAAATCTATTTGCCCTTCATTAGAAACCTTGGCTTAAGTAGAATCCATCCACAACTCCTCCAATGTTGCACTTAGCTACTAAGGGCCTAAAATACGGATTATACACATATTGATCGGGTAGGGTACCAAATCCAAATACCTTGGCTTGCATTGCAGCAATGAGGGTATGACAATAAGAAAGAGCATTGGCTATAGTGTTAGTTCTTCCTCTCTTGTACTGGATGACGTAGCAAAAGGACTTTAAGAACTTAACCCATTTGGCATGACGTCAATAAAGTTTTTGTTGCCTTTAGAGATGTTTGAGAGATTTATGATCTGAGTAGATGATGAATTCTCTCGGCAGTAAGTAATGTTACCAATTCTATAAAGTTCAAACAAGGGCATAGAATTCCTTGTCATAAGCTAAATAATTTAAGGTAGCTCCTCTAAGTTTCTCACTAAAATAAGCTATTAGTCAATGCTCCTTCATAAGAACAACACCAATGTCGACTTTAGACACATCACATTCTACTTCAAAAACTTTCTCGAAATCCGGTAAGGTGAGTATAGGGGTTAATGTCAATTTGGACTTTATATCTTCAAATCTTTTCTGAGATTTCTCAAACCACTTAAACTTAGAGTTCTTCCTGGTCAATTCGGTCAGTGGTGCAGTTATGGAACTGAAGTTCCAAATGAATCTTTGATAGAACGATGCTAAACCATGAAAACTTCTGACTTCAGCCGCATTAGTTGGCATCGACCACTAAGAATAGCTCTAACTTTCTCATCATCAACTCAGATTCCTCCCTTTGAAACAACATATCTAGGGAATTTAACCTTACTTTGGCAAAACACACATTTCTTCAAGTTGTCGAATAACCTCTCAGCTTGGAAAATGTCAAACATTGATCTTAAATGCTTAACATGAGAAATGACGTCAGTATTATAGACTAGAATATCATTAAAGTATACCACAACGCAATTACCAACCAAAGTTCTCAAGACATGATTCATGAATTGTGTAAAAGTGCTTGGTGCATTTGTCGAACCAAATGGCATTACCACCCACACAAATAGACCATCCCTTATTTTAAAGGCCATCTTCTGTTCATCTCCAAGTTTCATTCATATTTGATGATAACCACTCTTCAAATCAATTTTTGAAAAGATGTAGGCTCCATGCAAGTCATTAAGCACATCATCTAACTGCAGGATCGGATACCAGTATTTAATTGTAATTTTGTTGATGCTACGGTTATCAATGCACATTCTCCATGACCTATCTTTCTTCGGCACTAGTATGGTTGGTACAATACAAGGGGTCATGCTCTTTCGAACATATCCACAATCTACTAACTCATCCACTTGTTTCTTTAGCTCATTTGTTTGCTCAAGATTGAGCCTGTATGTAGGTTGGTTCAGTAGGATAGCTTTAGGTTAAAGGTCAATACAATGTTCTATGCCTCTTAAGCATAGTAAACCTCCCAGTATCTCGGTAAGGAACAGGTCAGCAAACTCTTGTAGTAATATCTGTACCTCAGCAGGTAAGCTACTAACTTCCCTTAACTCTAAGAGTTTCCTGATTAATAGGAGTACACACTCTTCCTCCTCAACTTCTCAGTAAAATTAAGCATGGGCAATCACTAGGTATTTTTGCTGCATAGATTGGACAATCTTCTCTTGAGACTCCTATACTTCCTTGGGGCTCATAGGAGTTAGTGTAATCTTCTTGTTGTGCTTTTGGAACATGTAAGTGTTCCTATATCCATTATGCAACACCTTCAAATCGAATAACCAGGGTCAGTTGAGTAAGATGTATGTAGTATACATAGGAAGGACACCATACAACACCTCGTCCTTATACTGGTCACCAATAATAATAGACACTCTAACTTACTCGACAACTGGTAAGCCTCCCTTCTCATTCAACCAATAAATCTTATAAGGCTTAGGGTGTGGGTATGTCGACAACTTTAGGGCCTTGACAACTCCTTATGCTATGACATTGGTACAACTTCCCCCATCAATGATCAATGCACATAGTTTTCCTTTCACTAGATAGTTCATATGGAAGAGGTTCTCCCTCTATTCATTTTCCTCATCCACAAAAGTACTTAGAGATCAACAAACGACAAAACATACTCGGCACCTACTTCAGGTGGTGTTATGGCATCGGGATCTTTTTGAAACTCTTTGAGCACCTAGTCAACTCCTATTTCTTCCTCCTCTTCACTAGCACTCTCCACTTTGAACTTAGGTTTGTCTCCCTTTATGGTCATAACATGTCGATTCGGACATTGACTGGCTACATATCCATAGCCAAGGCATTTGAAACATTTGATTTCTTAGGTCTTCCTTCCTAAGCTCTAACTTTAGTCTCTTCAGACCTCAAACTCCGTAGCTTTCCCTTAGCCTCTACCCTCCTTTGGTCAGTCCAATACCTATCCTCGGTGGTTAACCTCAAAATTGCTTAGTAGCGATTGTTTCTAAGTCAACTTGATACACCACTTCTGTTTCGTAATTTGATTCAAATACTCAACATTCGACTAACTTAGTTCTGCCTCTATCTTTTGACTCTTTATGCCACTTAGATCATCTCATTTAGAGATGCAAGCCTCTATAGTTCCATTATGTCACCAATCTCAATCCTTAGCCTAGTAATGAATTGTGCTATAGTTCATGTCTTGAGCTCGTCAACATCATGTTAGATCATAAGCAACTGAAACTTTTGGACATACTTGTCTATTAATCTATTACCTTTTCTTAAGTCTTATAGACGTCGAAAAGTGTCTTGCTCGTAGTGTTCGAGAATGAACCTACTTCTTAGGACTCTTTTCATCTCATTCTATGTTCAGATTTCACGTTAGGCTCTTAGGAGAACATTTTGCAACTTCTTCCACCACATTGCTACATACTTAGAAAATTATAATGAAACCACTCAAATACGAATAGCATCGTCATAATTATAAAAGTCGAATATCTTTTAGATCTTCTCTTCCTTGTCCAAGTAGTCGTTAGTACTACCAGACCCATTAAAGTTTAGGATTTGCAATTTGAGGTATTTGGCTCCCCTAAGAGCTCTAAGCTCACACTCATCAACTCCATCATATTGCTCCTCCTCTTCATACAACTCTAGTTTCCTTCTCGCAACTCTATCGTCACGTCAGTGTGGAGCTTAGTTCATTTGAATGGGCTCTAGGTCATGTTATTCATCCGTTTGTCTTCTCAGCCTATCTCTCCTTTCATGACCTTGTTTAATAACAACCCTTTTTTATGGCCTAGTCTCTATGACCCTTTGAATAGAAACAACTAGATAGGCCACAATAGTAGTAAGGTCTTGTATCTGTTAATCAGTAATTCATGGGGTTTGTTGGGTAATACAACCACGACCATGAGTGTTACTTTTGGCATCATTAATCTCTCCTTAAACACTAAGACTGGACATTCTCAAAACAAAGCTTCAGAGCACTCTTCACATAAGAAATTCCTACATACACAAAAAGAATACAAATCGAGTAGTAAACTAAGAACTTGTTCTATCCTTCAAAAGGAAAACAAAGTATAACAAAGTGGCAGACTAATAGGAACTATTTCAACACAACTTTTAGTTGCAACCTTAAGCTTTAATACCAAGATTATATGATATGTCTAAGAGTTCAATAATCATTAGGGCTTACAGTGGGAGGTAAAGACCAATGGGACCTTCAAGATATCAAAGAAAATAGAATGGATTGGTTGGTGAATTGAATGTAGTAGCTAATGTAAAGCTATATAACTTACCAATGAACACAACATGACTTGACACTTCACTTGATGTGATGCACAAGCTAATGCCAAGGTCCTCCCGCCACTAATCTTAAGCTACTTGGCAAGATTAGATAAGTGTATATGAAAAATGACTTGGAGAGGAATATTTCACAAGAATAAAATCTATTTAATATCTAAAAAGAATGTAAGATATTCTAGCTACAAAGAGATGGAATTATTTATAGTAAGTCCCTAGGGTAACATTACAAATAAAGAGAATTACAAAAAGGCATATAGGAAAAGAGATTCCTAGTACATATAAGAAAGGGTAAATAGGACAAATGATAAAAAGGGAAAAATAGTACAATGTTAGAAAAATGGACAATTGGCAGCTCGTCAATGAGTTTGTACTAGAGAATCTTCGATGCAGTTGTTGAGCTGGTTCATGACGTAGAAACATTAGGGATTACCGAGACGAATAAGGAATGCCGAAAGTATTAGTAATTGGTTAAAAGAAAAGTACTCGTCCAGTAAGGGCCTGGGTCTCGGTACTTAGCAAGTAGCTCTCGACATCTAAAGGTTTGGGTAATTGGAGCAGGACTTGATATGTAAGGCCTTGGTCCTCATCACTCTATAGATAGGTCTCGGCAAGTAAGTGGTTGATATTGGCACAAGGGATAGAGTAAAGCTGGGTGTACCCACCCTGAGCTCTTAAGGAGTTCAGCCACCATTCTTTTATGTACTCTTTCACGTCCTCGACAGGTTAACGAGAGAGAATTCTTTTGGTGAGGGACTGGAGGCCTCTTAAGCGTGCACGAGTAAGTGGGCTAGAGATTGGTAACCCATTAGTAGTTGCTTGAGTAGCCTCCCTCTTCTCCTTAAAAGTTAGGGTATCTAGATGAGTGAGGAAGCTCAGGACGAGATCAAGATAATGGGAAAGTGCCTTTTTTCGCGTATAGCGAGAGTACTTGATCAAGATATCTTCCAACTCCTCTAACCACTACTCCAGTTTGATGACTTCTTCGGTCTCTATTTTAGGGATGATCTCTTCTATCTCTAAAATCCTTTCCTAGAGCTCCTAGACTTATAGTTCCAGCCTAACTTTCAAACTAACTGGCTCCAGTGAGATAGCTTTGGCACTGTCATACTTAGATGCCTTCAGCACCAACTCAGTCTCTAGCTTAGAGATTGGCGCCTTTAGTTTAGCATTCTCTCTATCCAGGTGGACCTTATCCTCTCTCTCCTCATCTAGTTTTTGGAAGAGATGGGCCTTAGTTCTTTACTCATCTTCCATCCGAGCCCTCTAGTCATTGGCCTTCTTAGCAATGCCTTTGATAGCCTCTCTCTCCCGCTCCATGTCCTTCAATCTACCTTAGAGGTTACCCACCTAAACATAAGAGCAACGCAGACGCTGGTTAGCTTTAGTGAACTTATCCAAATATTTATTAGTAGAAGACTCTACCTCCTGTAGATCCTTCTTGACTCTACACAACGCTTCCTAAAATCCCTTTACCTCTTTTTAGAAGGCATCATAATTGTTCAGCTAAAGCACCACTTGGCTATGGTATTGCAAAGAAACCAACTAAGGTCGGTTCTATGACAAGACCAAAGAACGTTAATGCAAAGGGACAAAGGTTTACCTACCGGATAAGTGTACTTAGGTAGCTTGCCATCTTTATTAGGTTGCCCCTACCTAACCTCAACATCTCCTTGAGAATTGCCTAATTGCTAAAGGGTATAAGACCCTAAAGAGGCCTAATAGTTGAGAGCCCGATGATGCAATGTAAGGTCATTACTCTGAACCTCCCACTTCGGCTTAAGGAGCTTCCCCTTAACCCTTTTGGTCTCAGTCTCAGAAGTATGATGGTAGAGCTCTTCATTTTGAGAGATATATGGTACTCCCTTGAACAAGTCTAGCTTGATCCCCAAGAACTTGAACTTATTGAGGACGTCGAAAAATTTGTCACCGAGCTCATCTACACATTTGTAAGGATGAGCTGTTGGCTACTCTTACCAAGTTGCCTAGCTCAAGGGAACCTTCCCTAAAGGCTTTTGCTTCTTGGCTCCAAACGTTGGCTCCCTAGAAGTTTCAGGGGCCTTCCTCTTCTGGTCGGTTACTTTGGATATGGAAGTGTCTTAGGCTACCTCCTCCTCCCTGCTAGGAGGAGGTAACATTTCGATATCTGAGTCATCAACATCGGTAGGATCATCCCCCACAATGATGGGCTTTAAAGTCGGGATGAGGGTAGTAGACAAAAGAGCTACCCCTATTGGCTCAGCAACTAGTGGCTTTACCTAGGAGCCAAGAGGAAACCCTTGAGGCAAAGTCGCTAACTCTACCCTGCTAGTCTCCCTAACCCCTGACCTTAGGTACACGGCTTTGCCCTTTGGGACGAAGGCCTTCATGGTTGGCTAAGATCTAGCCATCTAATGCCCTATTAGCTCCTCTACTGAGGGACGGGAGATCTCTTCGGCTAGAATCTTCCTTGTAAAGAACTAAAACAAGCAGTAAGGAAAAAGAAAATGAAGCAAAAGCAAAATACAAAACACTAGCATTCACCAAGTCTACCGTAATCAACATGAACAAGGAAGATCCTTCATCCATTTTATTAAAAGAGACGTTGGACAAAGCATCTCTACATTAGCATAACAGATGAAGGCGTTTGTAAAGGAAACGAACCTGTACCTTCAGCCCACTTCTTCACCACAACCTTCTCTATATTAGGGAAGAGCTCGGAGATCCGATATCAGAAGTACCTCTTCACTGTCTCCGCCGTATTTATTTCCTGGCTGTCCTTGAGGGCCATGAAGGCCTAAATCTCCCTTACGGCCTTAGCATCACTGGGGCTAAGCTCCTTTTGAGCCCTAATTTGGTCCACCTCATCCAAAAATCTACCTCTTTAGGTAGCTCAATCACCACATTGTTGTCTTACTAGGCCTTTATAGAGTCTATGAGGCCGTAAAACAATTTCCTCCTTTAGAGTATGGCCATACCCCCTACCCCTAATGCTTTTCCACTTGTAGAAGTGGTTGAAAAGCTTAAGGGTGGCCCTAATCACCAAATACTTGCACAATGCCTGGAAAGCCTTGAATACCCTCTTCCCATTAGGAGAGACCTACATTGGACTACGCTGGTAAAATTTGAAGAGTTCCTTCTTGAAGTTACTCGAAGGGAAGCATTGCCCAAACTCTAGACACTTCTCAAACATTGCAACATGCTTCTCCAACAGCAGGGCTACCCTCTCTTTCTTACTTGGCAATTGTACTATCCATCAAAAATCTAATTAAGGGTAGAGGCCTTACTCTTGCTCATACAGCCACTCGAGCCCTTACCTATCCCAAGTGTGTCGAACAACGCCTTGGGATGTGGCAAAGGAGTGTATACATACACTTCCTTGGGGATGGCATTGATAAGCCCTGCTTTGTCTAAGGCCTTTATTTCCATCCTAGTGGAGACATTAAGTTGTGCTAGTGACAAGATTTTGTCCTCTCCCCGGGGAGTAGATCACTCCTCATGGCCTTAAAGTTGGTGAGGTTAAATTTTAAGGCATTTGAAGGTGTCTCACCAGTGCTTGTAGACATGATGTTAAGAGACAAAAAGTATCGAAGAGAAGTTTGTAAAGAGTTTTGGGAAACGTATTGACGACTATAGGGATCCTTATCAACATGAATCCCTTGGGATGCTGCAATGTAGATGCATGGAGTCAACTATAATCAAACGGTCACATTTAAAACACAAAACTCATGCAGTTGAATGCTTGCCTATTATAACAGGACATTTGTCATATTGTATTAAATGTACTAAAAACAAGCGCGATAAAGTTATGATTTAAAAAGCCACTTCAACAGGAAGTTTCCTCGAGGTCCCTCCAACTTCCAAGAAGAGACTTACCCAACAGTCCAAGGATAGTCCGGACCATCGCTCACAATGTTCTCGCCTTGGCTCATAACACTCGCCTTGAGCCATAGCTCCCACCTTGGCTTGTTACCTTAGCTTAGAAGGTGTATGCCTTATCTCGGCATGACGAAAGACATTGCTTAGACTTAAGAGGATGGAGCTTTCGCGCCTCACCTCAAAATGATCTCATGTACCTCTACCCAAAGAGTAGTCTAATCAGATTCGATGCGCCTATCAGACCCCTCCACCTCAGCTTCACTGTGGCTCAGATACCTCTACTTTGGCTTCATGATAGGTCAAACACCTCCTCCTCGACTTCACCAAAGCTGGGGCATCTTTACCTCAGACTCTTACCTAACTAGATTGACCACGCGCCTAAGAAGCCCATTATTCCCTCTCCTTACCTTCACTAGGGCAATGAAACTACGAGGCGAGGTAAGGGGGGAACTAGGGGGGTGCAAGTGTTGATAGGGCCCATTTAGGCCCAAGCCTGACCCAAACTGCTTAGGTTCATTTCTAAAGCCATGGTCTCTCTCGACTTAAGCCTAAAGTTTGACTTGCCTTATAGAAACAGCTCTTTAATGGTTACAAGTCTCTGGATAAGGCTAAAGGATTAGGTCAACAACCACTTCTTGACTTTTTGAACCACATCAGTTGCCATACACCTACTCTTCCGTATTTGTGAAAGTGAATTCTTCTCACTAACTACTCTCCAATTATTAACACCACTCCTCTATAAGTACAAGACCACCACCCAATGGTTAAATACTTTACACTTTGCGCACTTAAGCCTTATAATACTAAAACTCTTACTTTTCCAAGTACCTTACTAACTTAAGTATCGAAGTGGCTATGCTGGACAACCCCTCAACATTTCCTCATCTTCTATTGTTTTGTAGGCTCTGTTATTCATGCAAAGCCCAACTACATCCTAATTGATACTGGTAAGAACTAAAGACGACATTTTCCATTTAAAAATTTTCTAAATGTAATAATATTTTCCTTTATAAATCATGATAAACAATGAGATACTGTTTGTCAGTTATTCATTTATGAAAACTTGAATTATTTTCATTATTTTTTTAATACATTTCTAATTGTGCTTATGCTTAGCAAACTTATGTGGCACAGATTGTTATTATAAATTAAAAATATTGATAAATATTAGGGTATGACACTTTTCTTTTAGATAGATAAAGAAGGTAGATAATTTGATAAAACCTAAAAGAATATATTTTTATGCACATTAGACTTACATCATGTTAATTAAGATCACATTTTCAGTTAAATTTATACAAAGACTAATCACTCAAACTCATCATTTTATATGCAATAATAGGAAATTTTTAATAGATATAATTAAATCAAGTTAATAATATCACTTTGTTTTTTACTTAATTATTTTTTTTGAAACAAATACAAAAATAATATAACAAAATAAGTCCTTTGTTTCAATTGGCAGCAAAATTTAATGACATTAAGTATATGAATTTAGATTTAGGAATATAAAAATTGGATTTAAGGAATAGGGGAAGTGTAATAGTATTGTAATCTCATAAAATAGAAAGTACGATTGATTAAAAAATCAATAAAATAAGGTAGAAGCAAATATATGATTTTGGTCAATACCATAAAGTGTTTATTTAGAACATTATTAAGATATAATGATTAAAGAAAGCAAGAAAATTTACATAACCAAATGTTAAAACAAAAAAAGCGATTTACTAGAATCCAAATAAAATTAAAAATAAATGTCTTAAACATAATTAAAATTCAAATTTTAAGAGTTAAGACTACATTCTCAATTAACAAAGTAGGCATTTAAAAATGATAAAAAGATTATTCATTAACATTAAAATCTATAACACCTTTATTGTAACATTATGCATTTCATTAGAAAGAAATATATAAAAATCAACGGATAAGGAAAATGGACAAAAATATGTAGTTGCAAAAGTAGGAACCTTTTTTTCCTTAAATGTAATAATATTATAGAAGTAGCATTATATACATTTCACCAATTTTCTTCAAAAATAAAATGTAAACTATTAGAGGATATAATTTAATAATAATTCAAAGTACTTAATTCAAAATATTTGAAAGTGGGAGACTACCTACTACCAATATGTAGCTACGAAGTATATCCATTAATTTGTCAAACCTGATAAGAAAATGATCATAGTAAATATTTAAATAGTACAATAATAAAATGTAATTCAGTGATCACAGTTTTTAGATGGGATGAACAAATTTGACATCCTAAAAAAGGTCACATTAGTACATTAAAGCAAAATAGATTCAAATCAAATCTTAAAATTGAGTTTTTCAATCATGTACTATGGTCAAAACAATATAGAGTAAACTTTATAGCAATGCTAGAAAAAAAATAGCACATTTTGGAGAAAAAGAGAGAGAGAGAGAGAAAGTGAAACCCAACCTGAAAATTGAAATTGTAAATACTAATCAATAATAATTAAAATAATAATTGATTTTAAAGAATAAAGTAAATATAATGAATTTAACTTAAAATCAACTTTACTGTGTATAATTCATATAAAAATAGAGTATTACGTCGGCAACTTCTAGAAATAGGAGATTTCATTTAATGCAAACTACTAAAATACTGAGCAAAAAAAAAAAAAAAGGAAAACCACTAAAACAAAGAATACAAACATTACATTTGTATTTCTAGTCTCCTTTATCCATAATCGATATGATTGTCTCCTTAATTTTCACCTCGTAATTTGTTTCTTCATTCTGACCTTCATAATATACAAATCCTTGTAATATCTACAAAAATGCAAAGAATGAAGCATACATGAAAAATGTAATTAAAGATTAACAAAAAGGAATTAAAGGAAAAATAATTGATATCGATTATAAAAATATTGGAAAATAAAAAATCTACAGCTGGTAAGAACATCATTCTTATATTTTAGTGAATAATATATGTTACTTGTAAAAACTTCGAATATACTTGAAGTTCCTTTCTCATCCCTATATAAATAAAAAGTGGATGAAGGTATAATGTTATTTAGAGCATGATTTGGCATTCAGGTTTCTTTCATTTAAATCTTTAATGCAATTTGAGTTCTAAAAGTTTAGAAGATGGTTTTCAAAATGCAATGCATGTAATTGTCACTCATGATTAGAGGTGAGAAATGGCCTATAGAAATACATGTTGTTTTCTATTAATAGACAATTCTAAACTTGTTTATATAATTATGTAATTGATAAAAATAATGACAATGCAAATATAGCAATAAATAATGATGGTGACAAATATAAAGGATATTATACGTAGACTTGTTTATTTTCAATGTAAAGGTGAATGATAGTTATACCTCGATGAAATAATATTAAAGACTTGTAATGTAAAATAATAAAATAGTAAATTGTATGAAGTATTATTAATATATTAAATGAGTGCATTGGATAATAACAAAAAGGCACCAAATCTCCCCTCTTTGACATTAATATTATAGATAATATGCAATTCTCTAAAAGAAACTACATCATTATACTTATAGTGTAAAGTTGGATAAAATATGGTAGATTCTATAGTTACTCCAATTTCAAAATTAACTTCCTTAAGCAAAATGTTTACAATCACTACACTTAATGCATTGTTACAAGAAAACTAGAGATAAAAGCACAAACCGTGCATGCAATTTTGACTTTTAGGTATCGTTTGGTTGTCTAAAATTTATGAAACTAGATTGGACAAAATTTTTTGTCCAATTTGAACTTGGTTTGCAATTTAACTTGTCTAAATTTTTTTATCCAATTTGTCCTACTAAACATATGATACAAAAGTTAACTTTACCATACAAAAATACAAATATTAAGGATACAAATATAATTAAGTTAATATTAGATAATGTTGAGGGTATAAATATTAGACAATATTTAAAATTTGTACTTGTTAATTAAAATAAAAAATGTAATTATATATATTAGATAAAATTAAAAGTATATATGTCAAAATACAATATTAAGTCTAATACTTATATATAAGAAATAAGAGATATCATAAAAATTTATGTTTAGCACTATATAAACGAAACATTATACAATAATGCTCCATTGTCTTGTATTTCTTGTACTTGTCCTATCAAATTCTTGTAATCTTATCTAGTTTTAGCAATCAAATGTATAACACCCTAGAACTTAAAACGCTATGGTTCGCCACGTGTCCCTAGTTTCTATTAACACGTCAGGTGTTTAAGAACCTATAACCTAATTAAGATCCACAAACTAATTACATGAAATCTATCAACTCATAATTTAAAAACCTCAAATCTGAATTAAAGTGGAATGTTGACCACTCAATTTCCATATATCGCAATAGTAAATGAACCCAACTGCCATGAGTGAATGAACCTAAATATAATATAACCTTGAGATAAACAACCAAGAGTCTCACAACTCCAATGAGTGATAACCTAATAACATTAACTAAATGAGTCATAGGTGACTCCAAACAATCAATAGTCTCCAAATATATATGATAGGGAATAATAGCATATGATCCTCAATAGTTCATTCCTAAAAGCTAAACTACAATGTCTCTGCTACATCACCATAATAATAGAGATCACCCTTCTCATCATAATATAGATAATCACAACTTACATCTCCTTCAGAATAACCACCAAAACTTCACACCTTAAACCTGCAATTGAAAAACAACAATCCCCCGAAGGGTGAGCTAATTCCTAGTACACGATACCATACACCTGTGCATGAATATACATGTAACGAACTAAGCACACACATGAGTATCAACATAAATGCAACAAACAACTGGTTTTAAATCTTATCATTTAAGTCTACAAACATCATAGTCTCAACATCCTGAGACTTGGGGTTACTCATGACCCCTATACGTACAATATATAAATACTACATAAGTATTAGTGTTGGGTCCCCCCCAATCACCCAAGTGCCAAAAACTATCCTAGATCTACCTAGGTCCTTTCAGTACAAGGCTCCATCGGAGACAGCGTCGTACAAATATCACAAGGTGCCTTACCAACACTATTAGATCCTACTAGTGGGTGGTTGAAGCTAAGCACAAGCAATACATAATTAAGTCTGAGTTTTATTTAAATCAGATTAATCTACTCTAATCTAACACATACAACCAACAAACATGTATCCCGTACCTGGTACTCCTATCTTAATAAGATCTGATTCTTCATAACTTCTAGCACCTATGCAAAAATATTAAAAATCGAGTTTAGCATTTATTAAATTCTTCATGATTCAACTCAACACTTCTTTCCCTTTAACTCGACCTTCTACCTCATCGTTTGAGCTTTCAAACCACCTTCTATATGTCCTTCTATAACCTCTTATTTACTTTTCGACATCTCATAATCTATACACATCAACATTGACCTATACATACCTACAGCATACACGCCGATACACCTACGATCACTCACACGCCCATACCCAACATTGACACACATACCTGTACAACACATACAAAGGCATAATCGTACATCATACACGCAATCCCATAGTCATGTACGACACATATACCCCACTATACCGCATACCCTAACACCATGTACTCCTACACTGGCTTGGCAACGCTAACAATACACAATTTTTGTTGTAACCACATCACCCTCGTTCTCATTCACCATATCAACCACTTTTGCTGACCCCACACCAAAACCACAAAACCAAAAATTCTTTAAAGAAAAAGGGCAAGAGTAACACTTATATGTAATTCTTGACAAGAAACACTCTAGACTCAAATTACAAATGTGTGAAGCTGCAAAAATGAAAATCTTTATGGTTTTTATGACTTCTTCTTAAAGAAAAACAAATTTATACATTAGATAGACGAAGAACTTACTCAAAATTGTTGTATCTTTGCATTTTCTTGAAGTTTCATCAGTTTTTCTCATGTGCTAGCCCCCAGATCCGAATTTTGGCTTTGAGTTTGAAAAGGGTTGAGTTGTGAACTTTAAGCTTTCTATTCCTATAGAAAAGTAATGTACTAATTTGATAAGGAAAAGATATAGGGCTTATTTGAAATAAGAGATAATGGGAAGTTTGAATCTTTTCTCATAATCAAATTATCCTTACTATCCCTTATAAATTACAAGTCATATCGATGTCTAAATCTTTTTCCTTGACAATATTGATCTTAGCACTTAATATTTATTTACATGTCATACTAATATCTCTAAGTTTTATTCTATCATCTTATTCCCTCCTTTATTTTATATTTCTAAAATTTATTATTATTATTATTATTATATAACCTTTTTTTTACTGGGTTTTACAAAATGCAACCATAGTAATTTCATATCTAAACTTTTATATTTTGTGATTTAGTGCTTGTTTCTTCAATTTGATCTTAATTTAGTGTTTTATTAATGGAGAAGTTATCAATTGTTGTGTTTTTTTGTATTATAGTGTTTATACTTTTGTTTTGATGGCATTTGGGTGTTTGTATATAGTGTAATGCATTTTAATGTCTATTCATTAATAACTAATTAATTTATTAAAAATTATTTTTTGATTTTTCATAATTGGTATACTATTTTTAAAAATTATAAAATGTTGTCCACTATTTTTAACTTTATAGCTTTTGCAAGTGATGTTTGATTTTAGGAAACTCAAAATTTGATGATATTTACTTTATTTGGAAATAATATTTACTATGTATTTGGGGTCACATAGATTGTACATAATTTCAAAATGGTCATGACTTGTTAATCAAGTGCCATTAAGTCTTCTAACACGAATTTTCGATCCTACAAATAACATGTCTCTAAATATTATAATATTTTATTATATTTCAATAGTGTCTAAATATTGAATTTTTTAAATTTGGAATTCCATAACTTATAAATTAAACATCATATGACCACAATAGCCTTTGGAACACTTAGGTTGCTAGATACTTAAAGTTGCTATTTTCGATCAAAATGATGCTATTAAAAATCATACATTTTTAGGTATATTGGTCTAAATCTTTAATATTTTTTTATATTTTAAAAATAATGGACTATTATAAGGAGTAAAAGAAAAAAGATGGTTAGAAAATATTTTGTAGTTTATGTAATTTTTCTTCTATTAATCTTTTATTTTCGTGATTCTTATTTTTTATCTCTCTTTTAGTTTTCACAATAGTTCACATTGGTTATAGATATTTCTAAATTTTGCAATTTTCCTACATTGCAGGTTTACAATTCTCCTTACTTTCACAAATTTATTTATAACATTTTGGATGACCTTTATATTTTGTATATATGTACTTTCTTTTGTGTTTTTGCTAAAAAAATTGCAGTCTTTCTATTATTTGTAAATTCTTATATCTCATTATGTGATTGTAAAATTATAAGATCATAATGATTGTTATTTTTGAAAAATTTCGTAATGATTATAATTTTAAAATCATATCAATATAAAAAAAAAAAAAGAAATAGAAGCATAAACCAAGTCTACTTAATAAAAATAACAACTTTTAATTATATAATTTCAAGTCAAACTCACATGTTTTAAATATATTGTCACACGAACTTTTCAATGGCTATAAAACTACATCATACAATGTCTCATTTGTAAGCTATGGAATAATAGTTAAAAAACCTTTAATTCAAAAGCTCTAGTTCAATTAAGACTTAAATTCATAAACCACCACATTGCCATCACCATCTACAAGTAAATTATTGCCACCACTATATTCTCCACCATTTTCAACGCACCTACGAGCTCAAACAAGCATTTAAGTGTCTTGAGCAAGCCAATACCTTATCTACCTTATATCCTTGGTATCAACCCAAGCGAGATTTGCTTTCTCCTTTCAAATTTTTCCTTTTATCATATATGTTCGTCTATTCTAAAAATAATAAAAAAAGAAAAGAAAAATAAAAAGTAGTAAATCCTTTTTAAAAAATGAGTCTCTTGATTGTTTGTCAAATTTGATTACATGTTTAGTATGATAATTGCTTATTAACATGATAATCCTATGATTAGCATAATAACTACATAATTAAGGTTTTATTGATATTTTGCATATGCAGGTTTTTCTTTTCAATTTTTTTTTTTTACTTTTTTTGCATGATTATTCTTATGAATTTCATTTTTCACAAAATTTTCTTCATTTTAGGCTTTTGGTAAGCCATCTTTGAAAATTAGGTTTTCTAGAAAAATAAAAAGCCAAAATTGGTCCTTTTTTATGAAAAATTAGGACTTTATGTATTCTCCTAAAATTGATGGCTATTTTAAGGTCCTATATTTTAACATAAAAGAAAAATACTCTTTAACTTCAAGGTTTCTAAAATAAAACAAACATACCAACTCACTTTTTTTTTTTTAAATAAATAAACTGTATCCTAATTCTAAATAGTGAGTATGCTATAAATAAATATGAAAACAAAATAAATATGAATTTTTTTGGTATGAATAAAAGAATATATAATAAAAGAAAAATTTCTACTTTATTTAAATCTATTTATTGATAGTTAGTTTTTGCTCAATTAACACTCATTCTTTCGTCAACCGAGATGTCGAGCAATTGACTCTCTCGGCATTTGCACTCTGTAGAAGACATACGGCACTTATGCCAAGTATAAGAAACACTCTTGGTTTGAATTCAAATCTATAGCACAACAGTTATTATAAGTATGGTTATATTTAACAATCGCTTGCTATCCTTACATACTAGGAGAGATGTCAAGTCAAGAGGTCTCCACGTGTCTCAACAATTACCCTGACAACTGCCTTAAATATAACAATCGTCTATAAATACTGAAAAGAAACTCTATAAGAACTCTTGTACACTTCTTATTCATGTACTTACTATACTAAATCACCATTTTAACTTAGGCATCGGAGTGGCCCCATCAAACTAGCCCCGGTACCAAGTATTTTACTCTTTTTTGCAGAACTATTTTCTCACCCCAAAATTCACCAATAACACTATTAGTCAAAATAATAAAGTAAAATAAAGTACCTTTTCTATATTGGAATGTTTTCTCTCGGTAGTTCTTTAAACTTTCAATTCTAACTTTCCTAAACCTTAAATTTCTTTAATGCTTTTTCAAAAATTAGTGATTTTCTAAAATTGTTTTGCCAAGCAATTTAACCACTTTATTTTTTTCCATTTTTAATCAATAGCAACTCTAACGTTTTTCTGAATATTTCTTTTAAATATATTTTTCCTTAATCTTTAATTGAACAATTTATATAAATAGGTAAGATTTCAGTATGAATTAAAAATTAAGAAAAAATACGAAAATTTCATACTTAACACTATGAGTTGTATCTAAACCACAAAAAAAAAAGGGAAAGTTCTTAATAAATAAAGTAGCTAACTATGTTGCATCTTATATAACTAGGGATGTAATCGAGTAGGTCGTTAAAGAGTACTTAACTCAC
This sequence comes from Lumnitzera littorea, assembly GCA_024138015.1. NCBI lineage: Eukaryota > Viridiplantae > Streptophyta > Magnoliopsida > Myrtales > Combretaceae > Lumnitzera > Lumnitzera littorea. The sequence continues at coordinate 50,782,499 of JAMXBB010000002.1, forward strand.
CGAACCTGATAAAAACCTTATAGGGCATTATCCTGTAAGGTTTAGGGTTAAGTTTTTGGGATATGATTCAAAATCCTATAGGGGTTAGGGTTGGTTTTTTGGATTATAAAAAAAAACATGATGGGAAACTCAACCCAATTAAAAAAAGCATATATTAATAAAAATATTTACTCTTAACTTATACTACTGTATATCTTATATAAGTTTTATATTGTACAACATATTTAATTCTCAATTTTTATTATTGTATAAATCAATAAATATAATCTTAATCCTGCTTAACTTTTTTCCTTCTACTCTCTCTTTAATTTCATATAAAGTCTATGAAAACCTGCTCCTATATAATCTTTTGAATCTTATGAAAACCTACCCCTATAGGGTTAAGAACTTTATAGGATCAGGTTTTGAGAATAGGGGTTAAAGACCTATAGGGTTTTTAGAAATACTAAACCCTATAAGAGTAGATTTGTGTTTCAGAAGACTTGCCTTGAACTTACCCTAGTTGCATCTTTATATGTAACATGGAGAACTAGTTATTTGAATTGAGAATTTGATCAACACCCTTCTTAGTATCTTTAATATTTGAAAAGCATAATAGTACATTTAATTAGCTAAATTGGTTTTAATATGAACTAGAACTATTATACTTAAGGAATGTAGCATAGATGCATTGGTTATTACTTAGTTTAATTACAACTAAAATAACATTGTTAACAAATTAAGAATATATCTAAAAATATCAATATATCCTTACTAGTCTTTGATGTAGCTATTTAGTTAAGATGTTTTAGACTGAGTATGGAATATATAGGAAAGGAAAAAGTAATAGTCATTCTATTTGTTGAGAGAATGAATTGTGTTTTCTTATTTGATAGAAATAGTAACTCAATAAAAATAGTCATTTCATAATCCCAAAACCTTGCATGCCTATTCCAACATGGAAAGGATGTTATTATGAATTTAGCAAGGGTAGATTTGATGCTATTTTTATAAGTACCATAGTAGATGAATCAAAAGTTGCAGTAAATTTCCTTATAGTTTTGTGATAAATCAATAAGTTGATACAATTGGAAGTACTCATCATGTCAATTTGGTTAGACTAGTAGGATTTTGTAGTAAAAAATTCTCATAGGCTACTTGTATATGAAGACACGTTGATTGGGTCTCTAATTAAGTTGATTTCTAATGCAAACAGTGAATTCCATCCACTATCTCTTCGTTCATATTAACATTAACTTCTCCCATTTCCTGTTGTGACTCTTGGGAGATTATGCAACAGTTGCTACTAGTAAATCCCAACAAAATCTACTTAAACTTTAACCATCATATATAGCTTCATTAGAAGGGTTTTCAACAGGTTAGTCAACAATTCATTACTTCATTCTTAAAGGATATCTCTTTTGTTGATTCTTCATTAGGAGCATTAGCTCTTTTAGGACTAAGGTCCTTCCTTAGAGCTTAAGTCTCCATAGGAACTTTGCTTTTAACAACATTACTTTTTTTTCTTTAATAAAACTAGCCTAGTGGCTAGAACCTTCTTAATTGAGGAACTTCCTGAACTATTGCCAAGGAATATTCAACTCTATGAATGGAGATTCTTTTATAGATACCTAAGACTCATTCTCCTTACATTCACTTGCCTTCTTCTCCTTAGCATCTTTCTTATCAATCTTTGCCCTTTTCTTCTTGTTTACCTCTTCCTTCATTTTCTTTATACCATCCTTAACTTAGGCATCAAAGTAAGCCTTATTTAGTGCTTTCTAAGTAGTGCTTTCTACATTATGTCCCATATTTTTAAATGTTAGACCACTTAACACTTTTGTCATAATCCTTCTATAGTTAATTGGTTGAAACTTAATCCCTTTACAATCTAACAATTTTGAAATCAACCTACCTTGAACAAAAGCTTCTAAATCTCTTCATATTTTGGCTGAGGCTAGTTAACTAACTAGAAATATTAAACGTAAATAGACATGAGTTAGAGCTAATTAACAATGGGTGTAAATAATTTTATGTAAGATACTAACAAGAATAGGAAACAAATTCATTTATGGCTACTTAAAATTATACTTTACTTCCTTTCCATCATTCAAAGCCTTAAAGAAATCAATCTTTCCAAGATGGGGAACTACATCAATCTTGATTATACTTACTTTTTTACCCTTTACTTATGTCCCTAGTTGATGCTTAACATTTAAGTCCAAATTACCATAAAATTCTTGACATCATGTTTGAGTTTGCATGAAACATTCCAACCTAAAGGTTTTAGTGGTCTTCTTACAACAATTTTATCTTCTAAAAAGAAGTTAGAATTGATATAATTTACCACTACAACACTTATGTCCTTAATATCAAATGATTCCAATCTCTGTTAAGTTAGTTTTTTTTTTTTTATTGCTAGAGTCTTAATGTGCTTCTTCTTTTGTGTAGAGGTTCATACTATTGCAGGTATCTTTTAAGGTTATCTTTGTTTTGATTCATCGTTTTTGGATTTCACAGATGTAGCCTCTTGTGTAGGCTTTTTTATCCCACTTAAGTGCTAGAGATGATGCAATAGAATTTGCAACATTAGGGTTTTGAAGTGTAGGGTTAGTTTCAAAAGATTTGCTATCAAAAGAAATAGGATTAGAGTAGTTCTTAGCTTTGAATTTTTTGTTCACTACATGTCAAGATTTCTTTACCATCATAGGAACCTTCTTTTTTTTTTTTTTTTTTTTTTTTTTGGAGAAGAAGGAATTACGATTTTAAAAAATTTTGTTTAGAGCAGTTACTAGGTTAGAGAGAGCAATGTAAAATAAGAAATGAACTAATATTCGAGTTATGCAGGTAGAATAAGAAAAGAAGAAAAAGCTAGGATTCTTAGACCAAGAGAGTTCTCCTGAAGTGATTAATAAGACAAAAGTGGATTCAAAAGTAAGAAGTTATATGAGGCTAATGGGTCAGATGGATCGAATCGAGGGTATGGATATGTTGAGTAGGAGCAGATTGAGCCATGGCTAAAAAATTGGGTAAGTTAGATTGAGATGATCCCATTATAGCAATATTCACATGTATGTTATTGCTTTAGTAGTCCATGTATGCAAATAACTACAATTCTTATCAAGTAGTTTCTACGAGAACATTACATATGATATACATCTCACATGGCATTGATATTTAGAGCATTTTGTAACTAATTGAGAGATACTATAACATAAAAATATATAATAGAACTTGCATTTAGGTTCTTCTTCTCTCCTTTAGTTTATTTTCAAATCTTGCAACCTTTTTAATATGTTACCTACAATTTTAGCTTCACACCAAGTGATATAAGAGTCATTTGGTAAGACACCATGCTAGACATAAGGGAGCATCAACAAATTAAGGATGCTATTCAAAATGTACTTAGAGAAAATGAAGAAAAGCGATAAGAAAAACAAGAAAGTTAGATCAAATTATTCTTAGATACTCTCAGGAAGTAGCAAGAACAGCTTGACAAACAATGCGCCTCCATTCTAACGTTAACAATTCAATAGCAACTAAATTAATAAAAATAAAGGAACCAAGAATGACTAGTTTAGCATAGGGATAGTAAAGGATGAGGTTGAAACTATCACCGAATTAGGTACATCACTTGATTTAACATTAGCTACAATTGAATTTTAAGTTCCCACTCTTTCCACTCGAGTGGATTTTCCAACTTTTAGAGGCAAAGATTTCAAATCATGGCTCCTTCAAGTCATACAATATTTTGAAACTGATTTTACTCCAACTACTTTTAAGGTTAAAATAGCAAATTTGCATTTTGAAGACAAGCCTTCACAATGATGTTATTCCATTGTGAGCACTAAATAAGAGATAGAAGTAATTACATGGTTGCAGCTTGTAGGAGCACTAAGCTTAAGGTCTAGTGAGAAGGCATATGAAGACCTTATAACCCATTTAAAGGATTTGCAATAGCATGGTACATTGGTGAATTACATGGAAGAATTTGAATTTTTAATATTGCAACTCCAAACAATTGCTTCTTAACTAACCTTAAACCTAAGCTTCAATATACAATTTGTATGTTTTAACTTCATACTCTTCAACAAGCCTTTACCCTAGTTAGCTTACAAGAAGCCACCCTATATTCTACCATAACACTAACTAAAAATACTGGAAACCCATTTCCAACAAGTGACAATGGCCATTAGAGTTTCAAGTTAGAGATAAGGAATTGTTGAAAGTCTCCCTTGCTAAAGGAGTCTTCAAGTTTGGACTAAAAGGAAAATTGACTCTAAGTTATGTAGGACCTTTCAAAGTTATTGACAAAATTGGAAATGTGGCATATAGATTAAAGCTTCCTCTTAGATTAGAACGAGTCCACAATGTCTTCCTTGTATCGATCTAAGAGGTAGAACGGCAAAGCGTACAAGTGGTTTTGAACCCTTGGAGTTACAACCAGAATTGTCTACTGTAGTGAGCTAAGGGTAGTTTTAACCTTAATGAAAAGTTCTATAAGGTAGCAAGTAAAATGAATTTTAGGCAGTGTTTTCAATTTTCCACATCAGGCTTTTAGCAGTAGGATTGCAAGTTTTAGATCTTAAAGGTAAGTTTTGAATGTTTATCCCTTGTACACTTTGTTTTTATGAAAGTGTTGCTTGAATTATAGAGGTTTGATTTGGAATTTGATTATGGGTTGAGGTTTGGAAGGCATTTTGAGGAGTATAGGGATGAACTTAAGGTTGAGAAACGCTCTCAAAGTTGTGGTCTGTAGGGGGTTTGGAAAAGGGTTAAAGTAACTGGGTAAAAATGTTACTGTAGTTTGCAGACCATAATCAAGCATCTAGACACCACCCCTCTAGCTCTAGACACCAGGGAGAAAATTCTCCCAGAAACCTTAACGTTTAGATGTTACATGAAGTAGCATCTAGAGGCCAAGTGTTTTAACACATACAGCGATATTTTCCCTTAGTTGTTAATGTTTTTTGGGCTTATTTTTCTATTCCTAATTCTTTCTAACATCTTTCTAAAGTTAAATCTTTAATCAAAACATTTTACAAATGAATTTATCATCGTAGTGATCTAGGGTTTTTTAAGAGACAAAAGTTGCAAATTTAAGGGTTAAGTTGTTAAGTTTTGGGTTGACATTAGACAAGTGTTGAGACTAAGTAAAAGCATTTTGTTTCCATGTGAATAGGTTGTGAGATGAAGGTTTTTGAATCTAAGCAGTCCATTGAATTAGATATGAGGTATTGTATGTTGTTTGTGATTATAGGACTAGTTCATGTTAAATGAACTTAATGACTACTTAGCTTAAATCTAATGTGTGTTGCATGTGCGTGGCTAGGCTAAAGGGACTGAGAGGAGTGACCTTAGGTTGGCAACCCAATAATCTTAGTGTGATGCTATCTTGATTAGGGTTTCACTTTGAAATGATTTGGGTAAATTTAAGTAATCTTTGGTTCTAAGGGTATTGTGGAGGACCCAATACTAATGCTTATATATAATGCCTAAGAAAATTCAAGAAAATGATTTTAAAGTGAATGGTATTATTGTAATCTCTTCAATGGGCCTAAAACCCATTTACATCAAAACCCATCCACATTACCCCTTTATCTAAAACTTTAGTGCCTTAAACCAAACCAAAACCCTCTTAATTTACTTATTTTGTCTCTATTTTCGTCACTTCCCTTCTTCCTAACTAAAATAAGCTCTTAAATTTCAAATACTTAAGAAAAACTCATTTTTGGCTCTTCCAAGTGTAAGGTAACCTTTTAGTCTCATTTTCTAATGAAAAACCTTCATTTTCATGGAGTTTCTTAATATTTCTTTAGTTATTCGAATTTAATTGTGTACATTACAACTTTTTCTCTTTGGTTTGGTTTGTGTTTGAGATTTAATGCTCAGTTTCACTCATTGCAAGTAAGTATCATTTACTCCTACATCTTGTTCTTATGTTTAAAGTTGGTGTTCTTGAAGTTATTGCTATATTTGATGATTAAGTGGGTGTTTGAGTTAAAATTTATGGTTTTAATGGATTAAAAAGATGTTTAGGTGATGGGTAATTGAGGGTTGAAGTATACTTAAGGTTGGGTTGAAGTTTGGAAGGGAAAAGGTAGGAAATAAGTGATCTTCTAAGGAGGAAAACTCATCTAGATGCTGTTGGAAGGGACAACAACACAATCATGTCACCGACCATATCCAATAATGGGAAAATTTAACCAAAAAGTGACACAACCAAATGACACAGTTGTATCGCTAGTTATATCGTGCAGTGAACTTTAATTGTTCTTTTCTTATGATTTTTCCTAACAAAATTTAACCAAACCTTTTGCACTCTTAATATAAAATTCCAACTAACTTTCCTTATAAAAAAATTCCAACTTTTGCAAAAAAGTTGAGTTTTGACAGAACTAAGCAACATGGTTATGTTGTTGACCATGTTGAGCTACAATTTCATGTGAAACTTTTCCTTATTGTTCTTCTTAACCAAACTTAATAAAACCTTTTTTTTACCCTTAATATTTGGTTCCAACGAACTCATTTTTGTACAAATAGTTGGATTTTGACACAACCAAGTGACATGGTAATGCTGCTGACCATGTCGAGGTAGGAACTTTATGTAGAACCTTCTCTTGTTATTCCTCTTAACTAAACTCAATCAAACTTTTTCCTAACATTGATATTGAGTTCCACTTAGCCTTCTTTTATAAAAGTTCCAACCTTTACCTAAAATTTTCAAATTCATTAAGCTTAATTTAGCATTTTAACTAGTTTCAAATACTTATTACTCCCAAATGTCATTTTAATCAATTTTAATGAACTTTACTTTATTTTACCACTCCAATATAATAATTAGTATTTTTCAAACTATACTCAATCTATATCTCCTTACCACTCTAAGCTTCCAATTCTTCTTGCAAATGTTTCTCCAATTTATTCTTAATTAAAGCTTCGAACTTTACCCTTAACTTTAGTTGTTATACCCTTAAGAGTTAGGATTGAGTTTAGAGGATTGTAAACAAAGTCATATTGGGAGTTTTAATTTAAAAGCTTTATGTTGAATTAGGTTTATGATGGATTAAGAAAGGCTTGTTGTTCTAATTGCCAGGTTCTTGATTCAGGTTCCTTATTGATATGGTATGGATCTTGAGATTGATTTCGAACTTATAAGCTCAGTTTGGACTTTGAGTTAGACTTAGGCTTTAAAATTGGTTTTGGCTTGGCTTTCTAAGTATGTGATGTTTGATTGTTTGCTTGTGCTTATTAGGACTTAGTAAGCAAATTAGATTAATTTATATTCAGCCTAATTAAATTTAATTGCTAGTTATGCTTGACTAGCTCGTTTTAGGAGCTTGTGGTAGTAGATCTCTAAAAGAGCAACTTTGATCATATGCAAAGATTTTCTAGTGGACTTTCATATAGAATGACGTAGTTATAATACTAGGTTTTAAGGACTTTAGACTTTAGACTTTAGATTCTAGGCGTAAAGGACTTAAATAAAAACGTATATTTATATCTACCTATGTATGTAAACAAAGATTATTGTGTGGCAGAATCATGAGTACCCTTTTGTTGCTTGTTGGCTTAAATTAAAGATAATTTAATTTATTGTTTGCTTTATACTTAGTATATTTTGCATTATACGCGTATGACTTGGCTTAGCATCCATATGTGCTTATGCATCATGTATTGAGTTTCAATTCATTCTTTTATTTTTTTACAACTGTAGGTTAATTCGATAAGTTTGCAACAAGTATGAGAATTCCAATCATCAAGTTGGGAAAGAGAGCTATTTATTTCTATATGTTATAGAAGATCAAAATTTGGTTAATGAGCGTGACAGTGGTTAGAGTGACTTACTTGTGAGTCACTTAAATGGATGTACTTAGAGAATTGTTGTTTTATACTTGATAAGTGATTGTTACAAGTGATTTTGGAGATTATAGTTAATTTTAGAGCTTTAGTGAGTCATTAGAAAATTAGGAACACATGACGAGTTGTGACGCCCTTAGGTTTCGGGGCATTCCATTACATGTATATATATTTTGTGTGCTAGAGTTATGAGTTACTCTAAGTTTTGGAATACTGGAATAATTCTGGTTGATAGGCTAAATAAAAGATAAGAATCTATTGTTGTTGCATGTAGAGATTATGAATGTATGTACTTGTGTGTATTGTAATAGACTTTGCTCACCCTTCGTAGATTTCTTCTTTTTAGTTTTAGGTGCAAGTTTTGGGGAGTATGTAGATTGTTATTATGGTGATTATAAGTATTGTGATGATGCAGCCGAATTTTATGATTTTTACTATTATGATAGGAGCGGTTCCATATAGTTTCTATTTAAACTTGTTGATTTGGTTAAGTCCTGAAACAAGGGTCTTTAATTGTTTTCATGTTGTTACTTGAGTTATGAGAAGTCTTTCGAGACTTCTCTTGTCGTAGTACTTGGTTTTGTGTTATTTGTTAACTATTGCAAGAAAGAGTTTCTAGAATTTGGTTTATCTTGTTTTCCTTGAGACAAATGTTGTTGAATAAAGAATTGTATTTCATCTTTGAATAAGAATATTAAGAAGTTGACCCTTCAAATTATTAGTGGATTTGGATATTAGAAACATCCATGAATTTTCATTTGGAGTAATTACAGATTATTGGTGCTTGTAAACTATGTGGAGAAGCTAGCAAGATGGTTTTAAGATGCTTGATATGTCAATAAGTCATAGGGACATGTGGTAGGCTACAATATCCTAACTTCTAGGGTGCTATAAGGGTTAAATACCTTGTAGGGTTTTTGGACAGGTTTAGAAACTATATTAATATAATGGAATGGATTTTGAGTTCTCATGATCTATTTTAAACTCGACCTATTTCCATATGTAGAAAGTGAGTTATTTTTTATATAAATTGAAACGGGAGAGATAATAGGAAAAAAAAAATAGAGTTTGTTAACAAATCAAAGGAAAGGAGTAGTTACTCTTTCTTTTTCATTGGGGCATAAAAAATGATCTTTATTGTTTGTTGTCCACTAAAGCACTTGTGTGTAGGTGTAAAGTCCAAAACTTTAAAAACAAGCAAATATTGCTTCTTGTCCATTAGAGCACTTGTGAATAGGTACAAGTCCAAAACTTAAAACAATGTTTGAGAAAAGTAGTTTTTATTTTTCAAATCAATCCTCCCCCCTACCTAAAAGTGCATATCCGCGGGGTAACTTGCCAATTAGTACACGTCCAAAAAACCTTAAAAACAATGTTTAAGAGGAGAAGGTTTTTTCTCCCAAAATAAAAATTTATATAGTTTAATATGAAAATATAAAGATTAAATAATGACTTTTTCCCCCTAAGAACCACCATTTTAAAAAAGGTGATGGTTGTTTAGGATTGTGTGAAAAGAAGCAAGCTCAAAATGTAAAAAACATTATTTGTTTTCGAATGGCATTATCTTTTTTTTTTTATTTTTTTTAAGTAATACTTATTCACAAAGGTAATGACAGCATCTAAAGAGGGCGCACTAAAATTGAAAAGGTATGTAACGAAACATTTTTGAAATTACATATTATTGTAATAGAGTAGATTTCTTATAGTTTAGAATCTTCACTATTTTTCAGTGGACTCCCATTTAGTTCCAAAGTATGGTTTTCTTAAAAAAACATCGGATAGTTGATCAGAAGATCGTGCGAGTGAAGAAGATATTTACATCACTGACTGTTGATATTTATGACCTCCGAACGAATTCCAATTTCTGGTAAGGCAACGATATCCGGGCGCGTTTGTGTTTCGATACTGTGCCTTTAGAAGATGGCTTGCCTCCACTTATTTCTTAAATCCGTATGTTTTGTCCAACGAAATAATGATATAAGAGGCCAGTGGGCATGTGAAGTCATACGGGACTTTCGACTTTTCGTAGTACTTTTTTAACTGAGTCTGCTTATGACCATTCCAAGTTGTGATACCTTATCTTTTATTTTATATATATTTCATATTTATGTATATATATTGTAAAATTCTATAAAGATTTGTACAGCTAAAAAAGATTAATAATATTTTTAAAATTTTATCATTTAAACAAAGTAAAGATGAATGGTCTAATGGGCCACTTATGAAAACAAAGAAAAAGAAGTTAATCAATCTAATTCAATCTTATCTTATAAGCTAAAAGAAAATAATAAAACTGTATTTAGTCTAGATAGTATAAAATAAAATAACTATCTATAAAATATTTTCATGTTATATGGGTTGATGATGATGTGAACTTCTACACTAGTATCGAGGGTCCTCATGATTTCTCCATAGCTCAATAAGTTTTATCTTTTCATGAATTAAAATGGATGTATCTTGCATACATATATCAGCTGTCATCTTTCATGATTTGATCATCACTAACATATTATACCTCCTTTTTCTTTCCTCTAAAGAGTGAAACAAGTGAAATTGAGTATGGTGGAAGTTCCAAAGCATGAGCCTTTTCTAATCTTCTTAAAAGGTTTGATGCTTTGACATGTAATTTTTTCTAAGAACCTCATGATCATCTATTTGCTTTGATCCAAGCAATCACCAATTCTTTCCAATTAATCACCAATTCTCTCTCCTAAATACCATTAATCTGCTATGAATCTTTGCAACACACTTATATAATTCATTGTTTAAGATAATTTTCTTTCTAATTATACATATAAGTCATGAATATGGATGAGAAAATGATTCAGCATGTTTAGAAGGTCCAGATATAAGATGGGTAGGAAAATGATTTAGCAAGTTTAGAAAAGTTTAGATATAAGTAAGAATAATAAAGATTTTGGATAAATAACCCAATACTACTTTAAGGGGACTCAATCTAATGAACCTATTTACTAAGCTATTGTAAGCAAAATTTGTTGTAGAAAAGATATGATCTAAATAGATGATGATCACCAAACCAAATATCTCAATAGATCATCTAAACTCCTATTAACTACTTCAATCTGACCATCAGTCTAGGTGTGAAATGCAAAAGAAAGTTGTAATTTGATATCTAACAAACATTCTCCACAATGTCAGCTAACATCCTTATCTAACACCATGGTTTCCATAACCTATGCAACTTAATGACCTCATTAAAGAACAATTTGGCCATATGAGAGGCATTATAACTTGACTGCATGGTATAAAATGTGTTATTGTTGAAAAATAGTCTACAATACCACAAAGATTGAATTATATTTCCTATGTATCACAAGTAAGCCTAAGACAACATCTATATTAATTTCAAGTCCTTCTAACTTTGCATTTTAAAGAGGATTCATTATATGGGGTGGCAAGCTAGGTAAGGTTGATTTATGAACTAAGTCTAGGTAGGCTTAATGTTAAGCAAAAGCACAATTTAAAGAAAAAACAAAATTCAATTAATTGTGTTTAGTAATGAATATAATAGTTCATATTAATATCATGTCCTTTTTTTACATCAAAGATGAAACTCTATTATGAAAAGCATGAAACTACCATGAACATGACTTGAGGGGTCTTAAGACAAGTTTAACAACAACAAAGATTTTAGAGAAGGAGAGGGGTTACAGCTCCAAAAGCAAGCTTTTAATCCCTCCCTACCTTAGGTAGTTTGCCCAATTGGCATAATAATTTGCCTTTAAGTTCATAAAAGAATAAGAAACAAAATACAAAAAGGAACAAGAACTTCCATGATAGTTTGCTTAATAACCTAATAGCAAGGGTCAAAGTTTTCAAAATCATGATTTCCCTCATACGATTCTAAAAGTTTACAATTTTAGGAAGCCCTTCTGTAATGTCCTAAGGCAAAAGCATTGACTAGCTAAGCCAACAAATACTAATAAGCCTATTTTATGAGATTTCATGGTTAAGTGTCACATATGGATTATGGGAAGTTGCGGTGATAGTTTATAAGGTTATGGTTGTGAATACCTTAACAACACAAGTTTGAAACTTTTGGGCTAAGTGGTTTTAAATAAGCCCATTAGTGTTTGTTTGCTTGACTTTTTACTACTTGTAGCCTAGGTGTTACAAATAGTATCAAAGCAGCCCCTGCCATTAGGTAGATAATTCAAGTTGGCTCCTGTTTACAAAAGAGGTGAGAAGAAGGTGAAGAGTTTCACTAAAGTATGACTTTTTGCATGCTTTCAAGATGACCTATAGATAGTGGATAGCCTGAATCATACACCAAAAATAAAGGAAGATTTGGGCCCAATTGTAAAGTCTTGCAATAAGGACGTCGCATATTTAAGGAGGAAATTGTGAGGCTCTTTGGTTAAGTGTCCCACATAGATTGTGGGAGGTTATGGTAGTAATTTATAAAATTATGGTTGTGAACACTTTAACAACATAAGCTTGAAACTTTTGGGCCAAGTGGTTGAAATAGATTAATTAGTGTTTGTTGGCTTGGCTATTCACTGCTTTTAGCTTGGAGCATTCAATCTTCCAAGTTAACTTAGGTGTAAAATTGTTTTCATGTCAAAACTTATGATTTTAATTGATTTTACATGTCAATTTTGGTAGAAACTTATCTTTTTAATCGAGTTTTAAGATTCTACATATATAAGTTAAATGGGCTAAAAAGTGAAGGAAAAAAAAAACACATACAATTGGGCTTCAACTAGCTCATTAAATATTAGGGTATTAAATCATCTTTCATATTCTATTCCAATTTCTCTTCTTCTTCTTTTTTTTTTTTTTTACTAGTCCTTTGTTCAATATTCATAACCTTCATTCAAGTTCCAACTCCAATAGAAAAGTTTATAAGGAAAACTATATAATTAAGCTCATACGATTAATAACTAAAAATGAGTCAAAACATTTGGCTATCTTCAATTTTGCTTCTCAAATAACATAATGGAGAAAAAAGTTAGTTCAACTCTACTAGTCCTTCTCTTGTAAATATTATATTATAAATTAAGAATTTTCTTATGGAAAAAGAACATAACTTCTTCAATTTTTTTTTTTATTTTCCATTATGTATTTTAAGTTTTTTCTTTATAACCATTATAAGCATATCAATAGTTTTTAAAAGCTATTTTACACAGATTGTAGATTCTTATGTTTCCATGTTTCAAATCTATAGACCTAGTGAATTTAGGTAGAATCTCAAGTTTGACAACCTTAGTGAGAGTGCGATCTTGAAGCCCAACAAACCAATGAAGAATACGCTTTTAAAATGACATTTGTTGTCCCAAATTCCTAACTAGCTTCAAACTCTCCAAAGCTGCCTTAACCTTAGCCATCTTTGCATTAGAAGCCTTTACTTCACTACTAAATTAGCCACCATTGATCCTTAATGATTACACATTACCACCTTAATACCAGCTTGTCCTCTAGAGCCTCCATATGTGTTTATTTATAACAAAACCATTAGTAGGCACTTTCTAAAATTGTTTCATGCCAAGGACTTTCGAATGAATAGAATTGGCTATAGTAGACACAACACATGGTTCTAATGCTTGATCATTAAAAAATTCAAGGCATCTAAACTTCCATATGAACCAAGCGCATACTATAGCTTTGTTTATTAAGCTCTGTACATTAGCCTATTGTAGTTGATGATTGCATCATAACTACAATATCCATCCATTCCAACTTTTATTACCTACTTATTCGTTCTACATCCAGTTTATTAAACCATATGGGTCTCATCCACTCACATTGCATGAATAAATGCTCTACTATTTCTTCATTCATGTAGAAATTGTAAGAGGAAAATGCCTAATCTTTCTTTTATAAAGATTGCCATTAGTACTTAATGCATTAGTACAACTTCTCCATCTCAAATGTTTGTGTTTTGGCATATAATCCAAGATTATATGAGTTTTCCATATTGAAGAGTTATTCTGATCATATAGTGGAGAAATCATACCTACATTACCAATATGCTCTTGTAGTAATCTTCTGCACGCACTATGGACATAATAACTTTTTTTTTAAAGGCCATATTATTTTGTCCTCATCACCAACAGCTCTAATTAGAATCTTTAGAATAATATTAGTAATCTCCATGTCAAACTTTGCAATCACTTTCTCTTCATCCTAACCATTATGGTCTTAATTAAGTAGTTCCTCTACCTTGCAATCTCTATTTTCATAAATATTTGGATTGAGCAATGGGATTTTGCAATCACCCTAGAGAATCCACAAGTGATAGGCTAGCTAAGGCTTGTTTATAAAATAAGTCTATGGTAGGTTACATGTCATGCAAAAGCATAAATAAAGAAAGAGATAGTTCAATTAATTGTGTTACATAATAAATATAGCCTACACTATATTAAACTTTTAGATAACACAAGTTTGGTACTAATTGATGTTTGTGTAAGGGGAGAGAGTTAAATAATAAATATAATGGCTTACATCTTATCTGCAAGTTTGAATTTTTAAATAAGAAAATTTGTGTTACAATAGATAACATAGTAATAGAGTAAGTGATCTTTGGTTCAAACCCCAGCATTGTCAATTAACCTCTAAAAAATCCATATGTATAACTTTTTTTCTAGTGATAAACAACAAATAGGAGAATCCATGAGGGTCATTATTGCTTAGTTTTTAAAATAGTCTTCTTTAAAATAGCTAAAGTAACCTATGCGTGAATAATGATAATCCTATTAGGGAACATCAAAATATACAAATATATTTTTAGAAAAAAACACCAATGTTCATAGAATTGTAAAGAAAGGAAAGAGATTGAAAATATCTTTTTTTCTTTCATAAAGGCCAAAATCAAATTTAAAATCAAATATTCAGTATAAAAATTGAAATATAATTTAATCAATGTATGAATATTAGTAGTTTATATTATTATATAACATCTATCCCCAAAAAATGATGAACTAGAATACATGAATCAATAAAATAGAATAGAAAAATAAATCAATGTAGAAAAATAATTAACAATAAATTAATTAATAACTAAAATTAGTAATTAAATATTAAAGGAAATAATAAATAGAAAAAATGCAATAAATGGATAGAAATAAAATAATAGAATAGAAAAGAAATTAGATAATATCTAATAAATAAATATAGTTATAATAAAATAAGCATATATAACAAAGAAAATGAATTATAAGAAAAAATAAATTGAATTAAAAATGAAATAGAATTTTCATTTTCTTTATTTTTGTTTTCCTATTATTTCATTTTATTTAATTTTTAATTTGATTTAATGGAAGTATGATATAAATAAAAAATTACATGAACTTTGGAATAACTTAAATAGTGATAGAATGCTTTGGTCTATCGAATTTGTTCATGGAGATTGTATGCATACAGAATAATGAAAAATAAAATGAAGAAGAATTGAAATTCATAAAAAAAAAAAAAAATGGTAAGGACAATTCAAAATTAAGTATATGGAATCTAATGTCTAGACTTAAACTCTTAGATATTTTAAAAATTATTCTAGAATATGATTACATCTAAGATATGGGTCATTAGTTTATGTTATGGAAGAATGACACGTATATGTGAGATTAAATATTGATGAGTTATTTACATTTGTATTATTAAAACCCTAAAAAGCTTAAGTAACCGTCACTAATAGTTTCCCCTTAAAATTTCTATTTAATCCTCAAATATAATTTTATATAACAAAAATACTAACATTAAACTGATTTTTTGAAACTATAAACATACTATAATATGGATAGATAATTAAAATTAACTACAAAGACATCAACTTAGTATTCAATTGATGATCACTCTAGAATAGCTATGCAAGTTATTGATCTCATTCTTAGTTATTGTACCGTATAAATTCTTAGTGTGAATTAATTGGACTCACATCTCTTAGCCATTCCTAATCCTAAAACCCTCCCTACTTAAATCGCATTCGAGTAGGGTGCCACAAAATCACATGAAACCCTTGAATCTTACCATTAGGTTTCTGTTGTAATGCCGCACAGACCCTAAATGGGCATTACAACCCGCCGCATATTCTAACTAGCTCAAAATATGTTAAGGCTTCTAAATCCACCAATCAATAATATAATAAAAACATATCACCAATTTTTACATATAAACCACAAAAGAGTAGGTAAGATATCCACTCATAATCCTCATAAAACCAAAAATATCTAACAAAGTTTAGAAGTGCATCAACTCATATCCATGTGACATAAGATAGATCAAAGTAACTAAAAATCCTCAAGTATCATAGAAAAGGAGTCCATCTCTTCAATAAAAGCAAGACTCTCAACATAACATAACTCATTTCTAGTAAAAACAAAACTTAACTCCCCCCTAATCATCATAATAATAAAGATATTTGACACCCTCCTCCTCCTAGATATGATCAACAAAAGTCTCCTCATAAATGAGATAATCCTTTGATCCTATACCTAAAAAAGAAAAGGAGTGAGCCAAAGCCTAGTACAGGTGCACAAAACACATATGAATGCCAAGTCCAATCATTTACATGCATATAATGTAAGTATAACAGAATAATAACAAATAGAAATTTGATTATCTTTACATTAAGCCAACAAACAGCAAAGGAGTATTCATAACCTCACCACACCTAATCTTTGTCCACATACATAGGTAGATATTATATAAGTTTTCTTTTAAGTCCTTTATGCTTAAAGTCAAGAATCTAGAAACCTAATATTCTAGTTGCGTAGTCCTATGTAAAAGTTCATTAAAGAAACCTCACACATGATTAGCAGTTGCTGCTTTAGGGAACTACCACTGCAAGCCCTTAGAGCGAGCGGGTCAAGCAAAACCAACAAACCATTAATTCAAGCCAAATATGGTTTAATCCAATTAAATCTTATCTATCTTAGTAATTATGACCATACAAACAAGTACTGCGTACTTGGAATCACTCGACAATAGCTAACAAAACTCTAAATTCACAACTCGAATTAAAAGCTTAGATTTCAGTAACGAATCTACCTACCACCCCAAATCTATTTAAAAAAACAAGCATATACATTAACCTTAAATACTCGACAACTAAGTTCTACTTAAAAATTACCTATGAACCTATAAATTGTCCAATCAAAGGTTCTGAAGGAAAATAACTGAATCTAATCATAAATCAATAATAGAAATTGAAGATACTATAAATACGTAATATGATAAAGAAAAAAGTTGATATATTTATACAATATTATTTAATTACATAAAAAGTAAGTTACAATATATATATATATATATATATATATATAAGAAAATATAAATGGACACACGATAAGGGTATCAAAATATATAATTTTACTAATCGATATAGTAATAAAAGAATACGTACTTTAATCAGATAATATTATAATTCATAACAATTCGTAAGGAATGATATATTAATAATTAGAATCCAAAACGAACATACTTTACAATTAATGTTATATACTACATAATCATAATAACAACCGTAATAAAAATACTTAAATCGTAATGTTATCAATATTAATAATAAGCCATAACAATAATAAGATAGTATCATCATAAACTAAATCATTACTTGAAATACATATACGATATGGGTATTAACATAACTATACACCAAGTTAGAAAATAGTGTCCCCACATCAAATATATCAATTCACTATAAGTTTACATATACACATAATTTGATATTATGACATAAAGTACAATAAAAAAATTTTATATAAACTAAAATGACAATTACAACAAATAAATTAATTTATAATAAGGTCGAGTACTAACATATAATTACTTTTTACAATGATATCAGAAAATAGAAATAATATTCTATTCACATGATACCGAAAAATGGAATCGAATCAACTTGCGAAATAAAGTTGAGTTCGAATTAGTAGATGGACACTAAATCAACATCGAATACGAAACTATTAGACACAAAAACATAAAAATTATATTTTGTTTAATAGTATACTAAAATAATTAACTAATAAAATTTACTAGATTAACTTGGAACATGTGAAGATGGGGATGAAACCAATACACATAGCAAGGAGAACCCAATGCATGAGATTTAGAAAACTAAAAAAATGAATGGCAAATAGGTAAAGACGAATTGGAGAATCGGTGGGGCAAGTGTGTGAGTGAGAGATTTAAGCATGTGGGGCTTAGGGTATATTGCTGATCTAACGCATGTGAGAGATTGGTAAAGGGAAATGAGGACGAGTGGGCAATAAGGTTGCAAAGGGGTAGGTCTGGTGTTGTCAATGACAAGAGAAAAGTGTGAGGGATGAAGGAAAGGTTAAATTAGGGGGGTATGTGAGAAGACGAGAGTGAGAGCAAGAATGGAAGGGAAAAGTTTGAGAAAAGATGATGAGAGTGAGAGGGTGATAGTAAGAGAGAGAGAGAGAGAGAAAATGAGTGGAGAGGGAAGGAGAGAAAAGATTACAACTAAGGAGAATTAGGGTAAGGTTTAGGAAAGAGTTTTAGGAATAGAGTGTAGATTATCCTAGAACCTCATAAAATATAGGGTGGGTTTATAATAAAAATAAGGAAATAGAGAATTAGCTAAAAAGAGAATAAATAGTATTTATAAAAATAAATCGTGTATAAATTGCAACATATATAGCTAATACCAATAAAATATTATACTTTATATGTAGAATAAAATAATCTATTTACTAAGTACGTAAAAAAAAAAGAGTTTTAGAAAATAAAACAAAATCGGAATCTTGAATTAGATATCTATTCCATAAGATACACTTCAAACTAAGTCTGGATCTACTTGAAGATAAATAAATTGAGAAATTTTCTATTTGAATACAGTTTCTAACAATACGAGCTAAAAGAATTTTTATAACTTAAATAAATTACTAACTTGACCGGGGTGTTTTAGCTCTAATCTAGAAAAATTGTACTAAACGTTTTAGTCAACTAATTTTGTCTAATTGTATCAGTTAGTCATATCGTATGCTCTCGAGAACTCTACAATAGACTGCAGCAATAATTTAATCATCGATATATTAAATAAAACCAAACAATAAAAATAATACAATTTGATCACAATAATAAAAAATCATAGATTGATAGTAAAAGAAAATTAATTACATTACAAACTATGGTTCACAGTAATTGAATACTAAAACTAAATTAGAATATTAAGAAAAATAAACAAAGAAAAAAATGGATTATCTACCATCTACTATGTTCTATTCTATGATTCTATGATATGATGTCTAATTTTCAAAGTTTATATCCTATTTATAATAATAAAAAAAAAATCTTAGAATGTATTTCAACATATCTCCAAAATATCTTTTGCATAGCTCTGCCCCCCACCCATCTATCTAAAGGATGGAAAGGTAGAGGGTATGTAATATAATATGTGACTTGCTTAAGGTAAGAAAGGAGAATGCTTAGCTAATAAATAACTCACTTCTTGGTCTTCAACCCCTTCAATCACTACGAATGCCCTTGATCAGTACAATGGGATATGTCTATTTATATATCTCTTGACTCGAAATGAGAGCAAGTTTGAAAAAGGATCTTAAAGTGTCTAGGGTTGGGCTAGGAGGGTCTCATAAAGCCTTCTTTTTTCTTCTCATTCCTGGGTAGGGATTCTTATTTTCCCCATCGGTCCATTTGTCAAAATATTCAAATAAATAACTACAAAATAATAAGAAAAAGCTTTGATTTTGAGTATTCAAATAGTATCTACTCGGACACTATAGTGGAAGTGTGTTGAATCAAGAGAGAACATTTGAGAGACTTAACACAAAGGGCAAAAAAGCAGATGAGTTGTGGTTAGGGGTGAAATGCTACCCAAACCTAGAGGATATTTTTTTAGCACTTAATTTTTTTATGGTTATTATTATTCAATTAAGATATCTTTATTGCACATCTCTTTAATTCAGTTTTCAAATTTAGCTCACAAAATAAAATATAATGGAAACATAGCATCTTAGACTTTAAAACTTTTCAAAAATAGAAGATTAACAATCCATGGAATAACCACACCTACGACCATCACTATGGTCTTTGCGTGTGGTCTTTTCTTTCACTTGCAATTTAATTAATTCGGTGGAATTCTTTTATGGGAGGTACATGAGCGTAGTGTTAGGCATGTGTTTCAAAGCTTACATCCAAAAATATTCAATTTTCAATGCAATTAATTGACGAAAGGAACACAAGCACAAGCTACGATTGTGGTCTTCAACTGTATTCCAGTCTAGACTTCATTTCTCACTCAAAATTCATCCACTTTAATACTTGATCAATAACTTTTCTTTAAAATAATCCAAAACTTGATAAAAATCTTCAAAACTTCATAAAATGATCTCAAAGTCCTTGTAAATGAAATTCAAACAAATAAAACTCAAAATACTATAAAATTAACTAAATTAATAACCAAAATAGCATACAATAATGATAGAATATGTATGTTAAATTCATGTTATCAACTTACGTGCTTCTTTATGGACTTCGGCACTTACTATTATAGGGTAATGCCCTTTGGTCCCAAGATTGCCAAGGCTATCTATCAGAAGATGATGATTGAGCTATTTAAGTCTCAACTTAGGTGAAACATGGAAGTCTACGTAGACGATACAATCATTAAGAGAAAGAAGCTCAAGGACCATCACCAAGACTTGCAAGAGGCCTTTGACTAGATGAGGAAGCATGGAATGAAGCTAAAACCCTAAAAGTGTTTCTTTAAGATAACAATCAAAAAAATTCTTCAAGTATGTGGTAACTCATCGGGACAATGAGCCAAACCCAGAAAAGCTTATAGCCGTTGTTGATATGATAGCCCCAACTAGTGTCAAAGAGTGTAGAAGTTGATAGAGTAAGTGGTTGCACTTAGCAGTTCCATGTCCCGAAGTGTAGATTGGTGCATTGAGTTTTTCAAGATTTTGAAGTACCCCCATGGGTTTGAATGGACACTAGCATGCAAGGAATCTTTAAAGTAGTTGAAGAAATTCCTTGCCTCTCCACTGGTTCTCTCAAAGCCAATACTTAGTGAAGATTTATTCTTATATCTTGTTGTGAGCAACCAGACTCTTTTCTCAATGTTAGTCCACATAGATGGGAAGGAACATAAGTCGGTTTATTGTGTCAACAATATATCTAAAGGGTTGAACTCTAATATTCCAAGATTGAGAAATTTGCTCTGGTGGTTGTGATCTCAACGAGGAGGCTCTGGTTGTACTTTGAAGAATGCCAGATCATGGTCCTAACTGACCAACTCTTGCACACCATACTCTAAAAAGCAAACACCTTAGGGTAAATGATAAAATACGCACTTGAATTTAGTGCACATGGAATCCAAAATAAACTTTGAGATGCTTATAAGGCCTATGTCTTAGCTAACTTTGTGGCTAAGTACAAAGGAGAAGAGCCTCTAAAAGAAGAAAATCAGAAGCCTACATGGACACTCCATATGGATAGGTCCTCCACTTAAGAAGGTTGTAGGGTAAGGTTAGTACTCAAAGGCCCCTATAGCTAAGCGATCTACTATGCCCTTAAATTCAAGTTTGTTGCCAGCAACAATGAGGCCGAATATGAAGTCATGATTACAAGATTGAAGCTGGAAAAAGAGGTCAGAGCCAAAAAGTTAGATATTTTTTCAAATTTGATGCTTGTGGTCCAATAAGTTAAAGGTGAATATGAAGCTAAGGAGGAAAGGATAGTCAAGCACCTAAAGTTAGTCAGGTCCTTAGCTACGGGTCATTTCATGGATGATAACACAAATCCCTCAACTTGAAAATTCTAAAGTTAACAGTTTGTTTAGATATGCATCTATGTGATGGGAATTAAGCTATTGGTCCTTTAACCTGCAATTGAGACCAAAGACCGCAAGGCTTGACAAGGCGAATTCTTCTACTCCAACCAACTCCTGTTGATGCCGAGTATTTCCTTATCGAGTCACTCCTTAAGCCATACCGAATGACTACCAATCTTTTGTAGATAAAATGTCGAGAAACGAATGGTCGAGATAACATCCAATCTTCCCTCATGCAAGACCACTTACTTACTCGACATCACCCTTACTGCCATGCTAAGAGAGAAAGACCCCAAGCTTCATTAACCATCCCTGCTCAGACAAGCTAGCTTGTCGTGCTGTTTTGTCTACATCTTCTAATGACCTCACCAATACAGCATCCCTATGTATACAGGACACCATGTAGAATCCGCCCCACTAATTATTGCTTCTATGAATATTCATTTTTACCCTTTTGTATTGTTGTGCATTACTACTTAAGGGTAACACCCATTTTGTCTTTTTCCCTTTTAGGCACGTTGCCCTAAATTCTTGGGTATAAATACCCTTTGTATTTGTAAGTCAGAAGTAGACAAATTATCATTAATACACTTCAGTATTTTTGCTTCATGGTGTAAACACTCTGGCATTTTACACTTAGCATCACTCTTATCATTTCCCTTAAGCAAGGTTAGATGGTGAGTAACCTCGCTGGACAAATTCGTGTATCATATTAAATTATGCCATCAGTCCTCGGAAGTTTCATTGGTGCATCATATCCTCTAGAGCTGTTCATAGGTTTTGCTTAGCTTTCATTCACCATTGTTCTTTCACGCATTTTCCTCATTACTCCTTTTAAGCTTTCTACAAGCTCGAACCCATCTAGTAACCGGCCTTGTCAGTTCTTAGTTACAGTTTGCACCATTATAGGTATCCCAAAGCTTGTAAACAAGAATAAGAAGAATTTTTTTAGTACCTATTAGAGAGGAGCTTAGATCGACTACTCCAACAAACTCTAGTGGTAGATGTTAATTTGCCCCAACCATATTGGATGGAGCTTATCACCTAGTTCATAAAGTACGGTGGCATATTGGCCAATCCCAAGGAGGGAAGCTATGGTACAAGGCAGTTAATTACACTTTACTAGACGAAGCCCTGTACTATTGAAGCCTTAGTCTCCCCTTACTTTGATGGCTTCAACTAAAGGAATGCTAAAAACTCTTGGAGGAATTGCTTACAAGAGTGTGCAACAACCATATCAAAGCCCAAGCCCTTTATATACAAGCCTTGAGGCTTGGATACTATTGGCTAATGATGAAGCAAGACACTAAGCAAATGCTGTAGTGATGTGTATAGTGCTAGAAGCATGCTCCCATCATCCATTCTCCAAATAATGACCTACATCTCCTCACCACCCCATAGCCCTTCACATAGTGGGCACTTAACATCTTCGACCCATTCTCTAAGGATACAAGGGGTAAGCAATATACCATAATCATCGTTGACTACTTCATTAAGTGGATAGAAGCAAATGTCATGGTAAAGATGACTTAAAAGTACATGGAGACCTTCATTATGAGCTCTATAGCCTTAATTTGACAACTTAAAGTTCTATGCCTTTTGCTAAAAGTATCATGTCAACTTCCATTACACCTTTGTGGCCCATACACAAATTAACGGCTAAGTAGAGGTGACAAACAAGACTACTTTCAAGAGCCTCAAGAAGAGAGTCAGCTGAGCCAAAGGTACTAGGCAGATGAACTTCCCCTTATCCTATAAGGTTACTAAACAACCTATAAGATGACAATCGGAGAAACCCTTTCCTATTCAACCTTTGGCACCAAAATCGTACTACAAATTGAGCTTAAACTTCCAAACATCTATATCGAAGGATTTAACGCAGTAATTAACCAAGTTGGTCTATTCAATGACCTCAACACCATTAAAGAAGTTTAAGACGTAACCAGCTAATGTATGGCTGCTTATCAACACAGGGTGGTAAGAAAGTCAGGCACAAGCAATTTAAGCCTAATGACCTAATATCTTGAAAGCTTGAAGCTACTGGAGCAAGGGAAGGCTAGGGTAAGCTAGTGCCAAATTAGGAAGACCAAGTTAAGATGAAGGTAAACTTAAGGGGAAGGGGCTTATAAGTTAGAGAGATTAGATGGGATCAAGGTCCCTAGGACTTGGAATGCTGATAACTTGTGACTCTATTTTGATTAAGATATACTCTACTATGTTCGTTATTCATTAATGGAATAATAATTCTTACTCACAATATGTTTTCAATCCCCTAAACCTAAATATTCCCACCTAAATTATCATTTTTATCATATTAGAATCGGATAACCTAAGCATTGCAAAATTCTAATGCAATGAAGCCAAGGACAATCCTCGAGAACTAGGTCTCCAAGCTAGGTTTAGAAACACCTATCTACTTATAATCAACGCGTTTACATTTTACATGCTAAGGAAAATTTGAAGGAATAAAGATTAGGACAATCTTCGAGGGTTAGGTCCTTAAGCCTAGCTTAGGGATGCCTAGTAACTTCTAATTAAAAAATGAACATCTAGGTATTGGGGAAATCGCAAAGCAATGAAGCAAGAGACGATCCCTAAGGACTGGGTTACCAAGTCTAGCTTAAGAATGCCTAACCTCCTACAATCAACTAAAGTGAGATTAAAGAGCTTGAGCGATAAAAAAAATCCCGATACCATAAAACTTAGATAGTTTAAAATGAACCTAAGGCTAAAAAGCCTCAAATCATGAAAATCTAAGGCTAGAAAGCTTGGGAACTATTAAATGATCAAAAGGTTAGAAAGCCTAGATACTATGAAGGCTGATTGTATAAGTCTACAACCAAATAGCCTTACGAGGTCAATAGGTTAGAGGTAGTGAAATTCAAACATCCATAACATTTAAACCAACAAGCCTTAACCTATGAGAGTAATCTGTGAACTTAAACCACCAGATTACTCTTATGCCCACACAAACATGAAAAAATAAGCTAAGGAACTCCTAAAGCACTAATGTTAAGGAGATCCATGGGCTGAGGCACCTATGCCTAAATTAACAAAGCCTAGTAATCGAATTTCGAAAGACTTATGTTGCGAAGAAACTAAAATTTATATTCAAATAGTGCAAAAGAGACAGGAAGGAGGGAAATGATTATCTTCATTAATAATTAAATGAATATGGTTACAATCCTAATTAAACAAACCAAAAAGTACAACAAAAATGAGAATTACATCTGGTTTGGTCTAAGATGCTTTTGAAGATCCTTTAAAATGAAATTACTTTGAGAGCTCAAGGTAAATTATCTAAACAGATCACTAGAATGAGCACTAGTAAGAGTAAGGGAGCAGTTGGAGGAGCACCTTTTTGGTCAACGAGTGTAGGCTCCTAAGGACTAGTAGTTACGGTTCTATAAGGACCTCCCCGACATCTTCCTCACCTTTCTCCTCGGAGTCCTCCTCTAACTCTAACTTAGGATGATGAAGGATAAAGGAAGGAGAGGCACTTCAAGTCAATGTTAAGATGGGCTTATAGTGCGATCTTCTACACTTACTTCATCCCCTCAATTGACTATTTCTTCTAAAACTCCCTCCATTACAGCCCCATTATGATAAAGTCAAAGATCTTGTACCATGTCGTAGGAGTGAAGTCACCCCTAACCTCTAAGGATGCTACATGTTCACAGAGATAACCAATCTCCTCAACATCAGCCCTCTCTTTCTCAATAGCTAATTCTCAAGCTATCTAAGGCTTCTCCTCCTCCTCCTTCAATTTCTTGGTCAAGTAGGTGGCCTCGACGCTGAGCTAATTATTGTACTCCTCAGTCTTCTTCATCTCAAACCGAGTGTCTTCCACCTCTCAAGAGGATGTAGCAATCTTATCTTCCAACTTTCAAACCTTGGCCTCAGCACCTTAGAGCTTTTTTTTTTTTTTTTTTTTTGCTTCTACCAATGTGCCCTTAGCCTAAACAACCTCCTCCTCAACCTCCTTAGACCTCTACAACAAATGCAACATAGTGTTAGAAGCATAAATTAGTCTACTAGACAAAGTTTCAAGTTTGGTGGAAAGTCGGCTACCTTTTCTCTTTAGGATCTCTAACGATCTCGAATCTTCAACATGAAGATTTTTTCCTATACTAACAACAAACACGTTAATTACTAACCCATTGTAAACACTTCATTTTTGTCTTCTTATAATTTTTAAAATTTTCTTTAGGTAATAAAGGTATTCTAATTGAAAAACAAAAATAAAAAATAATTAGAAAACTTTAAAAAATACCAAAAAAATAGAAATTTTAGAAATACACAAAATAATAAGAAATTCAAAAAAAAAACAAAAAAAAAAGGAAAATCAGAAATATAAAAAATTGAAAAAATTCAAGAAGAGCACAAAAAGATTGGAAATGGAAAAATATAAAAAAAAATGAAAAATTGGAAAAAATGCAAGAACTTAAAAAATTAAGAAAAGTATTTAGGACAATAGAATAAATTAGAATGATAAAGGTTTGGATATTCTTCATGGTGGGTTAGATCGGGCTAAGACACAATTTAAATTAGAATTTAGACCAGGCCAAAACCCTTATATGTATTTTCTTTACATAAATAAACAAGGCACGGGATGACTAGCTCATTGGTACTACACTTAGTCTTAGCAATCAAAAGAAAGGAAGGTCCTAAGTTTGATCCCCATTAGGCACTTATGTGCCTTTTACTTTTTGGTACCCTATTAGAGCATGAGTTAGTCTTCTATTAGGCCACATGTCAAAACCACCACTTCCATCACCTTCCCCATGTCAAGAGCTCTCTAACGACATCAATCGTAAGCCCTACTGTAACCTCCATATTATCCATCAAGCAAACCCCAAACACCACCTAGCAACCCATTCGAAACTACCAACTTCACCCCTTTCTAACCAAAATAGCCATCACAGCCAACTTCACTACACCCAAAAACCTAAGACCTAACTCTTCATTTACCTCCAACAACTACCCCAAGAGGCAATCACCACCACTACCGTCTGGAGGTTTTCA
The DNA here is from genome assembly GCA_024138015.1 of Lumnitzera littorea. Classification (NCBI taxonomy): domain Eukaryota; kingdom Viridiplantae; phylum Streptophyta; class Magnoliopsida; order Myrtales; family Combretaceae; genus Lumnitzera; species Lumnitzera littorea. The sequence goes on from JAMXBB010000002.1 coordinate 50,809,137, forward strand.
AACCACTACGAAACGACTAAGTTAAGCGATGACACCTTCGCCAAAACCCCATTGTCCAATAAAACACCCATGAAAACCCCCTTACCCACTTGAAACACCTTAGAGAGCCCCTCTCAAATGCCTCCTTCCCTCTCTTGCAGCTACACGTACACAGCACGTAGGATCCGACCTAGGTCCAATCGTTTGACCCAATTTATGCTCCTATCCGAGTTCAACATGCATATTACTCCTCCAGTCCGGCAAATTATGCAATTTATTTAGTCCCTAACCCTTTGCCTATTGCGTATTAGATATTATTAGGCCTTTCCCTAAGGCTATTGAACAATGGTAGTTTATATTAGTTGTGGTTGAATACTTTACTAAATGGATGGAAACTAAGATAATGGCAAAGATAACTGATTAAAAAGTCGATTCATTTGTGTTAAATTTCATCTTAGCAAAATTGTGGGTCCCCTTTATAATTATAACTAATAATGGTCCACAATTCGACAATGATAAGTTTTGGGCTCTTTGCAAAAAGTATGACATATGGCTAAATTACACTTTGGAAGTGTTTGGTTGCATAATTTTCATAGTACTTGATTAGGCAAAAAAATTTATCCTATATTTGGTTTGTAAATTTGCTCAGCGACTAAAAAAAAATTAAGCTAATGGACTGGACAAAATGCTTAAATTTTACTCTATCTGCACCATAGTTCAAAAATGAAATTCACTGGATGAAAATAAGAAATATTTTACATTTCCAAAAATATCCCTCCATGTTATAATATTAAGTTAATGAATATTACTTTTATTAAATATTATAAAAAATTATTTATTTTATAATATAAATAATTAATTTTTAATATAAATTTTATATTCAATACTAAACAAACCAAATATCGTACAATAAGCTTATGCTATCCAATCCTTCTTATATTTGTCCTATCTAGTTCTTTTTGTCCAATCTAGTCTTTACAACCAAATGCTACCTTTAGTTTCTTACCTTCAAACTAATGGACAAGTAAAAGCAATCAACAAGATTATACTGTATAGTTTGAAGTAGAAGGCAAATCAAGCTAAGGGAAAATAGGCTTATAAGCTTCCAAGTATTTTTTAGAATATAGAACTACAAATAGGATGTCAACAGGAGAGACTCCATTCAGATTGGCATTTGGATTAGAGGCCATTCTGCTCATCGAATTAGAACTACCAAGTTTGTGAACGCAAAGGTTTGACATCATGGCAAATTACATCATAGCTAATTTAGACACAATAGAAGAAATCAGTGATATTATAAGAGCAAGGATTACCACTATTAGCACAAGGCAGTATGGTATTTCTATTACAAGGTCAAACACAAAGTTTTTCAACTTGGAGACTTAGTTTGTAAAAAAATGTAAGCAATGGACACAAGGGATGCCTAAGGAAAACTTACAACAAATTAGGAAGACTTAATGCGAATATAGGAGGTCATTGAGAATTGTACCTATAGTTTAGAGAGATTAGACGAACAAGCCATTCCTTGAGCTTAAAATGCTTAAAATCTTAAATTGTACTTCACATAAATTGTTGCAAGCTTTGGAATGCTTATGGCTTTGTTGTTTTTATTTATTCTAAGGGTTTCTTTAATTTTCTTATTTGTGTACATTTGAATGGACGGTAGTCCCCACATTAATGCAACAATAAGTTGTTTCCTTTCAAGTCCTTTCTATAATGTTTTAACATCATCCCAACCTAATAACGATTTATGGATGACTAAGAATTTTAAAAGTTCAAGCCTATTCGGTGAATGAACTAGGCTAGTAGTTCTAGCCTAATATGGTCAATGAACTAAGCAAAAGGGCCTCATAATTTCTAACATAATGTGGTTAACAAACTCTTTTAAGTCCACAGCTATAAGGGTTCACAAACCATCACCTTAATTTAACTTAGGATATGATTATAAAATCATAAATGCTGGCAAATGCATTGTACTTAAGCTAACCAAATAAATATTGCAATAAAACATTGCAAGCAATATGTTGCACAAAGTAAAATGCACATAGCCAATGCAAGCAATCATGCTTCACAAAACAAAGTTAAGTGAAGTTCAACAAAAATTACATAAGATAAGGTTGATATCCCAATCTAACGGACTTAAACATAACATGAATTTAGTTGGATGGTTGATCTATTACATTCTAGTCAGAGGAATTTAAGCAGGATCTTGGTTAGCTAGGGCATTTCCACCAAAACAGGTTCCTCTATAGGTGTAGGATCCACAGTAGAAATAAAGGGCTTGTTTGTTTACTCCTGATTGATACCCTCCTCTTCGACACCAATGTCTTCTTCTTCTTCATCGTCCTCACCATCATCATCATTGTCGACATTAGTGAAGTTGAGGCAAGAGAGGTCATAATCAGAGTGTACTTTCAATACCTCTTCCCTAGCCAACTATACCCCTTCCAGCAATTTCTTTCAAATAAGCTTCTTGTAATGCTTGCTCAGCGTCACAATCTTTAAGGCTTCTTCTACAAAAGCTTTTAAGGCTTGCTCCAACTTCGCAATCCGAGCTTCTAAGCAAGAAGAGTTGTCCTTCAAATTTTGTATCTCAATCTTTAACTTATCCTCCTCTTTGCTCATGGAGATGATGGTTTGACCCAAACTCCAGCACTTCTCTTTTCAGTCATGGAGTTAATTTCAGTTCCTCATTCTCCTTAACAAGCTCTATGTTTTGAGCTTTTACGGTGAGAAGTTCCTCTAAAACTTCTTTGTGAGCATTCTATTCAGATGCCAAGTGTTCCTTAACTTTTCTATTTCTATCTCAACTTTAATCCTAGCCTTCCTAACAGCCATTGTCTGCATTTTAGAGGCATTATAAGCTTCCTCCACTCTCTCCATACATGCAACTTTAGGTTTACTTAAAATGTTGAACAAGATCAAAGAGAACGAGAACATCACTTTCCCTCCAAATTAACATCATCGATGGCTATATTGACATATCCATTTGTTTGTGACAATAAGGGTTGAAGGGTTAATAGTTATAGACTCTTACAAAGCATATTAAAGCTTCATAAAAAATATTTAAAAATGTAGAAATTATATCATACAACCTTGTAGTTACTACTGCCTTCAAGCTACCACCATTCCTTACGAAGTCCATCTTTAGAATTCTTTTTTCCTTAAGGAGAATAACTCCTTCAATTAAGGCTAAACACTTCAATCCATCTCCTAAAGTAGAATCGATATTGAGAATCCTCTTATTCCAATATGGAACAAAGTCATAGCTATCCCCCTTTTACAAGACGAAGTCTACAAAAGGGTGCTAAAACACTCTTCATATGCATTGGAAGGGCTTGATGAGCATTATCTTTAAGATCCCCAGTTAAGCTATCCAAATCGGGGTCCCTATATCTCTTTGTAAGAGGGCCCATATCATGCTCCTAACCCTCTCTCTTCTTCAAGCCACGCAAAGAGGTTGGCTCATATGAAGTAGAGCTTAGATAGGTGAGTTCAACAAAGGAGCTTCAAGCTTTGTTGCCTAATTAGTGTTCTTAGCAAGTTTTCTTGTGGTTATCACCCTAGACTTAGGCGGCACTATCTTTTTCCCAATAACTTCAACAACATCCCTTTGCTACAAAACCTTTTTCTTCTCAACAGTTTGGATAGAACCTTGTTTCTTCTTAAGGGGTACCACCTTGTTCAATCACAACCTTCATGGTATGCATATCCAATTTCTTCTTCTCAGCCTTTGCTTAAGCTAGTAGTTTCTTTGGGTCAACATCACCAGCACCCATATCTATAATAAAAGGAAAGGAACAAATTCAAAGTATGAAGTATAAGAAACTTACATAATCATACCAAGCAAAGATTAGAGAATTAAGATCCCCTTATGAATCATCCTAATTGGCCTCTTACTACCAACTCAACTCAACACGATAAGAAGATTAAGCTGTACCTTCCTCTTCTTCATCGCAGAAGATCAATTCTCCATTCACATATCACTAGATAATTATCTCAGCATCCTAGTAAAAGAATTTGTCATGCCACCTTTCTTCAATCTTCTTTGCAACAACAACATTATTTGGAATTTGCTATGCCATCTTTCTTCAATCTTCTTTAGGCTCTGTCCATTTATTCTAAAAGTTTAGGTCCACTTCCAACTTAATTAACATGAATTTGTCATGCTAGCTATGAATCTTAGACTCTAAACCATCCATGAATTTCTTCCTATATCAAGAGGTAGCATAAAACCACCCATCATTCATTGCACTTTATTGTAAAAAAGTATCTAAAGAGCTACATAGTAGCTCAAACTTCCAACTCCTTGCAAATTATCTCAAAAGCGAAAATCTTATAGGTGTTCAACGAAAACATGCTCAGTGACACTTGAAAATAATTGAAAAAGGCTTTTTGAAAATCAGAAAAAGAGATACACAACTAAACTCAAAATACTTCAAATATATATGAAATTCACAGTCGATGGGAAAAGAAACACTCTTATCCTTCCTTGGCTTTCTAAGCATCCATTCATTGAGGAATCTATTGAAGTAATCCCTATACTTAGCCAAAAATTGTTTATCAACACCACTTTGAACTCCATTCAATGCATCAACATTATACACAATATCATTGTAAAGATACGCTATAGATTTCCTATCCTCTCCATCATCATGATAAATGTCCTTAGGCAAATTATTGATGTGAGCCAATTTCTCTTACCGATCTATGGCATCACTATAACTCAAAACCAAGCCACCAAAAGATGAAGTTGACCCTGTCATTTTATGAGGGGGAAAAGAAGTAGCCTCAGAACTAGAAGGAGATGAAGATGAATGAATCTTGCTCCTAGCCAAACTTGTCGCTTGAAAAGTTTGAGAGCTTTGAAAGAAGAGGAAGAAGAACGTAGCAAGGCTTAATTTGCAATATAATGCGACTAAAAAAGAGGAAGGATTAGGTTCTTAAGGGTTTTATAAAGATAGAAAAGGCATGATTTGATTTCTTGGGATTAAAATCTAATTTGATTGCAAGATATGTTAATGGAGAATACATGTATATTGCACAGATTCGATGAATGTCACATCCTTGACAATTATAGAGTGTATAAAGGCAATGATAACTGACACAATAGTTGTTACGCACATGTACATTGGAAATGAACAAATAGGAAAGCAAAGAGTTGCGACCATTTAGTGGCAAGCTTGAATGTCACATGAAAATAAATTGGTATCAAACATGAAGTAAAGCTTAAGAAGTATTTGCAAACAACCTGGCAATCTTGCTCAAGGGCTACATAACCCTATAGAAAGCATCAGTTCAAGTACTTGTCTGCTTTGTTTGACACATTAAGGTTGCCTTAAGCTTACTCCTATACTCAAATTCTAAACCTTAAGAGTTAAGGGACAAATATTGATAGTAGATTTTTATCCTTGTTGATAGCTACTTAGTATTTTGCTGAGCTGTCTCCAATCTAAGGTTTCGTTAAGTACAATCACTTTACTTGAGACTAAGTTCAAGGGAAGTCTCTATTAGGTTGACATAAATAGGCTAGCATCCTTACCACTGACCTATTCTTAGAGCCTTAGTATCTCATTAGGCTTGGTTGTTTAATAAGCCAAAAGGCTCGGCCTACTCTAATCAAGCATTTGAATTTTAACGAATAGGCACAAGCAGTTTTGAAGCCATCAACTGATAACTGCATAACTACCCACCTCTCCTCATATTCTACACATAATGAAATTCAAAAGCTACCACATGTTTCAAACAATTAAGCTCCCTATCAGTATAGTTATAAGACAAATGCATATAAATATGGGATGCTAATTTCTATAAGAACTTTCTAAATACTTTGACGACAAAAGTAGTTATTCTCTTTTTCTAAACACTTAAATACTCTACTAACTTAGACATCAGAGTGACTACGTTAGACTAGTCCTAATACTTCCATAGCCTCATTTCTTTCCCCTTGTGAAGGAGTCATTAATCCTCACCAATTATGAGCAACAACATTAGGTTGATGCAACTATCCATATTGGTCACTTACTTCTCTCCACAAATCAAATGCAAACTAAGCAAACAAGAAGTTCTAAGACATATCACTAGTCATCGAATTCAATATCCAGTTATGAATTATGAAATCATGCCTCATCCATTTGATAAAATTGGTGGAATCTTCATTAAGTCCTATAATTGATCCATCTATAAAATCTAATTTCAATTTCACTACTAATCCAATCTTTACAAACCTACTCCACAAAAGATAGTTAGTTCCATTAAAGATTATGTTTCTGATTATGATAGATGAGTTATTAGAGGGAGAGAGGAATAGTGATCACTTGGATCTAATCATTTATCTTTTAATTCAATTAAAAGTAATTAGTGAAGAAATTGCTAAATACAATACTTGTAGCTATGATACCATATGAATTCTAAGATCTTACATGAGTTCTATACAAGAACTTTGAACACCATGAATTTAATCACTGTTCCATTAAAGCTTGAGAGCATGAAAAGAAATGAGCTTTGAAAACTTGGTACCTTAACCTCTGTTCTATTACATGTACAAGTATTTATGTTGATATACAAGAGACTAACTGATTCTAATCTTTATAACCAAGCTAGATGTACAAAATAAATAAATACAGAACTATGACGAATATATTCACAAAACTTATAAGCCTAACATAATTTAGTGACAAATAGAACTCTAAAACTAATATTATTTCGCACAATAACAAAAGGGCAAAGTGAAATAACAACATAAATTTGAGATATGATCATATGATATTAAAATAAAGTTGCATTTTTAAGGTCTTTAAAATATTTAATTGTTTAAAAGAATATGAGTGTAGAATGATAGATTATAAGTTATTATGAATTAATTGGAATTACATTATATCTATAAGATTATGATTATACATCAGTACTATATGCCACAAAGTCCCTATATCTAATATTATATGAGGTATAATGAAATCGAAACCTATATAATAAATTGATATGACATGTCAATGCTTGAAAACTATCCATCCAGTGGTTTTGATAAGTTTTCATGTTTTAACCGAATGAATAACTACTGAAAGAATAGGATCAGACCCTCCATAGTTGTACGCGACATGGTTGTTTATTCATTACAATCATGCTCTAAATTATCTCTTGTTAATATATATAGTAAAAGGGATTTTATTGAATGTAAAATGAGACCAGTTATGAAGGAAAAAAATTGAAATGGAAAAAGGAAAATAGATGCCGTAAGTTATACATTTAAAATATATATATAATATATATTTATTCAAAAATATATATATATATATATATGTTTTCATTTTTTATATGTTGAAAAATGGATCTTATAAATGGTTTCATACGTAAATCATAAAATTATTTATGCGTAGATCAATCAAATGCACCGGAAGGGTGGAAAATTATGGAATTAATTTCTTTTTTTTTTTTTTGCCAGAATTATGGAATTAATTCGAAATTGAAAAAAGATGCGCCGTTATTCACATTGAATCCCGTAATAGTAGCTCCAGGAATCCAGCGAACTGGACAGCAGTCAACGGTCACTCTCATCTCATTATTAAACCCCTCTTTATTTAAAATTAAAAAAAAGGGAAAAAATAAAAACACTCCCCTTCCGTCTCTTTTAAGAACCTCTCGGCCCCTCCCCTNCTGGCAAAAAAAAACAAAAGTATATATATATATATATGTTTTCATTTTTTATATGTTGAAAAATGGATCTTATAAATGGTTTCATACGTAAATCATAAAATTATTTATGCGTAGATCAATCAAATGCACCGGAAGGGTGGAAAATTATGGAATTAATTTCTTTTTTTTTTTTTTGCCAGAATTATGGAATTAATTCGAAATTGAAAAAAGATGCGCCGTTATTCACATTGAATCCCGTAATAGTAGCTCCAGGAATCCAGCGAACTGGACAGCAGTCAACGGTCACTCTCATCTCATTATTAAACCCCTCTTTATTTAAAATTAAAAAAAAGGGAAAAAATAAAAACACTCCCCTTCCGTCTCTTTTAAGAACCTCTCGGCCCCTCCCCTGTAAAGTATCATCATCCTCGTAATCACGATTATCTCTTTCTGTTATCTCTCTCTCTCTCTCACCTAAACCCTAATCTCAAAATCCCTACACAGAGAGACAGAGATTTTCTTATTCCAGTGTTTCACATGGCCAGTTACAAAGCAGATGACGAATACGATTACCTATTCAAGCTGGTACTAATCGGCGACTCTGGAGTAGGAAAATCGAATCTCCTTTCTCGATTCACCAGGAACGAGTTCAATCTAGAGTCTAAATCCACTATTGGTGTTGAATTCGCTACTAAGAGCTTGAATTTCGATGGTAAAGTCATCAAAGCTCAGATTTGGGACACTGCTGGTCAAGAACGGTATAAATTCTTGTTTCCTAACTCATTTATTCATCGTTCATTAACATGTAGTCGCTCGTGTTCTTGTAATTGTGCTCAGTTGCTTTGCTGAATGTAATCGATTTTTTTTTTTTTCCACAGTGGAATTCGCATTTAGATCATAAATTTTTTTAAAATGCTATTTCATGAATTCATGCGTCTAAGCATTTTGATTGATGTTGAGGATAGCCTATGGGCTAAGCTACATAGCGTTTCATTGGGAAACAAAATGAGGTTATTGATATTTTTGCCAATTGACAGCATGTGAATCGTCGTGCTATATTCGTGCTTTCGGTTTTGTTGATTTTTGAATGTGATTATCTTTTATAATCTTAGCGCTAATGATCAGAAAGGAATCTTTCTTGACGTAATTGTGGAGTTTGCTTATTGTGCAAGCAGGCATAATTATGAATTTTCCTTCAATTCTAAAAACTGCCAACATTAGTGAGATATCCGAAATTCAAAAGATAGCATGCTTTTTTGGGTATTGTAATTCTTGACGGAATTGGTGGAGTTTGCTTATCGTGCAAGCGGGCATAATTATGAACTTTCCTTCAATTCTAAAAATTGCCAACGTTAGTGAAAAATCGGAAATTTCAAAGATAGCACGCTTTTTTGGGTATTGGGAATTATGGGTGGATTAACTTTTTCTCGTTTATTTAATTTGTATGTACTTAAAATTTAGTGTTTGAAAAATTGTTTTTATTTATATTTTATCTATTTATGTTTCATAATTATGATAAAAATAGTAATTAGAGTATTAGAATTAAGAAATAAAAATTTAAATACTTTTAAGAGAAAATTTTTTAGAAAATATATTTTATGTATTGAAAATGATTATTTTAATTAGTATTTTTGTAAAAATATATTTTTACTTTTTTTATATCTTATTTTTGCTAAAAACAAATATTCAAGTAAATAAAAATAAGACACCGATAAAATGGAAAATAGATGAATCAAAATGAAGCTTTCTATAAAAAAAAACGGCACTGAAAAATAGCAAGGTTTTGTCCTTTAAAAATGAATGGCACTGTAAAATTTCTCCTCTGATGTATTACTATGCATGTCATTTGCATGAATAACACGTGTAATTATTTTTCGAGGCAGATTTATCATCTATTTTGGGGATTTTTCTTAACTGATTCAAAATTTCGGTGGCATATACATATCAAATACGGTGATCAACTGGCCTCAAAAAATAATTATACTTGAATCTTGATACAAACAATTTGACTTCTTACTACATCGAATAAGAAATATTTTGGTATGAATATTCTTGAAGAAGCGAGTTGCAATAATTGTTGAATTTTAGGGTAAATATGTTATTTTGATTACCTCCCAGGGTGTTATTGTCATTTTCAAATGATTTGTATCCAAAATGGAAGCTTGAAATAGAGAAAGGAAAATGGTAGAAAGCGGGCACAATGTCCTGTCCTTTTTTATGATTATTTCTGCCTCACGTTGACTACTATAACTTTAAGAGGTATTGATTTCAGCTAAGAAGGCCCACTAATGATGGATATAATCGAATAGTAAATGGGACAGAATTGGGTATACCGTGTTTATTCTGCTCAACATAACTGGCCAAAGGATTTGCAGGAGCTAAATACCTGTATAGACATAGATATCTAGCTAAATGTTGAGGTATTTTCTACAGTCTAGGGTCGAATTTAACTACTCTATGGATATCTATGTTGGTCTGAGCCGAAAATTGAGTGACAGAGAAAGGAAAAGCTAGAAAAACCAACATGCAAATTCTAATTTCAAAAATGATAATGGATTAATAAGACTAAAAACTATACATTGTCGCAAGCAATTTGCTTTTCAATTTCTTGTCTCTCTCAGAGTCCTCACATATCCATTCTGGCCACTTCATCATATTATAGTACATGTCCTGAATATGATTCTGTTTGTATAGGGTTTGGTACCCCTAAGGCAACTCTTTCTCATTTACCATTAAGAAGGAAAAAAAATATATATCAACAGCTTATTCAAGATGCCTTTTCATGAGTTGAATGCCAATCCTAGCATTTGGCATAAAAAGGAAAAAGAAAAAATGGATAGATGGAGGATTTCATGCTCAGTGATTAGCAACTAATGTACATGGGTCTCAGCAGTATGTCTAAATTTCCCATACACTGATGTCAGAAGATATACTTCTATTTCTGCATAAGGAGATGATGTCAGAAAATATACTTATATTTCTGCAAAGGACAGTGTCTCCCTAATGGCCTTTAAGTTTGTTTGCTGATGTCTTCCAATTTCTAAATCTGTCTCTCCTTGACGTTGTACCTTTGCCTTTTTTCCCCTATCAATGTACTTGATGTATTCTAATACTAATTAATGCCTTTATTTTTTCCCGAGATTCTTCAACTTTCCTTATGCACTTTGAGTATCTGTTAACTCTCAAATGATTTCATTATTGTTTACGAAGGCTAAACAATATCGGCTTTGTCCTTCTACATTATTTTTGTTGGCAAGCTAATAAAATAAAAAAAAAAAAAAGGACAAAAGGCTATTGATTTCTAATATGGTAAATTACACTAATCACCCTTGAAAATATTCGAAAGTACATTGACATGTCTATTTTTTGTAATTATGCACTTATACCCCTCTAACATGCATATAAAACCATGCTTGCATAACTAAAGTTCAGATGTTTATATCCCTGTCTGCTGGTAACATAGAGTTGCTTTGTCAAGCTCTACTTTGCCTTGTCCAACTCTGCATTTTGTTCCCACTCAACAAGCCAAACTGGCCATTGCATCGTTCTAACCAACACGGGCCTCAATGGATATAAGTTTGCAGTCAGCTCAATCTCCAGAAGTTTCCTCATTAGTTAGACTCACCCCACATGTGCCCACCAGATTAATCCTACTCTTAAGTGTCATTATGGGTAGAATGCTGTAAACGAGACTTTGTAGCCTATTTGATATTTGATTGATGCAAAAACAGCAGGTCTGGGGTAATTGAATTGCAACTTGCCCATTCGGCTAATTCCATGAATAAAATAAGTTGCTTAACTTATTAATGAACTCCCATTAGGACCGTCTGAGAAAATATTGGAAGACTGAATCTCCCTTAATATGGGAAGTTTTCAATCACTTACAGTGATCAAGGCTGACATGTAGAAGAATCTAATGGAATTGTTGCCATAGTGATCTTTTTGAATGATTTCTTATTGCAGCTGCAAATCATGACATGAGTGCTTCAAAGTGGTGAAATCATTAAAAAAATTTTACTCATTTTCCCATGTTCTTTCAGTGTCTTTTGTGCTGTATACATGATATGTGCATATGTTTGTGTGTGTGTAACATGTTGTTGGGCTCCATGGAATTAACATCTAAGTGAGGTCTTGATCATATTGCTGTCTTTACAGGTATCGTGCCATTACCAGTGCTTACTACAGGGGAGCTGTTGGTGCTTTGCTTGTTTATGATGTTACTAGACATGCAACATTTGAGAATGTAGGAAGGTGGTTGAAGGAGCTGAGGGACCACACCGATCCCAATATAGTACCCATGCTTATAGGAAACAAATCTGACCTCCGACATCTTGTGGCTGTTCCCACAGATGATGGGAAGGAGTTTGCCGAGAAGGAATCCCTATATTTCATGGAGACCTCTGCATTGGAAGCAACTAATGTGGAAGCATCCTTTACTGAAGTTCTCGCTCAGATATATCGGATGGTAAGCAAGAAAGCAGTTGAAGCAGGCAATAATGGAAGTGCTTCTGCTCTTCCAGCAGCAGGACAAACAATCAATGTCAAAGAGGATAAATCTGTACTGAAGAGAATTGGTTGTTGCTCAAGTTAGTGTAGGTAAAGCTTCTGGTTCTATAGCAGATGTTCTTGTACATTTAACACACAGAATTTCCTATAATAAGTAGATTTTCTGATGTATTGCTTGGCAAATTATGGGAAAGTACTAAATGCAGGAAGTCTGAACAGTCCTCCAAAATAAATAGAGCTGATTTTCTATTCCCTGGTTGGCCAATTAGTGCACCAGGCTAGCTAATTGAGAACTTATCAAGTGATATATATATAGGCACATATTTAAGTGATTAACATGCAAATATAGCGTCAAAAGATAATGTTTGAATACATGTGCCCGTAATGGGGGAAGAAAAGGGTAACGTGCATCTTCTACCTAAGTTGAAAGGATGCTTTTTCTTTTTGTGTTAAGCCTTAATGTTTTGCTGACATTTTGATGTCCCATCCTGCTTGCTATGCTCTTTGTTCTCTTTTCCCACTTGAAAGGTCGAGTCATTGTATTGCTAGCAGGTACGCCTGTTAGGTTGACAGTTGCACGGCAAACTTTTAATATTAATATGGGTTGCATTAATCCTATGGTCCGTGAGTCAAGATGGAGGTTTTCAAAGGTACATGGATATGCGTAAGCACTTCGTTATTAGTATATAACCTATAAACTTTCGGCTACCTGGGAAGTGTGATGAGAAACATTTCGAAAGCCCCTGTTCCTTGTGAAAAAACTTATCCACGATTGTGGGACTCTTAGTTTGAATAATTCGCAAGCTGGTTAACTAATTTTAGCTAACTATTTAAAGGGAAGACTTTTGGGGACCAAATCTTTACCCATAACATTATTATTAATCATTGCAATCTTGTCCTTCTCCAATCATTCGTATGCGAAACTCAGTATTAGGTTAACACTGTTCGTTTTAATCCCCTCTCTCTCTCTCTCTCTCTCTCTCTCTCTCTCTCTCTCTCTCTCTATATATATATATATATATATATATTCCCTCTCTAAATTAAAATAATTTGAAAATTGTGGAATCAAATCCACCTCTGTTAATTAAATTTTTTGTGAGCAATACTTTTATATGGGTGTTACAGTTTAAAAGGAAAAGTATTGTTGTGCTGAAGTGTTTTCTAAAATGTATTTGGAATCCTCGTAAGAAAATAAAAAGACGAGATATATAAAGGTTTAAGTACATAGTTGATAATTGGCTCCACCTGAATCAGACTAATAACTCTGTTTTTGCTTTTCGGCCTAATTAACAAAACTCTTTTCTTTTTTTCTTATAAAGATAACAAAACTATTTTAAAATTACCTCGAACCAAAATCAACGGCCAAAAAGCGAAACGTTTTCTATTGTATTTAACGTTTACAATAAAAAAAAAAAAAGGAGAAAACTATAGGTTTAATTATTGGGTATCTACGTTTCTTTGATTTATTCAATGGAAGACAACGTCAAGAAACGTGCATCAGAAAGTTTTTGTTGATAATTTTCATTATTGAATACAGCTCGAAATTAGAATACTATCCACAAGGCCACCAAAACAGCAGCCCCTTGAGAACTTTTTGTTTTTTGTGGTGTTGTCGTTTCTTCTTGCGCATTATGCGTCTATTCCATTAATTAACTAATTAATTAATGTATTTTCAATAATAACATAATAATAATGCTAAAATTACCTAACCTTATCCCGTATTGCCCATGCACGGAACCGCGCTTAAACTACACCGCCGGTTCTCTCCATTTGATTCAACCCTTCTAAGTCTCCTAAAAACCGATGAGCACTCAGGCAACTCCTCTAGATCAGCAAAAAGAGAATCCTCCTCGTCTCCGTAAGGTCTGTCCACGTCAGCATCCACGTAATCTCCTCCCGTGCATATCGTACTCTCCAAAAATGATGTGGACGCCACGTCAGACATCCACGCGAACTCCGCACCCATCAAAGAGTCATCACCCAGGTGGGGAAACTCCGGTTCTTCATGGTGCAAGGTGGCCGGGACTTTAGGGCTGGCGGCGGCAGTGGTGGTGGTGGTGGCACCGCCATGGTTGGTGGCAGAGTGGTGATGTTGTTGATATTTGGAGGTGGGGAGAAGGTGGTTGTGGTCGAAAGAGTAGGTAATGAGGAGGATCGTGGGGTCGACGCGGCTCCGCTCAACCTGTTTGCGAGCTGGGCAGCCCTTTGAACTGCTGCATCGATAGTATCCCCTGTTTAAAGTTTAAACACGTCACTTTGTGTTAATTGTCAATTAAGGATGATGCTTTGATAATGATGTTTAATGGAAGCAAACTTATCAGAGGAACTAAAATAAAAAAATTATACGCGCGTACTCGACTCTTGTTACGACCTTGTGTAAGCACTCGGAGCAAGGCCCCTCGTGTTCTAGGTTTAATTTTGGCATCACAGAATGGTGCATTTAAAAAAACTAATAAATGTATATTCATGTTATGTGTGTAAAAAATAATATAAAAATATAATAAAATTTAAAATACAATATAATTATTCAATCAAATTATATATATAATTGACAATGTAGAAAATAAAAAAAAATTAATGCATAAATAATATAGAAATTACGTAGAATAAAAAAGAAATATAACTATTGATTAAGAAGAGATCTCAAGAAAAAAAATCTTTTAAGATTGAAAACATATATATAAATAAATAATAATTATTGAGTTATTGATAACTGTTGCTCATTTAAATATTATAGATAAATGAATATCTTCGAAACTTTTATATCCACAATCGATCAATAGATAACATTCCTACATGCATGAAATTATGGAACGGTCTTTTTAAAATGAAAAGAACATAAATAACTTGGTAATTACCTTCTTTTCTACTTATATGTTATGGAACCAAATGCAAACGAAAAAGACAATTAGATCAATAGTCACCAAACTATGAATAAAGTGAAAAATATGAATTAATTGTTGGATTTAATAGATGATATTTTAGAAGAAAAAAGTGAAATCAAAATTCATCTAATCAGTTAATATAATAGGTGAAGTGTGAAATAAAATTTATCAACTTCAAGAAAAGTGATATTTTTTTTCTTACCGTAACAATTTCATGCAAACACAATATTTACTATAACAGAAAGACTATGTAAATTTACTTGAATCATAAGACAAAGTAGAAATCCAATTATATGCATTACTTAGGAAAAAAAATAAAACTAAGAACAAATTGCTAACATGTACGTCAAAGGGCAAAATAAGCTCTATTAGCGCAAAGAATATATAGCAAGATTGATAGAAAAAACCTAAAATGTTTCAATTATTAATGCTATTTGACATAAAGAAAGAAAAAGAGTATATAACACTTATGAAGGTAACTTCCCTCCATAAACATGGGTTAAATGATAGAGATTTATGGGATTAAGAGATAAACATGGGGCGGAGAGATAAATTAAAGAGAAAGAAAGATGATAGTAAAAAAAGATAATTTTACCCATAATATAAATTATATATGATTTCATAATATTATTTTAGTATTAATTTTTTTATTAAATAATATTTGATTGTTCACCTAAATAATAATTTCAACTACGGAGGTTACTTAAGTTTATAAGGATATTAATAATATAAATAATAATGCATGAAAACGACATTTCAATAAATATCTATGTTGGCAAGATAAATAAATATCTAGGCAAATGTTTGTAAATATCTGTCAAGACTACGATAAATTTACCGGAAGAGAATTTTGGCTTCTATCCTTGTATTAATAATTCATATTTGTTTTGTTATCTGCATCTTATTGGTAAGTAATATCATATCGAAACCCCCGAATATAAGAACGGACTGATTTAATAAAAAAGAAAAAAGGAAAATCAAATCTATTCTAAAAATTGTGACCCCTGAAATATTTGTATATATTTTACGGGATAATGTATATAAAGACTTTTTTATAATTCTCTTGAAGGTGCTTGAAAATCCATAGCATTAAGAATTTTACAAGCGATATGTCCGAATCTAATAAATTGAGGCTGCGTACCAAGTGGAGAAAAAGTTATAATTCAACTATCCGACAATTAATTGGTCGATTAATGAACTATTGACATGTGAAGACATTGTAAAGGCTTTCCGGAACCACTACATATTATAATGACATTGTGATTGCAGTTGCCAATCCTCTCTCTCTCTCTCTCTATATATATATATTATATATATTAATAAAACAATTAATAATGCCAAGGAAGAAAGGTTCTTCTTCAACCTCTTCATAGTGTTTCATACAAGTGTCTGCCGGCTTTTACCCCGAGGACGAACCGACTAATACAATCAGTAAACAAGAACGAAATTTTATTTTAATTTTCTATTTTATCTTTTATATAACCAGAAAAAGAAGAGTTGATGAATTTCCACAACGACTATATTGCCCTAAAAGATATCAGATGGAAAATAACCTTGGAATCATTCATTCAATTCAAAAAATGGTAAATCCAAAACAAAAGAACCCATGTTTAACCCAACCAAAAGGAAAAAAAAAAAAAAAAAAAAAGAAACCCAGATATATTTACTTGAAAAGGATCAATATAAAGGATGTACTTAGAAGAGAAATTTAGCTAATTGGTACCACCCCCCCCCCCCCCCCCCCCAAAAAAAAAAAGTAATAAGAGGAAATATACCTGGGATAAGGGGAACCTTTGATAGGTTTTTGACCGTATTTCCTCCAGGCCCATGAGTCGGACGGTGGAAACACCTCCCCTTTGCTCTTAGATCCATCCAAGTCACCTATCGGAACCGATACCACTCTTTTCTCTGCACCTTTTTTACTGCACATTTCATTTTTTGCATGGACATTAACTCTTAATGTTCATACCACACATTCATATTTTTCTTTAGAAAAAAGGAAAATCATTTCAATAATCAGATTAACTATTAATATAAGTTATTCAATCTACCTTTTCTTTGGTGAAGGTTCAGTAGTGTCTCTACGAGTCACCTTGGTATCATCTCCCGAGGAAGGTGAATCTGGAGGAGCTCCATTCTCATTTGACTGATCGGAATAATCATCAGCTTCTTGATGACCATGAATAAATGGGTTGGTGTACAATCTTCGGCTCATAATCATTAAGCTAATACTGAATTATGATGAAATTTCCTATACATTAATTTATGTATAATCTAAACCCTAAAAAAAAAAGTAAGGAAAAGATAATTATTTCTTAAATGTAGTGACCATTTTCTAGATTGAGAAAAAAAAAATAAAAGGGAAGTTTTGGTTGGAGAGAAGAGAGAAAGGAAGAGAGATCAGTCGGTCTGGGTGTGAATAATGAAGGTGAGAGAAAGGGATTATTATTGGAGGGGGTTTATGGTTTTTATTAATAAAATTGGATAGTCATATTTTGACAGATTGGCAGTTGTGTAGTTTATTTAGGGACGTGCAAGCCTATACGCAATGCAAATATTATAAAACTATGGATTTGGATTACTTGAATAGAGGGACAATCGAGTAGAGTTTAGTCTAACGTTGGCAAACATTGAGCAGCTGCAGTTGGTGGATAAGGTGACGAATAGTCCAACCATGTTGAGATTATAATAATGTATTGAGCTTGGGTTTTATTTATTAGTTTTATTGGTTTGCCCAGGGCTTATCATCGTTTATTTAAAGCAACAAGGTAACGACAATTGTTGAAATACTTGTTAAAAGTTAAAAAAAAATAAAATAAAATAAAATAATTTAACTTTTTAAATATTAATTTATATTTACATAAAATAGAATATATCAAAAAATTAAAATGTTTGTTTATTTAGAAGCTTAACATCGATCTATTACGAGCGTTGTATTACTTTAATTAAATAGGCTATCTAAAAGTATATTGGTACATAAGTTCTCACTGATAGAGTTATATGGATTGAAACAACGAGTGCCCATTTAATTCCGAGCAGATTATCATGGTGAATCCTAAAATTAATAAAATATTGCAAATCTAGCACATATATATATATCGGATTAGTTATGTATAATCTATTATATGTCACAAAATTAAATCTTTTAAGTTATTATACATAAAGGAAGTACACGTAGGAATTCCCACCCGAGATACAGACCAACCGAGGCACAGAGAATTTGGGAAGGGCTGGAAAATAAAATGGTGATAGAAAATAAAGTTCAAAAGAATGAATTAATCGAGAGATGTCATGCTCTAGTATCATCAGAATGTAACCATTATCCTACATAATTTTACACATTGACAAAAAACACATTCATTGTTGTAATGATATCTAAGTCGGTTTTTGTTGCAAACGTCGGGAATATGACCTGACCAGGAGC
Source organism: Lumnitzera littorea (assembly GCA_024138015.1). Lineage (NCBI taxonomy): Eukaryota > Viridiplantae > Streptophyta > Magnoliopsida > Myrtales > Combretaceae > Lumnitzera > Lumnitzera littorea. The sequence continues at coordinate 50,827,563 of JAMXBB010000002.1, forward strand.
GAGCTGTTGACTTACGACGTCGTCATGATATCTCTTTTGTTTTCTTACCGGAGAGGCTCATCGAATGAACAGGATTTGTTCATGAGACTCTGGGTTTTTACAATACCTTAGAACAACTTTTGGGACGGAGAGCTGTGAATGGGAAACATTGATTTCTTTTGTCTAATTGCCATGATTTAGCTTATTTAACTGAGCACTTGGATGTTCGCTTATGAGGTCCACCTTGATCTTAGTTTGAAGCTCTTTAGGCCAGCTGGTTGGAAAAATGTATAAATTGTGATGAAATTTCAAGGAAAGTACTTGAATTGTTCCTTGTGACAACTTTTTCATTCCTATTACTGCATTTATCTATTTATTTTATTCCGCCTATTTTATCTATAGTATTAAAATGTAAGATGTTGATTTTGGTATCACACCTCCTAAAAATTAATTTTTCCTTCGTTAAATTGTGGTATGAAAATTGAAAATATATCTGATTTTTATTCTAATTTCTATTTTCAATATGCATTATGTGTAACGGTCTAGAACTCAAGAAGCCATAGTCCTACCACCTATCAATCCTAGAAGCCAATACACTAAGGCATCTAATATCTTGCCACCTATTTAAAATCCACAATCCGATAATACCACAAGTCTCATATTAAATTTCTTCTCAACCAATAAATAGGATTGGTAAACTTGACCACTTAACTCAAACATATAACACCTATCATCATTTAATTAACTTTTGAAACTATTTGAATATCTAACATTTAACCATAATAGGTTCATGATTCTAAACTAAACGTAACATATTCCATATAAAATAAAATAAAATTAAGGAGTCACAAGCAACCCCTACAAGTCCCAAAAAACAAATATATATATATATATAAGAAAACTGTTCAACTCTTAGTGTTTATAACATCCATAAACTTAATCCATCCCCTAGGCAAAGTCCATCATGTCAGCAAAGTAATAATATCCTAAATCATCGTCAAAATAATAATAGGCATAATATAAATCTTTATAGTATTCGGTACTTTCCATGTTATTTGTACTTGAAACTAAAAAACCACAAATCCCTAAAAAGTGAGTAATGGAATATAAATATAACTAGTGCAATAATCACATTTTAATTATCCTTCATTTAACCAGCAAACAACATAATAATTGCATCATAAAACATAGAATAACCCATGACTCCTAAGCACACAACATATATACATACATATAACAATATTGATGTAGGTCCTTCCTATCACCCAAATAACCCTTCCTAGATCAAGTTGGGACATCTCAATACAGATCCCCCATTAGGGAAGTTACATATGATTATCAAGTGCCTCACCAACCTACTAGATCCTATCAATGGGAGGCATAATAATTAATAAGACAAGTTTAATTTAATTCCAATTGATTAACTATATTAGACAAGCACAACAAAATAAGCATGTGTCTCATACCTGGATTTGATTACTTGTCTATACCAAGAGTAAGTGCAAAATCAACACATAATAATAGTAAAAATAATGTTTTGAATCTACTTCTAAAAGTTCTTTCAGGTCCTAACTTAAATTCCAAATCTTACTTGAATCTTAGGTTTAATTATTGCTCTCTATGTTTTTAGGACAATTTTAGAATCTTAAGATGATCTAAATTGGTTTAAATTATGATTTAAAAGGTTATAAAGCAAGGAAAGAAGGAATAGAAGGTAGAAAAAGTACATGGCTAAGAATCACAACCGTGAAATTTAGTCATAGTTGTTGTTCTTGTATAGCAGAAAGACCATAGGCAAGGATCACAACCATGGACCGTGGCTTCTCCTCTTTGTACACAACTCAATATGACCCCCTAGAAAAGAACACAGTCACGATCACCGTCTTTGGTCGTGTTGCCCTCTAACATCGATTTCCTCCTTCAAACACCACTTTCAATCACAACCTTCGATACACCATTCAACCTTTACACAACCAATAACAGCCCCTCAAACTCTAAGATCATCTAATCTATACATTCAAACATGCACAAAATCAACTCTAATATATTTTATTTGCATGAAACTTCATATTCAAGAGTACTTATGCATTTTCGCACTGTAACGACACCCATGGATCAACTTCACACCTTCATCACACTGCTAATCACAAATTCCATCAAATTAATCACTCTTTTCCATAGAAGAACGTATATTACAACATTTACTAAGGTCAACATACCTTGTAATTGTGTTTTCATAGCAAATCGATTCTTTTCTTGTGATTTTCAGCACTAGGGGTTTAAGGATCCAAATTTTGGTGTTTCAATAGTCAAGATGGTGAAAAAGCTCTTGTTGGTTTAAGCAAAGGTTTAAATAGGGTTAGGTCATTAGGGTTAAGGAGGGGTTTCTAAGTTTAATTTGACTTAAATGCTTTTGTAGACATTAATTAATTACATGCAATACCAAAGCCCTTTTATATCTTATTATCTTTATTTTATTTAAATTCCTTTTTTTTAATTTTATTTTTCTAGTCTTTAAAGCTCTCTCTTCCCTAAAACACACTAACCCCACCATACCCCCCACCAATCCACATACACTAAAAAACATGCCCCTTAAACAAAACTTTCATTCTTGAAAGTTTCTAAAATAGCTATAGATACTTCCTTTTGATCTCCTCATCTAGCTCATAAGTTATCTTCCTATCAAACCGGTTTGACCACTAAACCTTAACATAGGTTATACTTCTCCTTCTTAGTTTATGAATCTTAGTGTTCACGATCTTAACTAATCATTCATCTATTGACATATCTGACTGTAACTATTAGTTTTCCAACTCAACCTCCTATACATGTGGTTCCTCTTCCTATTCCATGTTGGGTTTCTTATACTTCCTCAACATGGATACATGGAGCACATCATGTACACCCTCAAGCCGAGGAGGAAGTCCTAACCTATAAGTCACTTTCTTGATTCTCATTAAGATATTGAAGGGCCCAATATATCTAAAGCTCTTTTTTCCTCTTAACTTAAATCTAACAATGTCCTTTGTTAGAGACCTTCTCAATGATACCCTATCTCCCCCTAAAACTCTAATGGGTGTCATCGCTTATCAGTGTAGCTCTTTTAATGGCCTTAGGGGGATTACATCTTTTACTTAATTAACCTGGCTTTATCAGCTACCTCCCTTACCAAGTTCAGTCCTATAAACTGCCTTTCACTTACCTTATCTTAGTGAATAAGCGATTTGCATCTCCTTCCATACAAGGCCTTATAAGTAGCCATCTGAATAGTTATCTAGTAACCATTGTTGTAGGCGAACTCTACGACATATGTTGATCCCACTAACCACTAAAATTAAGTGCACAAGCCCTCGATAGGTCTTCTAATATTTGAATAGTACACTCTGACTACCCATCAATCTAAGGGTGGAAGACAATACTAAAACATAACCTTATGCCTAACGCCTTATGTAGACTTTTACAAAATTTACTCACATACCTTATGTCTCAATTAGAGGTAATGGATATTGACAAACCATGTTGCCTTGCAATCTCTTGTACGTATAACTTACATGCCCTAAATCAAAGAGTCATAACAACCATTCCATATAAACCAACCTAAGCTAAAAGCTAGCCACTTAGCCGCTAACATAGGTATAACTTACACAAGGCATTTACCACTTCCTTACTTTAAGCCATCCAATTCTAAGTTTAATAGATATCAACCTGTGATATAATTTTTCAAATAACTTCAGAAAATGGACTTGTGGTTCAAATAATTGAGAAAATTAAGCTTTACAAATCATTTAAAGTATAAAATCTCAATTTCAATAAAAAGCTCTGAAAGCAAATTGAGCTGAAGAAATAGAGCGATTAATAATAAGCTTTCTAAAAGATCACAAGTTAATGAAGCATAATAATAGTATCTATAATTGAAAATTAGAGAGTCACTCATAGAGACCCTATTAGTTTCTATACAAATTAGTAAAGCCAACAAATAAATAAGAACACAATCTAAAGGTCTTAAATCTCACTCCCCGACTCCATTCTCTAGTCTTTTGAAGCTTGCTGTAATACTGGTGAGTCTACTAGAAACCTATAAAACAACTATAGAGGAGTTAATGATAACTTGCTCAATAAGTAAGATGGAGACAATAACACATATCAGTCATCAAGCAACTAGGGTTTTCAAGCATGGTTAATTAGATGCAATGTATGATTAAGCAAATACCGTCGCATAACGTTGATCGATTGTCGTAATATTACAAAAATTACGTCCGCTCTAATCTAGGTTTTGAAGAGTTTCACTCCATGCACTTCGTGAATTAGTCACCAAACTAGGGCTTATGCAATGGTGAAACATGCTCCAACCGAAACTACCTTCGAACCACAATCTCTAAGCTTACCATAACCTCTTCTCTTATCAGTTAGTTCAATTAAGGGTAAAGAGAGAATCATTTCTGTTATTCTCATTGAAGGGTTCGAGTTTAGCCCGAACTTTCTAGTTGTTTTCTCCTAATGAGTTGTAATGTAGGTCTAATTAGAAAGTTAGATCGGGTTTAAATTAGTTTACCTCTTAAGATGGTCAAGCAATTTCAAATGATTCAAAGCAAATAACATCATGAAGCAACCAATATATACAATCCAACACTCTACATCAACAATATAATATTCAAGCATACATCCACACAGGTTACTAGCTTACACTCACAAGCAAGATACATACTAAGACCTCCAAGTATTCTTAATAATACTTCAAAGTATGATGAAATATTGATCTTACTTACTCGAAACTTAGTTGCTCGCTAACTTTGTTATTTACTTATCCATTTTCAAGAATTCCCTATATATTTAGTCAATTTATTATATTAGTAACTATATAAGACATGGAAAACCATTTACTTGCTCATTCCCTATAAATAAAGTTGATTTGGAATTAAATTTATAAGTTATGCTGGTACTAATATAAGGAATTAGAGTCATTTCATCAAGGAAATGTACATTCAATACCCTCTGAGCTATCCCCTAAGTCAAGAAGCCCTTGTAACATTTACTGAAGAAGCTTCTAAGACATCTTCTGCACTACATAGAAATCGAAATTCATCATAGATTTAGCCTATGCATCGATCTCTGAAGTTGGTAAACCACCAAAATTTCCAGTGACCATCCTCTAAGCTAAGTTCTGATTTAAGCTACCCTTGAAGTTCCTAAACTAGAAAGCATCTGAGTTATCCTTTGAGCCATTTCAAAGTTAAAGTTTTAACGGGATTATCCTTTGAATCATCATCTAAGTTTGATAACAATCCAAGATTTTTTACGAAATTACCTTCTGAAATAACTTTTGAGTGCTCATACCCTTGTATTTCACTTCAAGTATCCTCTAAGGCATCTTTTGAATCAACTATGTAGTTTATTCAATTTTTAAATCTCTTAGCAAAATACTCTCTAAGCTATCCTTTAAGCTAAGTCAACTTCAAATTCCTTAAGAGTTCATCTTCTTACTCAGCCTCTAAGCCACCCCTGTCTATACTTCTCTTTGAATTTTGCTTTTGACTGAACTTCTGAATCAGTACCTAATAGAACATTTACCCTCACTTCCTCTAAGATACCTCTTACTCTGTTATCTTATAGAGATTTTAGGAAAATTATCCTTTGACCAAGTTTTATGAATCCCTTATTTTCACATTTTATTCATAGGTTTTACTTCTGACTCACCTATGAATCAATCTAATTCAAAACTCATTTCCAAAATCCTCTAAGTTATCATCTACCTTCCCCAATTCCCTTATAATCACTTCATTGGTCACTTCATTAATCCATTTACTTCTAACTCCCATCAAAACTAACCAAAATAACACCCCTATCCATACTTTTCAGTTTCATTACATCCAAATTCTTAGTATATCACATCATTACTCACAAATCTCCCTAAATCCCATATCACCAAATTATTCATATGAATGGATTTTACTTGATTTTATTACTTCTCTCAATAGAACCCCTTTAAACAACACCCATACACCACAATATACATCAATAACCAGCAAAGCTCAAAATCTAAGTGAGATCTTTCGAATAAATACACTTATTTGTTTCCAAAAATACTATTTTAACCATAATTTAGGGCTAAAAATTAATAAGAAATTATAGAAAATAATTTTGTTAAAAATCTCTTCATAGCATTTTAATATAAACGTAAGAAAGTTTATAGAAAAATTTCATGATCAAAACTACATCATTAGACTTATTTATTTCAACATGGAAAAGTACTCAATTTCATTGACTTCTTAAGCACGTATATTACAACTATTAATTTTTTACAAAACAATATTTTTTTTTCTAGATTCTATACATAAAATATGTAGGAATAATTTTTTTTTAATTTTCTAGAAAATTTTAATATTTTTATAAATTTCTAAAAATTAGATTAAATTGAGACCTCACCAGAACAATTAGCTCTAGCCACTAGTGGTGGATGCCACCTTATGGTCAGCCTAGATGGTAGGTCCACCATCATCTGGTGGTGGCCACTTGTCCCCAACATCTCATTAGCCGTACATACCCTATTCAACTCAATTTGCACTCAATTTTTGTATAATTTTTCTAAATTTCATCTTATATCTTCTAATCTCCAACTTAATTTTCCCTCCTTTCGATTTGTATATGAATTATGATTGAGAACTTTCTTGGAGTTTTCTAAAGCCTTTGGGTGAGTTTCATATATTTCTTCTCTCTCTTCTTTGATTTTGAGCTTATATAATGTATGTTTTGCTTCATTAAATCACTTACACCTATCTTTACCCTTCCGCACATTCAATCTAAGAGAAAACCAACTATCCTATAAACTTTCATGAATTTTATTATTTTTCTTCATTTATTTTACCTTAATTTACCCTTAATTGGGTATTTTGGATAATTACAGGTATATATTATTATATAAAAATTACATATGAGGTATACACAACTACTCTCATGTTATTTTATGTCACATAATATTTTTATTACATATATAATTTATCTCTAAATATTTATTAGCTATTAAAGCTTATTCTACGTGATTCTGATAAATAATATATAATATAATTAAATTTTACTAACTTAGCCAGTTTATTATATTTTTAATATCCGAATCCATAAGGCATCTTCCACTAATGTTTCGAGTTTAGTCGTAAATTTCTAGGTCATTCGAGTTACTTTTGGTAACACCTTAAATTATTCGGTAGAATAATAGCTATGAAAATAAACAATGCATACTTAGTCAACCAATTTACAATCATACATATCATGTTATGCTTGGCTAAGGCTCTAGGTAGGGTTGTGACAAATCCATAGTCACATGCTTCCCTTTCTATTTTGAAGTAGGCAATGACTGTAACTCTCCTACTAACCTTTAGTGCTCGATTCTGATCATCTGACAAGTATGGCATCTAGACATGTACTTGGCTATCTCTCTCTTTATATTGTTCTACCAATAATGGGCCTTGAAGTCCCAGTACATTTTTGTACTCCCAAGGTGAACTATATACGCTAAGTTGTATGCTTCCTTAATAACTCATATTTCAACCATGTAGCTGCCGGAACATACAACCAACCCTCAAACCTCAATACCTCCCTCTACATCTATTGCAAACTTAAGTACCTTTCTTACCTCTATCTTGCTCTTGATCTCTTGTATACTCTAATCTTCCACCTAAGCGACTTTTATTCTATCCACAATAGTAACTACACTCTAAGACTGACCAATCTAGCACTTACCTCCCTAGTTAGTACCTTTAACTCAAGTCTACACATGTCTTCTAGTAATTGTCACTATGAAGAGAGCAAGCTTGCTACATTTCCTTGCTTCTTCCAACTTAAAACATTAGCTACTATGTTCGCTTTCCTAGGGTAATATTGGATGTACAAATCATAGTCTTTTATTAACTCTAGTTACTACCTCTATTTAATATTCAAATCCTTCTGAATTAAGAAGTATTTGAGGCTCTTGTGATTTATATACACTTTGCACTTCTTACCTACTAGATAATGCCCCCATAACTTTAATGCTTATACTGTAGTTGCTATCTCTAAGTCATGAGTGCGGTAATTTTTCTCATACGGCTTAAGCTGACGGGATGCATAAGCAATTACTTTGTTGTCTTGCATTAGGACACACTCTAAACCCTAAATAGATGCATCGTTGTATATTATAAATTCTTTCCCACTATAAGGTAAGGTCAAAATTGGTGCAGTTACAAGTTTGTCCTTCAGTTGTTGGAAACTCTCTTCACACTTATAAGTCCATTCAAACTTAACTCCCTTCTAAGTCATGCATGTCAATAATGTCACTATTCTTGAGAAACCTTCTACAAACTTCCTATAATAACCTACTAACCCCAAAAAATTTCTAACCTTTGACACTATAGTAAGCCTCGGCTAGTCAACTACTACTTTTATCTTTTCTAGATCCATTGCAATGCTATCTTTATTCATGATATACCTAAGAAATGACACTTACTCAAGTCAAAAGTCGCACTTACTAAACTTGGCACATAACTTTTCTTCCCTTAGCTTGCCTAAAACAATTCTCAAGTGCTCAACATGCTCTTCGTGAGTTTTAGAATACATAAGTATGTCACTTATAAAAACCATAGCAAATATATCCTAGTACTCTCTGAACACGCTGTTCATGAGGCCTATAAATGTTGCTAGAGCATTGGTAAGGCCAAATGACATCACTAAGAATTCATACAAACCATACCTAGTTCTAAAAGCCATCTTTATAACATCTTCTAACCTAATCTTTAACTAATAGTACCCAGAATACATGTCGATTTTAAAGAAAACTTAGGTACCCTACAACTGATTAAAAAGATCATCAATCATAGAAAGGGATACTTATTCTTTATGGTTACATGGTTTAGATCTCTGTAGTCAATGCATATGTGCAGACTACCATCCTCCTTCTTTATAAAAAGGATTGGAGCTCCCTAAGGTGATGAGCTAGGCTTGATAAATCCTTTATCCTATAACTCATGCAACCATTTCTTCAATTCTACCAACTTTGAAGGCACCATTCTATAGGCTAACTTCCATATAAGAGTAGTTTCTGGTACCACTTATATTCTAAATTCGACTTCCCTTTCAGGTGGCAAATTCGGCAAATCTTTTGGAAACAAGTTGAGAAACTGTTAAACTATTTGGACTTGGTCTATGCACAACTTAGCTTTACTTGACTCAATTACAAGTACAGTTGCAATCGGTTTTTCCTATAGCTCATAAATGAGACACCGAGTCAATTTTGGTAGCTTTATCTAATAATTGAAGGGTTCTAAACCAAGGGACTTAAAGGAAACCACCATATTATGGCAGTTAATAGTGGCATGGTGCTTTGATAGCCAATCCATGCCTAGAATAATGTCAAAATCTAACAGCTCTAACACTAGTAAATTAATGGACAAGAGCTTCCCTTCTACAACCACTTTTATATTTCTATATACTCAATTTAATACCACTTCACTCCTAAAGGATGAATTCACAAACAACTCAGAACTCAAATTTGCAACAAATAGACTACACAGTTTCACATAAGAATCTGCCACACAAGAATAGGAAGCACTCATATCAAATAATGCATAAACTCTATGGTTATGGATAGAGAACGTACTTGCTAAAGTGTCTATGTTTGAGACAAGCTCTTAATGTTGAAGAGCGAACACACTCATTGAAGCTCTCTAGTAGGGGCCTACATACTAAGTCGTATAACTCTAGGAGATAGAGGAGGGGTCTAGTAACTGGTGCCCTAATAGTCTGAGTAGCTTAATCCCTACAATCAACAAGTATGTGGCCCTTCTACTCGCGTTTAAAACAAAACCCTTAGGGAAGTATTACAACCTCCCTACATTCCTTACCTAGACATCTTGTCTTTCTATAAAGGAAGCAAGCCCCTAGAGTCTACTTACAATTCAATAGATCATGTGGACCAAAGTATTGTATACATGTCATAGAAGGTGTTGGAGATTTGATCAGTGATGAGGCCATAGGCTTAGGTTTGTCTTTAGTGTCTCTAATAACAATACTCAAAGCCGACGTCTTAGCAACCCCCTCAAAACTTGGTGCCACATAACTTAGCATCAGCCTCTTTCCTAATACCATACCTATATGGCAACTCAACTGATCATGTTTTCTCTTCAGCAGTTGATTAAAACACTTAGCCTTGTTTACAGCTTCTGATTACACTGATGCTGCTAATCCATCATACCCATCATAGCATTCATAGTCTATAACATCTAAGCACATACTACCTAATCAAACCCTTAGCCCAAGTTCTGATTCAGATCTTGCCTTTCCCCCCTAAGGTTAAGAAGAAGTAATGGATACTATACCATCGTGTCTAAGTATTCTATTAAGAAGGTATAACACAAGGAAAGATTAATCAAAAGGCAAGAAAGAATAACTATGAAGGATAGCTAAACAGACAAAAATAAATAAATAAATAACTAGAGCAACATAGAGTAAAATATTAAATATCAAAGTTCTATTTTAGTTTCTAACTTAACCCCTGCTATACCCATTCTCTTCACAATTCACCACCTACGAATCAATACCCTACATTTTCTAAGGATCCATAACTTATTGCTCTGATATCACTAAAAGTTATAATGGTCAAGAACCTAAGAAGCCATATGTCATGCCTCGAACAGGAAGAGTTGTAACAGTTCAACTATATAAATTATCCTAAAATAGAAGCTGACTTCACAACTGCTATCATAAATATAGTCCACACAAGGCGTACATGACTCAACTAGCTTAAAGCATCCGTTCTAATACTTATAAATAATCAAACCTATGGGATAACTTTACAAAATACTTATTCTATATAACATGTTCTCTCATAACACAATAGTACTTACATAAACATTATACATCCAAAGTTATAATTTACAATCAAAGTTTACCAAAAACCACAAGTTCTATAGACTATTTACAATAAGTTAGGAAACTAGTGGGCATCCTAGAGAATTCCCAATTAATTTCCTCAAAACTCAAGAAGAAAAATCAAAAGCCCAAGCTTAGTTGATTCTTTGTTCCTTACTTTCCTAGTTAACAACACACTAACCTGAGGCTGGTGGTATCTGAACATCCTAGTCTTCACTTAATACCTACAAAAGAGTTTATGGGGGTGTGAACACAACTAACTTATTAAGCGGGACGGAGTCAAAAGAGTACTGAACAATCACAAGTAAGGTTATTAATTATAATAAAATGCAATGTAATCAATCATATGAAATGTTACGTAATATTATCCAGTCCATTGTGAGGTTAGAGAAATTACATTCTCTCCAACCTGGATTGAGGAGTTTTATTGCAACTCAAATCAAACCAAACCCTAGCTTATGCAATAGAGAATACCCTTCTCCTGTGATTACCTTCAAATCATGGCCCTTACCCTTGCTGTAACCTCAATCTCTTCGCTTGTCACTTATTTAGACTAAAAATGAAGAAAGGACCATTTCAACTATTCTCATCAAAAGGAGTCGATATTTGACTTGACACCCTAACCATTTCTCTTAACAAGTGTTATGCATATCCAATTTTGTGATAATCAAATGATTATAAGTTGTAATCAGGGGTGACTAAACAAGTTCATACAATACAGAAACAATACAATCATGTAGAGCAGTACACCAAGGAGTTCAACTCCTATCACAACTGAATACCAAGCATACGCATGCCATGTACACAATCAATTAATTATAAGCATAAATAGAAGTACTCTCAAGTCTCCAAATACTTTAATACAGTATCCCAACAAGCAAGAAAGTTACAATCCTAACTTACTTGTTCAAATGCTCATTATGGGAGACTCGGGTTATCAATGGTCTGACCACTAGGAGATTCTATATATACAAAAAAACCAAATTTAGTTTTCATAATAGTTACGAAAATATTAGGGTTTTATCTAAAATGGTTATATATATATATATATATATATATATATANTATTTAATATACTTAAAAAAGTTATTATTCATCTAAATTATAACTTTCAAAATAAATACATTAAGAGATGTTATTTCTAGCTCAAAATTTTTGTGTAGGATCTATATGATATATAGATAATTTCTATGTATCCCGGCTTTTGATTTGAGTATTTTAATATTTATTGTATTTTTTCGACCTAAAAATAGCTAGAAATTCAGTGATTGAGATACGTTATATGTGTATTAAGGTTAGATAATACCTCTATTATAGAGATGTATTAATAAATTAGGTAAAATATAATTTAATAGCATAAAATACGTATAGTACGATAATATTTATTTAGATACGTATAATTGTGTTAAAAACTCGAATTATTCGTTAAAAGCTATCTCTAGAAATATGATCTGTAATACGCGTCGTTAAATTTATATAAACCCAACGACACCAGTTATGCTAAAAATAACCAATAATATATGTAATTATATGATTATATATAATATATCATTTCGATCATATTGAAACATACTTTTAATCAATTAAGTCACATTTTAATTTCGGTAAAGTTATCGTAATATGTAGATTCTAATAATATTATAGAGTTATAGGTTATATTATCTCATATTGGTTAATTTTAGCAAAAATAGTGTCGTTGGGTTTATATAAATTTAACGACGCGTATTACAGATCATATTTCTAGAGATAGCTTTTAACGAATAATTCGAGTTTTTAACACAATTATACGTATCTAAATAAATATTATCGTACTATACGTATTTTATGCTATTAAATTATATTTTACCTAATTTATTAATACATCTCTATAATAGAGGTATTATCTAACCTTAATACACATATAACGTATCTCAATCACTGAATTTCTAGCTATTTTTAGGTCGAAAAAATACAATAAATATTAAAATACTCAAATCAAAAGCCGGGATACATAGAAATTATCTATATATCATATAGATCCTACACAAAAATTTTGAGCTAGAAATAACATCTCTTAATGTATTTATTTTGAAAGTTATAATTTAGATGAATAATAACTTTTTTAAGTATATTAAATATTCTAAATTTTTTAAAAATTAAAATATTACACGAAAGCATGTGTGAAATAATCTAAATATAATTTCTTTTAGATTTTTTTGGGTGGATTTGATATTTTTAAAAAATTATTGAAAAATATGACAGAAATTTGACCCAACTATTCTTGGGTACTCCAGTGACCGTAGGATAGTGAGGGTTTATCAAACGGCCTTGGCACGGCACGAAATGGACTATTGGTGACCAGTCGAGTTGGTTGTCAAATGGTCATTTAGGTTAGGTTCGGGTAGGGTACCGTAGGTTCCCTTATTTCTGCTATTTTTTTTTTATTTCTCTCCTAATTTTTCTAAAATTTTTTTATTACTCCCCTAGACTCTAGGTTGCTAACTCTTCTACATGTGAAGTTCTTGCCTTTTATAATGCTCAAAGTCGACTAAACCAATTTTTTTCCTTTTTTTTTTCTTTTAATTTATCAAGCATGAGATGTCTTTGCCCTCTTATTTCTCGAACGGCCTTGGCACGGCACGAAATGGACTAATGGTGACCAGTCGAGTTGGTTGTCAGGTGGTCATTTAGGTTAGGTTCGGGTAAGGTACCGTAGGTTCCCTTATTTTTGCTATTTTTTTTTTATTTCTCTCCTAATTTTTCTAAAATTTTTTTATTACTCTCCTAGACTCTAGGTTGCTAACTCTTCTACATGTGAAGTTCTTGCCTTTTATAATGCTCAAAGTCGACTAAACCAATTTTTTTCCTTTTTTTTTTCTTTTAATTTATCAAGCATGAGATGTCTTTGCCCTCTTATTTCTCCTTTTGAATCAACTTTTTGGGTTAACAGATATAAGCAACGATGAAATCCAACTGGCCCCGCAATTTTGAAAACTTTTGGATAAGTTTTGATGAGTATTTTGCTTGAATATTAATATTATATATATATATTATATTAGTATTTAATTATTTTATTAATACACAAGTATATATTCTATGTATATATCACGTATATTATATAACTATACTCGTATAATTATGTTTCTAACATCTTTTTCAATTTTTAAGATATATTTCTTAATTATTTTCATGAATTCAATACATAATATATATAATTAAGTAACTTGGAATTAATTTACAAGTATAATTATTATTTATACTAGGTATACTCATAAAAATACATATATATTCATATAGTAAATTTTATTATATTATCTCATTTTATAGCTTAATTAACTTATCTCTAAACTCCCGTCACATTCCAAGCTTGATTTTAGGAGTTTCGAGCAATTTGGTACTATATAAAATAATCATACTTTTAGAGGTAAAATTAGAATTTTTTGTTGCTATTTTCAAAATTTAACTTCATTAAGTCACTTCGACTAATTTTTTTATGTTAGTCGTAAAGTTTGAGCTCAATCGAATAACTTTTCCCTAATAACCTTAAATATAAGCTTAATTGTCCTAAACATAATTTTAAGGGCTTACACCAAAGCCTTACTATGCATTAGCCCTATAAGCTAACATACTAAGGCATCTAATAACTTGCCACTTGTCTAAAATTTCACAATCCAATAATGAAACCAATCTTACATTAAATTTCTCCTCTACCAATAAATAGGAGTGGTAAATTTTATCACTTAACTCAAACATATAACATCTATTATTATTCAATTCAACTGTTGAAACTCTTTGAATACCTAATATTTAAACATAATGGGTTCATGAATTTGAAACAAATGTAACATACTCCAAATAAAATAAAATAAAATAAAAGGAGGGAGTTATAGGCGATCCTATAAGTCCCCATAAACAAATATATAAATAAAAGAAACTGTTCAACTCTCACAAAATATAACATCCATAAACTTAATCCATCCACTAGGTGAAGCCTATCCTATCATCAAAGTAATAATATCCTAACTCCTCATCAAAATAATAATAACCATAATCTAAATCTTTATAGTATTTAACTTTTTCCATGTTACCTATACTTCAAATTGAAAAACCACAAATCCCGAATTGAAATCTATGCTTAGTATGGAACATGAAAAATCACATGCATGTATCACGTACATAATAAGATTCACATGCATTCATAAATATAACTAACGCAACAATCACATTTTAATTATCTTTCATATAACCAACAAACAACACAATTTCAACGTCTTAGAACTTGTAGTAACTCATGACTCCTAGGCATGTAATATATATATACATACATATAATAGTATTGGTATGGGTCCAACTTAATAATAATTAGGGGCCAATTACGCGACTCCGAGCATGAGGACTTACTATCCTAGTACGCCAAGCTGCTTAGAAGGATCTAACCCTAGAAGAAGAAGAATTCATTTGAGCCAACCCGATATGTGTACCAAGCTCCTTTCACCTAATCATAACATCTCAGGAGGAGGAAGTTCCGATAGAAACTAAGAATTCCCATATATACCATGGTCCAAGCTCCCACGATCACGATATATCAAACATTCGAACCTACATTAGCTCAATGTTAGGTTAACCTACCGACGTCGAACTCCTAAATTCCAACAATCCAAACAAGTACTTGTTAAGTTCTTGAGCTGTCGATTTGATGTTGACCTAGTTGAGTCAACTCTAGCCTACATCTGGCACCCATTTAAACCATTCAAGGTGGATACATGTTTAACCTTTTGACATCCGTACTATCCTTGCATAGAATATTCCATTTTCTACTAATACTGTTTTGCCCTTAGTTGTATTTGTTTCTTATCTCTAGTATAGGATCTTTTTTGTAAATTGCAAGAACCTAGGACTGTAGACACCTCATTTTTCCTACCCTTATTGATGTGAACTGTAACTAAGAACAGATAAGGTCGATCGCTAAATGGGTCCAAGCTTGCGGAAAGCTCGAAAAGGGGAAATGGGGAAAGTTTTGAAAGGGTAAAGAAATGAAGAATGAAAACAGTAAGCAAAACCTACGAACAGCTCCATAGCATATGACATACCAATGGAACTTTTAAGGACTCACGGTATAATTCGATATGATGTACAAATTGGTCCAATGAGGTAACTCGCCACCTAACCTTGTTTAACCAAAAGGATAAGAGTAATGCCGAGAGTAAACAACAGTATTTACACAAAGAAGAAAAATACTTAATTATATTGAAGGTAATTTGTTCTCTTACAGCTACAAGTATAAGAGTATTTATACTCGTAAGTTAGGGCAACTTGCCCAAAAAGGGAAAAAACAAAAAGGACATTTCCTAAAGAAGTAATGTACAAGATACAAAAGGGTCAACATGAATATACAAGGAAAATAATCATTGGTGCTACAGATTCTACACATGATACTGTATATGTGGCGATGCTACATTGGCAAGGTTGTTAAGAGATAAAGACAAAAAGTATAGACAAATGGATTTGTCCGAGCAGGGATGGCCTAGTCAGTCCGGTCTCTCTCTCTCTTGGCTTCCTGGCAAAGAATATGCCGAGTAATTAGTCGACTCAACTTTAGAGAGTATTCATTAACTTGGCATACCATAAAGCAATGGGTAGTCAAACGGCACAACATTAAGGGTGGCTCGGTAAGGAAGTACTCACCTCGGCAAGAAAGTATTCGGCATTGACAGAGGTTGGTTAGAATAGGAGGATTCGTTGTGCCAGCTCCTTTAGTCCTCAAGCTTAGCTACGGGTGAGAGGTTTGGTAGCTTAATTCCCATCATTCCCTTCGGGTTGTTTTGGATTTAGGATCAAATCGAGATGGTGTTCGCTCAATTCTTTGTCAGGGTGATATGGACTAAGGTCAGCAATGTTGAAGGCATCAAAAACCCCATTGTCCCCTAGCAGTTCCAGCTTGTAGGTATTGTCACTGATTTCTTAGAGGATTTTGAAGGGTCCTTCCGCTCTCATAGATTATTTGTTCTTTCTTTTGTTCGAGAATCGTTCTTTGCTGAGGTTTAGCTATACCAAGTCTCTCAGCTCAAATCATTTGGCCAACCTACCCTTAGTCTTTTCTTACATTCTTCTAGCAGCTTAGTCAATATGCCGAATGACCTTATCATAGATGTACTGAAGAAATTGTGCTATAGCTGAGGCATCAGGGTCCTCTTGCATAGGTATGGGTATAAGGGTGTGGTTGAACGGTAACTGAAGATTAAATCCATAGACTACTTCGAAGGGGGTTTACTTAGTGGTATCATGTATGGTTTGGTTATAAGCAAACTCGACTACTAGTAAGTAAACGTCCTAATCAACCAAGTTTTTACTTACTACAACTCAGAGCAATGAACCCAAAGTACGATTAACCACCTCTGTTTGGCTGTCAGTTTGGGGGTGACAGGAGGTACTAAAGAGTAATTTGGTTCCCAGTCAATGCCATAAGGTTTTTTAGAAATAACTTAAGAACTTCGGGTCTCTATTAAAGACTACACTTTCTCGACACGCCGTGTATCTGCACAACCTCATGTAAGAAAAGAGAAGCAATAGCCGAGGCATCGTTAGTTTTGTTATAAGGCACGAAGTGTGTCATCTTACTAAACCAATCCATAACGACCATTACAGAATATTTTGCTAGAGCAGTTCTTGATAGTTCGAGAACAAAGTCCAAGCTTAGTTCAGTTCACAGCCTTATCGAAACAAGTAAGGGCATCGCTTTCCCTTGTTTGGCTCGGTACTTAGCCTTTTTGTATACAGTATAGCTTTCAACTACTCGATGCACATCTCTCTACATTCTCAGCCAAAAGAATTGGCCTTTCAATAGTTCATAGGTCCTTCTCTCCTCAAAGTGTCCAGAGTCCTCCGCTGTGGGCTTCCCTAATTAATAATTCTCATAGGGAACAAGTTAGCACTTACAGTTTCCCCCCTTATAATAGATAGCCATCCTCTACATAATACTTGTTGACTGTCCTCCTATCCACGCATCGCAAAATTATGGGTCTAAAGTGTAGATCCTCGGAGTATGTCCTTTGATACTTATGAAACCAAATAGCCTAGTCTACAGTTCTGATAAAAACACGTCTCCTCGAAAGAGCATCTACAACTACGTTGCTCTTTCCCTGCTTGTATTTAATTACAAAATTGAACCCTTCAAGGAATTCAACCCATCTCGCTTACCGCTTCAATAACTTGGTTTAACTTCAGAGGTACCTCAATGATTCATGATCAGTATATATGACAAATTCTCTTAGCAGTAAGTAACGTTGCCACACTTGCATTGCTCGAATCAGTGCCAAAAGTTCCTTCTCATACACAGAGTAATTCAACTGTGGTCTTCAGAGCTTCTCCCTATGGAAGGCAATTGGTCAGCCTTCCAACATCAAAACAGCACCTATTCCAACGCCTAATGTGTCGCATTCCAATTCAAAAATTTTTTCGAAGTCAAGTAGTACTAACACTAGGGTGAAGTTCAATCTTTCTTTTATATCGGCAAAACTCCTCTCCTCCCTTTCTCCTCATTGGAAATTGGTGTTCTTCTTTGTTAGCTCGGTAAGTGGTATCAAGCCTGGTTTTTCACCCTCCCAATTCTTTTTTATAAAATTAGGTTTTCTCTAAACCGATCAATACTAAACCCTACCTGTTTAATATTGACCTTCGACTAAAGTTTAAAAAAAGATCATTTTTTCCAACTTGAAAAGATTTGGAATCGCCACCCGACTGAAGTCGGGAAAAGGGGTTAAGTTATAACCAATTGAGTAGATTGGTTATAACTTAGCTACCGGTCTATCGATTAAAAAACCAAGTTATAAATGCGGTTTTTTAAAAATTAAAGATCTGGATCCGAGGGCTAATTTATTAAACCTTAAACGGGTACCACTTTTAACTTTCCGAATTTAACTTCGCTTTTCAAATATACCCTTTTTAATTTCTAAAAACATCTAATTATGATACATGTGACTAAATTGATTAATTTACATAAAAAATGGAAAATATAAAAATTTTCATATTTTAAGTCACCCAATACTTGCGTACGGGTGCCTACGTACTCGCTTTCGAGATCAGACGTATATAGTTCTTTTATAAAAAACTTTAGTGGGTGGTTTAACGTATATAGAAAAATTGCCAGGTTTACGTTTTTACCCATTTTTAATTGATTTGAGAAAAGATTATAAGGGGTCTTAAGTTCGATTTTATTTTTGAAAATTCTAAATGATTTTGATTTGAAAAAATGATTGATTTATGTTCATTTATTTTTAGAAAACTCAATTTTTCTAAGTATCAAAACGATTTTTTTTTTTTACTAACCTACTTATTTATTTTTATTATTTATTTATACTTATTTTATCTATTTCTATAAATAAATAGACTACTTCTTTTCTCTTTTTTTTTTCTTTTTTCTTCTCTTTCTTTTTTTTCATTCTTTTTTCTTTTTTTTTCTTTTTCTCATTTATAACATTTACAAATAAACAAATGAATAAATAAATAAAAAAGAAAAAAGAAAAACTAGGTCGGCTCAGATTGGCTTGAACAGCTCGAATCGGCTTAGTCAGCTCACTTTGGCTTGAATCGGCTCACTTCGGTTTAGATCGGCTCGGTTGGCTTACTTCATCTTGGATCAACTCACTTCGGCTTGGATCGGCTCGGTCGGCTCACTTCAACTTGAATCAGCTCACTTCAGCTTGGATCGACTCGGTCGACTTGAGTCGGCTCACTTAGGCTTCGATCAGCTCACTTCGACTTCGATCGGCTCTGTCGGCTCACTTCGGCTTGGATCGGCTTAAAGTTAGCTTGGTCGGCTCGAGAAATCCGATGGTGGTGGTTTTCGTAAAAACACCGCAGGGAGTGCTATCCTAGAGAGAGAAGAATCGTACTAAAGAGAGGAACCTTCGATTTTTGTTTTTCTAAAGTGTTTTAAAGTTTTTGTTGTGTTTTGAAAATGAAGAATAGATCCCTATTTATAGGTGTTACGGTCGAGTTAAAGATCGAAAAAATTAAATACAATATGATTTTCTTCCATTTTTGGATTAGACAAATCTAGACAATATGTGGTGCCAAATATATAGCTGTACGTATATGAATGTGCCAGAGTGTGTCAACCATACTTAGAAGTGAGTTGGCAAATGACATAGCAACAACGTAGCCCATGATGTGGCGATAACATGGTGATAAAGTAAGAAAAGAAAATAAAAGATACATTTTGTACCTTCCATGGATTGAACCCAAGATCTCAAAGTCATATGCAATATCAAGTCCAGATGCTTATCTAGTTGAGCTATTGGTTTTTCCTTATTCATATATGTAATTAATTGCACATATAGACTAAGTTAGCCTAAGCTAGATTTAAATCTAAGCGTAAACTCAACAGCCTTTTATTCAAAACTATTTAAATTAAAATTATATTCTATTTAAACAACCTAAAAATTTATTATTTTCTAAATTCCCTATTTTATTTTATGACTTTTCAAATTTCTTATTTTTTATGTTTTTTCCTATTTTCCTATTTTTTTTATATTTTTTTAGAATTCTTATTTTTTCTAACTTTCATCATTTTTTTGGGCTTTATTTAATTTTCTATTTTTTTGAACTTTTTCTAATTTAAAACCCTATAACCTAATTTGAAAAATAAAAGAGGGGTAAAAATTAAGTGTTTACAAGTAGTACAAGTGATGATGCTGAAATTCTTAATAAACCTTCTATAAAACGAAACTAGTCCATAAAAACTTCTTACATTGGCATAAGTAGTAGGAGTCGGCCACTCAACAATTGTCTTGATTTTCTCATCATCGACTCGCATGCCTCCTCTACTAACTACATAGCCCAAAAATACCACTTCTTATTGGCAAAAGCAACATTTATTTAGGTTGCTGAATAATCTCTCAGCACTGTAGATCAAGATGTCGTCAAAGTACACTACACACACTTCTCGATGAGATGTCTCAACACATGATTCATAAGTCTCATGAAGGTGCTTGGGGCATTTGACAAGTCGAAGGGCATGACCATCCATTTGTAAAGTCTATATCGAGTCTTGAACGCAATCTTCTACTCATCTCCTAGCGTTATGTAGATTTGATGGTAGCCAGACTTGAGATCAATCTTGCTAAAAATTTCGACTCC
Organism: Lumnitzera littorea; assembly: GCA_024138015.1. Taxonomy (NCBI): domain Eukaryota; kingdom Viridiplantae; phylum Streptophyta; class Magnoliopsida; order Myrtales; family Combretaceae; genus Lumnitzera; species Lumnitzera littorea. The sequence goes on from JAMXBB010000002.1 coordinate 50,848,554, forward strand.
ACTCAGTTTATCCAACATGTCTTCTAGCCTCAGGATTAGATACCTGTATTTGATTGTGATTTTGTTCACGGCTCGGCTATCAACACATATCTGTCAGGTTCCATCATTCTTCGACACTAGGATTACAGGCATAGCACAAGGGCTGAGACTCTCTCTCTTACGTATCCTCTTTCCAACAACTCATTAACTTATCATTGAAGCTTAAAAGCCTACTTGGGATTCATCCCATAAGCTGGCTTGTTCGACAATGCAGCACTGGGTATTAAGTCATTGCAGCGCTCTATCTCGAGTCGGAGGCAATCCTTTAGGTAACTATTCTAGGAACAGGTCGGCATATTCATCCAACAGTTCCTTCATTTCCAATAGTCTCATAACCAATAGGAAGGTCAGTTCATTGGCATTGATGGCCTCTCGGAGCTCAGCTCTACTCATCACCAGAGCCTTCTTCGATCCGCAAGCAAGTTTCATCTATAACTTGTGAACTTCTCTCGGCAGCATCAAATTTAGTGTAATCTTTCGATCATCCTTCTTGAACATGTAGGTATTCTTGTAATTGTCGTGGATGACCTTCTTATCAAACAGCCATGGTCTTCCTAGCAATACATGGGACACACACATGGGTAATACGTCACAAAGAATTTGGTCAGAATAATTACTGATAGTGATCGGCAGCAGTATTTGTCGAGTGATGTGTAATACTTCCTTCTTACTTAATCAGTGCAACTTGTTCGGCTTTGGATGTGTAACAGTCAGCAACCTCAGTTTTGAAATGAGGTCGATTGGCGCCACATTGGTGTAGCTCCTACTATCCACGATGAAGGTACACATCTAACATTCACCTTACAAGTGATATGAAATAAATTCTCTCTTTACTCCTCTTCTCGTAAGGGTTCTACGCTCATGGTACGTCGGACAACCGTAAGTAGCTAGTCTAAGTCCTCAGCATACATGTCTTCTTCAATCAACCCTTTCTTAGCATTCTTATTCTCAGCAAGAACATCCTCCTCGGATTCCTCACCCATACTCTCTACGTCTAACTTCGGGATATCTCCCTTAATGACCATCATCCTTCAATTCAGGTATTGAGCAGCCATATGTCCAAACCCTTGACACTTGAAGCACTTGATCTTACTGGCCTTCCTACTGGACATTTGCCCCTTCTCATATGTTTGAGTCAATGCTACAACTTCTAGTAGCTTTTCTACTCAGCTCTAACATCAACCCTTTTACTTAGTTCGGTACTCGGCAAAGTCCGATGACTTGTCTATTCTGGTCGACTAGTCGGCATTCTAGTCATTACTCAACTCCTTCTCTACCTCTCTACTCACTGGGTAATCCTAACAGCTTCATCCATTGTGTTAAATTGTTGGAGCTCTACAATGTCTCGGATGTCTCCTCTCAACCTAGTGATAAACCTTGAGATTGTTCGAGGTGGTAGTTCCTCCACTTCACATCTTATCATAAGCATTTGGAATTCTTGAACATATTCATCAACAGTTCAACCTCCTTGTCTCAGCTCCTAAAGTTGAGTGAAAGCATCTTAGAGATAAGTTTCCAGTACGAATCTATTTCTAAGCACTCTCTTCATCTCGGGTTGGGTGTTAATCTCTCAGTACGCCTATCTTGCTTTGTTTCTCACGCATAAAACAGAGTATAATAGAATTTAGGAAGAACTAACTACAGCTCACACAAAACCTTTGCTCTGATACTCAGATGATGCGAATTGTGACCAAGAACAAACAAGGCTGGTCGCTGAATGGGTCCAAGCTTGCAGAAAGCTCAAAAAGGGATAATGGGGAAAGGTACGAAAGGGTAAAGAAATGAAGAATGAAAAGAGTAAGCAAAACCCACAAACAGCTCCATAGGATATGACGCACCAATGGAACTTCCAAAGACTCACGGTACAATTCGATATGACGTACGAATTGGTTCAATAAGGTGACTCGCTACCTAACCTTGTTTAACGGAAAGGATAAGAGTGATGTCGAGAATAAACAACAGTGTTTATGCAAGGAAGAAAAATACTTAATTATATTGAAGGTAATATGTTCTCTTACAACTACAAGTATAAGGATATTTATACCCGTAAGTTAGGACAACTTGGTCAAAAAGGGAAAAAACAAAAAGGACATTTCCTAAAGAAGTAATGTACAAGATACAAAAGGGGTAAAAATGAATATATAAGGAAAACAATCATTAGTGCTACAGATTCTACACATGATACGATACACATAGCAATACTGCATTGACAAGGTTGTTAGGAGATATAAACAAAAACTATGGATAGATGGATTTGTTTGAGTAAGGATGGCCTAGTCAGTTTAGTGTCTCTCTCTCTTGGCTTCTCAGCAAAGAAGATACCGAGTAATTGGTTCGACGCTAGAGAGTATTCATCAACTTAACATACTATAGAGTAATGGGTAGTTAAACAACACGGCATTAAGGGTGACTCAGCAAGGAAGTACTCAGCCTTAGCAAGGTTTGGTTGGAATAGGAGGATTCGTCATACCAACCCCTCTAGTCCTTGAGCTTGGCTGCGAGTAAGAGGTTTGGTAACCTGATTCTTATCACTTATGATTCTTTTTTATTGGGCTAAGTTAAAAAAAAATTAAAAAATAATAAATAAATAAATAAAACAAAAATTGAAAGAAAAATAAAAAAATATAAAGTAACAAGTCGAGTCATTTAGGGTCGAATTGAACAATGGTCGAAGATATATATTGAATTTAATAAATTCTGAGTCTTAAATAATTAGACTTCATTAAAATATTTTTTAATACAATCCAACATAAGGTGGATTTTTATTTAATTTATTTTAAACTAAATAGACTTAAGATTTATTAAATGGGTTAGCGTATATATTAAGCTAAATTAAGATAAACTGAATCAAGCCCAAGATAGAAAACCCAAATAAATATGGGGTTTCTAGAAACTTAATTAAATCTTTAATGAATTTAATCAATCCAAATGGAGTATCATTATATCTTATTAATATTAAATTTGTTAAGATTGAATCTTCATAACAAAAAAATCCAAGTTTATGGTTTATAAATAGTAGACATTGAGTTATAAAATGGTGCCGTTTTCACAATTACACAAAGTTCATACTTCCACAATTAGTCCATACATCTTTTGTATACGTCTAGATGCAATTCATGATCTGTGCTCTCCATCATCTTATTTACACTATTGTTTACACTTTATTATCACAACACACTCCAACGCCACATGTCTTGTACTATCCAAACACACACCATCACTCCATATGTCCAACACACAACCTATACTTCACATATACATTGGACTCACTTACACAACATACTTACTCTCACGAATTCCCTCATGCCAACTAGAATCACACGCATGCTATGAACACTTTACAATCACAACACTGCCCACATCTAATGCACTCTACGACCAGGTACACATACGTCGTACAATTGCATGTCTGATTACACTACACTTCACTACACATTCAGTCATAGTATGTTGAACACACAGCACGTTGAACATACAGCACAAATAGTCCAATCACATGCTCGATCCAATTATGGTGATTCGACCTATCTAGGTAATTTGATAAATTATTTTTGTTATTTATTTATTTATTTTGTTGATTAATCACTTGTTTTTACTAACTTTTTTTTTTTCAATGCAAGTCTTTAATATTAGTTATAGTGTTTTTAGCATTGTTTTCTTTGGTTTTAGTCGTTTTAATAAAAAATAAACTAGTAATGAAATAATAACTTACAATAACTTTTTGTTGCATGATAAAATTTTTAGTATCATTAAATTTAGTCTTTTTGTAGGTTTTTATATCAATTTCAATGGATTGATTATTTTTGCATGCTTAGGATTAAAAGTTGTACATTTGCATATTTATTATTAAAATTGCATTTTGAGAAAATTATATCCTTTTAGAAAAATTACATGTTTTAGAAAGATTGCACTATAGCACATTCTCAGAAAGTTGCACTTTTTAGAAAAATATATATTAATCTTTTATTAAAAATTGCAACTTCTTAGAAATTTTTCATTTCTTTTAAAAATTGCATCTTTCTAGATAAAATTTACATATTTCATATATAGGTCACATATCTTTGAAGACTATGATAGGATTGTATACTTTTTATTAGATTTGCATTTTTTTTTTTTAATTAGGCATGTCAGGAATTTTTAGTGAAAACTGAATTTTATTACTTAGTTAGTTTTTCATTAAATAAAGAATCTTTAGTAGATTTCTTTTCCATTGTTTAAACATCTTTTCCATATTTAGTTATCTATTCCATGGTTTAGATATCTTTTATATTTGGGCATCTTTTTTATAGTTTAAACTTCTTTTTCATGGTTTAGGCACCTTAAACATATTTTCTACATCAATTGCATATTTCATGAAAAAGTACATTAAGCACTTTATGATTTTTTTTAAAAGCTTTTGTCACATTGTTAGTTTTCCTAAAATAAAAATACTAACTTGGAGTCATTTTTAAAATTAAGTCTTTAGGTTTTTTTTTATAGGAATAAAAATTAGTATTTCCTTTTATAGGATTTTTCTTAATAAAAATAAATTGGTTAGAAAATGTAAACTTAGCTTGTTTTCATAAATAAAATTTGTCAACCTATTAAATCTTTTTTAGGAAAATGAGAACTACAGTCGGTTTGATCTTAATTAATGAGTACATAGGGACTTTTAGAGCAACCGTAAAATTTGTAAATTTTTTTATTTTATTTCATTTTTTAGGGAAAATTCGTAATAAAAATAATTTAAAAAACTCATTTTTATGCATTTTTAACATTTTTGTATATTTCCATTCTTTTAGAAAAATTCCACAAATAAAAGTCCATTAATTAGTTTCTTAAATTTTTACATGGTGATTTTTGTCTTAATAGGTTAACCCTCGAATTCAAAATTTTTTTTTTTGTTAAATTTTTTGAAATATTAATTTTTTTTAGAAAATCCGTAGACTAGTGGCTAAATTAAAATTTTCCTACTCGAAAACCCTAATTTGACTTTTTACTAGTCTAACTAGTTGACGACTCCAAAACAGAATATTTTTTAGACATTTTTTCTTAATTTAATGTCAAGTAATATTAAGCAAGTTAGATTTAATATAAGTTAAATTAAGGAAAACTGAAATAGGATTCAATAAGGACTTACCCTAATTGGACATATAAATACTCCCTATTGTAATAGCCGCATTAGCAGTTAGATTTGATATTAAGACATTTTCCCCTTTGAGTTAAGTATTTTGCTTACTCTTCTCACTCTTATCTAGCACATTGTGAGTATGGACTAGTGGCGAATAAGCTCTTGTCACATTTGTGTGTCATATTAAGTGTAACTTGAGCTCGTGTAAAGTGTTGGTGCATTTTATCCATAGTTGGTACATAAGAATCCTTGCTCAAAACTACAACTATCATCTAGTTTTCAAACCATCTTACAATTCGAGCCTACCACTCATGTGCTACCACTACTCATGTATCCATCCACAACAATGTCCATATCATTAGCCATCACCTAAGTAACACTTCTTAAATCTACCTAAGTCGTCTTAATACAAAACCCCCATCAGGCGGGTCTCGCACAATCATTAGGTGCCTCATCAACCCACTAAATCCTACTATTAGGAGGTCAAATTCAAGCATACGCATTATAACAATTAAAAAGCTAAGTTTAATTTAATTCAAATTGATGAACTACACCAGATAAGCACAACAAAATAAGCATGTCTTCCTACTTGGATCCAAAGAGCAACCTTTACTATTTCTGGTGTCTAAACCAATAGTAAGTTTAAAATCAACACATAATAATATTAAAAGTAATGTTTAGAATCTACTTTCTAAAAGGTTCTCAAAATCTTACTTGAATCTTCAGTTCAATTGTTGTTGTCTACATTTTTAGAATAATTTTAAAACCTTAAGATGATCTAGATTTATTTAAGTTATGATTTAGAAGACTAGAAAGCAAGGAAAGAAGGTAGAATAAGTATACTGCCAAGAATCACAAATGTGAACTTTGGTTGTAGTTCTTGTTCTTGTATAGTAAAAAGATCATGAGTAAGGATCACGACCAAAGATCACAGCCATAGACCTTAGTCACGATCCTCTCATCCTAAGTTTTTCTTCTCCTCTTTACATATAACTCAACATGATCCCTTCGGAAAGAACACAATCATAACTATAGCCATGGTCCTTAGTTGTGTTCCCCTCGAACATCAATTTCCTCCTTCAAACACCACTTTACATCATCTATTCACCAACAATCACAACCCTCGACACAGCACCCAACCTCTACATAGCCAGTAACAACCCCTCAAACACCAAGATCAGCCAATCCATTGATTCAAACACACACAAAATCAACTTTAACCTATTCTATTTACATCAAACTAACATAAAACTTCAGATTCAAGGGTAATTACATGTTTCCTCATTGTAAAGATACTCAAGGATCAACTTTACACCTTCACCATGCTTTAAATCATTGATTCCATCAAATTTATCACTCTTTTCCATGGAAAATGTATATTACAATATCTACTAGGGTCAACATACCATGTAATTGTGTTTTCATAGCAAATTGGTCCTTTTCTTATCATTTCCAACACTCGAGGTTCAAGGATCTAAATTTTAGTGCTTTAATACTCAAGACAATAAAAAAAGGTCTTATTGGTTTAAGAAAAGTTTTAAATAAGGTTAGGGTTATTAGGGTTAAGGAGGGGTTTCTAACTTCTATTTAACTTAAATGCCTTTGTAAGCATTAGTCAAATACATGCAATACCAAAGCCCCTCTATACCTTACTATCTTTATTTTATTTAAATTCCTTTTTTTTTTATTTTTCAAAACTTTACATTATGTTTGATCTTTTTTTTTTTCCTTAAATTTTAGGTACACCTATCATGAGTATATATCAATCTATGTTACTTTAATGAGGAAGAAGTGGTATTATAAACAATAGGTTAAGAACTTCTTGATAGAAGTGTTTTCTTTTTCACATAGACAACAAGTTTATTTTATAGTCTAAAACACATATGCTATCAACTTAAGGAACCCACATTACAATATAATACCGGTTTAAGAATTTTGAGAATGTTTTATAACTAAGGAACTCTCTATACAACAAATTGAAAGAATAGCATAGTGAAAAAAAAAAGAATGGTCGATGTCCTTTCTTTCTGTTGTTTGAAAGAGGAAAAGATCATGAAATTTAAGAAAAAAATCCCAATTGAGTTAATAGTTAAGCAAGTTTGGCATTAATTAGAAATGGAAAAATTGTTAAGTTTTCAAATTAGAACCTAGGCAAATGAATTTTATCAAATAAGAATAGGAGCTTTTAAAGGTTTAATCAAACCAAGTGATTGAAAAGAAAATATAGGTAAGGAGCAATCCTAAGGAGACTTAGTATAAGGAAAATGATTATTATGCTAAGGGATTAGTCATGAAAGTTACCTATTGAACATGTGTTAAAAGATTATTAGAAAACAAAAAATTCATGATTCGATATCCAATTGATGAACGATTGCCACATCTATTGTGCAATGTTTTTCTATTGAAATCTTCGCTACATGTATCATTACTCTTAATATAACACCTTATTTGCAATGAGAGGAAGAATTAGGGGGGAAAATAAGAGGAAAAAACTAGAAATGAAAAAGAATCATGAGAATATCTCATTCAATATGTTGAATAACAATGGGAAAGAGAATAAAAAAAATGATAATTATTACTAAAAACTAAATGAGTTATAATGTAAAATTATTAATAAAGAAGGTATAATTATTATTTGATTTTGCTTTTTTATTTTTTTAATTTTCAAAAATTTTATTTTGATTTTATTTTTTTAATATTTTATTGTATTAATTATTTAATAAAAGTATATAGAATAATCTAAAAGTGTCATATAGCATAGTTAATGAAAAAAGTTAACTGCAAATTAAAAGAGTACTTGTTTGAAAACTTTTGTAGTTGTTGAGAATTTAAATAAAAAAATTTAAAGTGCTGAGGACTCAAATAGAAAATATATAAAAGTTTGAGTTGTAAATCTGTACTTTTCTTTTGAACTAATCAAAAGGTGTTATGTGTCATAGTTAACAAAAAACTTAATGACAAATTCAAGGAAGATTTATTTGAAAACTTTTGTAAATGCTGAGTACTTAAATAGAAATTTTGAAAAGTTAAGAACTTAAACAAAAACTAGACAAAAGGTTGAGTCCTAAATTTATACTTTTTCCTATATGAAAATGACAAAGGAGAGAGGATACAATAGGAAATTCAACAATTTTCTTCTCAATTTCTCTCTCTCTTTCTCCAATTTTAGGTAATATTAATTAGTGGGAGCTAAGGAATTATGGGACATTTAGTATGCAAGAATGAAGTCGAAATGAAGTCATCGTTCTAAATCTATTCCCTTTTCCATTTTATAAGTTAGGAAGCTAGAATAGATGATTCTAGCCTTAAAGGAGAATTAGATTCTCACCTTCGAGGGGATAGAATCGATTTTGTTTCATCTTCATTAATAGAGACATACAAAAATAAGCTATTGTAGAGGGCTAAATCCACAATTGGTCTTTAAGCCCATTACTTAATTAGATTTGATTCTTTGGATTAAGGTGATGTGATCTAGAGAGTTAAGTCCGTATATTTGAGATGATTAAGGGAGATTTGATATAATTAGTTTGGAGTATTGTCAATATATGGCTTATAATAAATAAGGCCTTATTAGGCCTAAACCCACAAAAGAGAGTCCATTTGAGGTCCATAAAAAGAAGGGATCAATTCAACCTATTGATTATCATCACGATTCGGCGGATGAGATCAATGGACAACTTCTATAAGTATCCTCGTCCCTCCCTCATTTAGACATAAGAGAATCCTAACTAACATCATTGTGCTATTAGATACCCTACTTAAATAGATTAAACACTTAAATTAATGGAAAAAAACATACCCTGTTTATTACTTACAGTAGAGTTTGATGTTATTCAACTCCTTTACCTAACACATCCTATGTTAGAGTCTTATTAAGATCACTTACTCCTACTCTCTACTATTTACTATTTGATCATCCTACAAGTGTCAATCAAGGCATTCCCTTGGTCATGTATAGCTCAATAGTTACATAGCACGTATGTAACCCTCACGTTCGAACCTTTGTACCCATATTATTTGCAACTCCACTAGGGAAGGAGGACTTGACACTTACATGATGGTATACCTCTAAGAGCAAAGCTTGTTAACCCTACTGGTAGTTGTAATCAAAAGTTCAATGCCACTACTATTAAAATTGACTAAAATTCACATGAAGCTAGAGATATGAATCAAGGAGAGGGTGTATAAGCCTTAACAATGTGCAACTAATACATTAGCTTTAAAAAACAAACTGAACATTGAATGAACTTATGGAGATGTTCACCAATGTGCACCTGCTTTAGCTACCTTAGCTATCACACAATAGGTGCAACTTCTTCCAATCCTGCTAATGTGGTACAATAACCTACCTCATAGGCACCTTAGCTACTTAATCCTTCTCCTACCATTGAATAAGACAATCCTATAGTTAAGGATTGAGTTCCTACTTTAGAGATTGTGCTTACACAATGCTCTTTACTTGAAGAAAAGAGTCAATAGATCCAAATTAAGAGCTCTTTTATTACCCAAAAAATTCGGGGCTCTTGGTCCTCACACATTACTGTACGTATTACAATCGTTGAATTCATGAATCTTATACCTATGAATCCTACATTTGTGAACCTTATGCATATGAATCATACTGTTGTAACGTTAGTAAGGGCAAAAACACCTACTCAAAGGGGTTCATTTCTAACGAAGTAGGATATAGATCGGTATTTGAAAGAAATATAAGCAAAATCCATAATAAAGGTACTAGAGCTAAGCTCCCATACCATTAGTGCATTGTTACAAAGCCATACACCAAGGATTATGTTCGCTAAAGTTCATTTTGTTAAATGGCAAGAAGAGAAGTGCTAACAAGCACTCGTTAAAATTATTGAAACATTGGAAGTGTATTGACTTGGTGATGACTTGAAGTTGAAGGAGTTCTCTGTATACTTATTAAAAAGGCATATATATGGTATGTTAATCTTCCTTTAAGATTAGTCAATTCATGGGGAAGTATGTTCAAGATGTTCTTGGAGAAGTTCTTTTTCATTGAGGAGAGTCTCACCCTTATTAACATGGGTCAAATTTGACAAAAGTCTAAAGATGATTGATGGAATATATCAAACATTTTAAAGAACGCTCACTCGATATATAAGACACCCATGATGAAAGGGAGCTTGTGAAGATAAGCATCTGGGGAATACTTGTCGAGTGTATTGTACACCTAGGGAACCTTTCCCTTGCCTCATTTGCCATGTTAGTTGAAAATGCACAAAGGAAAAATAACCCAATAAGATAATGAAGATGTGAGAAGGCAAGATTTAACAAATGCACATCATTAGTAGATTTAACCCAAGAGGAAAATCTTAAAAGAGTAAAGAAATCTATATGTGAGAAGCCTACAAGCACTAAACTATTTTTGGCATACCCATGCTTAAAGGGAGAAGTGTACATACCGTTCAACTAATGGCTACATGATGGAAACATTAGACACCTAAGGGTTAAGTGCTTATCAACAAATGAAGAAAAAGAGTAACCTTGAGTATTATAGATTTCATAGGAATATAGGTCACCCAATGAAAGATTGTTGGAGTTTGAAGAAAATATTTAATAAATGGGTTTAGAGCAAGGGATTAATTATTGAAGAGACAATAATGTTAGTAATAATCCAGTTCTAGTTCATAATGTCCAGCGTAATGCTACAAATGTTATCATCCATGACCCTACAAAGATCGAAGAAATAGATTTGTAGCCAACTAAGGCACATAAAGATAGAGGTGTAAGACTCAAAATTAAAGAAAATCGAGATGATAATACCATCTTTGCTTTGTTGAAGACTTCTAATGTTAGGAATTTTTTTTATCTACTCGATTCAAATGAGGATGCTTAACTCAAGGTAGTGACTGTACTCATGAGGATTACACAAGTTTAATATGAAAAATATACCACAATACATCCTATAAATCAAATGGTATCATTGAATGATGGTGCAATTACGTTTACTAATGCTAATATGTGGATAAGGAATCCCAATCACAAGTACCTTTTATATGTGGAAAGCGTACTCAATAAGAAATTTGTTGATAATGGATATTCATTTAATGTTATGCCAATGTCTACTTTCAAGACTATAAAGATAGACATTTGACACTTGATAAAACATCTCATCATACTAAATAACTTTTACGAGTCTTCTACATAGAAAATAGAGCGTATTAAGGTAGACTTCAGAGTTAAACCAAAGGTAAAACATCTTAGGTTTAGGGCGTGACAAAAAGGGAACACATTTTCCAAATATTGTAGTTTCTATTCTGTATTAGATGATAATTTGCTACCAATTTAGTTTTATCTATTTTGAGATTTCATCAATTTTTAAGGAATTTTCCTATTTTAAGTAATTTTTGGTCATTTTGACAATGGGCAATAGATCATAATATGGGGTTCAATTCAATTTTGCTATCGAATCAAAGCGAGTTACATTTTATGATTCAATTTACAACTCCCTTTTGAATGAAAAAGTTGTTTGAATGCTTTAGGAAGTTGAGTTGAACTGCTTTAAAACAATTTGGTATTCATTTTTTCCTCCGCTTATCATCTCTTTTATGGTTATATTCTGACATATTGTATCTTTCATAATTAAATTGATGTTTTACTCCCTAGTCATACTACTAGAAAGAGATGAAGTACTTTTTACCTTTAAAGGACCATATATCAAGTGGTGTGAAGATTGCAACTTTAAGATGAGAACAATTTAGATTTAATAACAGTAAAATAGAATAAATTAATCAAAACAAAATGATTGATATAGAAGATAAAGTGAATAATCTCTTATACAGGTTAGAAATTTTTTCCATTATCTTTTTTCAAGTAATGCAATTCAATTCGATTCAAAGAGGTTCAATTCTCTTAGGTTTCAAATTGAACTATTTCAAATGGTTTTGGTAATCAAAACAAATCGTATTGTAAAAAGAATCACATGTGATTTAATTCAATTTGATTCGGTTTAGTTAAGAATTTTATTTGGTTCGATGAACATTTCTACAAATAAATAGCTCCTTTACTATCTTTATTCTGATTGAGCAATAATTCACATCCTCTCCATTGTTATTAGAAAAGCTCTTAAAGGGCATTTATGCTTATATATTTATTTTGTTTGTTTAGATATTGTTTATTAAAAACTTGACAATTTTATTTTAACCATTAGTACTTTTGTCCACCAAAAACCAATTTGGGTTATGATTATTTTTGCCAAATAAATTGCATGGAATGACATCTTTTGATGTTCTCATGCTGGCATACATCCGGTTATCTATCCATTTGGACAAAATAAAATGGAAAAGGGAATCTATTTTCCTGTTTTTCCTTTCCGAACAATTTGGATTCACAATGACCATTATAGTATTCCTTATGCTAAGATTATTGTAGTTTAATGGCACTGTCATTAATCTCTTATCGGAATAAACTAGAGTTCGAGTCCTTTCTCCCTATAGTTTGACACCAAAAAAAAAAAAAAATCTAATATTTCTCACAACTTGTATCTTTTCTTGAAAATAGGTTTTTATTTTATTTTATTAGCAAAATGAAATATCTATTGAAGGAACATTTTTCATATGTTATTTTCTTAATTTGAACCTTTTTTGTATTTTTATTTTTGTTTTACCTGTGTCATTTCCAGGAATTTTAGGAGTGGTCAAAAGATGAAGATTGCATTATTGGCGTATGTTTGGAGTTGGTGCATATTTTATGGTATGATAATCCATTTTTCTTTCAAATTGACTACTAAATATTTCATAGATGGTTTACTAATTGATATTGTGTTGCAATTGTAATAATAATTGGATTTTTCTTTGTTTTAATGGATGATTCTAGCATTGACTTAAATAAAATAAGTCCATCCCCTCCTCCTCATTATTTTGCGTCTGGCTTAAGCTTGTTATCATAAAAAGCAAGAATTGAAATTTTGTACAATTTAATGAAATTTTGTACAATTTTATATAATTAAATGATAGTGTTTATACCATATTTTAAACTATTCATAAATATACATTAATATGAATAATTTTAAATCAAATGCATATGTACCATGGGGGCTAGTCCGTATGATAAAAATCATTTTCACGTTACCAAAAGGAAAAGTTGAATCTCATGTAAGTCAATAAATAGACACGCGATGGAAGAAGGAGGGTTGGAAATGATGAGAGAAACGCGGTTTGTAATCAGGACGATTATATAATTGGAGAAGAAGGGAGGTGCCAATTTACTTTAGTTAAGTGAATATTAAAATTATTAGTAGGAAAATATTTATTTATTATTATAATTATATTACATTTTATATATGCAAAAGGATTTTATTAATGATTTAACAAGCAATAATTTCTAAAGTTTAATAGAATGAAAAAATTCATTTCAAATATGATTAAAAATAATTGATACACTTCATAAAAAGTTAAAAAAATCTAAATATTTACTTTTTTATTATGCATATATATTAAATGAAATTTAACTCTTAATTTAGAAAAAAATTATATCAATATATAAAACTTATGTAATTTTTGTTTTTAGCAAAAATAAATTGGAAAAAAATAATTGAATAAGAAACTACAAGTAAAGAAGAAAGAGCAAGGCGATATAAATATAAGTATTATACTTTGTATGATTTTTACATTAGTAATACTAAAAAAAAAAGTATATCATTTTGAAAATAAATTATTAGATAATCAATTATTCAATAATACATATTCATTTTCATACATTAATTGTAAAAGAATTTACTAAATTAAGTCATAGAAGTGGTATTGTTTATTAATACTTTATGTAATAAAACCAAAATACTTGTAGCATGAATAATGTAATTGTTTATATGGTATTACTTATAAAAAAAATAGTACTTTAAGAGAATTTATTTAGTTGTATATGATTCGTAATTAATGAATTTAATGTTATTGATTATTGTGAAAAAGAAAAGAGGTTCAATACATATAAAAGAACAAATATTATTTAAGTAATAAATGCATCTTAAAAAAAAGTAAATGATAAACATGTTATTTAAACCAATACCTTATATTTATAAAATAAATACTTAACCACTACACTATGCTTTATTTTACATTTTATTTTTTTATTTAAAAAATATATATATATTTGAAAAATTTTAAATATAACTTTTTTCAAACTTCGGGACCGGAACCTTAGCCCTAGGCCCGCCGCTGGTAATAAGGAATCTGCGGCTCAATTGTGTGTTCGGGTGGAAGATTTTTTAAATAAAGGGAAAGAGAAAGTTATAAGTGAATAAGATAAAGCTTAGAAAGCGTAGGCTGAAAAATTAGTGAAGCACGTGGAAATTAATGAGTTGCTGTAAATTGTATATTACAATAAAATAAGACGTGGACAACTGAAGCGGGAGGGGCCGGCGGAGAAGCAATGAACCAATCAAGGAATATCTATGGTGGCACTAAAGCGGCAAGCCAAGTGGGACACGAGCGCAATAGAATCCACTGGACTTTTCTTTCCAAGTGTAAAATACCGGTAAATATTAATAAAACACTAACACAAAAAAAAAATCAACCTTCTGTTATTATAATATATTAATAAAGAAGCAGCTGCACCGTATATATTATGAAATAAATTCATTAGCATAATGAATAAAATTATAATAAATTTTATTTTAATAATTATAGTGATTTTTTTGCCATGTAAGGGAATAGTTCTGAGTTTTTAGAAAGGGAAGTTTTAATATAAGTGAAAAAATGGGGTTGAGAAATATATAGAGAAGATTTGTACAATACGATTAATAATAGAAGAGATAAATAATATAAAGATAAAAAGTGGATAAAAAAATAAATACACAAAATAATTGATAAATGAGTTAATGTCATAATTAGTACCCCAACTATATCATTTTTTTTTATTTACTACCTATACTTACAATTATTCAATTTAACAACTAATTAAAATTTTCCTTATTACGTTAGGTACTTCCTATAACTCCATTTAACAGCATTAGTTGACGTGGATTGATCAACAAGTGGATGGCCAACACATGTCACGAACAATGACTTAAATGCATCACTCGCCACATCAAATGCCAACTGGGTATCCATGTGGAATGCAAAAAACGAAAAAGAAAAAGAATTAATTGACTAAGATTAAAAACAAAGGAGAACCTAGATGTACAGACATTACTCATATCCTGCCATCGAAAGTAAAGAGGAAGGTGAGGGATGGAGAAGATAGAAACCTTAAAGCCTTTTCTGTCACTAAAGAAGCCATTAAACCCGAAATTAGCTTTCGTGTAGGTTAGAATCAGTGGACCACTGTACTGTAGGAACCCTAATCAGCAATGGATCCTACAATTCCATGTAAGCAACTGTTGGGAAACCCTAAGCGGCTCTACTACTGTTGGCCTTTTGGTGCCACACGAAGACTTTGTTGCACAAGACGACAAACTAAGCGGAATCTTTTAGTGAACATGTCAGCATCTGAACCTAATGCAAATGGAAGGTACATTTTTCAACTTGCATGTCTTTTATGCTATAGTTATTTGACTAAATTCATATTACAGAAAAAGCATGTTGTTGTGGTATAATAATTAAGAATGTGAAATTCGTGTGATTATTTAAACTATTTCACTTAAGAAAGAAATCGTTTTCTTGTGATATTTGTGGCATCCCTATGAAAGCACAATATTAAGGTATTGTAATTAAGAATATGATATTTGACTTGTTATTTAATATATTTCTATTAAGAAAGAAAATCATATTTCTGTGGTAGTTGTAGCTTCACAAGACTCTATTGTGTTTCTTAACCCGTTGTTGCAATAGGTCATGCTTATCAATTGTTACGTTGTTTATAATGTAGGGTAAACCTACTAATACATGTAAGCGGCCGGTTTGAAGGGAAAGGAGTGACTAAGCAATACACCGAAAGCAAACATATTGGGTGGATAGTAAATGTTGAGAAAATCAGTGAGTCGAAGCTCCTCTACTTCCTAAGTGACTTCGGATTTATAAATATAGAGAAAATCTACTTTTTGATTTTGGGGAAAAGTATAGTAGATGGATAATGGCCCTTACAATGCTATGGTTGTAATTGTTGGGGTCCATCGTAGAGGTGAAATATATGTAGTGCATGCTGATGGTCAAGTCACTCAAGATGGGGTGGAAGGTAATGTACGTGGTGAGTATGATTCAGATTCACAAGAGGAAGAGGAGGTTATAGAGGTAGATTGTTTGTTGGACGACAATGACAAGGAGGTGCTTGCTGTACATCTAAAGAAGAAGTCGTTCATGGCAAATAAAGGCACTTACAGGATATAGGGTTTCCATATCGACGTTGATACTCTATTTAATGGTGACAAGGAAGAGATTTGTAAAGCAAAGGAAGAAAGTGATGGGGATAAGGTAGTAGAGACAAACACTGGTGAAGTTGAGAATACGTTTACTGATGATGAGGGTAGTTTTTATATAGGTTCCAGTGATGAGAACAAGATAGAAGGTGAAGCAAGACCAAAAAGGAGGAAGAGCACTAAGAATCATTTTGATCCAAGCATAGATGTCCCACATATATGTATGGGGACGGTATTTCTGAACAGAAAGCAATTTAAGGAAGTAATGACCAATTATTCTAGGCATTATATGAGGGACTTGGCTTTGAAATTGAATGATAAGAGGCGAGTTCAATTCAAGTGCAAGAACAGGACATGCCCATTTGCCATCTATGCATCTTATGAGTTCTCGACCAAGGACTTTGTTGTGAAAACATTCAATGATAAGCATAATGCATGCTGTAGATCATCATTTAAGAACTCCTGAGTGACCTACAAAGTACTTGCAAAGCACTTCTTATCACGATTGAGAATCATGCCAAAGATGACTCCTATTGAAATGAAGAAGCTTGCTAAGGAAGAGTTGAGGGTACAGGTTATCTATAGCCAATGTCGATATGTAAGAGAGCAGGTATTAAGTCAAATACATGGGAAATTCAAGATGGAAATTGATCATTTATGGGACTATTCCAATGAGCTGAGGAAGAGTACAAAGGGTTTACTAAATACTGTGGAAATTAAGGCACAAAGGCCTAGTCTAGCTCATCCATTGTACTTTAAGAGATTGTTTGTTTGTTTGGATGCTTGTAAAATGGCGTTCCTCGAGGGATGGAGGCTAATCTTAGGTCTAGATGGATGTTTCCTTAAAGGCGAGCTAAAGGGCAAGCTATTAAGTGCCATTGCACGCGAAGCAAATGACTAAATGTATCCACTGGCCTGGGCTTATGTGGAGGGAGAAAGCTTCCATAGTTGGTCATGGTTTTTAGGTGAGCTACATCCATTAGTTGGATTGGGTGTTGCATCAGGCTTCACTATTATCAGTGATATACAGAAGGTAAAACGATTCATCTATTAGTTATCTACCTATGTAAGTTGTTTATCGATTACAAACTTGTTTTTCCTTAACCCTCATGCAGGGGTTAGAGTAAGCCATTAGAGAGAATTATCTACTGGTGGAGCACCTATTCTATGCACAACACTCCTTTGCCAATTAGAGGAAGAAACATAAAGGGAATGAGCTACAATGTTTGTTTTGGGCCTCATGTAAGTCGATGACGATTGGTGAGTTGTAGGAAATTATTGATCGTCTTCGGCAGTTGAAACCTGAAGCAGTCGATGACTTGATGTGGAAAAATCCTAAGCATTGGTGCAAGGTTGATGGGAATCAGGTTACCGGGCCTCTTACTCGCAATTGAGCTTAAGGACTAGAGAGGCTAGCACGACGAATCCTCTTGTTCTAACCAACCCCTACTAAGGCTTATTACTTCCTTGCCGAGTCACCCTAAATGCCGTGTCGTTTGACCACCCATTGCTCTGTGGTATGCTGAGTTGATGAATACTCTCCAATGTTGAGCCAACCAATTACTCAGCATCTTCCTTACTGAGAAGCCGAGAGAGAGAGAGAGACTAGACTGACTAAGCCATCCATGCTTGAAAAAATCCATCTCTCCGTACTTTTTGTCTGTATCTCCTAACAACCTTGCCAATACAGCATCACCATGTGTATAGTATCATGTGTAGAATCTATACCACCAATGATTGTTTTCCTTGTATATTCATTTTTACTCTTTTGTATCTTGTACATTGCTTCTTTAGGAAATGTCCTTTTTGTCTTTTCTCTTTTTAGACAAGTTACCCTAACTTATAAGTATAAATACCCTTATACTTGTGGCTGTAAGAGGACATATCACCTTTAATACAATTAAGTACTTTTCTTCCTTACGTAAACACTATTGTTTACTCTCGACATCGCTCTTATCATTTCCCTTAAATAAGGTTATGTGACGAGTAATCTCATTGGACCAATTCGTATATCATATCCAATTGTACCATAAGTCTTTGAAAGTTCCATTGGTGCGTCATATCCTATAGAGCTATTCATGGGTTTTGCTTACTATTTTCATTCTTCATTTCTTTACCCTTTCATACCTTTCCCCATTATCCCTTTTCAAGATTTCTACAAACTTAGACCCATTCAACAACCGGCCTTATCTGTTCTTGGTTATGGTTTGCATCATCTTGATATTAGAGCAGAAGTTTTGTATGAGCTGTAGTTAGATCTTCCTGAATTCTATTATACTCTGTTTTGTATGTGAGAAATAAAGTAAGTTATTGTATTCATTTGACTACTATGTTATTAGTTATTCACTTTCTAAAGTGTTTGTTTGAATTTGAATATATAAGGAAAAATGATAGACCCAAGTATAAATGTTAATGCTAATGATGATAGTGGAGTTGTCCACCATAGACGACAATCTAAGGAAACTCCTAAAAGTACTGACGAGAGACTTTATGAGGTTGTTAACCTCTTGGTAAATCTAACCCAAGCTATTCATGCCCTATCTTGCCGACCCATTGAGGCTCTGCAAAACATTCCATAAGCTACTTAGCCTGTTAGAGGTCAAAACCCAACTTGACCAATTCGAGGTGGAGGAGTTGGTGGATGAGTAAGGCAAAGGATGAACTTAAGAGAGCTTAATGAGGAAGAAAAAGAGTATTTTAAAGAGGAGCATGTATGAGCCCCTAAAGCATCCAACCATGTGAAGCTTTAGATTCCGGGTTTTATTGGATCTAGGAATGTAGACTAGTATCTGGATTGGGAAGAAAAGGTAGAGCGTATATTTGATTACTATTAATATAAGGATTATGAGAAAGTGAGAACTGCTACTATTGAATTTTCCGGATATGATGCCATGTGGTGGAAGAATTTTTAGGCTATGAGAAGAAGAGAGGAGTACTGAGAGATTAACACCCGGTCCAAGATGAAGAGAGTGCTTAGAAATAGATTCGTGTCAAAAACTTATCTCCAAGATGCTTTCACTTGGCTTCAGAAGCTAAGACAAAGAGGTCGAACTATTGATGAATATGTTCAAGAATTCCAAATGCATATGATAAGATGCGAAGTGGAGGAACTACCACCTTAAACAATCTCAAGGTTTATCACTGGGTTAAGAGAAGACATCCAAGACATTGTGGAGCTCTAACGATTTGACATAATGGATGAAACTGTTAGGATTGCCCAATGAGTAGAGAGTTAGAGAAGGAGTTGAGTAACGACCATAATGCCGACTACTCGACCCAGACAAGCAAGTCACCAGACTCTACCGAGTACCGAGCTAAGTAGAAGGGTTGATGTCAGAGCCGAGCAGAAAAGCTAACTAGATGATGCAACGCTGACCCGAACGTATGAAAAGGGGCAAAGGTTTGGTAAGAAGACTAACCAAATCAAGTGCTTCAAGTATCAAGGGTTCAAACATATGGCTGCTTAGTACCCGAACCAAAGGACAGTGGTCATTAAGGGAGACATCCTGAAGTTAGACATAGAGAGTACGAATGAGGAACCCGAAGAGGATGTTCTTGCCGAGAATGAGAATGCCGAAAAAGGATTGATTGAGGAAGACGTGTATGACAAGAAACTTTTGGCACTAATCCGAGCAATGTAAGTGTGGCAACATTACTTATTGCCAAGAGAATTTATCATATATACTGACGATGAATCGTTGAGGTACCTCTGAAGTCAAACCAAGTTATTAAAGCAATAGGCAAGATAGGTTGAATTCCTTAAGGGTTTCAATTTTGTAATTAAATATAAGCAGGGAAAGAGCAACGTAGTTGTAGATACTCTTTCGAGGAGACATGTGCTTTTATCAGAACTGCAAACCAGGCTATTTGGTTTCATAAGTATCAAAGAACAATACTCCAGTGATCTACACTTTGGACCCATAATTTTGCGATGCATGGATGGGAGGACAGTTGACGAGTATTATGTAAAGGATGGCTATCTGTTCTGAGGAGGGAAATTGTATGTGCCAACTTGTTCCCTATAGGAATTATTAATCAGGGAAGCTTACAACAAAGGACTCTACAGACACTTTAGGGAGAGAAGGACCTGTGAACTATTGAAAGGCCGATTCTTTTAGCCGAGAATGTGGAGAGATGTTCATCGAGTAATCAAAAGCTGTACTGTGTACAAAAAGGCCAAGTACCAAGCCAAATAAGGGAAAGTGATGCCCCTACCTATTCCAACGAGGCCGTAGACTGAATTAAGCATGGACTTTGTTCTCGAACTACCAAGAACTGCTTAAAGAAAAGATTCTATAATGGTTGTCGTGGATCGGTTCAGTAAGATGGCACACTTCATGCCCTGTAACAAAACTAATGATGCCTCGGCTATTGCTTCTCTTTTCTTGCTAGAGTTTATATGGATACACCGCATGTCGAGAAGTGTAGTCTTCAACAAAGACCCGAAGTTCTTAAGCCATTTCTGGAGAACCCTATGGCATCGGTTAGAAACCAAATTACTCTTCAGTACCTCCTATCACCCCCAATTTGACGGCCGAATAGAGGTGATTAATTATACGATGGGCTTACTAATCTCAACTGCAGTAGGTAAGAACTTGGTTGATTGGGACGTCTTCCTACCAGTAGTCAAGTTTGCTTATAACCTAACCATACATGACACCACTAAGCAGACCCCCTTTGAAGTGGTCTATGGATTCAATCTCGAGTTGCCTCTCAACCACATCCTTGTATTCACACCTGTACAAGAAGACCTCGACACCTCAACCAAAGCACAATCTCTTCAGCACATCTATGATAACGTCACTTGGCACATTGACCAAGCTGCCAGAAGAATGCGAGAAAGGACCAAAGGTAGGTCAGCCAAACAATTTGAGCCAGGAGACTTAGTATGGCTACACCTCAGCAAAGAATGATTCCCAAACAAAAGAAAGAATAAATTATCTGTAAGAGCGGAAGGACCTTTCAAAATCCTCTAGAAAATCACTAACAACGCTTACAAGCTAGAATTACCTAGGGATTATGGGGTTTCTGATACCTTCAACATTGCTGACCTTAGTTTATATTACCCTAATGAAGAACTGAGCGAACACCATCCGGATTTGATCCCAAATCCAAAACAACCTGGAAGGAATAATGGGAATCAAGTTACTAGACCTTTACCCGTAGCCGAGCCTAAGAACTAGAAGGGCTAGCACAACGAATCCTCTTATTCCAACCAACCCTTACCGAAGCCGAATACTTCCTTACCGAATCACCCTTAATGCTATACCATTTGACTACCCATTGCTCTGTAATATGCCGAGTTGATGAATACTCTCCAGCACTGAGCCGACCAATTACTCGGCATCTTTATGCCGAAAAGCTAAGAGAGAGAGAAACTGGACTGATTAGGCCATCTATGCTTGGACAAATCCATCTGTTCGTACTTTTTGTTCATATCTCCTAACAACCTTGCCAATGCAGTATCACCATGTATATAGTATCATGTATAGAATCTATACCATTAATGATTGTTTTCCTTATATATTCATTTTTACCCTTTTGTATCTTGTACATTGCTTCTTTAGGAAATATCCTTTTTGTCTTTTCCCTTTTTAGACAAGTTGCCTTAACTTACAGGTATAAATACCCTTATACTTGTAGCTGTAAGAGAATAGATTACCTTAAATACAATTAAGTATTTTTCTTTCTTATGTAAACACTGTTGTTTACTCTCAGCATCACTCTTATCCTTTCCCTTAAGCAAGGTTAGGTGACGAGTAACCTCATTTGACCAATTCGTACGTCATATTGAATTATGCCATAAGTTCTCGAAAGTTCCCGAAAGTTTCATTGCTGCATCATATCCTTTAGAGCTATTCGTAGGTTTTGCTTACTATTTTTATTCTTCATTTCTTTATCCTTTTGTACCTTTTCCTATTACTCCTTTTTGAGCTTTCTATAAGCTTGGACCCATTTAGTGACTAGCCTTGTCTGTTCTTAGTCATGGTTCACATCAAAGGCTATGTTTAGGCATGACACTATGTACGAAGTTGTAGACAACAACATGTCGAAGTGTTTCAACTCTATTGTGATTGAAGCAAGACACATGTCTATTATATCTATGATGGAGTACATTCAAAAGCAAGTGATGGAAATGATTGCAGATAAAATTGTTGGAGGCACTAAGTGGACTCAATGATTTACTCTGTGCATTTGCGTAAAGGTTCAGAAGAGAAAGATTACAAGTTTCAATTGCCACCCGTTGCCAAATGGGCACATGGAGTTTGAATTGTTACAGCTCACAGATAGAAATGCAGTTGACTTAACCAAGCAAACATGTAGTTGCAACTTATAGGGTTTTGGTGTGTCTAGGAGCTTAGTTATCACTAGGACTTATTGGGGCAGAATTGAACTGAAATGGGTCCTTTGAGATATTAAAGAAAATTAGAGGAAAACGATTCACAATCAAACAAGAGTAGCTGACATGAAGCTACTTGAAGGATGTGACAGCTTCGAAGGATGTGATTCACCAATAAACACAACACGACTTGATACCTCACTTGATATGACGCATAAGTTGATGTCAAAGTCTACCCGCTACTAATCCGGAGTTACTTGGCAAGATTAGATAAGAGTGTAAGGGGTATCGACTTGGAGAAGATTGTCTCACAAGAATAGAGTGTTCAGTATAAAGATAAAAGTTATCTCCGACTTAAAAAAGATATAAGATAGGACTATTTATAGTAAGTCCCTAAGGCAGCATTACAAATAAAGAAATTATAAGAAAGTATTTATAGAAAGGGGATTCCTAATACATATGAAAAGGGTAAAAAGGACAACAAACCAAAAATGGAAAAATAGTTAAATGTCAAACGAGGTGGACAATTGGTAGTGTAGCATTGGTTCTGTATGAATATTCTCTGACCACAACAGGCGAGAAGGGTCAAAATGTTGTAGCACTAAAAGGGTTAGGACGAAAGAGATGGTGGTATGCCGAGAGAAAACTACTCGGCCATTTAAGTGAGTCTCTTGTCACTCGACAAGAGATTCTTGGCAACAGTTGGTCAGAGTACTCAGCATAGGATCATCGGCAAGGGAATGGTTGACATCATCACTATTGAGTGTACAGATTAACGTATGACAATGTGGAGAGCTTAGGGAGTTCAACCACCTTTCTTCGATGTACAGTCTCTCGTCATCAATAGGTTGCCGAGAGAGAATTCTTCGGGAGAGAGATTAGAGGCCTCAGAAGCACATGCGAGTAATGGGACCGCTAACCGGCAATGCATCAGGTTTGACTGGCATTCCATGTACCCATGCTTGCACATGCATATTATATTTGGGCTAAAATGTAGAGGATTACATTAGCAGCTGGTATACACTGGAAAAATATAAGAAGACATATGAGCATGTGGTAATCCTTGTACCAAGCTCAAAGTTTTGGATTAAGAGCTCACAAGAGAAAATGTTGACTCCTATTCTAAAAAAAATGCTAAGGAGACCAAAGATAAAGAGTAATAGAGAGGAAGCAGAAGGTAACACACAATATAAGAGGCGATTATAGTCTATGACTTGTAAGTTATGTAGCAAGAAGAACCACAATTCAAGAGCATGTCCTAGTTATGAGAAGAAATCAGGGGAGGTAATTAGTAATTGCTTTCAAATTATTTAACATTTATAAGCCCTAAAGCTAAGCCAAGTAATCGTAGGTTTGAGCTTAAAACCCAAGGTTTAGGACGATTGGCTAAGGGATCCCATCAAACCCAAATTATAAACTATTTAGCAAAATACCAGTAAAAATGACCCTGTAAACTTAAATTTAAGAAAATAAGTAGTAAAATAGAAGACTATAAAATTTTCGAATTTTAAGCATAATAACTACTAATTACCGAAAAGGCAAAAAGTGTAATATAATAACTAATAAATTATTAGAGATAGATTATATGTATACTAAAAATTTTAGAATGACCAAAATAATATTTAGGAATGTTCACATGTATCCCACATGCATTTACGTGTAGATAAAAATACGCGTAATTAGTGAAATAGGCCGAAAACTAAGTAAATAATTAAAGAAAAATACAAAATAATTATAGAAAAATAAAAAAAAATCAGAAGAGGATAACTGAAGCAAGATCAGGTCGTGGCAGGTTCAAATCAGAAAAAGAAAAATTATCCAATAAAAATTGAACAAACAAAAAGCCAAAAATCAAGAAATTGAGGCAAAATCCCATCAAATTAATGCACATTAAATTCTACAATTGTCTATAAATAAGGAAAAAATTCCAGAAGTCATTTGGCCAGTTTGAAATCTGAGAAAAATCGAAACACTGAAAAAATCGAGAAAAAATCCAGAAAATAAAAAAAAAAAAAGAAAACTGTGCAGATTAGCAAGGTAAACTAAAACCACCACCACCCTACACTAGAACCACCGCCTGGACCGGCCGATAACCTTGGACCGGGTTTGGATGGCCAGAAAGCTTCGAACTGATTAGTCATTTATTCACCTCGATTTTTGTATAATTTTGTAAAATTAGTTATTTTGCCCAGAAAATTATGAAACTTGTTATTATGAGGTTTTATTGTATGTAGATTTAGGGAAAAATATTGATTTATTTTAATTATGTCTAGAAATATAGGGTCCTTAACAAATTGTTCAAAACCAAGCATGATTAAACCGAAAAATAAATAGGCTTAGGAGTGTAGTTTGGAGCTCAAAATTTTTCTGTAGGATGCTCATATGATGTAGAATAGTGCTATGAAGCCATTTTTTTAAAATTAATTTTCTAAATTTTTAAGTTAACTTTTAGCCCTAAAATGATGGTAAAATTGGGTGATTTAGGATTAATTAGGTGATTAGGATGTTAATTACTGATTTGGATCTTAATTAGATGTTTAGGGAAGTTAATCTCTGCAGTGGAACCCTAATCCTAGCCTTTAGGTACTAAGTATGGTTAATTAGGGAAATTAGGTAAAGAATATAAGAAATTAGGAATATGTAAAAGTGTAAATTAATAAATCTAAAAAAATAAGGTTATTTAGATAATATTATAATTGAAATCAGAAAAATAATAAATCTGAAATAATATTTAATTTTAAGTAAATATCTCAAAATGTAAGATTTTTACACATCGGGAATAAATCCGATACCACAATTAGAGTTAGCGTGTACCAAATAGTTTAGAATACCAAAATTACGACCCAATAAGATATTTGAATACTCGAGCATAATGTGATTAATGTCACATTAGGATTCGAGCTTAATTACGACTTAGGAATTAAAACTAGAATCTAGTTTAGGAATCGAATCCTGAAATAGAATACAACGAATTATTAATACATTATAGGTATACAGGAGGAAAATAAGTTACATTATGAATTAGAATAAGAATCCATAAAATATAAGTACTAAAAAGACCTATTTGCATTATAGGACACCCATAAACAAATCAGCTCGCAACTTGAGGATCGAGCGATCGAGCGATCGAGCAAATTCAAGTAAGTTGGGTTATTGCTTATTGTAATAGAGTACTAGTTTTGTAGTGCTCGGAGACTTAGGCTTGTATATGCTTGTGATTATAAATAGTTTACGCATATGTTTGATGTATCTGAGTTTGTGCTGAAATTTGTACTGTGAATGATTTTGTGACTGATTGAATTGGTATGAACTTGTTGAACACCCTAACCGGAATTTAATCTTAGTCGACCCTAATAACCGAAAATATCATGCATTGCAACCCGTTAGGGGATCATAGGACTCTCCAACCAAATACCGACCCCTTCGAAAGGGATAGCGCAGGATTGCAAAATGGTCCCTTCTTTATCCTCAGTCGAACTAAGTGACAGGAGAGGAGGTCGCGGCGGGGGTGAAGTCAATGGTTCGAAGGTAGTCGCGGGAGGAGCGAGGTCTCCATTGCACAAGCCTGGGTTTGGTTGTGAGCTGCTGCATAACATGGAACTCCTTAACCCGGATCGGAGCAAGTGAAATTTCTCTGATTTCACAACGGACCGGACTACATTGTGCGATGACACTTGATTGTTGCATTGCATGAAAATAATTGTTTGATAATCCTGTTTATGCTTGTATGCATTCATGAGTCTCCAATTCAACTTACTGAGCTGTAGTTGCTCATAACCTTATAGATCCTTTTGCAGGTTCTGATTTGTGATCACTACAAGTATTATGCCGCCCTACAATTACCCAGAGGTTAGTCTTTTTGAAGCCAGGGGAGTGAGGTCCAAGATATTTAGTAAAATGTGTAACTGGACTAACCTTATAGTTAAAGGTTAAAGACTGATAGTTATTCTGTAAATTAGTAGACTGTGGTGATTATGTAAATTTTCTTGGGAAGCTCTGTGGACTTATTTATAATTATATATGTTTAATAGAAATTTGTGATATTTATCATGATTGTAGTATAATTATTAATCGAACTGTTTACTTCAAAACGAGTGGTCGTCGACGCCTTGTGTAGATTATCTCTATGGTAGGAACTGTGAGGCCAATTTCTATCATAAAATGGTTTACACGGCGGGACTGTTGCGACTTCGCGACTTCGCGACTTCGGGGCATAACAACATTCTATAGTGCTTTGCTTAATGAGTTACTTATTGTCTGCTTTGTTCTGTAAAAGGGTAGAAGCAAAATTGCAGATAGTAGCATAACTAATAATCCAATATCTGGAGCACAAGTGAAACCTACTGAGGTGAGATTAGCATTATATATTCCATCCCTGTCTAAGCAATGTGTTGTGTTCTATAATTCTGTTTGAAATCCATAATGAGCATAATAGGGTAGATGGTCGGTAATCTACATTCCTTTATTACTTGTGCACTGTTATTAGCAACTTAGAAGAATTAAAGAATATAACAGTTTTGATCGAATAAGTATGTTTGTGTTGTCTATCTAATAGAAGGGGAAGAGCAAGATGGTACATCAAGTTATGTATAATAGTGCCTTAAGTAAGCCTGATATGATGAATAAGCCGAATGCAAAAGGCAAGTGAAGGTGTTTGTGATGTAAGTTTTTCCCTCGTTTTGTGCTATAAGTTTGTATATATTTGTTGGCTCTAAGGGTCCATGTTAGGTTTGTAATTTCACTTCTTAATGTAGCTTCCTATTATTAATTGATATGGAAAAAAAAAAAACTACATTGTTAGTATTATGTGGAATGGTTTACTTGTTGTCTTACATTAACTTTAAACATATTTATTCCCACAAAATACAGTAGGTCTTTAAATCTCACCATCCCCTTATCCCAACATCTCTACATTCAAGGAAAGAGTGTCAAGGTAATCTTATCGAATGGATGTCCCCAAGCTTTCCACCTTCAAAGCGATTTACTAATAAACATAATGTTCCCTACCATTGCACAAAATCACAGCAACAACCTGTGTGATAGGAGTCTGACTGTATTTCAACCAATGCTCTAGCTTATCCCACTAATGAAGTACAATCTTTAGGGGGAAATGGACAATGATCGTCTTTAGTAAGAACTTCAATTCTTGGGACTCATTTATTTGAATAATAATAATTTATAAGTTATTATCAACTGATGTCCATAACATGGGATAAGGAACAACAAATAAAGTTCGTGTTTCACCAAGCGGAGGAAGGATTAAAAAGGCTTGTATGAGTCATTTCTATGGATAGTGGCTTAACAAATAGATGACAACACATCAAGTGAAATTACAGTTTGATATGGACAAAGCATGCAAAGAGAAACAAGCCCAATGTGTGAAGTAAAGAGAGAAATTGACTCCGCATCATAAGAGTGATCGTTTGGTGATGGTTAATTTTTGTAAGAAGGAGTGATTCGAGACCCTAAATGTAAATCTAGCTAACTTAAGCAGCAAAGACAATGGTGCTAGTATCTTGACTCGAGAGAGTCGAATGAGTGACCATTGAAGGCATTAATATCAATGTATTCAAAATAAGTGTTTTCTTACTTTTTTAAATGAGGGGAAAAGAACCTCACTTAAAGGTGGTCAAATGTGGAATTTTTTTATGTAGGCCAATCACTACATTATGGTAATATATATTGTACAGGCTAAGAACATCACTTAAATGTGGCCAAATGTGGAATTTTTTTGTCCAGGCTAATTACTACATTATAGTAGTATATATTGTATAGGCCAAATATGGAGTCTTTTTTTGAATGTCCAATATCAAAGTAGTAAACTTTATAC
This sequence comes from Lumnitzera littorea, assembly GCA_024138015.1. NCBI lineage: Eukaryota > Viridiplantae > Streptophyta > Magnoliopsida > Myrtales > Combretaceae > Lumnitzera > Lumnitzera littorea. The sequence continues at coordinate 50,877,187 of JAMXBB010000002.1, forward strand.
AGGCCAAATGCAGCTCATTTTTTGTGAATAGCTAAGACAAAAGTGGCTATAATCTTTCGTATAGTTTATTGTGGTATAATCTAAGATTATGGTTCATGTCTTTTTTTAATGTCATTTTATAATTACATATTAGCAATCTGCATATTGTCAGAATGTTGGGTTGCTTCCACATGAAGTAGATAGGTTACTATATCAGTTTGGTTATATTTCATTTACTCTATGCCCATCAGAGATTCCATACATAGACTTCTTAGACTAGAAAAGCCATTGTGGGAGTAAACAATTAAGCTAGTGGATGAAGTTTATCATTACAATGTTTTTAAAAGTCAGAGATTGATATAATGTGAATAAACTTGTTGAAATTGATGAGAATACATGTGCGATGGACAATCAGATAATCCTCAAGCCAAACTTTATAAGATGAGAAGTTGCACAAATTGAAACTTCTATAATAACACCAACATGTCATAACTGTGATCCTAACACTCGTAGCATCTTAAAACCAAAAGAACATCGTAGTATCCTGCAGCATCTTAACACCTACATAATTGTCTTAAGTGTAATCCTAGCCTACTGCATTAACTATGAAAGGTACTCCTACAATCCATGAACTATCCAATACAACATAAACCTCAGCCATGACATCATTAACATATATTTATAAGCTTTGATTAACGTTTGTAGTCTTGCAACTTCGTTGTTGAGAGAAGCATTCATCCTATGGAATGGATCATGCTCACGTACTAAGCCATTAAAACCTATTGAATCTCCTAATGTTATCCTTCACAACATGGAGTTCTCTTCCAATAGCCTTAGGATGTCATCAACATTCTCTCTTTTGGACTAAGCTCTTCCTTCACATTTGATGCTTCCACTTTCGTCGTATCTCTAAAATGCACCCACTGGAAGAAGTTGTAAGCATCCTCTTACAAAACACTACATATGCATAACACGATGAGAAGCCATTTCTAGTGGCATTGATATATAATCAAACACCATTGCATCAAGCACCACCTATATATAGGGTTCAAATTAGGCTACCAAAATGTTCACAAAAGCTACTTGTTTTTACCAATAACCGTTCAAAGTGCAATCACATATACACTGTGCACATTTACTTATTTATTCAATTGAAAATAAAATATATTGTTTTTGTTATTTTTCATAATAAATTCTGCAAAATACTCTCTTGTTAACCTTAAATTGTTGCAAATATAAATGCCTTCTAGTAATAATTTCAAAGACAACAGTAATAGCAATTTAGTATTGGTGGGTGTTAGTAACCATATCAAATGCTCATGTAAAATGAAGACATATATGGACAATACCCAGCAATTGAAATCCTAGAAAATTAACCAAGACATATAATCAAACCCCTTTGCATCGACCTACAATTATAGAATATAAGTCCATTGCTAACTATATATAATGCAAAATTTTAGGATTACCTTGTAAAATCTTAGACATCCATAGAATTTTCAACCATGATTGGTTTCTGTCCTTGCAACTGAAATCCTTGCCTTCAACCCACAGTTGCAAAAGATAAGCCTACTATTAATGGATGTTAACTAAAGGGTCGCCATGGATGTATTAGACAACATTGCCTTCTCCGAATATATAATTACTCTTGCTTACTATCGTTTTCTAATGAAGAAAATTAAGGTTTCATGCATAATTAGAAAGGGGGCTATACCTCCTACACTGTCATTTTGCTTTCAAAAATGGCAATTAACTAACACAAATTAGGGTTCACACATTAGGAGATTAGGATGGAAAAGATGATTCCTTAGGGTTTCAGTAATGGGTTTCCCTTTTGCTTCTTTGTGCGCTTTGAGTAATGTCTGTACATCTAGGTTCTCCTTTGTTTTTAATCTTAGTCAATTAATTCTTTTTCTTTTTTGTTTTTTGCATTCTACATGGATACCCAGTTGGCATTTGATGTGGCAAGCGATGCATTTGAGTCATTGTTCGTAACACGTGTCGGCCATCCACTCGTTGATCAATCCACGTCAACTAACACTGTTAGGTAGAGTTATAGCGGGTACTTAATGTGACAAGAAAATTTTCAATTGGTTGTTAAATTGACTAATTGTAAGTGTAAGTGGTAAATTGAAAAAAACAGTAAAGTTAGGGTACTAATTATGACATTAACCCTTGATAAATATATGCTTATTAAAGTAATTGGTAATCGATATAGAAGTTGGTTTTATTGTTATATATTAAGAGATTGAGGATTGAATAGTAATTTTTGGAGATGGTGATTACTTAAAGGTCTTCTTGCTTTAATAATATAGTAGTGGTAGATGCACTTGTATTACGTATGCAATAATCAAATGGAGTGATATCATAAAAAAATTCAAAAATAAAATGTTATTTATTGAAAACACATATGGATCCCATTTTTTAAACACTTTATTTATTTTTGCTAAATAAGCCAAAAACATGCACACTTTAAGTGAATATTATCATTATATTATTTAAGCCAATCATATCGACTCGTTTACAGGAAAACAAATAGTGTGAAGTATGAACCAAGAATAACGGAAAAACCAATAATAAAAATCACAAAGTAAGTCTTTAAAAAATCATATTTTTGAAAGAAAGGAATCTTCTTTAATTCTTCACAATGTAGAATGATTCATTCCCAATTATAATTGTAAGTAATGCCCTAAATACTTATTCATATCTCCAAAATCACAAAAGAATTGAGAAAGAGTGAAGAACAATGAAGAATGAAAAAATGTCATAGAGAAATGACAATTTCAAATGTACTATAAGTTACAATTCAATTATTTAGAGAGCACAATAATTTTATTTTGTTTATTCTTTAAACTTATTGAACTATAAACATCCTTCACCGGTTGTGCCTTTATCAATGTTTGAAGTAGCTTTTGCATTGGATACTCCTTTTCCTCTTCTCTTTGGGTTGTTCTGATGTTTTGGTGTCAAACTTTCTACGTCTATTTACCTAAAATTTAGAAAGGTATATTAAAAAAATGCTTACTATATTGAAGTCTTGTATTTATGGTCAAGTAGATATAGAGAATGAAGTCTTTGTATTTACTAAGGTACTTTATCAAAAACTTTATAAGCAAAAACTCATTGAATCAATTACTTAAGGATAAAAGATTTTGGTCACTTTTGAAAGTTAAATCAAAATACAATTTGATTTTAGTAGTAAAATTTTAAGTTCTTTTTATTTAAAATAGAAGATAAAAAATGTACCTTGTTATGAGACCAATGTCTCCTTTATTCCATTCTTGAAAATATTTAAAGATAAAGAAATGAGTCCGTTTACTAGTTTGATGATTTATCCATAAACAAATCTCTCAAACTTTGTTTTTTATCCACATTATAAATTTGGCAATCATAGATGTATCTTTAAAAAGTAGATAGTAAAACACATACTATGGTACCAGCTACCAAGAGAGTATCAAATTAATATCCCCTTCTACTTTTGAAATATTGAAATTAATTAATTAATCGATTACTACTTAGTCAAATGATTGTTTCCACTTTAATCTAGAAGATTTATGTAAAAAAAAAAAAAAAGATAGAGTCTACTGGGGAAAAATAAACAAGAGCTTCTTCACCAAACATCTCATATGACCTTAAAATATGGTGGAATCTTAAGTAAAAACATAGACTAAAGTACTTGTAAAAATGTAAAAAACATAACAAGTAATCATTAAAATTCATGGATGGTTGAGATTTTTGATCTACTTAAGACAATCAAAGGACTTACTATAGTCATAACTTAGAGCGCTTTAGTGTAGTTGGTTTGAATTTGCACATTGAGATGTTGTCATTAGGATACTATTAAAATGGATAAGTATGTAAGTAGTGTTATGAGTTTTTATCCTGTTAAACTAAGGAACAAATGCATGATTTGCTATGGAATTCATAGACATAGCATCTCTTATTATTAGAAACAAACTTAAAATAACCAAAGGTCAAAGAATCAATCAAATTTTGGCATCAATTTTACAAAACCTATCACAATCTATACGTATATTTCCAAAAATTCATATAAAAAAAACCATACAATCCATAAACTTTAAAAAACATAAAAAGCTTTGAAAATTTTCAACATTAACTCACCTACTTCAACAATCAACCATTTTCTTCAAATCCTAAATTAAACCTACCTTAAGTTCTTCAAAATTTCCATAGAACCAAATTATCGAATAAAAAACCCAAAAAGGTTAATCTTTAATTAAATCTTATACTACACAAAGCATAAAGAATGAAAAAAAAAAAAACAAATAATTTGCATTAAGTGTTCAATAGCAAAACTAATGGATAAAATGCCTTACATTTTGTGAAAAATAAAATGCAAATCAGTTATTATTCTTAACTTTGCTTTGTTCTTTTACTACTTTCAAACTTGAAGTGATTATGATTAAAAGATGGAAAAGATCATAAAATGAATATATTAATTATATCATTTTACAATGAATACGAAAAGTGTAAAAAGTTAGTATTTTTCTTTGAAATTGTTCATTCATATTGAAACCTTAATATTTATGCTCGAAAGAAAAGAAGAGAGTGAAGACAACATACCAGTTGACTTTATAATAAATACAAAAAATTAGTATTTTTCTTTAAAATCGTTCATTCATATTAAACCCTAATATTTGTGTTCAAATGAGAAGAAGAGAGTAAAGACAACGTACCAATTGAATTACCTTTTGACATAAATTATCTATGTTTAGGGTTTTTCATCTAATTGTTGTATTGTATTTCATAAAGGGATTTGTATGTGAGAATGTAAAGGAGAAGGTAGGAGAAAGAGAGAGAGAAGAAATTGTATTAAGGGAAAGGTAGGGGGGAGAGATAAAAAACTACGCTTTATAGCCAGTTTTGGTTAGAGAGATTAACGGAAGAGTAAGAGAAATTAAATTAGTTTAATAATTTTATCCATGTTTTAATACATTAGTAGTTTATAAAAGTTAACTTAATGTTGTTTTTTCGTTATATAAAATTAGGTTGTAAATTTAAATAGTAATTTCATTATAGATATATATATAAATATAGATATATATAAATATTATTAACTTTTATCTAGAAAAAATGTTTCAATAATGTTAATGTGTTATATAAATTAATTAATAATATATAAATACTAATTATTCCAAACTCATAAAAATCTAAATGTTGTTTTCCCTGAATATATATGCATTAATAACATTCAATCATCACCACCTACCATTTTAATAACCGACTATAGACTTTAACTGGGCGCCACCCAACGCTTGTCATTGTGGCGTGTTTCGCTTTATATTCTCCTTGTTTTTTTTT